>LR989991.1:12042500-13242500 GCA_905147175.2 Nymphalis urticae
TTTCGTTTTACCTACGTTTGGAAGGAAGTATTGCAGCTGTATATAAAATAAAATATCTATATTTTATATTCTGAAGCTAAATAACATATAGTAAAACCAGTATATAACTGCTGCTGAGCAAAACTCTTCTCCTGGAGCATATATGCTCCTAAGGAGCATATATTTCATTTCATTGCTTCCCTGAGAGTTGCAACTTTTCTTCTGTATGTTTTTCAGAATTTCTTGCAAAACATTTGGTTTTGTCACCATATTTTCCTTAGTGATCGCCACTAATAATTATTGAAAACAGATAATATAATTATGGATAACTAAATTATGACTGAATTAATTCAGTGATACTTAAATATAAACTATAAAAAAAGATGAGCCTTCGGCCAACTGTAAAAATATGAGCTGTTACTCTTTTACTAAGTTTGCAAAAAAAAATAAGCAACTAATGGGATATACGAGTTTATATAAGAACTCCACGCTTTTTGCTTGTATTGAGTAAAATACCTCATGTATTAATATTTTTAATGGAAGATTTTAATGTATTGATTGGAAAGGGATTTTATTGTAGAAACGAATAATACATTGCCTCAGGAAAGGATATATAGAGTTATTATCTGCAGTTGCCCCAAAGTATTATATTTAATTTCAGACGTCATTCTAAAATGTAACTTATGGATTTCCAAAACACTGAAATTCTCATAAGGTACAAAAAACCTGACACAACCGGAAAGAGTTTAGGCGCAGGTCTTAACGTGTTTTCCAAGGCACAAGACTTTAAATACTGGCACTAAATTAAATAACTACTTAAAATATTAACTCACTAAGCTAGCTGACCAGACCAACGAGATGATTGAAACGTTACCTTAAAAGTACAACAAAATCTTTGAGCATTATGATTATATAACAAGTAATCAAGCGATTATTTAATCATATTTGGACTTGTTGTAATTCTATAACGAAATTATAAACCTTTATAAAAGATTTCACGATGATATTCGACATTTAAAAAAATATAAAACCATCAGCTGGTTGAATAAGCAAGGCAGAAAAATAAAGCGCAAAAACTCGGAGCGTCATCGCCCGATTACGAGAAAGTGATGATCATTATACTCGTAAGCCGCACTTGGGCAAACGAGCCGACTTTTAGTACTGTACCGTAAAAATGCAGTTTTTATGTCTCCACCGCCGTCGGATGGATGCTGTTTTTTTATTTCAACTTCACGGCTGTCAAAGTGCTTTTTTCACAAGTCACGCGATAGTGAGATTTTACTGCGGGATCGACTCTTACTATTGTATGAGGGTAAACAAAACATTATCTATTTAGACCCGTCACCGTGACTTGTTATAATCTTGTAGGTTCAATGATTTGTTTATTTTGATGTCTGGTGATAACAATTCAATTCAAAATAGCATGTTATAAAAAAAATATGTTTGATTTGTAAAAAATGTTAGTTATTGCATTAAAAAAATATGTGGAAATATGCGACAAATTATAAATCTTTTATAGAAAATATGATGTCTTTTGCCAAGTCTTTTTTGAAAAATGGATACTATGTTGTATATATTTAGTTTCAAAAAGTAATAAAGCTTAAGATAAATTTACTCAAACATAACATAGTTGAATAACTATGTTTTTTGCATTCCATTCATTTAAAATATATTTTTCAAAATATGAAAACGTAAGAATTTTTTTTTCTTAAATATCAAAGGAGGTATAAAGACATCTTAGATTATAATTTTATTCTTTCGAGTTACAATCTAGTTCATTTAGTTACTAACTTTACAAGCCATTCGGTCTCATATACGAGCTAGCTTTTTACGACCGGCGACAGTGATAAGAATTGTTAATTTTATAGAAGACCTCGATGCGGAGACGTGTGCATCAAATTCAATGTTGTCTGCCAAGTTGCCAGGGGAATAAAATGAAATAGCATATTATGTAAAATTGAAGATTAAAAAGATTGAGTAATGCTCAATGTAATAATTGTAATAATGTTCATTAAGCCATCATGAGCGTATTTGCGACATCGCTTATGACCTTGAATATAAACACACAGCTTTGACGTTTTCTCAAATACCTTTATTAGGGAATTTAATATGATCACCGCGTTTCGTTGGCAATTATTCTCGTTTTTTAATTTATTAAAATTCATCAAGTACCAATGACAATTATAATGTTTGATAGCTACTAGACCAATAACGCAGTCGCACACATATAAGACTTGTAAAGAACAACAATAAAAATTTGATGTAATTGATTATACCAGGATGAAATAAATGCAAGGGTTAGTTGGCCTAAAGGTCTGAAATACTACGACTATTCGACTGGACCGACTTCGATTTCGACTTGAAAACATGGCTTAAAGTTTCATAACTATCCCATGACGCCTCCTCGAAAAGACGGAGTAGGTTCCGCTGGTTTTTAGTGCGTATTCCAGGGCCTCAACGCCAGCTAGTCCCACATACCCCCCTCGCCTCATATAGGGAAAGAAAGAAAGATATAGATGCAAAGATTAAATTCAGACTGGCGTTAAATCAAAGATGACATTGACGCTACTTTTAAATGCTTTTCATTTGTGTGAGACTTGATCCTTAAGAGAAACCATATAAGCATATAATAGCTGATAGAAACGAGAAATAGACGAAGGGTAGCCATAAAATATATGTTATGCCACTGCAGACTTAGGCATTTGAATATCTACAAATTTATTTTACAAAGTTTTGGTATTTCTTTCGTAGTTTAACCAACATTTGTCTGAAAAGTTCCTATTCTTCCAATTAAATTGTAAAAGACTATATTCTATAATAAATGTAGAATATAATATATGAGAAGGTTTTGGAGCTTATTCCACCACGCTGCTCCAATGCGGGTTAGTGGAATAAACATGTGGCAGAATTTCAGTGAAATTAGACTCATGCAGGTTTCCTCACGATGTTTTCCTTCACCGTAAAGCACGAGATGAATTATAATCACAAACTATGCACATGAACATTCAGTGGTGCTTGCCCGGGTTTGAACCTACAATCATCGGTTAAGATTCACGCGTTCTTAAAAAACATCGTTGTCTAATGCCAAATAAGAATTTGCCATTATTCTCCAACGCAACGCATTAAATTGCATTGTATTAATGAGTAATGGAATACATTTTTCATTCTTTTTCCATAATTAGATATTTGAATAGATTAAACTCTAGACAATGCTGAACACAAAGGAGAAAGTAATTTAAATGCAAACTCGACGAAGGTAATTTCGCTAACAATGATGTATTTCGTTCTCTCGTAAAAGCGTCAGGACTTATAAACTTTGGTTCCGTCTCTGCCCTCCTTGACAAAAGTTAGTCACTTCAGTTTTACATCTTCAATGCTGATTAAATCTTTACTTTGGTGCAGCTTTAACTTTTCAACATTTGATTCAAATATACAAATTATCTTTATATAAATAGGAAAACACAAAACAGTTCAGTAACTTCTCTGTTTGTCAACCGATTTATTTTAATAATTATTGAGGTATGCAGTTGAAATAAAATAATTTCAATACTGAGTATTATTATTATATTATATTAAACACTGCTAAAATAGAAAACATCCTTATTATGGTAAGATATTATAATTTATTTTTGTTCTTTTGTTAACAGAATTAAAATAATGTTGTAGAATCAATTCATTGATGTGTTTGGATGATATAATATACATAAAATAATAAGCCCATATACTCGATCTGAAGCGGTTGGTCAATCGATTGCAAGCGCTCTCAATCGGAGAGGCAATCGAGATACCATAGACGTGAATGGTTCTTCGGAACTGTCAAATCAACTTGCCTATATTTTTTCAAGATTGACGGTTTTTATTGGACGTTGGGACGACGGGTGATATTTATGTACCCGTATGTGATTTTATTCAATAAAGTAGAAATTTTTTTTTCGCTGTGATGAGAGCAAAATGTTCGAATTCGAAAATAGCGTTTAAAAAATTTGTTTCCGCTTCTGTTATGTACTGAATTGTAAATATTATATTTATAAAACTGACACTATGTTGCCTTGACGTATATATATTTATTTTCCTCTCTTAAAGTATATGCACGTGTTACGTATATAAGTTGCCGACAGCTGTACTCAACGAGGACTGGCTAAATTAGCATGAGATAATATTACACGACACGTACACGATCACGTATGAAAATGAATGTTGCCTCAATTCTTCAACTCTCATAGTCTTTTGGGACAGAAATGATTGTACAACGTATGACCTTATGTACTTTAAGCTTCCTAGCTCCGGACTATTATTAAGAGTTTCTTGACAAAGAGACCCTATAACTTTTGTCGGTCCGTACACAACTCGGGAACCATAACCTGATAGTAATTATACAAGCCACTTAATCAACGAAATATCCATATTAAGTGCTATGAATTTATTTGAAATAAGTAGGCAGCCTGACAAATCGGCCACCTATTGCAAAGTAGTCAGTATCGCTCATAGACAATGGCACTATTAGAAATATTATCCATCCCTTCCATTGCCAATGCCCCACCAACATTGGGAATTAAGATATGTGTATTATATTCGTTGAAACTCCTTACACTGGCTTACTCATCCTTCAAACCGAATAATAACAATGATAAGTTTTTGTTTGCCCGAAGAATATGTGATAAGCGGGTGTTACCAGACGGGCTAGCAAAAGCCCTACCAACAAGTTAACAATCTTCTAGTGTAAAGTTCAATTTTCAATTTATATATACATACACACATGATATTATAAAATGAATTTACAATAGCCAATACCAATGAAATGCCAAAAGAAATGAACAAATGTTTGTTTTACAGCAAATTGTGGATCGGTTTAGAAACTTTGGACACCTAGATCGGTTGGAAAGTTGGAAAACTCGAGGTGTCATAACAAACAATGGGTCACATTCGCGAACTTTGCCGTCGGCTCGGTAATAATCGACGGGGTTTATTCCCACTACGGCTCAAAATTACCTAATAGATTCTATGAAATTTATAAGCTACTGAATCTTAGATGTATGATACTATTTAAATTGTTTCTTAAAGAAAAACAACCGTTATAGAAAACTCGATAGTGATAAATTTTAATTTTACAAAACATATACAGTTATTATAACATGGAATGTTAACAACCAATTAATTAAAATTTTATAGTATTAACACAACAGTAGCTTATCATACAATAAAATAATATCTCAACGCCTTTACTTGGTTCTAAACTAAAACTAATTACTTAATTATTGTATGCAACATTAAGAGCCCCAAATCATTTAATAATAGCCTTCTTAAATATTTAACCCCACCTTCAAGTCATAATTATAGTGGTTGTTTTGACTACCTGTCTCGTTAATTTTCTTACTTTATAATGAATTTAGTCAATTCAAAAACTATATTTACAATTCAACTTAATTGAAGTTTCATGGCTTAATTATTATTTATCTGAGACTGTATGTAGCTGCTCGTACCTTGAAGACTATGAAAATCGTTTGTAATTATAAAAGCAAAGATATGTAAAATTATAAGAGATGCGATTAAATTTAAAAAAAAGAGCTGTATTTTTCATGTACATTATTTAAGGTGTGGATAGATTATATCAGGTACCTTAACGTTAGTTATACACATCTTTATTCTTGGCAAATATCGAATAATGTAGACAATATATATATATATTTATATGTATATATAAATTTCCATACACATTGCCTCGTTCTTTGCTTCAAAAACTTATAGAAAAAATAAAAGTAATAGAAGTAAATAAACGAAGTACTCTCTGTTTTCGTAAGTATCCCTTTTTAACCACTAAACTGTCATTAATATAATTTTTTTATGCACTGATATGCGCAAATCGCGATGCCACGCCTCTGTCCCGCAATAAATCAGTGCATGACGAGATATTGTGCTGAACAGACGTGGGACACAATTTTCGATTACAAAGCATACGGTTTGTAAGATTTATGTGAATCTTATTAATAGGTAACGCCGAATCGAGCAAACCCAACGCCGTATATTCACCTTTTAATTAAATTTTATATATAACGTGTTTGTGTAAAAAATTTAGTCCATTGTATATAATTTATTTTCATTCATAATGCGAATTAGTAGATCAAAGAGGAATAAGCCCTTTTTCTGCAAAAAGTTAGAAATGGCGAACAAAAAGCCTGGTCGGTGGAGGCAAAACAATTGACACTTGAAACAAACTATTCTTCGCCATAGCAAGTAGAAATTTATGACTTTTGTTCCTGAGATAGTTTCCACGCCGTATAGATTTATGGTTTAATCGATTACCGTTTCATTCAGGTAGCGTCTAAGTTGCTCTACAGTTGCGGCGCGCTGCTAAAGCGCTTTATTGCGAATGTATGTTTCATATTGCCGTTATAAAGTTCGTTGTTATATCCGTCCTATGAATCTATTCGAGTAATATTTGCAGTTTTAAAAATACTACAAGCCAAAATATTTTTTTCTCAATCGCTTTTTTTTTTGTAAATTAAAATTAAATTTTTCGTGTATTATTATTATTGAAGTACTTTATTGTATATCACAAATTATAAAAACAAAATAAAATTTACTTATGGGTAGGGGTTTGTGCAGTTGTTTGTGTCTGGGTAGGTATCACCCAGTCATCACATATTTTATCGACAAACTGCAATACTTAGTATTGTTGTGTCTCGATTTGAAGGGTGAGTGAGCCAGTATATCTACATATATACTGGCCGTCGTCGCGTTTGGACTCTACTACCACTTACCATCAGGTGGAGTAGAGTCATTTGCCCTCCCGGCAAATATAAATAAATAAATAAATAAAAATAATTATATTTTATTGATTTTAAAATAATTATATTTATGGTTTTAATATTCTAGCTACAAGTAATAGTACTAGTAAACTTGTAAAGTTAATCAAATAAAATATTAAGTAAATATTTGTATAAAAAAGAAAACAGATTCAACTTAATGGCAGTTCTTCTCAGAAGATTTTGTATTTCGAATCGTTGGCTTTACGTTTCTGATGTTAATGAATTTCTAAGATAAATATATTTTGATGCTGATCAAGTAAACATTATGTGATTGAAAAAGCCTTTATTTTGATATTGATTACTACAATTATTAAGCCAATTCCATTAACTCCTTACCATGATGCCGTACATTGCTTCAAAAAATATAATTTATAAAGTAAACTCAATTTATTTTTGACACGATTACATACGTATATTTATAAGATATATATCTTACCAATTATTTAATTAAAAACTTTCTTATTATTATTAACATAATTAATATAAATTAACGTAATTTTATTCCCTTATTGAAATAATTATTTCTAACAGAAAATATTAATTTCGTTACGTAAGGAATACGAATGGAATATCATACGTACAAATTGTGATATTTAAGAGCTCATCGAAAAACCGAATACTGACCAAAATGTTATGACAAGTTGTGATTACGTCATCACTATTCTCGGTAATTGGATATCAAATAAGCCAGATATAGTTACGGGATGAAAAACACATGTGTGTGAGCAACACCAAAGCAAAAAAATATTATCAACCAATCGGAATTATTTTAACGAATATTTCCAAATTTAAAGTTATTTGACACGACGGAAAAAATTAAGACAAAGAAGGGTAGTCGCAGAATATTTTGCTCAATTGGCTTCGTCGACCTTTTAGTTTTACACAAAAGACTTTGTACGGTTTCAAAACATAATTATTATTTTCTCCAACTTTTTCCCTAGCATTTCAAACAAAATTGTAAAATAAATATGATCAAAACGAAAAACCATAAAGGAAATGTAAATCTGTATCAAACCGTTCATAACTCCATGCGTTTGGAAGTGCAAAAAACTTATTCCATGCGGCTTCATTTAAGTTTTGATCCGAAAACATGTACAGACTTGACGTGTTTTTTAAACTTTTCAGACGAAGATACCAATTTGACTTATTTTTAATGTGGTTTAATAAAATTGTAAGAGGAAATAAACCAGATTTAAAAGAAGAAGATTAATTCGAATTAAAAAAAAAGAAAATAAAGATATTATAGTTAATTAATAAAATTTTACTACTATACGTCTTATAGAATTTTAGTGACTAGAAAAGCTATTATTCGATCGATTCGTTTAACGTGAAATCATTTTTAAACAAAAACCTAATAAATATCTATCTATCTATATATAATATTTGATTTGAAAATTGTATCATTTTAACATAAAACATATTTAGAATTTCTTGTTGAAGAGTTATCACATAAATTAGAATATTGTTTATCTATTTCCAATTATATTAATAGTAGCTAGTACGTATCGTAGCGCGCTATGTACGTATTTCATAGTGGCCACCTGGTCGCGGCCGAGTTAAAATTTAATCAGAGCGCGATGCTCTGAAATTTCACCGAATCCACACTTCTTCACGGTTTTCAACTTTTTTCCCAACCGAAACATGCATTTGAATGGTGAAATGGAAAGAATTCCGTATGCCGTTTTTAAGATTCAGTTGTTAAATTTTCGGCTTTCGAAAATTTTCACGGCGCGGGCGATGAAATAAAAACGTAAAATTGTTTCAAATTTTTCTTTTATTTCCTGCTGAAGTTTTAGGAAATGTTCGCGAATATTTTTTCATCATATTTACAGTTCCTGTAGCACTGGAATAAAGATTAAAACGATGGCAGAGTAAGGCTTTAACTACACTAACAAACCAAAGTTATCATGTTAAAAAAAATATTTAATCCATTACAATCCTAATTGTGTAACGGTTCATCGTCCGTCTAGCCTATAAAGCAGCTTCCATACTTGGGCTGTTGTTATACCAATTCCTTGTAACAGTTCATATATAGTATCACTGTATTGCAATTTGAAAATTGTGACCCAGTTTAATAATGATATATAAAGAATATCAAGCCCAGCCATTTAACCGCCCGCACTTTGCAAATAGATCTCACTGAATACATAGATACATACTAATGTATTTTTTCACGCGTTTATTTAAATATCTCGTCCCAGTTGCGGAACCTGGAGTCAATTTTATTTATAGTAGCAACATAAAATTAATATATGATAATTTGGCTATAAGAATTAAAATTGCATAAAAAATTGAACTTAATATTGTAGGTTTTCTTTCATTATAAGAACAAACGTGGTTAACAAATAATATGGTAAACGATTTGTTTATCAATTATTATTATAGTAGTTTTTAAATAGATAGTATTTTCGTATTCTGAATGTTTTGTTATCTTTAGTTACACCTTTCTGTACTGTAAACAGAGATTTTTCGTTGTCCCGTAAAGCCCTCGCAAGCCCTGTCAGCGTCCGACACTCAATCGGTATTTGTCAAGTTAATTTGAATAATCCCAGGAGTTTCACAGCTAGGTACGTTCATGTTGTGTGCAAATAAATATTTAAAGGATGCTTTGCTTGTGAATTTATTCTTGACGATTTTTTGTTCGTGAGCTTACAGCGAAACTGAATATTGAAAACTGTTGTTTGAAATTTATTAGATTTTCTTAATCACCCCAGATACTAAGACTAATACACTTTTATCTTTTCAAGAGCTATAATTTGTATGTGCTAATTTTCAGGCTCAACGAAAATAGCTTCCAATATTTATATTGTTTCGATAGCGCGCTCTCTCTTTGAGGTGAGCTACGCCAAGCTACGAGACATGGTATGGAAAATGTAGCTAGTAAAAATGTAGCAGAAATAACCCAGATAAATAAAAAGTACTGACATAACTATAAAAAACACTATAAAATAATGTACTACTGAATTTTATATCTAAAATATGTATATAGGAATTTATGTAAAGGCAATTTTTTTTCTTTTATAGATAAGTCACAGGATAAAAATAAAATGGGAAAAAAATAGACAAAGTTTTCGTTGTCTCAATAAAACTTTTCTAATCAGTTAATATCATTGCCCGTTGATTGATGGATTTCGGTGACCTTTCTTTGAAGTTGTCTGTTTTTTTTAAACGTCTTTTATTCGTCTGACTATAATTATAATTTTAAGAAATATCTTTTTATATTTCTAAGCTATTCTGGAATAAATTAATTCGTATTTAACTAGTGAAATACTGTAAATTAACTTATGTTGATATTCTAATTTACTGTAAGGAATACACTTCTTTAAATGTTATTATAATTCTAATCAATGTCGCGTATCGCGTACTGACATTTTTTAGGCGTTGTTTCAATTTTTTTCTTATATGATTACTCTACAAGATACACTCTTTACTGGTGGTAGAGCTTTGTGCAAGCTCGTCTGGGTAGGTACCACCCACTCATCAGATATTCTGCCGCAAAACAGCAGTACTTGGTATTGTTGTGTTCCGGTTTGAAGGGTGAGTAAGCCAGTGTAATTACAGGCACGAGGGACATAAGATCGTAGTTTCCAAGGTTGGTGGCGCATTGGCGATTTAAGCGATGGACAACATTTCTTACAATGCCAATGTCTAAGGGCGTTTGTGTCCACTTACCATCAGGTGGCCCATATGCTCGTCCACCTTCCTTTTCTATAAAAAAAAAGACATTCATAAGGCATATCATCCAAAAAGTCGGTATTTTTATCATATGTATTGTGGTGTTTAATACACAAATTTAGTGTTGTTTGGTAGAAGACGAAACATGTTGGGTTTGTTCTTGTATGCCTAAGTTTTGTTTTTACGAATGTTTCAATTTTCGAATACCAGACGACCTTTCTAGAAAACTCGTTTCTAGAAAAATACGATTACGTATCGTGTTATATTTCCAAACAGATTAGCTGAACAAGCGGGCTAGCCAAAACTAGCCAAAACTAGCTGTCATGTAAATCTCCCGTTGTTTATGATGTACGCCACGGTATAACTCACGGGGCCGTGGCGATAAATACACGCTCAGACCGCGTAGAATCGTTGGAATTAAAAACTCTTGTCCTAAGTCACTGATGCGATTCTCATTGCGAGAGTAAAACGGGAAATCACTCGCTATGTGTATTGTACGACTATGTATGCAAACTTAAATGCGCGTAAAAGATGTGAAGTAAAAATGACTCATTATGTAATGGAATTAAATCCCAATATGCATTTCTAACGGCTTTTAAATAAGGGTTTTTATTGTATGTTCACTGTTCACTAATTATTCGAAAGTCGATTGAGTCATTTGAATGAATAAAACTGTATTCTTTTGAGGAAGTTCCTCTGATAGTCGCTTATATAATATTTTTATTTTCATAAAATTAGTAATATCTATTTTTATTGTCATTAAAATATAACGAATTCAACGAATCATTTTTTTCTTATCACGTGACATTTAAAAAATATTTTTTAATCTAATACAACGGGTGCGCACCACTACGGGTACATTGAATATGACTTAACCGATGATCGTGGGTTCAAGCCCGAGCAAGCACCACTGAATTTTCATGTGCTTAATTTGTGATTATAATTCATCTCGTGCTTTACGGTGAAGGAAAACTTCGTGAGGAAACCTGCATGTGTCTAATTTCACTGAAAATCTGCCACATGTGTATTCCACCAACCCGCATTACAGCAACGTCGTGGAATAAGCTCCAAACCTCCTCCTCAAAAAAGGGAGAGGAGGCCTTTAGCCCAGCCGTGGGACATTCACAGGCTGTTACGGTAAGTAAAGTTATAAAGATTTTGATTAAAGTTGTTTGTGTTTAAATATGTTTCTATGTAAATACTAAAATATGTATACAACAAATATAAGAGTTAATAATCATGTCTAAACCCCGACCAAGCTTGTACGCTGGCATTTCAATCATTATTTGCTTAAGATTTAATTAACAATGTATTTGTATATATTGTAACTGTACGCAGTAATTCAAAGTGATGAAACATTTTCTGTTGTAAAATGTAATCCCAGTTCAATGAATAGAAGTGCACGGCTTACCGCATTTTAGCTCGCGTATATAAAAAGTGCAAACATCTAAAAAAAAATGTTATCTGTTTTAATTTCCTCAGTTTTGCAACGTGTGCGAATGCCCACTGGCTTTTATTGAACGTGTTCTGTAGTGGACTTTGTAACATGCGATATTTTGTAGCGTTCCAACTATTTTACAATAGTTTGTTATATACCGTAAATGGGATAAAAAATTGCTTTTGCAACTAAATTAAAAATATTACTTTGAAAAAGACTTCGCTTCATCGTTTGAAGAAAAAACATGTATCGTTTTTATTCTCAGGGCTTTATGCTTTTAATCATAACCAATTACAGTGTTTTGTGCTCTTTGTATCATCTGCTATTCGATTACTCCACTGACAAATAACAATATATTCTTTAATTGTATCCGTAGTACGGATTTGTGCTGACCTTTTAAAATACCAGCCATTCATCATTAATTGACGATTTCACCATGTATCGTTAATCATTGTATTCCAGTTTGAATATGTGTATATGAATATGTGTGTTTGTATATGCGAAGAAAGGTTCTAAATTGACTGTAGAAATTGTGAAGATATTGTTTTTAAGATTTGCAAATGACACAAATTTCGATTTAATTGCTGATCGTTGTGTGACATGACATGTTCAAAAAACGTTCTTACTAAGTGATAAAAGTCTTCAAGGAACCAACTAATAGAATCTTCATAAATTATAGTACCAGAAATCAATAACACTATCAATTACAACTCGTCGCTAGCTAAAATATAATCAGCCTAGCTCAAAATATCAAAATCACAGTATACTTTATATTTCTTATGCCATTATCGTGGGACTTAAATATAATTTCATTTGGTTCGTACCTTTGGTGTATTTTATCTTTAATTTATATTTAGTTATTTTTATGTGACTGCACTTGAAGTGGGGGGTTTGTGGAATGCGCCGGAATACCCACAAAATAACAAGGGGTACCCACACCGCCTATTCGAGGGACGTCACGGAATCGCTTGCGCATACTACCGTGACGCCCCGACAGTTGGCCCGCCTGTGTGGGCCTCCAATCCTAGGGGGTTCTCGGGGTATAGAGATCCCTATCCCGAGCAACACTTACGGTGGGAGGAGAAGATTCGAATAGCGCCGACACCTTCTCTCCTGTCTTCTTCGGTGAAGCGGGTCAGCGGAGGCCCTCTCCTGTCAGCCAAAATGTGAGTGTTCCGTGACTCCGTTCCACCCAGCGACTCAAGTGGGGGCGGACCCCCTCCACTGTCGCTAGGCCTGCTGAGGGGGACCTCAGGTCCTCCCCCCACCTGCGAATCAAGGCTCGCTGGGCTAGAGCCCTCGCTCTACCTCCGCCGACCCTGGACGGACGCCGCTTGACCTTGCTTCCACCCGGAACTTTCCACTTCCGCAAGCACTTCCACCTGAAGTTTACTTCTGCACTTATGTTTATGTTAAAAATAACATGTTTCATAAATAGCGATAGTAGAATTGATAAGTCACACAGTCTAGCACCACTGATTCACGCAGATAACATTTCGAAAGCCATCACGATAATAACATCCAAAGTATTTAAAAAAAAAACACTACGATAAATAAATCTACAACAATGAAATACAAATCAATATAAAATTATTTAAGAACGAAGATATGAAATACACAAATCCGTAACGTAATTCTATTGCAATATCATAGAAAACTCTGATGTCAATATTTATCCGTTTCAGTAAGATATCTAAAATATATTCGAAATAATATTCTGTGCTCAGCAAAAGGATGCTTTTCAAATTTAACCGCTTCGTCTAAACCACGTAATAAAATATATTGAAGTACTAAATCGCGATACATTTGCCTACTCGATGCGGGTAAGGTTTAGTTTAGAAATACTTTTCATCTGTTATAAGTGTATGTATGTATTATTGATATATTGATGCTTGAAATTATAATTTAATGGAACAGTTGAAAGTAATTTGACGTCATTAGAAACTGGATGATTATACAGATCTTTTTAAATAGTATTAAATTCAATTACATGTATTTTTTTATAGTGTAGGTAGGTGGTGTGGCAAATTAGCCACCCAATGATAAGTCACCTTATAGACCTTAGCGCTGTGAAAAATATTAACCATTGTTTACACCGCCAATGTGGTACACAAATTAGGAACTAAGAAGTTATATCCGTTGGGTCTATAATTAAACTCGCTTACACACTATAAAATACAATAATAATAATAAATATAATAAAAATACACTAAACCCGACTAATTAACGGAATAAGCTCCAAACCTTCTCCTCAAAAAGAGGAGAGGAGGCCTTTAGCCCAGCAGTGGGACATTCACAGGCTGTCACGAAACCCGACTATTAAGTTATTTTTTTTTACAAACGATTATTACTCTTTTACTTAAATGAAAATACAAAAACAACTGATATACGCGATATACGCAAAGTGACTGGTAGCGGATATTAAGAGCTGACGTCGATCGTCAGATCGAGCTTAGTGGCGTGCCGTTGGAGAGGCCTAGGTCTAGCAGTGATGACGACGAAGGGTTGATGATGATGACGATGATGAAATGTCATGTACGGAAATAACATCTTCTTCTTCTTCTCGGTCGTTTACTTCATTGCTGCGGCAACTTGGTCGTTTCCCCTCTATTTTGCCAAGCATCATCAGCTTGTCAAGGCTGTCAGGCTGCCTTCGCGGCGCTTGGTCATAACCAAAATAACGAAGGACACGCTGGTAGGAAATAACATATGTCATAGGGATATAATAATGAACCAAATTCTATTCATTCTATCACATCAAATTGGACATCCGGGATGTTAAGTGTAGACATTTTTCAAAATAAAAAAATGGACTTTTTATAATTTTCATAGAACTTATTCTCTCTCTCTCTTTCTACTTGATAGTTTGATATGAGGCAGAATTACGTCGTTCATCAGACCTGTATAGTCTTCTCATGATAGTTTTCTTAACCATAGTATACGAGATTAATTATAAACATAAAAAAAACTCAACAGCGCCTACTTGGTTTTAACTGACAACCTTTTGTTACCATGTTCTATACACTCTTGTCTCTTGATTACGTGTTTACTTCCAAGTATTAAAATCACTCGTTCGCGTATGCCGTGTACGTGCCAAAGCGAAATGCAAATGAAATTGTGTGGGCAAACTTTTATCCTATATTTCCATCTGGATTTTACCTTTGATAATTTAAAATGTATTCGAAGGAATTTTCGTTATGAAATTAAATTATATAAAATATTGGAAATTTGGTAATGAAATAAATAACAGATACGATAATTCCTTTAATATGTACCTATAAATTTTTTTTTCTTTAAATTAATTTAAAATTTGATTTCCATTATGTGTATAATGCATTAATAAAATTTATTAATTCTAATTAAAATATATAATAATAATTAATGTTGTGTCTTGTTCGGACAAAGATTTTTTGTAATTTATTTTATACAAAAAAAAAATAGAAACAAATATAAAAATAAAAACTCCGAGACATTTCTCAAATATCGACCATGAAATTATAAAAGGTTTTTTAAGACATTCTTATTTGATATTGTTCAAAATCAACGCGATACCTCGTGAGTATCACCCACACACGCAGGTCTTAGTCATAATTTATCTCTATTGACAAAAAAAAAAAAACTAAGCGCAATATCAGATGTTATAAATTGCTTGACTTGAACGTCTTAATAGTTAGTTGGCAAGCTTTGTTATTCCAGAAACCAGGATGCGAATCTCGGCGGAGTCTGCGGTAATCTGCGACATACTGTCCTCTAATTGTGGTCCTAATTGTCCCCCGTTCCCCGTTCTTTATTCCCCGCTAGTTGTTATTGCGACATTTGGCGGGCACAACCGGAAAACCTAAAAGAAATATACTGTCGGTCTAATTGCGTTTAGCTAATTAGTTTTTTTTTATCGTTATAATAAACATGGAAATATTTTTATCAATAAAATATTTTAAAAAATTAATTACTTTATTATTTAGTATGAATTATGCGATATATTTATACTGAAACAGATTGTTGTTATATTATATTTATAATGTTTTATTGGCTTATAATAATTGTAATATTTAGGTACATTAAACTACACATAATAATGTTTTATGTAAATACAGCGTATTATATTTATAAGAAAGTCAAACGGTTTTATTATATGGCAATTACTGGAATACATAATATTCTATACCTTTTTTTTAAATTAGACCATGATGCCAAATACACATCCAGGATGCCGACCGCTGTCGCTGCGTGCCATCTGTTGGCTCAAGAAAGGCCTTCCCAATGCCAAGCACTATGTATACTAATAGCAAGATTACAAATCGCATCGTTTATTCAACTGAGCAGACCACGGATTTAGCTTTCTCGTTTCTCGATCCGTGTTGTGAAAAGATTGATGTGATAAATTCGTCCGGATTGCAAATACAAGATAGTATTGCTAGACTTATCATTTGTATCTTGTTTAAATCGATTTATTATAGAAAACAAGTTTGTATTTAAAGCTATCTTATTGATGTCTCCATTTATTAAGTCAGTCTTTATCTCGTTATAGTTAAAATACCGCCATTCTTAAAGCATATGAAGCCTTTAAACGGTAAAATAATAAATTGAAATTGATGCTTAGCTCACTTGGTGTAAATACATGTATACTATATAGTACTTATAAAAAAATAAAAAGTGTTAAAAAAGCTACAGACTGTAAATGCCAGTGTTGGGAAAAAACTTCCTCTCCTCTTAGAAGACGGCTTGGAGATCACTCCAGCACGCTACTCTAAGGTATGTCCCTTATGTGACATAATTTCGGAAAGTCAGCTGTCTTGCCCAGATTTAAACACGTGAGTCGTTTATAAAGTACTGATTTTCGAAGTATAATCTGTTAATAACATTAATTTTTACGTATATTTAATAAATAAATCTTTTTACTAAGCAAAGCAAACTGCTAATCAAGAAAGCCTCAAGTCAAACAACACGTTTGTTTGTTGACTAATGAAAGTAAATAAACTTGCTGTGTTACATATGTATGTCTATGTTCATTATTAAGGTAGTTATAGAAAACAGGATTATAAGGCTATTTAAATTAGCTATCTTTATCCTTACAAGAGAGATAGAGAGAGAGTGAGTAATTTCAAAATCAAAATAATCTACATTACTTATTAAAAACATCATAGTTGTAATATGTTTGATGTTGATATGTGGGATGTTTAGTTTTGCTTTTATTTAGGATTTATGAAAATTCTGCTATTGAAATTAATTCCTACATTCAGATAGTTATACAAAAAAACTTCACATAGACTGTTGAATTTAGTTTTACATGTCTGTTTATTTCATGGTAGCATTTGTGCAGGTTCGTCTGGGTACCACTCACTCATCATATATTCTACCGCTAAACAGCAATACTTAGTGTTGTTGTGTTTCAGTTATAAGGGTGAGTGAGCCAGTGTAACTACAGGAACAATGGAAATAACATTTTCGTTGGTGGCGATTTGGAGATTTCCTTACATCTCAATGTCTATAGGCGATATTGACCATGAGGTGGCCCAATTGTACACGCTTATCTATTTTATATAAAAAATATATGTCATACCAATTATTTAATTTTATTAATCATCACTGTTCGACGTTTTTCAAAGGCAAATCTACACATACAACATAGCCTTAGTAGCAAGGGTGTGCCCAGCTTACCGTGTGCTTATTTATATAAATAAATAAAAAAATAAATAATTAAAAAACCTAATAAACGTTAAAAAGTAAGGACATGTTGTATTACAAATTTTGGTTTGACGGACCGACTACAAAAACGGAATAGTGATCGCAAATAAGGAGCAAATTCTGAGAAGTAATGACGTACGTTTTTTAAACCTTAACTGATTACTATTTGTTCAAAACGATGCTGCTAAACCGAAAAAAATATCGAAATCGCTTTACAGGATTTTGAAAAAAAGGATATCTCGGTGACAATCCAAATTAAAAAAAAATCATTTATTTTTTCGAGTTTCTGAAACGCGATACGACGTATATACATTGAATAAAGGATTTACTTCAATAGAATAAAGTTCCTCAATATTTGAAGTCGGTTTAAAAGATCAAACAAGATAGCGTGTGGATCGCCAGTCCCCAAGGTATTGACGGTTATTTAGAATATTTTTCTATAAATATTATAATTTTAATAAGCGATATTACCGATATTATAATTTTAATAAGCGATATTGCACGCTTATGTCCAGACAGAATATAAAAAATATTATAGATTTTGTCACGCCAGGTATTTAATTACATTAGCTTGTTTGGTATACCTATGGACTGCAGAAATACATTAGATTTTATTATATAATTTATTTTTTGATAGATTTTTGTATCAAATTGTTTTAAATGCTCTTTCCTTCCAAATTTAAAATATTTTTTGCAGCATTAAATTTTTACATGTGTGTTATGTAATACATATACATAAAATATATTTTTAAATTATTTTTCTCTTCTACATTTGTATCTTTGTGAGACAGACCTTGACCCAGAACCAATGCGTAAGTGAATATTATTTTGTTATAAGATTTTTGTATAAAACTTTTACTAAAGATTGTCACTATGATAAGACACTGCGAATGTGCTACTTATGAGCGACGGGCAAGGCAAATAGCTTTACCCGTAAGCATCAGACATTTGGTAAATAATATAAAAGTTTTTTTAAAAGTATATTTCACAATTGATTACGATTGTTTTTTAACACTCAAAAACTGCAAGAGCGCTGTCGAAGCGCTTAACAATCACACGGAATAGTGTCGTCAGTAATACTTGAACCCTGAATAAGTTCCAGGTACTAAAAGATTCTAGCCTTGTTCGCAGAGTAATCGTGTTCACTGAAATCGAGTCTGCGAGTTTCGGCGTGACGCATTATCGGATGTGTTCGGGCACGCGCCTGGAATCCTACCAGTGCAAAATGCAAGCAATGCAAAATAGAAAGCTTCGTGAAATGTTTCATGTTCACTTATCTGAAATTTCGATGGCAATTTTAAAATAGTGTTAATGTTAAAATTACGTCTATTAAACTTTACGTGATATTTATACCATTTTATATTATATATACTGTTATCTACACTCTATATGATGCCAAGATGGCCCAGTGGTAAGAAATCGTGAATCTTAACTGTTGATCGTGGGTTCAATCCAGGCCAAGCACCACTAAATTTTCATGTGCTTAATATTTGTTATAATTAATCTCGTGCTTGACGGTGAAGGAAAAACATCGTGAGGAAACTTCCTCTGCTACCTGTATTCCACCAACCGATAAGATTGTTTTCTAAATATATAATATTTATGTTTTTTTGATGCCGATGCTAGTCCATCTGACTAGTGGTTAGAACGCGTGAATCTTAAACGATGATCGTTCGAACATCGAATCGAGGCCTTAGCCCAGCAGTGGGACATTAACATTACTGTTACTGTTGCTATGTTTTTTGTTGTTTATTGTTGTAATTTGATTAAGTTTCGCTTAATGGCTGCCTGGCCAGAGAATGCCTGGTGGCGTTTAATCTAACTTGCGTTCCATGCAATTGTTAGTAGTCAGTGAAGTTTAATTTTTTTTTATAGAACAGGAAGACGGACGAGCATAAGGACCACCTGATGGTAAGTGGTCACCAATCGCTCTTAGACATTGGCACTGTAAGAACCATCGCTTACATCGTCAATGCGCCACCAACCTTGGGTCCTAAAATTTTATGTACCTTGTGCCATAATTACACTAGCTCACTCATCCTTCTAACTGAAACACACCAATACCAAGTACTGCTGTTTTGCGGTAGAATATCTGATGATTGAGTGGTACCTACCCAGAGGAGCTTGCACAAAGCTTTACCACCAAAAAAAAAACACTCAAATTAATTTCAGACAAACAAAGATTTAAATGCAATAAAAAGATTTTGATCATTGTTTAATTTATATATTGATCTTGCCACTTTAGATTGAATTGCTTCATTTAAAAAAAAATCTGAGGCCAATCCATTGACCCAACATTGTCACCTACGACGCTAATTATAGAAGAGCCCCTTATAGATAAATATAGTCTAGTTTTTTATTTTTATATACATAGGGTAAAATGCATATTTTTTACTTTTTGTGTATTTCTAAACCGCTATGGTCCAGTGATTAGAACACATGAATCTCGATCAAAGTTTGCGGGTTCATATCTGGGCATGCCTCTCTATTTTTGCATATGCTCAATTTGAGTTTATAATAAAATTCATTGCGTGCTTAATTATGTGTACCTATAATAATTTATCTTATTGTCGGCGATAAGAGAAACATTGTGAAAGAACTGGCATTTGTCGGGTGACAATCTGCGAGTCTAAATACAAATCGAGGTAATGAAATCCAATAGATTTTCAAAATATTCTCAGTAGCAAATAAGAACTACAAAATTGAGTCGATACTACGTGCCTTATGGTCATTAAACTATTGGTCCTGCGCTTGATCTTTCGCGTTATCAATCGTATCGGCTTGCAGTCTCACGCTTGTGAACTATAATATCCTGGCAGTTGAATGGTTTCTCCTAGTCAATGAAATAGGCTAAAGGTAAATTCAAAAAAGGAAATATTATAAAGCAAATGTTTATATGTTAAACAATTAAACATTGAAAAACATTAATCTTCTCTCATTTATTTTATAAGATTGGGGAAAATAATGTGTTCTCTAGTTGGAAATGATACAATGTATAATGGAGTCGCTTGGATATAAGCCAAACATAGTAACATTCTCGACTATTAGATTATTACTCAATTTCACATTTTTGAATTTAATATCATATGGGGAGTCGTTTGAATAATAAGTGTCTATAAATTTCTGTTATAAAGTATTTGAGTGACTTTCGTTTTGATGATTAAAGAGTTCTACTTGGTTTAAATTGAGGAGTTTAAGGGAATGGAATTTGTATTCCTTGTTCGTTATGAATTGATAATATTAGCGTTGAGATCTTTAGAGTATAATGCATTGATTTTGGACCAATAAATTCAATGGAATTCACTTCCTTAAATAATTTTAGTAATTAGTATTAGATCCACATTTGTTATTTTTTTTTGTTATTGTCAGATATTTTTACATGAATATTTTTCAAGTATTGTTCATCCGTTATTATGTGTTGTAGTATATTTCTTGTTAGCACTTGCGTGAAGGTTTCTAACATAGTATTCTAGAACCTTCGATACCGTTATTAATAAAAAAAGAGACCTATACAATTTTTTGTCATATTGTCATTTTATTTTTAAAATGTATCATCAAAATGCAATAGGAAGCATGCGAGACGTATTGGATAAATTTATGACACAAAAAAAAAATTAAAGAGGCATTGCACCGCATGCCAGATTGTAAATAATAAATAAAATTCTTTCATATAATTTAAGCAATGCTATTTTCGATATGAATGTTTGATAAGAACATTTATAACGAAGAGTGCATATATTATCAAAATCAAACAAATGCCACTGAAAGTTGTCAACGGTAAAATTTATTTATTTTCTTATTTGTCTTAAAAATGCAGCTGTTTGTGACACAATAGATTAAATACTATTGTGTACATTATATTTATTTAATGTAATTATATTTAAAATCTAAATTTTTAATGATGGTATGGCTTTGTGTAAACTCGTCTGGTTAGATACCCACTCATCAGATATTCTACCGCAAAACAGCATTACTTGGTATTGTTGTGTTCCGGTTTTAAGGGTAAGTGAGTAATTACAGGTACAATAGACATAACATCTTAGTTTCCAAGGTTAATGGCGCATTAACATGTAAGCGATGGTTAACATTTCTTACAATGCCAATGTATGTGGGCTTTGGTGACTACTTACCATCAGTTGGCCCATATGCTCGTCCACCTACCTGTACTATAAAACAAAATTTAAAAAAATAACTACTTGAAGATAGTCCAGTTATCCTCCAGCTGGTTATGTTAGTCTCATGTAACAAATCTTCTCTACATATTCATGAATTGTATAGATGAGAACGTTATCATGTATTAGTTATTTATTATTCTAATATAAAACTAAAGTGATTTTATATTGAAATGAAGATAAGACTTGCTTAAAATTATGACGGGTTTATGTATTATTCATGGTTCGAAAGTTTGACGACAAATAAGTTAGCGGTTAACGGGTGAACCAGGGCCGATAGGTGCAATTTGCATTTTAATTCTATCCCCGAGCGAGATGCTATTAACAGTTTTAATCGTGTTGTAAGTGACGGCATTGGCTAGGCGTGTATTTCGGATAGAATATTAAAAAATAACATACAAGGAAAATCATTTGAGATCGATAAAGAGACTGTTAAAAATACCTTTATCGAAAGCGAAGCTCTTTGTGGTCGATAATGAGAAGTAATAACATGAGGTATACATACTTGCATATGTTACTTGTATGTCCTTTTCTGTATCCAAGTTTATACAAAATTTTCGGGTGATCTGTTGAGCGATTTAAAAAGTGAATGCGTAATAAACGAACAAATAAACAATAATTTATTCGTAATTATAATAGTTTTGAGGATATCTGTTAATATTAGATATCTGGTTATACAGTGACCTTTATTATATCATACTCAAATGTTTATTTGCTGTGTTGTGTAGTAGGGTATTTTCTTATGTGTTATGTTCTTTAGATCTCCCAGTGTTTTTACCTAATGGAAACGAGGTCGAATTCCGAGCGCCCTTTCTAGCTACGACAATTTGTTCATGTATACAATAGTGCGTAAGTCATTGGTGTGTTAGGGCCTCAGTGGATTTTTAAAAACTAGGTATACAATGTTTGAGAAATTTCGGTGCTAATGCTCTTCTAAATTCTTTGCCACATTGCGTATTAAAATACTATACTTCGTAGTGATATAAAATAATATTCGACTATTACACTTAAGAGTGTGATACCTTTTACAGTTAGAACTATTTTTAAACCATTTCAAAAAAGGAAGCGGTTCTATTTTAAATACTTTTCTCTGAATCCTTTAGACTTTGTTTTATCTTATTACATTAATACTTAATCATAATTATTCCTGACAAGAGCTCTACAGATAGGCGAGTATAGGATAATTTGTGTAGAATGTGTAGTGAGCTTGTGGCGTGCCATTAGGCATCTCTCACACTATCGATTGAATATTCAAACGTTCGACACAGCGCAGGTACGCTGAATATGCTCCGATTGTCCGCCTCACGCCCGTTCGGAATTATGATGAATTCGTCCCACAATATACCCTGTTTTTATTAATTAATCAATGTAAAATATGTATTAAATATACACTGATAATTATTAAAAATAACTAAATAATTGACAATAATTAAAAACGAATTAAGCTAGCTTATTTTGAAATATTATTACATTCGTAGGTGCATAAAAACATCGTCAAACGCAAGATACATAATACCTTAGATGTGTTAGGGTTTGATTGTTTTAAAATTTCTAGTAGCTTTATATAGTTATGTTGATAGATATTTAAAATATTCGTATATGTTCGTAGTTTCTCCTGCGTGAATGTATCCCGAGAATTCAATGAAAATACAAATATTTTTACACAAATACACCAACTGTCTCGCGGTGTATTATTCCTCTTCGTTCATCGTTAACTCTAATCATTTTTTTTCGAGAGTAATCCCTTAATATCACAAACTAACTATCATATACTTATCATCATTGTTTCGGTCGGCCTCATGCCTTATAGTAAATCGATAGTGATATTTTTTTGTAATATATCATCAATCTATTCGCGTTGTATGTCCACATTATGTATCATTTAATTAAATAATATTGATAATATTACATTACTCACACATCGCCATCTGATCCCAAACTAAGCAGAGCTTGTACTATGAAATCAGACAACTGATATACTATATATACTATTTTTCTTTTGTAAATACATACTTATATAGATAATTACACCCAGACTCAGTACAAACAGACATGTTCATGCACACACATTTTTGTCCTGCGTAGGAATCGAACCCACAACCTTCGGCGTGAAAGACAAGTATCTACCAACCACGCCAACCGGCCCGTTGAAAATAAATAATATCACACATCACATTTAAACTTCTTGTTGTTTCTCCATTTAGTATTCTATCCATTCTAGTCACTCGACACATCGGTCTTAGTATATTCATCTCAATTAAACGTTGAACAGTTAATACACATTAATGGTATCATTACCAAATAGTAGTTCGATATAAGAATATAATAAAATAATATATATTTACAATTGTGTGGATACAGTTTATGCTTACATACATAGCCCTTACGAAGTCTATTGAAAATACTTCAAAACCGTGAGCGTGTGGTATTGTCAGTAATCTCGGGCTTATCTTTTACTTCTAATAACAATGTAATTATATATTGTAGTATACACGAGATATAACATCCAATAACCATACAGGCGCTTCCACAATGCTAATTAAATTATTTATCTCATACAATCTAATAAAAAAATCATAAAACTTGTACATTATACAAAATACTTAACAATGAGCTCGAAGAAGAAAATGCAACATTTTGAACAACATTAAAGTCAATACCCCCTGCCGGTCGTATTAAGAGTAACATTGGAAAGAATGACCACTCGCCTTGGAACATTTTAGACATTTGGGAATACGAACTTACTAGAATACAACAAATATAATTCACGTTGCTACCACCCATGAGGGCTCTCATCCTACCAGCTGTTTCTGAAGAGTTTTCTCTTACGAAGGCGCTAAAAAGCGCATAAACTGCTATAGCCGATTGTTGAGAAGTGCCTCAAGTCAAAAGCAATAACAAGACAGACAAGCTAGTGAAATATCGTGCTACATATTTCTGGTAAAAAATAATAATAGTGCGTTTAATTTTATATTTAACATATGAAATGCATGTTCGTCTTGATAAGGATAGAATGTATTTTGTTGGATTTCAAGGTAGCGCTTTAGTAATGTTTGATTTTAGTAAAAAAAACAGTGTTCAATAATTATTTCATTGATAAGAAGGGAAATACAAATATCTAATTTCGATACAGGGAGTAATATTTTAAGTGTTAAAAATGTTTACATAGAAGAATACAATATACTTGTTCATAATTATATGATTTAAGACCATAGTATATTTTGATAACTTCATCAACCTGCTCGTTGCGGCCAAAACTTGGACCACAGTCGAAAGTCGAGGACAGTACTAAGTACTCTCCAGACAACCAGTGTACTGCAGATAGTTCGCCAGATTTACGAGCCGGTTCGATGCTCAGGCTGCGTTTCGGACTTAATATGGAAGGACGTCTGATATTGTGGCTTTATGCTCTTCAATGGAGATCTGTTACAATGATTTATGTTGTAATTCGCTTTTATGTTAGTATTTTGGGTTTTAGATAATTTCGATTCATTTAAGAATGTTGTTATTTTATATTATTAGTTCATAATAATTGTGAGTCTCCTTCTGTTAGACTTGGTCCAGAAGAAGACGGCGGTGTAGGATCTGGAAAGTTTCAATATTGCTCAGTGGACACGACGACGGCATTATCTCGGCCAACCGATTATGTGGATAAACAAAATCCTACTCAAAAATAAGTTTATATATTTGTAATAATAATTTTAAGTATTTTTGTTTTCGTTGAATATTTACATACTATTGTCCTATCAGCGAATGCACACGTATTTTAAATTTGATAAGGAAATCAATCATGTTTTACTGCTAATATTAAAAACTAATAATATTAATGTAAGATTTTATACTAAAAAAAATATTCGATACACTAAAAGTTTGAAAAACAACGCTGAATAAATGAATGCTCTCGCGCCATTTAAAATTCTCCGAACTCGGTCGTTTCCGTATCTTTTGTTCTGTACTGAAGCTTTTCATCTTAAAATTAATTGCAAGTTTCGATTGCGAGTGGAAACTGTGAGATATCATTTATTATTTATGATCCAAACGGTGTGTTTTGTTCACGTTACTCACGAAGTTGCAAAACGAGAAAACAATATTTCGAGATTTATATTCGCTTTCTCAAAATCACTAAAATTATATAAAACTAACGCAGTTTCAACCATAAAATGTTTGCACAGTTACTAAATAATAAAATTGGCGTATCTTTATAAGAGATATATTATAAATAAATAGAGCATTAGATGTATTATTTCTTTATAAATGGCTCGCCACATATCACATAAAATACTAGCTGATGTCCTTGATAATTATTAAAGTTTTTTTGCGTTATTATAATCGGTTCACGAAAAAAAAGTTATAAAGCCTTAAAATTAATGAAATTTGTCATCCTTTACCTTTTTTTTAAATATTTTTTTCAGTAGTATAAACAAAAAACAATTTTCTTTTTTTTTTAAATTTAGCAAGAATATGGAAACACAAAAACAGGAAAATTAACCATCATTTAAGACTCGTACGTCTACATACTCGTAGTTATATAATTATCCTTATTAATGCTACTAATCGTAGATCGACTTTGTTGGTTACGATGTCGTAGCAGTGCTACGACGTATTGATATGAGTACTACGAATATTAACCTAATCTGACACGTGATCATATGTATGATTTAAATCATAATCCTATAATAATAAAATTATTCGCGTAAAGGCTTGTTACATAATTTTAATTTATTTATGATAGGCATGTTTGTAAAAAAACTTACAGTAAATTGAAATCGTGTCATTTGCGTTAAATGGAAAGTCTATTGTGTGCGTTGCTTTTGTTCGTTCAAAAGCAATAAATATCATCGTTGATCTTTTAGCTGAAAATTGTTTGCTACAAATAAGCCTGTCCTATCCAGATTGTCGCTTACGGAGGAAAATTGAATATTTTCTAGGTTACGCTTTTTGAAGTCAAATTTTAAAACTCGTCGAGCGAAAACTTTTATCATTGGGACTTTTTAAGGGCAAAAATACTTTTTGTTAAGTCCGCCTTTAAGTATTTATTTTAAAGATTACTTCAGTGAAGTTACAGGGTATTTATTTTAATGAAATTAACTTCTAGTTAAAAGATTTCTTTTTTTTTGAAAATCGTTACTGTTGATTTGTATGTTTTGTTTAAAATTGACTTCAAAAAGAATATAACAGACTTTTAATCTTACTTCTAAAGTTCCTATAAAAAAATTACCGAAATTCATAATACCAATTTTTCACGAATCCAAAATGAATGCCATACAATAATCAATGATATTATACCGTCAATTAAATGTAATATGTGTTTATCTGTCTTTACTACTTCTATGATTGGAATAGACTAGAGATAGCTCTTTAAATGGATTCCACATTGATTATTTATTCATATGGCTTGATAATTTTTGCGTTAAGTGCATCAATTAATATACCACCAACACATTACGCAAAAATCCGTATATTAAGAATGGGTCACCCATCTGATCATTAAAGTCCACCGAATTTTCGCGCAGTTTTATTTATAACATACTGCGTTCATCCCTACCACTGAGTACAACTATCTTTTAGGATCTTCTTAATTTAAATGTATTTTGATTATATACTTCATATGTGTTGTTTATTCATTATAATATTTACAATAAACAAAACACGAACAATTCTTAATGACATGCAAACACTAATATTTATCGGTATTTCAACGGCTACTCGCGGTGTACGATCGAGCGTGGACTCTAAATGTGTTATAATTTCAAACACAGTAATTAAGCGGCCCTCGATAAATTATACTAGAGTTATCAAGTATGCAAATGGGGCATAAAAATGGTAATGAGTGTATATATCTCGAGGTGAGTCGGGAATTAAGTTGTCCAGGTCCTTCAGATCATATTTAAAATGTAAGAATGTCAGATAAATATTATTTATGTTGTATTTTTTTATATAAACGCATACAAATATACGTATTGTTTTATAAGTTTTTAAAAACTGTTCTGTATTATTTGTTTCACGTAGAGTTCGTTTTGGATTGAAAGCATCATCGTGTTGAAATAATTATATTGTACAATAATTTATTATTTATGAAGATGACCAGAAACTCTAATCATTTTCATATTTCAGCCAATTCACACATAACCTTAATGAATATACGTAAACCTTGTTATATTGGTGAAAGCGTTTCAAAATCTGTCTGGTAGCTTTGGAGTTTATCGCGTACAAACAGTCAGACAGATGCAGGGGGGTGAGACTGTTTTTATAATTCCTATCGATATATAAGATATTATTGAAGGCAGTTTTAAAAAAGTGTTTTATTATAAACATCAGGGTATGACATCGAGAGTTAACAAATGCATTGGGAGTGAGAAATCTACAATTCTACATGAAATCGTCATCGTTAACGTATCTTTAGTGAGTACTTGTGTTATATGTTCATTGTTCATGCGCAACGTTAGTGTGGGTCAATAAAATTTAATAGAGGTTTTATATAAGCCACCCCTGTATACAATGCATCAAGATCCGATAACAAAACATTGGATCTAAGATGTTACGTCCCTTGTGCCTTTTGTAACCCTATTCATTTTATTTTTCAACACAACTCATATCATGTTTTGGATTTTTTTTTATTTCATTAAACAATGGTACATAGCTTCACTTTCAACGATAACGATTTAAATACATTATTGTGTATATTGGTGCTTTAGTTTTCATTTACATGACGAGATACTGTCAGCGCCCTCCCCATGATTTTGTTTTGTTAGTGTAAACTAATTATAAATGTTATGACCTAACCCTTTTTTATTAATGAAGCAGACTTGGTTTAGCAAAGTATTTTATTTGTTTATCACCCTTGACAAAGTAATTATTACTCCCATAACTTTTGAATCACCAGTTGTTCTGGTTCAAAGTATTGCATCAATAATCAAATGGATATGTACAAGGCTACCTACCTAGTTATTTTTTTTTATTTTTTAAATATAGAACTTCTAATAATATATCAATAAATTTCGCAATAGATTTCAATCAGAGTACCCTCAATCCATAACAATTTTGGCAACTCTCGAATGTGTTGGTGAAACACGTTTTCAAACGAGATAAGATTTACCGACGCACCGACTCTAACTGCAGGTCAAGCCTGGGGGACATTCGCAATTTGGGAACGTTGCCGGTACATTTCAGATTTTTACACGCCCCGCGCTTTAATTGCGATATCCTTTAAAAACACTGCGTTTTCAACAGGAAGTCCGACATGTGCATACATTGCCGGCTGTCCACTAACCGTTTGTTTGCAATTTCATTTGTAGTGCGTAATGAATGATATTGTTTGCTGTATTACATCAGCGTTACATATTACGTAGTACCATCACCAAATAAATGATCGCCCCGGCCGACGGGCCCAAAACGAATGTCTCGTAAACCTCACGCATTCAATTACTCTTCGCGCGTTTTTTCGATGGCCGTCGGACAGTAGGTTACAGAAAGCAATTTAGGGTATTCGGAAAACTGGCGGAGTAAATACCCTACCGCGGCTTTTTGCTGTTTTATTTTTATGTAATTCTGTTTTAGGTTATTTATGATGATATAACAAATATACTGCTTTATATGATATTTACATTTGAAAAGTCAATGTAAATTGGCTTTTAACTACGTTTAAATCTTCACATTACAAATGTCACTCACATATCAGTATGCAAAGCTACCGGCTTGTAATGAGGATTATAGTTCTGCAAAATTATACGATTGAGTGATATACTAATCTAAGTATGTGCGTAATACTATTGTTAATAGAAATAATATATTCATTTTTTTAATATATAGGCTAGCGCTTGACTATTATCACACCTGATGGAATATGGTGTGGTATGGTGTCATTCACTCTAGACTTGAAGGTACCCATATTGTAGGTGGTGGGGAAAACAGAGGTCAGGAGGGTATTCCAGACCTTAGCGACTATCAGAAACGAGGAAGCAAATCGTTTCGTACGTGTCTTAAATACGTCAACTACGTACGGGTGCAGATATTTACGATGCCTCGCAGTTCTATGGTATTTTTAATAGTTTCGTTGATATAATATTTTTATTATAATTATGATAAAATAATGCAGAGATAGCTGCACAAGTGAGGCATGACGGGATATGTCGTTTGCCGTCACGGCAGTCGGTCTTACACAAACCGCGCCACTGGATATTAAACAAATTAAAAACACTTAAATTTCTCTTTCAAAATTCCGAAACAAAGTGAAAATCCAAAGCAGTGGCGTAATGAACCTCTTGCGTAATGTTTTTCGTTCATACGATTGTTTATTTACAATTAATATAACACAGCTATACAAATATTTAATTAATAAAACAAAACCGCAATTCGCTTACGGATTCCACGTACATTTGTCATCGGATAAGTGGTAGCGACCGCGAGAATAAATAGCTTATTATGGTTTTGTGTACTATATATTGTTGGATTAATAATTATTCCACCTGAGACGTAATAACATTTAAATTTTAAAATTTACATAAGTAATATTTAAATTGATTTATTAATTCGATGAAGTTTGAAACATTGCATGATATGAACCAATAGTGGAAAAGCTTTATATAATATTAACTGACCTTACAGTGCAATCTAAACTCCGAGTAGTTGTCCACTTAAATAAACACAAAAAAATATATCAAATCTGGTGGATAGTAATTTAATAAAATTCCAATTGTATATTAAAAAGGAAAATTTACAGTAAAGACGTGTTATATCAGTGCAATACTATTTAAGAGTAAATATATATTGAAATATTTATAATAAGGTTACATTGAATAATCATTGGTAGTCATTTTTTTTCTTTAAGTGTTATTTTAACTGTTTATGTAATGTAATATATTTTTTTGTAATGGAATTCCATAAAAAACATAAAACGAATAAACGAACAAATGTAATTCCTCATCTATTAGTAAAAAATATATATATTTTTAAAGATATATAAAAGACTAAATATAAAAATATTTTCATTAAAGCCTTTGTTCTTTGACTTCAAAATTCCCACAGTAAATCCAGCACGCTTCGTTATTACGATGCTAATTGTGTGGACAACTTAACAACTTCTGATAGTTGGTCAACATTACCTGCATTGCGGACGCTGTGAGATGATACGATTGTTATACTTTACATTATAGAAGCGAGTGTGTTCCCCCTTCAAATAAGTTGGAACGCAAATTAAAACTTACGAGAGGTTGAGAACAAAGAGAAATTCACATGGTTATATGTTAAAAGGAACTGCACGTATTTCATTAATCTAACCGTATAATTTGAATAGGTTATTCGAATAAATTCATTCGAATTTTTTAATATTTCTTTTCATTTTAAATGAATTATTGCGTTTTTAATCGATATTAATAATAATCAGGTATTGTTTTTGACTGTTTAATTAATCATATTTTAATTTTTATTCTTATATAAGTATAATGAACAATTCGTTATTGTACGTTTTAATGAAATTTCAAGCAAACGAAATCAAATCATTTTTAATTCAGGCCAATGCGTATAACAGTAAATATTTTTAAACATTTAAATTAAATATGTTTAAACATGAAAACACGTTAATTACTATCAATATAACATTACATTGATATTACTTGAATGAATATCATGCATTTGTAATTGAGAGATTTTGCATCACCATTACTTTACCATAGCGTTTTACTAAATTCTTTGTAGGTTCAACTTAATATGAGAGATATATATTAATATATCTCTATAACTTTCCCGTGTGCCCCAATAAACTAGAAAATCTGGTGACCACATATAACAACTACTTACAAAGAATCGATATCAAATCGACCCGGTAGGTAACGAAGTCGCCACAAAATGCCGAATGGAAATTCTTCGCAAACTAAAAAGAAGACCACAAAACTAGACCTACGTACACGAGAGTCGTAATTCGCGACACAAACATTGGGTAACAAAAGCGCACGGATGGAACGCATAAACCTGCCTAGCTGATGTTCCGTTTTGCCATTCCGCCGCGGTACCCGAATAAATGAATAAACGTATCTTTTCAAATGGAAAGCATACCGAAAAAAGCCATGGCGAAAAAATATATGAGCGCTGAAGCGGTTTTTTATAGCCACAGCTATAGGCTTCCGCGCTAATCTCTTAACTCTTGCCGTGGAAACAATAAAACGTCGTCGGTCGAGTTTTTAGCACATGGAAAAAAATTCGCCCCGAAAAATTTCCGGGCCACCGCCCGCGACATTATTTTACAGGTGAATTTTATTTCGCTGGCTGTTTATCTTCGCTAATGCCTATATTAAAAGTTTCATAATATAATCCTAAAGAGGAAATGTACTGCGATATTTTAAATTTTTTATTCCTTTTTTTTGGCACAGAATATTTAATATATTTACCGTGATGGACAGTTCCATTTAATTTATTTAATATTTAGGCAATATTGCCAATAAGTATATAAGTAATCATAAAGCATATTATAGCTGCTATATATATAATTTAATTTTAATGTTAAGAGCTTAGTATAAAGAAACTTGATTATCTTCAGCTATTTTAACTTATTTTAAATCGAGTTTCGCTTTACTTGAACTGAGAAATGTATTCAAATACAAATAAATATTCTTAAGGAACGTATGCGATCTCGCCTAAACGTAATCGGATATGAATATTCCAGTAGTCCATTTTAAAACTATATTTAAAAACGCTTAGACATTTTATTCTTACAGACACTGTGACTGCATTGTTGGTCTCATGCCTACTTCATCAGACTGTATATGTGATCCCAAGTTGCTGGTAAGCCCCGGATCGAGCCAAAAAAAGAGATTTTGAGTTATATTTCGTCGAGAAAAAAGTTCCCAGTATCAGCCCGAAGTATGTACGTTTGAAGTATATACACTTCCAAGCCTTGAAAGGACGTTAAGCCGTTGGTGCTACACGTGGTCTATCTTCAGTTGTGTCAGATTGCCGTTCCATTGGATTCAAGAAATAAAGAGTATAAAAGCGATTTGTGTTATTATCGAGTCCTTGAAATTGTCAGTCAGAAGTTCTAAATCACTATAAAAAATGCATTGACAATAAGAGTTTGTTGCTCTAAAAACCATTTTTCAAGTTATCACCTTAATAATGAACATAGTGACTCGGATAACAGTGCTATACTATTTCAAACTAAATATTCTTTTATAAAAGTTGACTCACCAGAGAAGATGTGTTTTTAGTTTTAATAATTATAACATAGCAACAATGTCAATACAGGAATTGTGTTGACAACGAGCCCTTGTTAGTGCAAGATGACGCTTCGACGGAGTCCAGATGGGCTACTGCGAGCAAGCTTCACTTCAGTGTAAGCCGCGATGCAATCAATACGTCTAGAAACCGTCTTAGGACTCGTTGCTATTATGGTGTCTCGTTTGAAATCGGTTGAGTGATTCTTTATTGGTTACTTGTTACCCTTATTCCACATTTCGCTCACAAAACATGTCTTATGGCTAGGACTCCACTCAGAACGACCATCTAATCATTCATATATGCTTACTATTAATTAAAACAACGCTAAGCTACAAAGCTATCTGTTGAAAATCTTGTCTATAATTATAAATAAGTAGATTGCATTTTCATATACATAAACACGCTTCATCCCCAATTTCATAATACTTATATATTTTTGTAGTTTACATACACTTATATATATACTTATATATTAAATTGCTTAATCTATAGACTATTAAGGCTCACAATAAGAGATTCCGTTATATGATATTATATAATTAAGCATTAATAATAAAATATTTTCGCAATAAAAAGATAAAACAAATAAAAACTTATTTAAATCACATAATTTAAATTTAGAAAAAAAAATTGAATTTAAGGTACTCGGTTTCATTGGTTTTTAAAATATAACTTTGCCGGATTTTTTATATTTATTATCGAACCCATTACACAAATTACCATATCGCTTAAGAAACCTCATTTAATATGTAATAATAAAATTTTAACGTCCTTATAAAACCGAATCTAGACTATATAAAACTTTAAGTGTTCTACTACCAAAGAGTCATTTTCATAATGTTATGATTATTTATTTGATATAAATACAAGTGACTTAAATTTTAAACAAGTTTTCAATAAAAAAATCAGGAAGCCAGGCTATCAAATGGCCTGACACGCCAGTAGTCATCTCCGTATAGATATTCCCTCGTAGGTCTAGTGGCTAGTCATAACACCGCATACCTCGAGGTCCTGGGTTCAAATCCCAGTTGGGCCAGTAAAATGTTATGTTTCTCTGTCTAAAATACTCAGTAGCAGCCTGGAGTCTGGATGTTGGAAGTGTGTACACTCCCGTGTCTCGGAAAGCACGTAAAGCCGTTGGTCCTGCGCCTAAACTCTTTCCGGTCGTATCGTATTGCCGTCCCATCGGATTATGAGAGTTAGGGAATAGACAGTGCACCTGTCTTGCGCACATTGTAACTTGTGCACTATAATATGCCCTGCACAGTTGGCTAATTTCTCTTTAGATTGGCCACCGTGGCCAAAGTTTGTCCGGAGCACATTAATATTATAAATATTGACGCTGTACGAAGAATACTTTCTTAATGCCGTAAATGCGGTGTAAGATATGTATCTAAGATGTTATGTCCCATGCCCCAGTTTTATTGTGATTAAAAATAGCTTTTATATACGTCATAGGTTTGAAATATACTAAACTAATATATTATAAAAATAATACATATGTATATATAGTACGGATGTCACGACTTGCATTCATCTCCTAAGGTTATATTTCAAGAATAGGTATTTAATATATTTTAACCTCACCTATAAATGCTACCCGCATTTATTTAATAGTTTTAAAATATTTTTTATATGAACATTGTTTTATTAACATTAAGTAACGTATACAATCAGAAAGATATGTTTCCAATTAATATTTAAGACTTGGTTTTATAAAGCAAACATACACATTTTTAGTATATGTTATAATATTAAAACAGTTATATAATGGATACTCTTTTAATAACGAAAGAATTAAATTTATTTCTAGACCACTTTATTTTTTTTCATTATTTCGTTTCTGGATTCCAAACTGGAATCCTCCTACATAATTCAAATACGGAACCGCAGAGGAAATTGTATCCGCAAACTCTCTGCTTCTTATCTAACAAAAAGTAAATAAAACTAAGTAGAGAAACACTTAAGCACTATCTTGAAACTCGTATATCTTACTAATCACATAACTTAAACAATACTTTAAAATTGTCTACTTAAATAAATCTTGAACAATTACAATGAAATATTAATTATTGCTATAAGGAAATAACGTTTGGATTTAAAAAATACGTCTGAAAATTATATTATACGAGATATATCCGAGAGCCGAGATGGCCCAGTGTTTAGAACGCGTGAATCTTAACCGATAATCGTGGGTTCAAACCCGGGCAAGCACCGCTGACTTTTCATGTGCTTAATTTGTGATTATAATTCATTTAGTGCTTTACGGTGAAGGAAAACATCGTGAGGAAACCTGCATGTGTCTAGTTTCACTGAAATTCTGCCACATGTGTATTCCACCAACCCGCATTGGAGCAGCGTGGTGGAATAAGCTCCACACCTTCTCCTCAAAAAGGGAGAGGAAGCCTTTAGCCCATCAGTGGGACATTCACAGACTGTTACGGTACGGTTACGGAGATATATAATTTGATAATATGGACAATTTGTATACTAAATTTATAAATTAAACAAGAAGTAATATGGAACACAATTATACTTTTTTTATAATTTCTACTAGTTAATTACCTAACATAATATTAATAAGTAAATATGTATGTGTAAAAGAATAACTGATTGTCATATCAACGCACAGCGCAAACTACTGACGATAACAGTATGATTTCCTTTTACACAAAAGTTTAGCATTAAGGATGGATTTTTGAAAATTTAATCTGTGAAGTATTGATAAAGAGGATAAAAGTTTATATGAGTATGTATTTATAGTTTATAAGAGTATGGTAATTAGCAATTTTGAATCATGACGCGAGCGAAGGCGCAGACAACGCTTTAGTATGTTATAATACTTTCGAATTAATTTAATCGTCATCGTAAATAATACTTCTGTATAGTTCCAACGTATAATTGTATATGTTACCTGTTATTTACAGCTAACAGTTATTACCTGAGATTACCTTACGTAAACTATTCAGTAAGTATGTCACGTGACAGCTTGGAACTAATTTAGTACGCATAATAAATCTACACAGCGAGCCGCAGCCAGTTGGAATTAACCTCGTTGAACAGGTGTTAATATTATATAATATATTGTAATTAGCCATCGTACTCAGATTTGACAGCGAATTTATAAATTGCAATATTATAAGCAAACTCTATATTGTATGTCGAGTTTCTATCTATTATATCCACGCATTCCTTAGACATCAAGCTTGAGGTGAATGACCCTGTGTTTTTACAGTTAGTTTTAAAAAAAAATCAGCTTATCGCCGTCCACTGCTGGACGAAAGCCTCCCCCATAAAAAGCCAATCATCCTGAAACAGGGCAGCCTACATTCATCCCGTACCGCCACCTTTTTCAAATCGTCGGTCCACCTTGCCGCAGGGCGTCCTACACTACGTTTGCTTAAGCGTGGTCTCCACTCTAACACGTGTCGGCTCCATCGGCCATCGATGCGTCTGTTACAGTTAGTTTATTTATTGATGATTTAATTAATTGGTGGTTGGGCTTTGTGCAAGCCCGTCTGAGCTATACACTCATTACATTATATTCTACAACCAAGAAGCAATTGTTGCCAGCTATGATGTATGAGCTAGCCGGTGTTACAACAGGTACAAGGGATATAACTTACTTAATTCTCAAGGTGCCAACCTTGATAGATGCATAGAATAAATAGTTCGTACTTACAGCACCATCTTTAGGTGGTGGTGACCACTTAACACCAGGCCTACATAACTATAAGAATCAGATGATATAGTTAACATCTATACATATTTATTCTTAAATTTGAATTATGGATTCATACGGCAATTTTTTTTATAAATAATGTATAATATACGATTTATTTATTTTTTAAATTCGAAAAGAAATGAATTTCCTATGACTTATTATAATATATCTAAAGACAACTTATAAATGGAATAGTACTATACTAGAAACGAACTTTAAGAGTAAAAAAGCATAAGACGCTCTATACGATAAACTTAAGGTGCAGTTGGCTAGGCATGAACGAACGGGTTACTTAGCGTGACGCAAATAACATACGTACTGAAAAAAATAAAAAAGAACTTAGAATAATATATTACACGAACGATTTATTAATGGAACAATATAAATATTATATAGAAATGAATAAGTCTATAAATATCTCACATACGGACAAAGGTCTTTCTTCCTTTTGATTTTAAGGCTTGTAACGCTGCTTTAAAAAAGTTTATACGCATGCAGGTTTTCTTACGATAATTTTCTTCACCGCCGAATACTTCGTACTTGTCCGGATTTGAACCCTCTCTTCGGTTAGGATCTATATTCTTAATAAAAAGTAAAGAATACATATAAACATAAATACATTATGATATATTTATCCGGTAACAAATTTTCATTCTAGATTTAAATTGGCGCAACTCATTTCAGAAATCCACTATCCTAGTGTTTACCATCAGATGCGGTATCGAAAAGCGGCAATAGCAAACAGAAATACTCTTTGCGAACAAAACAGACTAATTCTATACTCGCAAGCTATTTTAGGAATCCTTGCAAACTTATTCAGAGGATATACGGTTGAAAGTTGCTTGCAATGGACAAGATCAGCTTAGCAACATCGACAATAGCACTTCGGCCAGCGCCAAAATGTTTAAAACAAATATTCATTGTATGCAAATTTGGCGAGTCGGGATTAGAAACGTTATTTGGGTACATTTTTTCATATTGATATAATTTGTGTTAAGATATTTTATAAACTACTTGACGAAAAAAACTATAATTCCATACTTGAACGTAAGCCTCCATGTGAGAAAAAAATCAGATATTTCACGAACGCATCTATTTTATTGCATACAAACTTTTTTAATATTCAGAACCTTTCAATTGAATATTATAATTGTAAGTAATATATAAAATTATGCTTATGACTTTATTAAGAAATAGGTATTATCATGTATTATGTGTTTTGTAAATTAGGTAGGTGGACATGAAATTAGGCTACATGTTGGTAAAGTGGTCACCATCATCCATAAACATATGTGCCGTAAGAAATACATTCCTTAGATTGCCAATGCGCCATCAACCTTGGGGCTAAGATGTAATTTCCCTTATACTTGTAGTTATACAAGCCCACTCACCCTTCAAACCTGAACACAAATATATAGGTAATTAAGTAGAGCTTGGTGATAGAGTATGTGATGAGTACCCAGAAGGGCTTGCACAATGCCCTACTACTGGTGGTAGGGCTTTTTGCAAGCTCGTCTGGGTAGGTACCACCCAATTATCAGATGTTATTATTGTGTCCCGGTTTGAAGGATGAATGAGCCAGTGTAATTACAGGCACAAGGGTCATAATCTTAGCTCCCAAGGTTCGTGGCGCATGGGCGATGTAAGCGATGGTTAACATTTTTTACAATGCCAATATATCTATGGGTGATGGTGACTACTTACCATCACGCGGCCCATATTCTGGTTACTATTCCATATAATAAAAAAGGTGTAATGCTCATTTGTGTATCTTATAGCCCAGCTAGATAAATTAGATAACTAATTGAGATAGAAATTGCTCTTGTGATATATAATTTTTGATAACGTCAGATATAGAATTGATATTTTTTTCCAAAAAATAATATATTAATGCGATATCTACGGTTTTGTCACAATAAATTTACAATAACATTATGTTGTAGCTGTGTCTTGGGACTCCAAAAGTGTCAACTTTTTTCTGTCAATCAAACAGGCAATCAAAATGAGGTTCATTTTCAATAATCAAAATGAGGTTCAAATTTCATTACAATCAGTTCAGTGACTTCGTCATGAGCTTACAAACAGAGATATAGTTATTATAATGTTTATTTAAACTGGACACCTAAGACTAAATTTCCAAGCTTCAGTCTTGATATTCACACAACTTTAAATTCGCCTGAAACAATCTAAATGTGCTTGATTTAAATCAATATAATTTTATTTGATTACATACTAGCTACCCGACCTGACTTCACACAGATAGAATTAGTCTAGTTAAAACGTTTACAATGTAATACATATAACTATTGGTTTACGCGGCACACGTCGGCATGTTTTTTCCGACATCTTTAACAATCATTTTCATATTTCAGTCAATTTACACAAAATCGCAATAAAACATACTCTTCAACCTTCCTCATGAATCACCATCGGTGAAAACCATAGACAATATATAAACACACAGACAAACTGAAACGGAAGGGTGAAATTAGAAGGTTTTATTTTATTAAATTTCTTGCATCAACATAATATTACTGAACATTATTAATATAAATATAAGCCAATAAATTAAATTGGCTTATATTTATATTAATAATGCACTTGCACCCGGCAAGCTTCGTTTTTATAATTATTATTATAAAAATATTTTTTCAAGATGAAGTTGGCTTTGGACGAGGAAGCTAAGTTGTTTTTTTTTTTACTAAAACGCGGCTGTAGATTATTCTTGAATCTTCAAGTTATAAATGTAGCCTTAATAATTAATTATTGACGTTAAGTTGATAATAATTATCGTCATTTAAAATTAATATACGATTAAAAATATAACTAAAAGAGTAAAATAAAACTAATGTATTTATAAATAATATTATAGTAATACAACAATTCATTAATAATATAGTGGAAGTTATTTGCATAAAACACGACGAATAAATTATGTTTCTATAATCAAGATTCAAGTTTATGCTTTCCACGGTAATGACATGCAAAGGTTAAAAAAATATATTTATTAACTGCAGTTGGTGTAAACTATTAGGAGAAATTAAAATTATAAGGTATTTTTTTTTTAAATTGGTTTTCCAGTATCACATGAAGAACAATAACACCAAGGAAGATAATTAGCACACATACTGACTCAATGAAGAGTCAGTTCAATGGAAACTAGCATTTGTTATCAATAAGCGTAAAATTTAGATTACAATACTGCTCAGCATAAACACATACATGCAATGCACACAATAACATGTGTAATACATACAACATTATTGCATATAAAAGTAACAATAAAATTATATCACGTGAGTTTGTTATTTTATTCTTAACACTTTCAATTAGATTCTGCAATACACAATTTTTTATAGAAACCAACATGTTTATATGCATAAATGTAATATGTGGTTCATAGAGACAGCACAATTTCTTTTCGTTTATTCTCAACGGATTTCAAATTCTGAACATGAGGCAACTTTACGATGAACTAACTTGACAGACTTATGTATGTATGTAAAATTCAAAAGAGTTTGTGAATGTGAAGTAAAGATAATATTGGAGATGAATTCTTTTATTACGGCTCAAACTCGTAACCTTTTGTTAAATCAAAAAGAGGGGTGTTATATGAATCTTTTGTCTGTTCATGTGCGCATCGTAGCTCCTAAGGCAAATTATATTATTTCCTAGTTATGATTACAGCGAGGGTTAAAGTTGGTGGAAACTGATCTTTGGATGTTGTTATTTGGAAGAATAAAAAATAATTTTAAATGACCGGTTAACTGTGACATCAATTCCATCGCACACGAAAAAATTTGGCAACTCTTTTCTTTGTCGTACCTCCAAAAAAAATTTAATTCTTTACCAGGAAACGTGTTCCCTTCCTTTTATATCCTTCAAACGAGGCGTGAAGAGTCATCTTGCGGGCCGGCAAGGCGGGGTCGGCTAGTGCAGATCATTCTTCCCTGTCCCTGTGTGACTGTCTGGCCGTCGTCGCGTTTGGACTCAACTAACAGTTACCATCAGGTGGAGTGGAGTCAAATTTGGTAGTAAACCTTGAATAGAAGTAGTAAACCGTCGTAGCAACCTTTATTATAATTCTGGATTTCCTCGTCATTGCTTTACTACCTCGTTCGTCTAAGTCATGATACTCGTATCTCTCTCCATTGATCTCGAGATCCAGGTGTACAATTCTAGGTTTTTATTTCAGCGGTCCGAAGTTAAGAAAAAATTTATTTGTTCAAGGTAGACGACCGAATAGACAACTTGATGGCAAGTCATAATCTACCTTCACCCATAGTTATTAGATCTAGAAGAAGTATCAGCCAATTCTTCTAGAGAAAGTTGTCAACCACCGTATCTTAGATATTATATCTTTTGTTGCTGTTATTACCTTGGTAAATATCCAAAACACGTAATTAAAAAAAAGATTTACAGACAAAGCTTCAATACACCTTTAAATAACATACATTCATTAAAATCGTCAAAAATCAATACAGCATTCAAAATAATTGGCATTCTATCAGCGCTACTTATGACCGAAAATACCTTCTAAATAGTTCATGAAATTATGTAAAATTAACCTTAATACTATAATAATAAGGGTGATAATTTCTCGCGTTTCCTGACATGTTAATCAGTGCCGTACATACTTTGTTTGCTATGATCCCAAACTGCGATAAATTGAAAACAAACATCGTGTGTTGTTTAGAAGACGAGGGTAGCTTGAATTTACAAATTAAATTTCGCATTTAGGAATATGTACAGTTTAATTATAATTGAAATATATTTTATACTTATCGCGTAAATGTTGTAGACGAGGCTTTGCGCGTCTAAATTTATAATTGAAAAAAAAGGTAAGACAAAATTTCTGTTGTCTTATTATATTTTTAGGATATCTAATGTCCGAAATAGTCAGTTACGGGATGGTATGTGGTAACCACATCCCGTTGATTGGCCTTTAAAGAAATAATAGCAATGTCATAAAGTTTTGCCCGTTCTAAATTTAAACTATACATGTATGTTCTATTAGTTTCGATTTTTTTTGTAATCTTTAGGTCATAGCATGAAGATACATAAACCCTTCCTCCATGAACGGCATCTCTGAGGTAATTTTTTTAATTCGAAGTTTCTTCTGTTGTTTGCGCGCTTAACAAAACTTTGTTTTATAGAACATTAGGGCGAGATTGTGGCGTCGTCATCGATCGAGACTGTCAATTTTTAGACGAGAGTGATTGCATACTTTTTGTTGTTACGTCACTCTGGGCAGCCAGTTCGTGGTTGAACGTCATCGACGGATCGCCGTTAATGTTAATTACATTTTAATTATACCCTGAGCATTTCGCGCAAATTTCTACGCTTTAAACCTTATTTTATTTGAACTAAATCAATTCAATTTTTTAAATATTATATTTTCATTTTTGAAGCTGATGGCGGACTCAAATCTAATTTAAGTATTAGTATTTTCGTTCGTATCTAGTTAATTTCGGAGATATAAAGAAGTTTAATTTTGAAAATAAGAGTGCGTCTTTTTTGTATGGGGAGTGGTACTTCTTAACGATTCATTTGTATAAAAAATAGAAAATCGAACAGCCATATAATTACATATAATATATATTTGAATATACCTATATACAAAATAATATAAAAATATTCCCTTAAAATTGTTATCAAGTGCTATAAAAATCGATTAAATGTTCCGTCCAATAAAAATAGTGGAGAATATAAAGTTTTAAAATTCCCACCAATAACACATGTGGAGTCCGAACGCTTAGACCAAACGAATATCATAAAAAAGTCTAAAACATATGTTGCTGGTGCACTGACCGCATGCATCCCCGGGGTTCTAATAACACTGCTTGTTAAATTTAACGTAAATGCGATATGAAATTCTATTCCCCGTGAAAGAATACCAAGGAGACTTTATGTGAATTTTATTTATTAGCAACTGTGACCCGGCTGAGTTTATGCTCTTAGGCTTTTAAGAGAACTACCTGCATTAGAGGCATTTATTTTTATAAACTATTCATCTGTCTCAATGTTCGAATCACCACAATCACAATAATAGCAAATTTACAAATGGCTTTATATTATAGTTCGTACATAATATGATTTAAATTATGCTCAACCATTAACTGATTCATTGGCAAATTCAAATATTCGACCAGTCTGATTCAATTTTTATTTTACGTGCTTTGTAAATTGAATATCGTTTATCTAATTCTAAATATTGACTTAATAAATTATTATTTAAATATTTTGTTCTTTACATCATGGAATTGTACATAAAGTTATATTAAGTTCCTTTTAGAAAAAATGTTGTGAGTGCTGACGTCGTCTGACGCTCGAAGTCTCAGCTCCTACCGTTACCGATAATATTTTTACACATAAAAATTAACTATACTAATACAGTAACAGCCTGTTAATGTCCCACTGCTGGGCTAAGGCCTGACCCTTTTGAGGAGAAGGTGTGGAGCTTATTCCACCACGCTGCTCCAATGCGCGTTGGTGGAATACACATGTGGCAGAATTTCAGTGAAATTAGACACATGCAGGTTTCCTCACGATGTTTTCCTTCACCGTAAAGCACGAGATGAATTATAAATCTCAATTAAAGCACATGAAAATTTAGTGGTGCTTGCCCGGGTTTGAACCCACGATCATCGGTTAAGATTCACGCGTTCGTACCATGAGGCCATCTCGGCTTTGACCAATTCAACTATACTAATACTAATGTGTAATTTTAAAGCCTAACAAAACGAACGAACGATCCCTATAGAATATGTGTTTGCTCTATGAACCTTTTATCATTCTCATCTTCTACTGACACGTTTTAATATAATAGTGTTTTATTTAATTCTTAAATACGCTACCAACTAAAGCATATTCCCTTGTGCCTGTAATTAAACTCTCCCAGTAGTTCACTCACCTTTCATATCGAAACAGAAACTGTAGCGTTTCAATTTAACCGTATAATACAATGAAAATTTGCGAATTGTCTGCGTACTATCGTGTTTAACAATTTTAGTATTTAGATACTCCTTATATTATATTTATTTAACAAAATCCTCAGAATATTGTGCTTAGAATTATTGTTAAAGTCTTATCTTAACTGAATTTGAATTTACATTATTTATTCTTAGTCTAATCAGTAAACTAAGTGACAACTGTAGGGCTATTCTGTAAGAACAAACTCGAAACTCATCGCAGGAAACGATCGTGAAATGTCAGAAAGTGATACGTGACATTGAACATAATAATTATAACATTTCAAGAAGACACGCATCAACATAGCATATCATAAGTCGGTTGTCAACATTTTAGGAGTGAGTAATTAAGCGAGTTGTTACTACAGAAAATATAAAACAAAAGCGGATATTGATAGATATATAAAAATAAAAATATATAAAACAATAATAATTTCATAACTTAAGTTAACGGTAATGTGTATGTGTTTGTGCGTATGTATTTGTGAGTATATTTATTTGTAATTAGTGTGTTTATGTATTTATTATTATCATTGCGTTGTTATAGACGGAAAAAACTAGTTAGTTTCTGACTATATACTAGTTATGATCTGACTGTCATAAACAATGACAGTCAATCTTATCCAATCGTATATGACTATTATTAGCTAGTAAATATTGGAAAAATTCGATTAAATTTATATAATCTATTGGTGAACAAGACATCACGGAGTTCAATGTGGGTATGTTCATTTCATTCGTCTATTTTCCCGCACGGTACACAGAAAGGGATGCGCCCAAATGTCACGGAAGCAAATTATTTACAGCCGTTCGTTTCGACCTGCATCCGTATGATATGGCGATTGTGCTAAGTTATTAATGGATTCCTATTTATATTTCTTATTCAAATATATCGGATATGATAAGGGTTTGTTTTACTTGCAATAACAATAGGATTTTTTGGACATGAGTACTAACAATATGATTCATAATTTAATTTGTAATAATTTATTCCCTAGTTCTATTTTGTACAAAAGCACTAAGAAATACAAAACTTCTTTCTTTAAATGACTTAGGATTTTTTAAATATAATAATAATTTGATACACAATAACGAATTTGAGCGTTTTTGACTTATAAATTCTGTTATAATCATGTACCGATCCCAGGCCTGTCTTGGTAGGTCTTTCATCAGATATTCTACCATCAAAGAGCAATGCTTAGTATAATTGTTGTATTCCGGTTTGAGGGTGAGGGAGCCGGTGTAGAGGCACAAGGGACCTAATATCTTAGTTCCCAAAATTGGTGGCACGTTATTGGTGGTGTAAGGAATGGTTAATATTTCTTACTGTATCAATATATGTGAGCCGTGGTGACTACTTACAATAAGGAGGCCGAACACCTATTTTAATTTAAAAAAAAAATTAGGAGCGCAATATTTTTTTAACTCTTATTTTCTATTGTGATTTCATAATTACTACGCAAGGCCACTTCAAATTTGACCGTTTTTTATACTGGTAAATATAATACCAAAGTATCCTTAAATATTTTCTTTTATACAACTCTTATTTCTTTTCAAAAGGAAGTTTCTCGAAAGTATGGCTGGAAACGTTACTCCGGTTTCCGAGATATTTACAGTACAAGAAAATTTCACGATACAGTGATGAAATAAATGTTACCTGTTTGAAACTCAAACGGCTGTGAGGAAGTCGGATTTGGCTTATTTCTTTAAACGCTGTTCTAGAAAGTTCTGTAAAAAATTATACAACCGAATTTTTCACATTTTTTTATACGAGTAGCTATTGCTATAGTGGGCTAATTCTATAAATAGTCATCAATATAAAGATAAAGTTGTTTTAATATTAAACTGCAATTTGAAAATTAGATATACATTTATAAGTGTTTTACCGATCATAGTCACATAAATTTAGTAAAGAGATTATAGTAGTTTCTTTCTGAAATTATTATTATTTATTATTACAGTAAACATGGCTTAATAGTAGGATAGATGAATCTCAACTGAAAGATGTGAGCTTATATATGGGCAAATACCATTGTCTATTCAGTACAACTCCATTTTCAAATGTGAAAAAATAAACTTTTTAGGAGGGCAGTCGTGTTTTGTATTATTTTATTGTTAAAATATTGCTTAATAATATGTATAGGAATTTCATAGTATATGCAGACTAATAACACCTCTTCTTCTTCTTCCTAGCGTTTTCCCGGCCTAGAAATGCCAGGGTCCGCTTTCTTACATCTTTGCCTCCACTTTGCCCGGTCTAAAGCGTCGTCTTTAGTGAGATCGTGCTCTCTCAAATCGTCCCTCACAACATCGAGCCAGCGCTTCTTGGGCCTGCCGCGGGATCTGGGGCCTCCGACAACAAACAACAAGACAAATTTTTATATTCATATATCAAATTCAAGAATGTTAATACGATATACCATGTACAATTATCGTGCACATAAATCTAAAGCGCTGTCAAGTGATGTAAATTTTGGGCGGAAAAAATCCAAAGCGCTAAAGAGTATGACAGAAAAATGAGGATCTAGCAAAAAGTAATGTTATTTTCAATAACTCAAGCACTTTTCGAATGGCTTGTATTTCTTTATTTTGAAAGAATATATTTCTTATCCGGATAATTATTAATTATAACCTCGTGCTAACCCCTCTGGGTAAGTGAATCTTCCTTTCCTTTCTAGTGATTGCGGGTTTACGTCCAAGTTAGCAAGACTCAATTTTTATGTATTTTTTGTTTTATAATTCATAAGATTAATAATAACAATCACTGAAGTAGTGACATTATACATTCATATTCATCTCATTCTCCGATTAAAATCCAGAGTTACCTAATGCCAGCAGTGGGACTTTAGTTACAGTAAAACAGCTGATTGAGTAAATAGTTTATATTATATATTTAATTGGTGATTAAGTTCATTCATCACGTAAGAGAATTTTCTTAACTTGAATATTATTTCTTACAAATATTTGTTTGTATACAAATCAGTTATTCGTTTATAAAACGTAGCAAATATTTCATCTTATTTTGTTTGTTTTTATGTAAAAATATCATCTCTTTTTCCAAAGACCATAAAAACGCCGCTCACAAGAAGCTTTGAGGCCATTTCACATCCCATCCTACTTATATCATAACTTAAATTGAATTTCTTAACTTTGACCCTTACCTTTGAATTATAATATCGTCATATTTCAGCGATCCTAAATAGAATAAATTGATTCTTGTCTCAAATATCTGGTCCCAATAATTATAATAATAACCAAATGTTATTATTCACTCACTTCAAAATAGCATGTAGAACGCATTTGTTTTCTTCAATTATAGTTCCGTCAATTAAATAACAAACCTTCTGTCCATGATTACTTTACCCTTCATATCGGAACACAGCAATACAAAATAAGTAAGTACCCAAAAATTCAAACATAAAGTCTTTCCACAGTAAAGCGCAGCTAGACCAGATCATACCACTTGGAACTATGGAAATATGGAAATGCGCAAATGTCGGATGGAAATATGCCACTTGTTCACAGACAATCTCGCATTGGAACAGCAGAATTAAGCTTAAAACCATCTCCTCCAAAATAGCGAGAATCTGAACCCAGTTCAAGGTCATATATAGACTATGAATTTAATGTATTATTACAGCCAAATTAGCATGTAGACATGCATGCACGCATGTATGCATGCATGTAGTTTTTCGTTTGTATTTAAAGAATCGCGTCTACCTGGAAATTTAACTCCTCTTCAATAGCGTAGACATACATTTCTCAATTACTCTACAGTTAACATTAAATGTTTCCTTAGCGAATGTCAAAGCATTCATATTAATTCATTGCGACGTATATTTTCACCATGGGGGAATTATTTTAGTATGAGATAACTGGTAATAATATAATAAAAAAATTAAAATGGCAGGACACTAACGCCAATTATGCGAATGCTTGGGGCACGTAGTAGCTAGCGCAAACTGTTTTATAGCGAATGTAGTCACTGTATGTATTACATTTCTACAAACGCAAAAACGTTTCCAAGCTGATTTTTCTCTAGATTGCTATAAAAAGCTGCCAAGCAAGGGCAAGCTCGTCTGGGTAGGTACTACCCACTTATCAGATATTCTACCGCAAAACAACAGTACTTGGTTTTTTTGAGTTCTGGTTTAAAGGATATAAAGCATAAGGAATATTTTCCTCTTCGTAATTTGCAGTAAGAACCAGTATCTACCCATAATCGGTAACATGTTCCATTCAGTAGTGCCCCAATCTCGTGCTCCGTACCTATCAGCTAGGGTCGTATACTCATAACCTCAAAGGTCTCTCCAGGGAGAGATGGGTCAAGGATAGCCCGAGATGGTAAGATTACATAAAATACATTCAGTTACTATATTGAGAGATTTTTCGTAAGCCCTAAGGGTAGTATCCTAAATTGTCCCAACGATAAAAAAATTAAGTTTATCCTTTAGGTTTTTATTTCGCTGATGGATTGTGATATATAAACTAAGATCTTTATTTAAAAATTTAGAACTCCATTACAGTTCTGTTCTCAGACTGACAAGGTTCTACGGCCTAACTTATAAAATATGTTTAGCAGGTGATTAGTAAAACATTGCAGCGTCATTTGCGGATTTAATATTCGAAAGAATCTTCGTCAGCACAGCAGAAGAAGATTCTTTCGAATATTAAATCCATATCAGTATTAGAAAGAGCGAAATCATTGGATAAATAAACAGCTGCTACGCAGCAATTGTAAGTAAGGTCACTAGTCGATATAAACTAGCGTCAAGGATTCATTTCCCTTTCATGCATTTTTTTTAAATCAGACATTAATATAATACTATAGAGTACTTTAGAAATATTTTACTTTAAAAAAATATTTTAGTTATAGTTATAGAATATATGAATAAAAATTGCATATTGGGTTTCGCACCAATATTATTTATTCATTACCTTTCGAATAAACGATTTATAAATAAGTAAAATCTATCTAGTTTCAAACGTTACATGAAAAAGTATTAAAATCTAAAAAAATATGAAAACCATTTCAATAAATTCACCGATTCTCTCGAACACATTCTCAATATATTCAATAACTATTTAGCGATTCCCGTCTATCCAGCCCCGGGAACTTTCGTCCGAAGGGACGCCATTAATCTATCTTTATTACCAGGCATTTGATCACGGTGAATTCACACAAAAGTGTTTATGTTAGCCCGAAGATGACTTTGCGGTATTCGAGTTGAAATTCAGAAAATTTGTTGCTCGACTAAACACTTACGATACTTGTAGTAAACGTTAAAAAAAAACGAAGAAAAGACCTAACAAGTTTTGTGTCATAGACGAAATTGGATAAGTTTTTATAAGGGTTTTTTTTTTATAGAAATGGAAGGCGGACGAGCATATGGGCCACCTGATATTAAGTGGTCATCAACGCCCTTAAACATTGGTATTGAAAGAAATGTTAAGCATCGCTTACATCACCAATGCGCCACTAACCATGGGAACTAAGATGTTATGTCCCTTGTGCCTGTAATTACACTGGCTCACTCACCCTTCAAACCGGAACACAACAATACCAAGTACTGCTGTTTTGCGGTAAAATATCTGATGAGTGGGTGGTACCTACCCAGACGAGCTTGCACAAAGCTCTACCACCAGTGAAAAAAAATATCAATAAACTGACCTTTTGCTATTGTCTACGAGGCACATGTTAAAATAGACTTATTTGTTACTAGACTTACGTGGATTTAATTTGTTATGAAACAGAAGGTAAATAATGTAGTATAGTATGTTGCTTCATAGTCCTATTCCCATACATGATATTAAGATTAAGCAACTTCTCTTAAATTAGTAGTACATTTGTTTTAAGTGAAAATAAATAAATAAGAATATTAACCTCTATACAGTAAAAATAATTGAAGTTTATTTTATAGATCATAAAAATAGAAATAAAGAACGTGATTTAATTTAAAAAAAAACGTTACTGATAAATGCAAGAAAAATATCAAGCTAACATTTTTCTGGTCTATTATACTTCACTAATATATGGAAAAAGTTTCATGCATAGAGTTCTCTATGAATGCATTTAAAATAGTGTGCACCCTTTACGATGGCGCGATAACGTCATGCACCGTAAAAGCCAAACAAACTGCTATGCGTTACGGAGCAGCTTTTCAAGCTATTTCACGATATTTTAGATTTAAAATATACAATAAGAGCAGTACTTTGCGACTTCGTCCGCGTGGACAATGCATTCGGTGAGGTTTTTGAATATTTCTGGGAAAAAAAAACCTTATATTTTTCGCGATAAATAATCGTGTAAAACTTGATTCTGAACCAAAGATTGATGTTTTAATTTTCATGTGCTTAAAATGTGTTTAAAATTCATCTTGTGCTCGGTGATTAAGGCAGTGTCTCGGATATTATCTTCAATATGTGTACATACTTCACATCCACACTAGCACAGTAATATTTTTATTCATTACTTAGGGCATACCATATCAATATGATATACGTCAGATATAACAAAAATATTTTCCTAGTGGCTGCGACATAATTTTGACAATTTGATAATATTTAAAATGAAATTTTGAATCCTAGAAGGATGGCCATAAGAAACTGAAAAATAAACGTTCTAATTCAAATCTACTTACAGGACATTAATTACAAGGAAAGTATTTATTAAATGGGCAGATTTAACAGTTCTTAAGTGTCTATTTTTTTGAGTTTTCTAATTTCTAGACGTAAATACATTATAAAACAATACAATACAAATTACAATAATTTGACCAAATAAGATAAGTTGGTTACGGAATAAAAATAAGCTTGTTTCTTAGTTGCATTTATTTGACGAGCTTAGCGATAGCGAACGATAACGTCCGACAATAACCAAACCCTTCCTATCCGCAGCTTTTATTGCTCTCTGGAGGCAGTAATGCACGAGACCGTGTTTAAGGGAATCCCCGTTTTTATGGCTCAACTATTTTATATCAGATGTATGTGTCACTTTGTAATAAAATAAATACAATTTTGTAATGCGTTACAATACAATACAAACTTAAAGATATTACATTACTTAATATTCCAGAACAAACAATTTATATATTAAATAAGAACATAATACTAATATTTAGACTCATATTCAGATTATAATATCCAAGATTATTTTAGTAAGGAACCTATTTTGCCAACATAAAAGAATTATAACCACATTGATTGTTCAAATTTGACATTGAAAATTCTCCACTTATAGACTCTTTCTGAGTCTTATCTGAATTCAGTTGTAATGTGATGTCGTTTAAGATTTAATTTTAAATAGCCTTGTTGCAATATTTCATTCAGAATGTATGCTAGCCTCTAAAAAGTAGTTTGTTGTTTTTTATATAAGCTATGTTCTATTTATGGGAAAAACAATTTACGTCAATTATTTTTCGTAATTGCTTACATTCGATTGTATGTTACTTTCAAAATAATATATAAATTACAATTGATACATTTTTTTGTAAAAATAGCTAAAACAGTTTGAAAAATCCATTAAAAGAAATGAGCCAATTCGAACACAATATTTCATAACTGAATTCACGAGGTGGCGACGAAGAAATTGCTTTAAAAATGAAATATTCGACTGAACGCGATTCGATCGCGATGGTATCGAAAGGGAGGCGAATTTCTATTATAAGAAATTGGCATATCATTAAGGCTCTTTATTGAAATACCGAATCAAATATACGTCAGGTCGCAAATATATTAGACTACAAGTACGTTATAATTTTATTTATTTATTTATTTAAAAACTTTTTTGACCACCTCATTGTGTTGTACGACAAAAGGCGGACTTATTGCCTAAATGCATTCTCTACCAGTCAACCTTTAGGCTAAGCAGAAATCCGTGAAGGCGGTAATTAATAATCAAAAATATACATACATACTATCATATATATATATATATTATTCATATATATATATGAATAATATATATATATATGATAATATATATATATATGATATATATATATATATGATATATTATTCATATATATATATGAATAATATATATATATGCATATACGTTATAGATGTCATAACAAAATGAATTAACAGACGTTCATTATCATGTATTTGTTGTTTAATTATTAGAAAGGAGTAACTGTTTAAACTGAATATAAAGCGCTGGACCAGGTAACGTCGATTTTCTTGACTATTCAAGTGCACACAAGATGTTATCGTATATGCTTTAATACGTGTGTACTCTTTATTTTCTTACTCTTAGACGGGACAATAATCTGACACGATTGGAATGTGGTTGGGCGTGGCAGGATTAACTATTAAGCAAACGTCCCGAGCAAAATAATTTCTATGTCCTAAGTATTACTGAGAATATATAGACAGAAAAAATCTTGTATTGGTCCGACCAAGAAATTCCACTAAGCATCTTGGGTTGTACAGTCTTTTAAACTAGCCTTCTTCGTTAACCTATTAGCAATTATTACAATAATACAAAAATAATTGAATTATTGATATAATAAAAGTATATGGAATTTATTTATGTAAATTATAATAACGCAATAGTTTGTAAATGTCTTATTGCAAGGCTTAGGCCTCCACTTATTTTTGAGAAGAAGGTTGATGAGATGGAATAAAATTTTGTTTTTACCTGAAAATTAACGCACATTAATCTAGCATTTAATTTAAAGTTGAGCAAGTAGCTCCAATGCCAGTAACCGCACTTGAAAAAATGACGTAACATTCACGACAGTACAGTGAGAAAACATCAACTAATAAAAAAAAAACACGCAAAAATCAAAACCACGACCCTCCTTCGGTGTTTTTCGACTTCATCTATAATAAAAACGTGATAATAATACTGATAAAAAAACACTTATTTGAAACAGCAACGGAAATAAAACGAAAAAATAATTTCACGTCCGTTGAAATTTGGAATTGTGATGTAATGAGTTTGTGAGAATGCATAAAATATGACGAACCCACTTTGCTTTTTCTTCGGCCGAAAAAGGCCCTTACGTTTCGTGTCAAGATGTTATTTTCACAGAATAATAAATTATGGTTATCTCTTTCGCTAACAATTATTCCAGGCCTCGCCCATCTTTATAATTTGTAAAGAAAAACGACAATAGGGATTGTTTCGTTTTTTTCAAGCTGTCATATTTTAACATATTTTTAAGAAAATAATAATAGTACTGTATTTTCTAATTTTTATATTTTTTTCTCGTCCATTTTTGTTCTCGTCCAAGGTACCTTCAACTAAAAACTTTAAGATCATATTTCTATTACGTGCACTAATAGTTTGGCCGGGCACTTTATAAAATTACTAGTTTCTGCCTGTGGTTACGCTCGCGTGTGAGAGGGTGGATGCCGTTAAGTGGGTTTTCAATCGACATTAAATTAAATGTAAGGCTACCATTGATTCGGAATGTAGATATTACCGAAAAGAAGCGGCAAGAATTATTTATTTAGCATAAAATGTACCAATGCTAAGAGTCCATCTATAATCCATATACATAGTGGTAAAAAGCCTTAGTTTTAAATGTTACGTGGCTTACAGTATACTAAACTGGTAGAAAATTTGTATTTGTCTCTTTCTCTTTATTATTGTCTCTTTCTATTTTACTCGGTCAATGTGTAAACAAATTAGTTAGGAAAAATTAGTTAAGAATGATAAAAGCATATATTCAAACTTTAACAAAATACTCAAAGCAAGAGAAAAGGAAGTCATGGATAAATGTATAATGTTTTTGAATTTTTATAAAATTCAATAATAGCGGTATATTTTTGGCAGCAATAATGAGTACTACGTTGTAATAGCACGATCTTTCTTAATAACTATATATGGTATGTCATAGATGGCGCTCCCATTTTTTCATGTATAAATAGCAACAAAAATTTTTTTTATAGAATAGGAAGGCGGACGAGCATATGAGCCACCTGATGGTAAGTTTTTTTTTGTTTATTTTTTTACCGTTAATAGGCAAGCGCTTGACCGTTGACTTGCCTGATCTTAAGCAATATCACGGTCTAGGATGGAGCGCGCCTGCCCAGAAGGAACCAGTTTACTCTGGATTTGAACACACCTACATTGTAGTTATCTGGAAATATGGACTCAGGCAAAGCATTCCACAGTTTCGCAGTGCGAATAATAAATGTGGATTCAAAGCGCTTCGTACGTAGGCGGGGAAGTTCCACTGTGTACCTATGGCGCTTTGGTCGCGTTTGCCTGGCCGTCCGATAGTAGAAGGGGGTGGAAGGAATTAGATTATGTAATTCCTGCGCACATTCTCCGAAATGTATCCGATAGAAGACAGAAAGCGAAGCAACCACACGTCGATGTTCAAGACTTTGGAGTCTTGACTCGACGAATGTGTCGTCTCCTATCAGCCTCCTAGCACGATTCTCAATCAACTCTAGAGTCCGAAGGTGGTGCTTAGCAGAGCCGTCCCAAAGGTGAGAGCAGTACTCCATACAAGACCTCACTTGTGCTTTGTATAAGCTGAGCAGTTGTTCTGAAGTAAAGTAACGTCTCACCTTGGCGAGGATACCAAGCTTTCGGGCGGCTATTTGGGCTTTGGACTCAATAAAAGAGCCGAAATTTAGAGTCGACGTGAGAGTAACGCCAAGAAGGTCAAGGTGGTCAGTTATAGGTACGGACACATCTCAGAAAGAGGGAGGTAGCTGGAATTCCCTCTTTTTGGCGGAAAATAGACACGCCTGCGTCTTGGTTGCATTGAACATGACCAAGTTGGCATCGCCCCAATCGGACACTGCCTTAAGGGTCATGCTCAGGTGCTCAACCATAGCTTCTCTCTGAGCCTGAATTAGGGCCTCACTAGCTCGTGCGTTGGACCTGTAGCTCTCGACAACTGTGCAGTCATCTGCGTACCCATGGATACCGGGCATCAGCAGATCATTAATGTGCAGCAGAAATAGTGTCGCCGAGAGCTCTGACTCCTGGGGAATACCGGCATTTATAGCCATTTGATCCGACGAGTGGCCATCAACCACCACTCGTAACGATCGGTTCCTCAGGAAGTCTAAAATCCATGCACAAAGACTAGCAGGAAGGCCATACGCAGGAAGCTTGCTGATAAGGCCATCATGCCAAACCCTGTCAAAGGCTTTCGAGATATCCAAAGAGACAGCAAGTGCCTCTCCGTGTTTCTCGATGGCCTCACTCCAGATGTGTGTGACGTATACCAGAAGATCACCAGTGGACCGATTTCGGCGGAATCCGTACTGTCGGTCACTGAGAAGGTCATTGGCTTCCAGGTACGTCAGGTGCCTAGTATTTAGGATACGTTCCATTGTCTTGCACAGAATGGACGTAACCGAGATGGACCTGTAATTAGCAGGGTCAACACGACTACCCTTCTTAGGCACGGGCTGCACGTTAGCTAGCTTCCAGGACTTAGGCACTTTACCAGTCTCAAGAGAGAGCCGGAACAGACGTGTCAGGATAGGAGACAGTTCAGGCGCACAGTTCCTCAGGACAATTGCTGGAATGCCATCAGGTCCGCTAGCCTTGTTCACGTCCAGACTGCGTAGCATTTTGCGAACTTCCTCTTGCCGAATGTGTATATCACTCATATGAGTGTCGGCGCTTGGTGTTGCTCTAGGTGTCGCGCTACCACCGTCAAGACGAGAAGACTCCGCAAATAAAGACGCAAACAGATTTGCCTTCTCTTCAGCGGTGTGTGCTAGCGTTCCGTCAGGCTTCTGAGGGGAGGCAGTGAAGAGCGACAAAAGTTCGCTTCGACCGATTTAGCTAGGGAACAATACGCTTTGCTACCCGGTGGGTATGAAGCCAGTTTTTTCCCTATTCGACTAATGTGATTGAAGCGTGACTTTTGCATAGCTTTCTTGCATGACTTGGCGGCTTTATTAAAGGCTCTCTTTTTTAGGCGTATGTCCCTCGCTTTGCGGTTACGAGCATCAACCCAGGCTATGTACGTTGGTGTTTCAACGCTTCTGCGCGTCTGCATTCAGGCCCAAACCAAGCCTGAGCTAGGGTGGACAGTGGCTTGTCTGAAAACGGAATAAAATATTCCATAGCCAGACGTAGCAAATCTGTCACACTTTGCGCGCTAATCGAGGAATCACCAGAAGAGAAGCACACGCGCTGCCAAGGATAGCATGCAAGGAAAGAGCGCATTCCTTCCCAATCTGCGGACTTGTATCGCCACACCCGCCGAGTTCCAGTGGGACTGGTTGAGCGGGGAGTAGACAGATACAGATTTCACCAGACAGTGGGCGGACTTACCTAACGGTGAAGAGATCGTTACTGAGTAACGGCCAGACCGTTAGATCAGTTGTCAGCAGAAGGTCCAAGCAATAGGCTTTATGCGAGTCAACGTCGGGTACCCGTGTAGCACCACGGACCAGCTGGGTAAGATCTAACGCTAAAGCTAGCTTTCGTATCTCTAACCCAGCATGGTCAGTGTCCTGGTATGGAGATAGCCACTCCTTGTGGTGGGCATTAAAATCCCCCAGAAACACTAATTGGGCAGTGGGGTACAACTGTTAAGCCGCGTCAGCCGCCCTTAGACATTGGCACTGTAAGAAATGTTAACCATCGCTTACATCGCCAATGCGCCACTAACCTAGGGACCTAAGATTTTATGTCCCTTGTGCCTGTGATTACACTGGCTCACTCATCCTTCGAACCGGACCACAACAATACCAAGTACTGCTATTTTGCGGTAGAATATCTGATGAGTGGGTGGTACCCTACCACCTACCCAGACGAGCTTGCGCAAAGCACTACCACCAGTAAATACTAAGATAAAATAAATATGTAAAGTAAATATACTTTCAAGGGACTAAATAAACAAGATACTGAAATAGTTTGCCTTTTTTTTCTTGCAGGTTAATATTATATTATAATATACAATATTAATGCTTTCTTAGATTATTGCTAATATTAGTAATTTTAAAGAAAACTTTCTTTTTGGATTTTTTCATGCATTCATTTTGGTTTATATGTGGTATATTGATCTATTTGTTATCGTTTAAATGATTTTATTTAATAAATATCTGAAACACAAATAATATATAAAAATATCGCAAAGATCTTCGTTCCTGACGGGAGTCCCCCGACCACACAATTTTTTTTTTACATGAAATTGAAATCGATAATTAGACCAAACTAAACATAACTGTGAAATTTTGTTTTAAAAATAGCTAAAGATAATATGTCATAATCGGTATGATATACTACGAGAGAAATGAAACAGGCATAATTTACAGGAAATCAATAATGTGAATCCGTGTTGGTCGCCCTTCTCGACGCTTTTGATGAAACACAGTCACCCGTGGAGATGAAACATTATCTTTATGATGATTTTAATTCCGTAAACATTTTTGTGCTTGAGTTGTCTCACTGGAAACCAAATTACATTTTTAGTGGGGTGAAAAGCTAATTCGTGTCGATATTACATTTTTTTTTGTGACAAATATTTCATCATCGTGAGTTATTTTAGATAAGGCTTTACTTAAAAAACAAGATAATTAAATTTGGTGTTCATATGAAGTTATTACTAACTGTAAAATAAATACGTAAACTATTTAGAAGTGTTTTTATATATACAAAGATCAAGTGTGTGAGGTTTTTTTTTCGTTAATTATAATTGGCTTAAAATGTATAAGTAATTTTTGCTTTTTTCACCTGGTCTTTTTTTAAGGTGACGTGCTTTTGTCTGATTCGGTCCTAGATTTTTGACAAACAATAAGAAAGTGTGTGTGTGTGTGTGTGTTTTATGTTAAATATAATCTTTTGAAATCATCAAAGCCTGTTTTATTTTTATTTTTTTAAACTTTAAGTAATTGATTAAAGCATTTTACAGGGTTATAAAGAAATAAAAAAATACAAAAAAAAAACATAATACTAGTCTGGGTTTCTTAAAAATAATCATTTATTTTAATGTTATTACAATTATAATTCCTTAAACTTTCATTACGCCTAATTTTTTCAATGAATATTTGAGGCAGTATTATAACAAAATGTTATTAAAATTTAAAAACGTAATTACATATTAAATACGTAATACATTTTTTTTACCTTTAAGACAATAATCACAAAAATTAAAAAAAAAATATTGTCACAAATTTATCTTCTTTTTTATTAAACACTATTTATAAATCTTTACATAAGTTTAACTTGATTAAATAAAAGCATACCAAATTATTGACAACAGAAAACTTGATATTCGTTATAATATTATTTTCATCTATCTATCTATTTAAAAACAACATTTTGAAAGCAAACTCAACTATATCCTACTGTTTTTTATTAAATGATTCTTCATATATTAATTCATTATATGATATTCTACCGCTGAAGAGTAATACTTAGCACATTTGAAATCTGGTTTAAGCGGTGAATGAGCCAATTACATGCACAAGGGACATAACATCTTAGTTCCCAAGGCTGGTCGCGCATTGGCAATGTAAGTGTAATGTCTATGGGCGGTTGCTCGGCCGCCTAACCACAACATAAAAAAATGTAGGTGGCATCTCTATTCATTTCAATAGCTTCATCTCTATATGTATATTTCGCTATACTTTTAAATACAACGGGGATCCGATAACACGGTGACGTCACACATACATCCTACTAATATTATAAACGTGAAAGTTTGTATGTGTGTATGGATGTTTGTTACTCTTTCACGCAAAAACTACTGAATGGATTTCAATTAAACTTTCCAATAATATAGCTTATACATCAGAATAACACATAGGCTACAATTTATAAAGATATTGTGTGAGCTGTCCAAAATATGACATTAAATGTCAAGTAACTAGGAAAAAACCTACCTTTCTGCGAGCTATTCTGGCGTGCGCTGCCATAAACGTTAGTTACACATATATTTAACATAATAATTACGTACTTTGATGTGTAGAAAAAACATTTAATAAGAATTATGCTGCGAAATCGTAAGTCTAATCTTTCCCAAAGTTCTAATAAAGCTCGAACTATGAAAGTAGCTAGACTTAACGAGACGTTTCCACAAGCCGAACAGCGAAGACTTGAACAGGCAGAGCGTCAGGCAGCTCTCAGAGCTGCCGAGACACCAGAGCAGTCCCAAGCTCGGTGTCGACAGCATGCTGATTATTTGACATCTAAACGGACTAATGAGACACCAGAACAGTCCCATGATCGACGTCAACAGCATGCCGAGCATCTAGCATCTCAACGGGCTGCGAAGACACCCGAACAGTCTCAAGCCCGACGTCAACATAACGCGGAATCTATGGCATCACAACGAGCTTCTGAGACACCCGAACAGTCTCAAGCTCGGCGTCTTCAACAGGCGACATACTTAGCATCCCAAAGAGCTACAGAAACCGCTGAAGCTGCTGAAGCGCGCAGACGCGCTGTTGCTGAAAGGGCACAACAGCGACGACTAATATTTACAAGAAACGCCTGGGGGGTATTCGATAAAGCTGCATTTGACTACGACGAGACACTTGATTACGAAAGCCTTATAAAGCTTATAAAAATAGAAGCGATGAATAAAGAATGCAGATTTTGCGGTGCACTTAAATGGAAAGAGAAAGCTGCAGGCATGTGTTGTTCAGGAGGAAAAGTAGCTCTTCCTTTAATAGACGAACCAGTTGAACCCCTTAAAGAACTTTTTTCAAATGAAACAGACGAGTCTCGCCGTTTTCTAAAACACATAAGGAAATACAATACATGTTTCCATATGACATCTTTTGGAGCTGATAACATTGTGTCGATGCCAGGATTTTACCCGACTTTTACAATCCAAGGGCAAATATACCACACGATTGGCTCTTTGCTTCCTGCTACTAATACGCAACCAAAATTCTTGCAAGTTTATTTCATGGGTGATGAGGAAGCACAAGTTGATAGGCGTTCTGAGTACGTACCAGGTGTGGAGAGAAACACAGTCCAAAAAATACAAAAAGTTTTACATGATCACAACGTTTTAGTGCATGAATTTAAAATGGCTAAAGATAGAGTGATTAGCGATGATTACAAGGTTGTGATACACCCAGATCGTGTTCCACGTGGTGAACACGAAAGACGATTCAATGGCCCGACCACAAACGAAATAGCTGCCGTAGTTGTAAGTAGTGAACAGGCTGCGTCTCGGGACATTGTTATTCAGGCGCACGATGGCCGGCTCACTAGAGTTTCAGACACTCATAGATTTTATGATGCTCTCGAGTACCCGTTAATTTTTTGGAAAGGACAAGAAGGGTGCAGTTTTGATATTCCTCAGACAAACCCAGTTACAAAACAACCCATACCGAACAAAAAAGTGTCGTGCAAAGACTTTTATGCATATCATATGATGGTACGTCGAAATAATTTTAATTTATTGCTTCGATGTAGACTTCTCCTTCTTCAGTTTTTGGTAGACATGTATGTCAAAGTGGAGAGTGAGCGCTTAAGATTTATTGCCTTAAAACAAACAAAACTGCGAGCAGAAAACTACATACATTTACAAGACGCGATCAGGAATGATGCGAATTTAGATCCTAACAGTTTGGGTCAAATGGTAATACTCCCATCGTCATTTGTAAATAGCCCTAGATATCTTCATGAGTACACGCAGGATGCGTTCACATACGTGCTTAACTACGGGAGGCCTGATTTGTTTATTACAATGACATGTAATCCCGCTTGGCCAGAAATTACTGAAGAGCTCATTCCAGGTCAAAATTCAACGGACAGACATGACTTAACAGCCATATTATTTAAAATAAAAGTTCAAAAATTGGTTGCTTTACTTACAAAAGGTAAAATATTTGGAGACATGAAATGTTTCATGTACACGATTGAGTGGCAAAAAGGAGGTCTGTCTCACGTACACTTACTGCTGTGGTTAACGGAAAAATTACGCCCTAACCAAATTGACGAAGTCATAAGTGCGGAGATACCAAACCCCGAAAGTGATCAAAAACTCCACGTTACTGTTACGAAAAATATGATTCACGGTCCCTGTGGTGCACTAAATCCGTCATCACCATGCATGAAGGAAGGGAAATGTACCAAAAAGTATCCAAGGGCGCTTTTAAAAAATACTCAAACTAACGACAAAGGCTATCCTCTGTACATGCGTAGAGCACCAGGAGATGGCGGCCGTACGATAACTTTAAAAACCCGAGGTGGAACACAAGAGGTATTGGTTGACAATAGCTGGATTGTCCCATATTCACCCCTTCTCTCTAAAATTTTTTATTGTCATATAAATGTAGAGTTCTGCAATACGGTACAGGCGATAAAATATATTTGTAAATATATAAACAAAGGCAGCGACCAGGCTATTTTTAACATTCGACAGCAAGGGAATGTTAATATTGACCCGAGAGATGAGGTGGAAACGTTTCGAGCCGGTCGATATGTAAGCAGTAATGAAGCAGCTTGGCGGATTTTAGGTCTGCCTCTACATGAGAGACACCCAACAGTCACTTACCTTGCGGTTCATCTGCCTAATGGTCAGCGGATTTACTTCACTGAAAATAATTTTAGAGAAAGAATGGCCGCACCACCTAAGACGACACTAACTGCATTTTTCGTGCTTTGCCAAAATGACGCATTTGCAAAAACATTACTTTATGTTGACGTACCCCGCTTCTATACATGGAACGTGTCGTCGAAAGAATGGAAACGTCGATTGCAAGGAACACCTGTCGACGGCTGGCCAGGTGTAAAGGCAGGAGATGCTCTTGGGCGCATTTACACAGTGCATGTTAGTTACTTCGAATGTTAATGCTGCTGAATGTAGTACAGAGCCCCACTAACTTCTTGGATCTAAAAACAGTTGACGGTCAAGAACTTGAAACTTTTCGACAAGCGTGTGAGAAGTTGGGGTTGTTGGAAGATGACAACCACTGGGATTCCACAATGGAAGAGGCCGTGCTGTGTCGCTCTCCTTCACAAATAAGAGAACTATTTGCAATATTGATATGCACTTGCGGTTTATCCAATCCTCTTCAACTATGGGATAAGTATAAAGCTGCGTTATCGGAGGATATCTTGCATAGATATGAAAGGATAGATCAAGTCAACAATGATCTATGTTTTAATGAAGCACTGAGTCATATAGAGGACAAAATAATAATGATTTCTGGTAAGAAATTGTCCGACTTCGGTATGCCTACACCGCAGCGTCGAGGAGAGTTGTCGACCGATTTGATCAGAGAGCTAAGCTACGATACCGCCTTATTAGACGCTCAAGTCAGCAAAACTGAACCACGCCTGCTACCCGAGCAAAATGACATATATAACAAAATATTACAACGTGTTGAGCTTGGCGAAGGCGGTCTTTTTTTTCTTGACGCTCCGGGCGGTACAGGTAAAACATTTTTACTTAATTTGATTCTTGCAAAAATTCGTAAGGACCGTAATGTTGCGTTAGCGGTGGCTTCCTCTGGGATTCCTCTGGCTTCCGCTGCAACATTGCTGAGCGGTGGACGGACAGCACATTCGGTTTTTAAATTACCTCTAAATCTGGCAAGCGAAGAAACCCCAACGTGCGACATTAGTAAGAGCAGTGCCCGCGGCGCCCTGTTGCAACAATGTAAGCTGATCGTGTGGGACGAGTGCACTGTCACACAAGCGCGCAATTGAGGCGCTTGATCGCTGTCTACAAGACATTCAAAGCAATCGAAAGTTGATGGGTGGTGTGGTAGTGTTACTGGCAGGGGTTTTTAGACAGACTTTACCGGTTATCGAGAGAGGTACTGCAGCAGATGAAATTACCGCATGTCTTAAAGCCTCATATCTTTGGTCTAAAGTTGAAAAGCTTTATCTTACCACTAACATGCGAGTCCAGTTATTCAGCGATATCGAATCAGAAGCATATGCTCAGAAACTGCTAGAAATTGGTGAAGGCCTCCTAGACACCGACCAAGATGGTATGATTCCTTTCACACAGCAATTTTGTCATGCTGTGGAGTCAGAAGACGATAAGTTCGTCTTACGTTCGACAACAAGTTATCCCGTAGAGTTCCTTAACTCTTTAGAGTTGTCCGGAGTACCATCACACAAATTGGAATTAAAGGTAGGTGTACCGTTTTGTTGATGCGTAACCTGGACGCGCCAAGATTATGCAACGGTACTCGGTTGCGAGTTACCGAACTAGGAAGGCACATTGTGAAGGCCAAAATTTTAACTGGAGAAGCCAAGGGAGACAATGTTCTTATACCGCGCATCCCAATCATACCCAATAACTTGCCATTCAATTTTAAACGCCTGCAGTTCCCGTTAAAAGTCGCATTTTCAATAACGATCAACAAATCGCAGGGTCAAACCTTAAAGGTAGCAGGCATACATTTAGGTACGCCATGTTTTTCTCACGGTCAGCTCTATGTGGCTTGCTCACGTGTTTCCAAAGCAAAAAATCTGCATGTTTATGCTGAAGGAAAAAAATCGTTAAATATAGTTTATAAGAGCATACTGCAGTAGCTAGATAACTATAGGCCTATGATCAGGGTTCTGCAGTGCCTAATTACCGTATATTTATTATATTATCAATTTTCTTATGTTAAAATATTGTCAAGCAGTTATATTTTTTAAATGCGACTCAAAAAATATTTATGTCATAATGTTAGTTCTTTTCTACGCCACGCTAATATAAGCTACTCCAAATACTAATCCTGCGTAGACGAAGTCGCGGGCACCAGCTAGTCTAACTATATAAACATAAGCTTTTATCGTGATTGATGACATTTTATGTTCCGATGTCATTGGTTTTATGAAGAAACGAGTTAAATATGTATTACTTAAATTATTTACAATATTCGTTTAGGGAGTAAGGGTTTAGGGTGATGAGAATATATTAAGGAAATAACCTGTCAATATTATTTTTAAGATATGTTTAAAAAATATAAAACCTTATGAAAATTTAATATAATTAAAATGTTTTGATAAATAATAGTTGTCAGAGGAAAGATGATAATTTAAGATATATTAGGTAAATGTACCAATGCGCTACCAACCTTTGAAACTATGATTTTGTCTCTTGTCTGTTGTTACATGGCTCACTCACTCTTCAACATTGGAACACAACAATAGTAAGTATTGATGTTTAGCGTTGCTATCTCCCACGCTTGCACAAAGCCCTGCCACAAGTAAACAATTTTCTATTCATGCACTACACTACACTAGCTGTTAGACCTAATAATAATTCATAATATTCGATTTATTTTTTAAATAACTGAAAATTCATAGAAAATATCGAACACGTTCAATATGAAATGTGTGACGATGTTTATATCACAATTTTACTATTGTTTAGTGACCCTAAATTCGTTGGACAGTCCCCCTTGACAGGTTTGGTGCTGGAAGGTCATTCAACCGAAGGGTCTAAGCCCTAAGGGTACTGCGATAGAGATGAAAGTTAGAAGTTCCTTCTTTATTATGTGTAAAATGTCGAAACATTTTGTTGCTATATATTTTATAATAACATAATCAAATAGGCTTGTGAATATATCTTTTAAATTGTAAATATTTATTAATATACCACGTCTGGTATATTTTTATCTTAAGAAAATCACTGTAGAACATATCTTTAATATTCTATACTCATGTTGATAATGATGTTGGCGTTTTGTACGGCAGGAATATAAAGTCAATTTTTTTTTGTAAAATATATTTAATTAATCAAAGTATGCACTGTTGTTATCTATGCACTTTTGCCATCTCATAGGTAGTTCATTGATCCCTTTACTTAAAATAAAACCATGGGGGTGAAAATCAATAAACTCTTTGAAGGCGGCTTGGATTGCCGCATCGGAGTTGAATTTTTTTCCTTGTAAGTAGTTGTCCAAATTCCGGAAAAAATGGTAATCTGTTGGAGCAAGGTCCGGGGAGTACGGTGGATGTCGCAAAAATTCCAATTGTAACTCATCTAACTTAGTGGTTGTTTGTTGTGCAGTGTGTGTCGATGTTACTGCAGCACTGCTCCCACAATAGAACTCTTAAATATACCGATATTTCATGTTTTCCATTGTAATAAGCGACACCTAAAAAAATAATGAGGAAAAAACAAATGAATGACTGTTTTAAAAACTCAAATGTACCAGCTAAATGAATTTATAAATTTGAACTTGGAATTCTTAACCAAAGAGGAGTTATCTCCTCTTCGGATCAAAGTGGTCAGTACGAAAAAACGCTAATTTCATATGTAAGGATCTAATATTACTTAACATATCTAAATATTACAACAATTTTCCCATTTCGTTTACATGTTGTGATGTAAGTGTTTTATTTACTTACTTTATTAATAGCAAAATTATGAAAATTTGTGAGCTTAAAATAAAAATATAAATTATCCTCCTTATCGATATTCAGCCACTAAGATGCAACGGGGGATTGCTTTCCGAGATACAAGAGCATAAATGCCAAGTTTTTAACTGTAGGCTACTGACAACTTTGTAAATAAGGTAAAAAATGTAATACTGTGCCGAACCAAAGTAAAGGTAAGCAAATATCATGAAGATATTGAAAATTTAATCAATAGTACAAATATGTAAGAATTAATGCAAGAATTGCAAAAATAGTTAAGTAACAGTCTATAAATGTCCACGTTGGGCAAATGCCTCTTCTTTTTGACGAGAAGGTTATTTTGAATATAAAAAAGAAGGTAGAATTAGTTAAATATGGTAGATCTTTTTTATATTAAAAATTAAAGACTTTAACTTGCTTATGTCAAAAATCAACCTCCGGTAAGGAAATCAACACATCAGAAGAACCGTCGAAAGTACTCAGCATTATTTTTATATAACATTGATTATAATGAAAATGTTTATAACATAATATTATGCTATAAATAGATCGTAAAACTTGTACATAAAATTTTTGCATGGTCAAACTTGGACGTTGAATCGAGATATAAAAACTTTTATCAAACATCAAACGTTATAGTAATTCTTGTAACAATCGCTCGGAGCACGAGGAAGGAGCAATTATCGTAATAATAACCTTTTTCCGTACGTACACGTAATTGAAGCACCCACAGTCATTTTCCTTGTCGTTATGACTGTACCCAGCGTCGAGGGTGGAATAGAATGTAAAATCAAAGACCGTTTTAAATGATTTACGGTTATACGTATCATCAACTTACAGGAAATATTTGTACTATAGTTAAGTAGTGTGAATATCGCTTAATGTCTTTTATGTTATATGTAGGCGGAGCGGCACCTGATGGTAATTGATTAACACTGTTTATAGACGGGCTTGCACCAACTCTTACCATGTAGTAAAAAATATTATATGTAACAAATACGCAGAGATGATTTTTTGTTTGTATAAGTTAAAAAAAAATAACTTAAGCCAATCGAAACCAAACTACACTAAGACTTGATGAACTATATTCATGAAAATTTTAAACACATATAAGAGCGTACTCATTCTCTAGAGATTAATCCCGCGGGTGTTGCAGGTGTACATGGACGGTGGTAGTCATTTTACATCAGGTGAGTTTCTTGCTCGTTTGCCCACTCTTACATAAAAATACATCTATTAATAAGAAACTTTTTTAATTTATCCATACGACTAAAATGTTGGTACATAAACAAGAAGTAACGGACGCCGTATCCATCCATGCACATAGTGACCGTCCTTGGGCACAGTTAATTTTGCTCCCATAAATATCCCAAGAGAAATTCGGTCGCGATAACGATCACGATTGCAAGTGGACGCTTGTAATTAGCCTTTTTATTGTCTCGCGTCACGAAGGGTTGACACAGGACGTAATTGGTACCATTACTCGGAAAATTCGGAAACATGTGTCGTTATTAACATAATTGTTGAAAAAATACGTGTCAACGGTGTAATCCTTGGCTGCCGTTTTTGAAATTTGCTTCCATAATTCTTTATGTAAACGAATATAATTAACTTAATGAAATTTTGTTTATGTCTTCATAGTCGAATTAATTCCAATTTTTCGTCGCTTTTCGTATGTGTGAAATGTGTTACAAAATTTGACAAAGTGCTTTAGTAAAACCATTAATTACGGAAAGTTGTTAGTATTAAATAAATTACCGGTTATTCGTTCATTACATATCTATTATTTACAAAACGTTAAAACGCTTATAGATATTTCAATTAAATTTTGTATTCGAAAAGATGATTGATAGTTTTATTAAGAAGCATATATTTTATGTCAAATCCTAACTGAACTGTGTACAAGGAAGATACAATACATACAATACATATAATAAAGCAGTAAAAGCCGTGTGTCTGTACATTGATAAATTTATAAAAACACAAGTGTAGGTGATAAAAAAGGGTGATATAGTACGTAAATGTACTTTTTATTTTGTCAGTATGTACACGCTAATCTCCAAATCTAATGAATGGATTTTCTTGCGGTTTTAACAGCTAGATTAAACTCAGCTTGAAGCAATAATGTTTTATTGAGTCGGATGACAGAGTAACAGTTATCATCATTTAAAAATAACTTTAAATTCATATTTCTTAAACATCACCGTGTGTCTATACACTGAAAAATAATACACAAAAAATGAGTGTGGACGATAAAAAAAAAAGTGATATTTGATTGATATTTTAAATATAAGACTTGTTATTCAAAAAATGTTATTAATTATGATAATTTCAAAAGAAAATAATATAATAAAAGTTGAAGAGAATTCACGCTAAATATTATTCAGTCGACAAAGGGTTAATCCAAACTTTTGCATGCATACAGATTGAAGTCACAATCGATAGATACGAAGGGTGGCTTACTATAAAACCACGAGGGCATTTGTTTTAAGAAATCGAAGTTGATTTTAAACGTAACGAAGTAAAATAATCATCTAGAATTCAATATAATATTTCTATATACATTGTGTACTATAACTTTTAATTAACTTGTCGGAGTGAGAGCATAGTTTATTGTGATATAGGTGAACGGGCAAATGGGCCACCTGATGGTATGTGGTCACCGCTGCAGTTTGGCGGTAGAATATAATAGGGTGGTAGTTGTAATAGATTGTTTTTATTTGACTTAAAGCAATCCGAAGTTAGATAATATAAAACAAAAATGAAATATACTCTCAAGGATGGCAAGAGTTTTTATAAATAAACTTCGTTCCGACCGCGGGTTCGCCCACGTGGAAGGATTAGAGAGCAGGTATCAGGTATATCCTTTTCTGTCATCGTATATGCAAAATTTCATGACGGCTTAGAAGTTAAGATGTGAAAGGGTAACAAGCAAATAAATAAGCTCATAGGGTCCCAAAACTGTTCTTCGTGTAAAGCTTTGGTTTAATATCGTTCAATGAAAAAGTATAATCATGATTAAAAAAAAAATTACATCCTCTAAATACTTCATTTTAAAGTTTTAACATCAACTAAGTCTAGATTTTAAACAGTTTCAATATAGATATCTGGGAAGTTACCGAGGGAAGTTTCAAATAGAAATTTACCTGCGACCGAGAGTTCGAAAACGATTTATAGAAACTTTGTCAACTGGACACAGTTTCTTATAACCGAGACGAAGTTCAGTGATCTGCTCTTGATGGTATTGAATAATTTTTGGTAGCCTTTTGCGAAAAAAGACAAAATAATAGTCGTTGCGAAGTGTGTTATGAGTCATGTATCATTAAATATTATTATAAACTAAGCATTTTGTAAAAGTCTTATCACTGGAAATTCTCTCCATTGAGGAAAAGTCCTGGAGTAGTCTTCACAATGCTACTCCAATTTACATGTGGAAGATTTTCATCAGACACAAAACATGTATATTTTTACGATGTTTTCCGTCATCGCTGATTAACAAATAAATTATAAACACAAATTAAGCAAATGAAAATTCAGTGGTTCTTTCCCGGGTTTGAATCCGCAATGTTCGTTTAAGAATCACGTGTTTAAGCCGTTGGACCATCATGGACGGATCATGGACGGCAGAAGTACGAATAGATGTGCATATATTTACTATATATTTTAATTGTATTTTTAATAACTAAAGTACTTAAGGTAAAAGGGTGATAATTTCAATTTGTGACCAGTTAATTTTAAAAGAAAAATTTGTGTTGACTTTTGTTTGCTCAATATTTAATGCTTTAAATTTGATCGTCAAGTAAGTTTTGTACTAGAGATCCTAATCCCCTATTTAACCTGGACCATTAGGTAATTTCCGAATTTTGGGCCTCATTAATGGCCGATGAAGTTTTTTTATGTGTATGTAAAGGTGTAGGACTCTAAAATATACTCACACAAATAAAAACACCTACTGGCGAATATGATTTTATTCCCAAGAATTTGTCTTATTAACGTTATATTAATACCAAATTTACTAATGTTTGAATAGGTTATATTGGTCAAAGAATCTCTATATGAAAATTATAATAAGCCAATCAAGAGTGAGCTCCAGACCTTCTTCTCAAAAGTCACATTACGATAACCACTTGATCAATCACAAGTGTGTGCGAAAATACAGATGTAATCTTTAGTCCCTCACTCTCATATTACAATAGGACGGCAAGCAAACAGGACCGGAAAGAGTTCAGGTGTGGGACCAACGGCATTACGTGCTTTCCGAGGCAGTGAATGCACTCACTTCCAACTACCAGATACCGAGCAGTTATTGACAATTTTTTATAGATATTTCTAATTTAAAGTTAATAATTCGGATAGATAGACTCTTATATATACATACATACATACATATATATGACATTATAATTTGATAATGTTATTAGCACGAGTTTTAAGTTACAATAACTTGTTTGAACTAAATTTATAATTCAAACTAAGTAGCAATCAGTAAGTATATAAATTAACTCTATCGTTTAATCAACAAATCAATTTGATGTGGATACGAACGTATAAAGGAGCCTACTCTAGGCTGAAATGTTCCATTTGTTGGTTTCGTACTATCCTTTTGGGAAAAGTCAGTCACGGGGAAATACAAAGGAAAGATTTGTACTACTGACGTTGCTATAATAGGTACTATTGGACGCCTGAGTATAGTAAAAGGGATATCTTTTAACAGACGAGTTTAAACTTTAAAACAGTGGTGCAGGGTCCGTTTTGGTTTATTTGCATCCGATTTGCGTGCGTGCTTCCATCTGATAGCACTTCTTGTAGTTTATGTATCAGCTACCTTTGTTTTCTATTTTCACCTTGAATTAAGAACATTTTGGGGGTTTTTTTATTTAAATTAATGATAAATACAAAAATATGATATCGTTGTCGCAAATACCGAATTTTTAATCAAAGTTCATGTCAACTTTAAGGGTTGAATTTAATAATTCTTAAGTTATTAAATTAGGGTAAGGAGAGCGTGGATATTGTTACCTTACCTTTAATAGTAACAACGATCATTTATCCTGAAAATGTGACATAATAAATAAATAATATATTAATATATTTTTAATTAAAATATATATTTTAATATAACAAACAAGAACATGACATTCACGCTTCACTTCAGATCTCATTTAAAGTAGATAAAACTAGGAACCGCAGTATATATATATATATATATATATATATATATATATATATATATATATATATATATATATATATATATATATATATAACAAGATTATATATTTAAATCTTCAAAAAGCACTGCTTCTTTTTATATACGTTTTATGTACGCCTAATGATCTATTTACATTAAAGTCTTAAATAAATACAAATAAAAATTAAAAATAGTTATTGTACAAATCTATTTTCATATTTCTATTGTCATGTGACTTCCACTCTTTTATCATATTTATTTCTCTTCTCTTATTCTGATTATTCTTTTTACTTCTATTTATTATTACTTCTATCCGGTCAAGGGTCTCTCTTTCTCTTGAGGAGAAGTTTTGTAGCTCTTCTTAACTCTGCTTTAAAGCACTTTAAAGCGAATACACATTTGACAGATCATCCTAGACATGCAGATTTCTCTTTACCGAGCACGGAATTAATTATGGAAACAAATTAAGCACTTGGAAACTCAATGTTGTTCATCCAGGTTTGAACCTACAATATTCGATTAAACGGTGTTCTATCCATTAAGCCATAAGTATTTCAGCTCTGACAATACGTGACATATATAATGTAACAATATTAATTATCACGTAATTACAATTATTATTGAAACTAACTAAATGCAGTTTGAAATGAAATGAACTTACATAAAATTACAACACATTTTTAATAATATATAATATTCTTAATATCACATTATTAATATTAAAAATTCGAAGTCGATACATTATTCCTTTATTTCATTAATTCTTGAAGTAACTATATGTATATTTATCGGCTGGCCTAAATATAAATATAAACACAAACAGGCTAAATAAATACATTTATTACAACTATTTTATCCATAAAAGTTGTGGCTATCGTACTAATGAATATGTATAAAAACCGTCTAGCCGATATAACAAGCACAAAAAAGTTATGTGTATTAAAACATACATGTTTCATAAAAAAAAAACAATTGTTCTGCTTCAGAATGAAATAATTAAGTTAAGTAGATTATAAATACGCCTTTAAAGTTTTTATTAAAAAATAAAGAAGTATTGTCTTTTTTTTTTTAATCTTTTCTTTCGATACAAATTCAAAACTAAGCGTACGTACATGATATGTGATCATAACTCCCACTAAAAACTGTTCCTTCTAGACCTTCAGAATGATCTTAATATCTTGATGATAAGTGGTTACCCCTACCCATAGACATTAGCACCATAAGATTATTTTACCATTCCTTACATAGACAATCCGCCACAAACCTTATTAATGGAGTGGTTATGTCTCTTGTGCCTGAAGTTACACTGGCTCACTCCAACCGGAACATAACAATGCTGAGTATTCCGATTTGGCTGTAGAATATTTGATGAGTTGGTGGTACCCGGACTGACTTGCAAAAAGCCCTACCATCAAGTAAAAATAAAATAAAACAATATTTTAATTTATATAAATCTCCTTTCATTTTTTTTTTTATAGAAGAGGAAGGCGGACGAGCATATGGGCCACCTGATGGTAAGTGGTCACCAACGCGCTTAGACATTGGCATTGTAAGAAATGTTACCCATCGCTTAAATCGCCAATGCACCACCAACCTTGGGAACTACGATCTTATGTCCCTTGTGCCTGTAATTACACTGGCTCACTCACCCTTCAAACCGGAACACAAAAATACCAAGTACTGCTGTTTTGCGGCAGAATGTCTGATAAGTGGGTGGTACCTACCCAGACGAGCTTGCACAAAAAGCTCTACCACCAGTAAAAGTGATCTAAGCAAGTTACTTGTGTTATAACTTATCTTAATACTTGGTAGTGTTGTGTTCCGGTTTGAAGGGTGAGTAAGTCTGTGTAATTACAGGCACAAGGGACATAAAATCTTACGTCCCAAGGTTGGTGGTGCATTGCCGGTGTAAGCGATGGTTAACATTTCTTACAGTGGCAATGTCTAAGGGCGTGACCACTTACCATCAGGTAGCCCATATGCTCCGCCTTCCTACTCTATAAATCTTAACATAATAAAAGACGCAGAAAACAAATTAAAAAAAACTTTACAAAAGTGATGTCAGAATTTAAGCCGCAGTCTGAACTCGTCACCCACTGAACAGGAACTTGACTAGGTTCAAAAATAGGGACAAATTTTAATATCGCTCGTAACCTCCCCCTGCCTTTTCTCCGGAATAATGGCTTTATATACGTATGTATTTGTATACGACATTGTGTGTCCCCACTTGGCGCGATCATAGAATTTCCATAACCTCAAAAAACATTTTTCCGAACGTTATTACAGTCCCTCCATCCAATTCCCGAACGATTCTATATAATATTACATGATAAAAATTGTAAAAGAATGTGGTTAGCACTGAGGATACATTCAATAAAATTCGCACTTTTTTATTAAAAATATCAATATGTGTTGAATTTGTATTAGAGCAATTTTTGTAAATAATATATTAAATATTTTTAAAAATAAGTATTGAGGTGTTTCAGGGAATCTTTACCGATGATTGCGAGTTCAATCCCGGACAAGAACTACTGAGTATCATGGATTAATTTGTGTTTATAATTCATCTCGTGCTCGGCGGTGAAGGGAAACCTCGTGAAGTAACCTGCGTGAGTCGGATGAAAATTGCCAAATGAGAGAAGCATTTACACGCTATATATTATATATACCACTAACGATATATTATAATAAAGTCTTAAGCATTCATTTATATATGTTGACATTATATAGCTTGTTTATTAAAATCTGTTTCATTGCGACGCTGATTTTAGATACAATTGCTTAGAGCTTACTTATAACATCACACTTAAATAAATAAATGTATCGTTTTATAATGAAACAGTATATGATGAAAATATTCATATTTTACTCTAATCCATTTTTTTTTCGTAAAATTACAAAAAGTAAAAAAATGTAAAAGAAGTAAGAAAAGTGGCTCTTGCAATTTCTGATCCACTTTTATTCTAAACAGCCATTAAGGGCGCGAATCATCCGAACCGACGCTGGCAGGTTAGAGGGAGAGGCTGGAGGGTGGTCCATCCCCTTCTATTTTCGGCGCTTGAGTTATAGTCCGGCCGAATATTGAAGACCTTTTTACCAACATTCGCGTTTCGTTTTACGACTGCCTCCTAAGCATTGGTCGGATAAATTATTCAGAGAAAGTTTTTTCCGATCCTGATGTTGGTTTCGTTTTTATTAAATGTTAAAATGCCTTCTCAACCCTTAGTAACTGTTCCCTACAATAGCCCGGATTTAAGTTATTTGACAAATAATTCTCTAATATTTAGCAATTTTTACTGATATATTTTGGAGTAGCAATGAGTTGTAATGATTTATTATTATTAAGCATCTAAGCTACGGTATGAAATATTTGAGGCTGAAATTTAATGAACGTAAACACAAGCTGAAATATGTTAACAAAACAATATCTTGCATAGTATCGCGAGAGACAAGAGATTCGTAATAATCAACCGCGTCACATAAACTGAGTTCACTTGCCTCTAAATATCTGAGGGTGAGTGAAAGGGAGGCCTGTATCAAGATCCGAGGCTCCCCCATAGCGTACGCTATGAAAGGACCGGGAGGGAATTTTAGGTTAGTGGACATGTAGACATATAGACGGGAACACGGCAAATTTGTTGCCTAATTTAGTTCGTCGTGTTGTGTTTCTTTTGTGCGTAAGGTCATCGTTCGTCGTTGTTGTGTGATCTTATTTAAATTAGGGCTGTATATAATAGTGTCATCGGTGTTTAGTAAATAAGTGATAGTAATTGATCGATTTATATCGATCAATTTATAAATAAAACAAATAATAAATTGGTGTATTTTTGGTCGTCGATTAAAAATAAAAAAAACGATAAAAAAAATAGTGTGTTTGACCAACGGTTGTTTGTAAACAGTACCGCGTGCGCTACGCTACGTAAACACAAACATACGTTTTCGTGTTAAAACTTTTTTCGCGCTTTATTTTTTTTTTAAATAAATTAACTTGCTTTGAATATACGTCAGTGTTAACTTTTAAGGTATCGCTCAAATGTTATTAGTACCTAAATCGTGCCAATAATAAATAAGTAATTATAATCGCTTAAATATTAATTATAAAATTCGGTTAATTTAAGAAAATAAAAATAAAATACAATTGTGAATAAGAATATTAGTTGTTTATAGCGTAGCACGTGTGAAACATTGAGTGGGTGAAATACACGAGGTCTCTGAGCCTCTACTATAAGGATCGATACCATTACGCATTACGCGAGCGAGATACAAACAGACAAAAAACACGCACACCAACGCACCCCACCCTACGCCCTCCGAAAGTAAATAGCCCGCGAAAGCTTTAAAACAAAACCGAATTTATAGTGTAAGAAAATTATAGTACAAATAAACTGTGATTTAAACTATTTAATTTATTGAATCTGTGCTGTGATAGATAATCATGCTGGTCGGCACGAATCTTTGCAATCCGGCCTTAATGTTCCCGGGTATTGTACACCCAACATTCGTACAGACCCAGCCGGTAAAAAATATGACACAAAGCCGACAAGAGTCTAACGAGAGCTCAATGCCATCGACTCCCGTGCACAGCGCTTATGATGCGAAGCGAACGTCGCCACTAACCCCAGCCGAAAGGACCGGAGCGCCGCCCGGAGCTGGCAAGGACGCCGTCAAACTTTTTATCGGTCAAATACCGAGGCACCTCGAAGAAAACGATCTGCGCCCAATGTTCGAGGAGTTCGGAAAGATTTATGAGCTGACAGTACTCAAGGATAAGCACACGGGAATGCACAAAGGTTAGTCATATACCGAAATAAAAAAAATTGACAAACAATTACTTGTATTATTTGAACTTCATTTCAGGTTCTGTGATATAGAAGATTCTGGATGCTGATATGTATATTATTATATATTTATGTTTGTAAAGCAATAGCCTACCGTTTAACCCGTAGGGGGCAACTAATTAAATTATGACGCAATCGTCTTTTAGGCGCCATCAAGTATTTATGGATGATACTTATCCGTAAATACTAAGAATTCATATTGAATTAAAGCTTATAAATATTCATTAAGTTTTATAATCTAAGGTACGTACGATTAAGTTTTGTAATCAAAGGAGAAGTTATTGATTAAAGTCAACAAAAACTTAAATATTCATATTCACACAAATTAAATTGTATTGCATAAACACATTTTTTTTGTGTAGTTGCAATCAGCCCCATCAGGCTTTGAGCAAATGTGTTCTGTGATGCTGTCATGAGGAGTGGCTTCCCATTGGAAGCGTCTACTCACCTGCTGCCCAGAGCTACTGCCGGTCTTCTAGCTCTAGGATATGATGACGTTTTAGTCGTCTCACATACAGGTCCATGGTGAGTTGGCGAGCGAGTTCGTTAGGGTGATGGATTAACCGGTCTTTGTATTTAGCTGCCAAACTCAGAATTTCCTCTTTGATTGTTCTCATTTCAAGGTGCTCGTGAACTTTATTGTTGGTTATGTACCATGGTACTTTTGCAATTGTTCTTATGATCTTGTTCTGTTGGCGTTGGAGTATGTTTATGATGGAATCGCTTGCGCTGCCCCATAGTTGCAAACTATATGTCCAAATGGGTTTTAGGATGACTTTATATATAAGGAGTTTGTTGTCCAAAGAGAGTCTAGAGTTCCTTCCTAGCATCCAGTATAGGCTTTTGTACTTTAGCTGAAGCACCTGTTTTTTACATTTGATGTGGTGCCTCCAGGTTAGCCTACGATCAATGAAAAAAAACACAAATTAATTTTACGAATGCTTATCATGTGCCATTTTTAATTTGGTGTAAATAAAAATTGCTACATGTTTTCATATAAAAAAGCTATTACTGAACCTCGTCTGTTTCTTTTGGCCAAATAAAAATGCATTTTTTTTTAATTATTAAATTAAATTTATCTGTCTCTCAAATATATGTACGTATATACAGCAGGAAAATATAATAAAAACTGGTTCAAGCCAAAATTACGCCAAAACTATAAAGAAATTAAGGTAATTTACAAAGACTTTTCACTTGTTGTTATTGAACTACAAATTGAACTCAGATAAATCCGCGGAGTACAGATAAAAAAGTAAATCATGCACTTTATTTATTTATATATATTTTAAAAGAGCAAAATGGTATAAAATTAAAAATCAACCGTCATAATTACAACCGTCGAACAAGCAAGGAGTTTATATTTTATGTGTATTTGCCAAATAGTTGGTGATATAATAAGCGGATGGTAATGTGGGTAAGGTAGCACAATAATAACAAATGCACAATTTCAATTACAATTCCAAGGCACCTGCAAGCCCTCGGGTGTTCCAGATGTCCATGGGCGGTAGTAGTCAATTTCCATCAGGTGTGCGTTCTGCTCGTTTGCCACTCTTACATAAAAAAATTACTCCCTTACACAATCACCTGACACCGACAATTAACAAAAGTTAAATACTTAAAACGAGTTCTGAAGCAGAATCGCTAATCGTTAATTTGATTGTGTATTCCATTATCATATTATAGTTGTAGGTGTTAGGTCAACACACACGTATCCTATTAATATATAGTAATTACTGTATTGCAAGCCGGTATCGAGTCGCCCATTGTTAACATATTATAAATACATCTACCTAATACCGTGACTATCTATTATTTATATATCTTATGACTTCTATGGTATTCAAATTTAGACTAATTTGTGAACTATTTGTAACAAAAAAATATAAATAGAATTTTGTCGGTATGGTATATGTACCATTGTACATAGAAAAAGCATATAATGAGATCGTGTGACGAGAGGGAAGTATAAGTCACGCGTGTGTGATATCTGCAATTTTACTGGCCTTAGGCGCGCTTTAAAGCAAAATAATTAAATTAATGATAACAATCTTGAAATCTTATAAAGAGCTTCAATGAAAACTGTCTTAAGATTAGAAACACAATTTAAATTGTCAAACTTCGTGAATTATATTGATTTTTTTGAATGGTAAGTTAAAATTAATCTTATTTTGTCTGTGATTTAAAATAATTTCCTTTTTAGAATAAACATGAATATTTTATTAAAACAATCATGTTATAACAACTTAAAATGTATGTACATATTTGTCTTTCGTTCCTCATTAAGACCGTCATTCGGCCTGTCGTGATGTATGGTTCTGAATGTTGGGCAACATAAGAAGAGGATATAAAAAGAATACATGTGGCAGACAAAATGAATGTTAAAGCGAATGTTAAGAGGTATACTCGGTGTAGCTAGAATGGACAAGATAATAAACGAGTATATCAGAGGAAGTCTGAGAGTAGCACCAATAGTTGAAAAGTTAAAGAGTTATAGATTAGCGTGGTATGGGCATGTGATGAGGAGGGATGAAAGGCATGTTACTAAAGGGGTGATGAGAATGAATATTGATGGATATAGGGGCGGAGGAGGCCAAAGAAAATGTGGATGGATTGCGTAAGAAAGGATATGCGTATGAAAGGGGTAAGTGCTGAGATGACGAGTGACAGAGAGAAGTGGAAGGAATGTTGTGCCGACCCCCACGTAGTGGGATAAGGGCAGGAAGAAGGAGATGGCGTTGTCTTTATCTTAAATAATTCACATAATCGTATTAAATATTGATGGTAAATAATAATTATATTATTAAAAAACATTCCATAATGTTATGCATATATTTTTATTGCATATTTGAGATTTATTCGCACCGTTCGAGTGTAATTCAGTAACAAACAAATAAACATACAATGCTTTACCAAAGTATTAAAAAAAAATGAAATAAGCGCATGATAATATAATATTATTATTAAAAAAGTTTTTTGTTAAGAAAATGATTAATATGAAAAGGTAATAATTCAGTATCATCGAGTCTCCTTGGCCTCTAAGACAGTATCCGGGATGAATGTGACATGGTGTTGCAAATCTTTAACGTTACATATAACATATTGTATTGCGATTTAATATAATTAGACTTCGTCAAATTATCAGGCCGTCATTGCATTTTATACTTTTTCTCAAAAAACGTGTTTAACTGCGATCGCTTTGTTCATAAAAAATCCAATTGTTTTGAAGCGAAACAATTAGAGGTTAGACCAACATACCATACACTTTCATACAACGATAGCATCCACAGTGGTGACCCATATGTAATCCTAAATCTACACCCTGGAAGAACTCGGTAACACAATTGAAAAACTTAACTATATCAAATAAACATTCCATATCATGTTGATTATCAATAAATTTAATTAAAATATAAACCCGTTATGTATATTCATTACTGTTCAGCTTTATTGTGAAACCGACTTCATGAATAAATGAATTTAATTGAATAAATTTTGTGTTTATTTCACCTCGTCCGTTATTCTTTCAAGATATGCCTTTATATCTTAATATTAATTAAGTTCTACTATATAATTAACACCATAAGCCAAGAATCTTCCAGTGAACATATACTTTATCCACTCAAAAAATAATAATGAAAAATTTTTTTTTGGTAACAGCCGACTGGTAAACATATTTACATATATTAAATAAATAAAACAAACTTTTATACATACTACTTCCAGACTCAGGGTGTAATCGAACCCGCAACCCTGGAGTGGAAGGCCAACATTGTCAACAGCGTCAACGGACCAGTCGAAGTAGTCATATCTTTATTATGAAACAAAATCAATACAATCAAACTCATTGAAAACTTGAGATCAGTATTTTATAAGCAAAAACTCGAAACATTGCAGAAAACAATCGTGAAATGTCTAAGTTATACATTGACCATAATAATTATAAAATTTAACGAAAACACGCATCGAAATAGTATATTCATTTGACAGGCCGGTTGGCGTGGTTGGTAAATACATACCTTTTACGCCGAAGGTTGTGGGTTCGATTCCCACCCAGGACAGACATTTGCGTGCATGAACATGTCTGTTTGTCCTGAGTCTGGGTGTAATTATCTATATAAGTATATATTGACAAAAGAAAAAGTAGCATATGTAGTATATCAGTTGTCTAGTTTCCATAGTACAAGCTCTGTTTAATTTGGAATCAGATGGCCGTGTGTGAATAATGTCCCAAGATTATTATTATTATTATATTGCCGTAACTCGGTTGTCAACATTTCAGAAATGAGTTCTTACATAATCGCACTACAGGTTTTCGTGACGTTATGAAATATCAGACTGTCTCATTGTTAGCTGTACCGCTGCAGATATTGAAGTCGCAGGTTCGAAAACAGTGTCGTCTAGTAAAAGTAATGAGAGTTTTATAATAAAAGAAATCTTGGAATCATAAAAGTGCACGGCACGAGTAATATCACAATCTCAAACCATTGGACTCTGGAAGTAAAGGAATATATAGTGCACTTTTGTTATTTTTGCGTAGCTGGCTAATAGTGAGTAAAAATCGATATACATTAAATTTTCACGTTGAAATAAAATTGTTTTATTTGTAAATAAAAATTTAACTATCAATAAAATCTATTTTAAAACACTGCTACGCCACAATACTCGTAATTAACCGTATCACCGTAAAACTTACTCACCTTATCACGTATTACAGTTGAATAACGATTGCTGTAAAAAATATTATATATTTTTATGCGTCATTTTAACACGTGATGGTTAGTGGTCATCACCCATAGACAATGGTTCCGTTAGAAATTTTAACCATTCTTTACATCGCCATTGTGCCACCGACCTTGGGAACTCAGATGTTATGTCCCTTGTATCTGTAGTTACACTGGCTCACCCACCCTTCCAACCGGAACACAAAAGTACCTACCAAGTAAGGTTAAATTATAATTATGAAATAAAAAATAATTTATCGAGTAATCAGCTATATGGCTGACAAAAAGTCACAACTGGGCCGCCTGAGTGAGTTGTCACCGCCACTCATAAACATACATAGTAATATAACAGATATACGAGTAGACTATTCCTTGCCCCGGTAATGTGAAGACTGGGATTTAAACTTGATTTAAAATGTTATTTCTCTAAATCCAGTAACTGTTATGTCTTGCTCATCCTGCAAGCCGTATAACAGGGAAATAAAGTAAAAATCAATTTGATCTTGAAAGTAAATCTGATGGATCCACCTGCAATGTTTAAGTGAAATGTTTCTGACGGGAAAAGGTTTTACTTATATCACTTCATCGCTTGATTTTTTTTTAATTACAGTTGAGTTTCAGTTTCGTTAAAATATTTTTATTCGAAAGAAACTCAGTTTAAATTTTCCAAATACTTCCCGTCCACAGTTTGGTATTTTAAAAACGCCTTTAAATTCCAAAGATAAGACGTATAATGGCGGTTAATTGGTTCAATTGCGTTTTGGATTGTATTAAGTGTATTTTAAATGCATTTCTTGGTTTGTTTACACTTCCATGGAAAAATATATTTAAAAAAAACCACATAGGTGTTGAAACTCGTTTACAAAATTGTCATAATAATTGATGATTTTTCAACGGAACGGATTCTGAAAGTAATATATCATATTACTTACGCACAAATACTCGGGCTTTGACAATGTGTCAGAAATGTTGCCATCGTGTAGGTAGAAAACTCGAAAAAAAAAATTGGTTTAGCTATAGCTATTATAAATAAACGAAAACTTAAAAAAAAAACAATTGATTGCGTTGAAGCGATCAACTCCCTTCATAGACAATGGTAATAAGAAGTAAAATATTCATTACACGATCAATGCGTTGTCAACAATAGTATAGGGGACTGTTTCTTTATTATATCTCTTTCTTTCTTCAAAGACTTGTATATTGTGCTCCCTCTCTATAATACTCTGTAATACATAACATATCAATGACTAATACGGTTGCGTCTTAACAAGATTTTTTCGCTAAGGAAAATAGATTAAAATCGCAACCCAAGATTAGATCAGGTATTCGAAAATCGCGTTGTCTGTGACTTTGACACAGCTATTTAAGAATAATAAACAAAAGTCTACCTCGGCATTTCATAATGTATTCAATAATAACTAGTTGATTAATACAATTATAATATTACTTTGCATATAAATAGGATTTTATGGCTCTATAATTGTATTTTTTTAATAGAATTCGATTAAATTAAGTTGGTCACTTGAAAAGGAATGCAGCTCGCGTGGCTGTTTGTTTTAGAAAATTAAATAATTATACTAGATTGTACTGCGAATTATAAGTGATTATATGAAATTGATTAAACGAATTTTTTTATTCTCCTTTGGTCATTTATTTTCGACTAATATTTAAAATTTTTTATTAGATGTTATATAATATGAAAAATTGGACGAGAAATTAAGTGGGGAGTGTAGAGAAGATAAACACGGATCAAAATTAGTTTGCGTCCAAAAACGCTAAACTGAAAAGAAATAGACTTTGGTTTAAATAAGCAGTAAGTGAGGAGTAAGTAAATTAAGACAAATTTTTTTTAATAAGGCAAATAAATTGAAAAAAAAAATGTTTGGATTTTTTTGTGTCGGATTCATATTTTTTTTTAAATATAATTTTCTAAAAAAAAGTAATGTGTTACGTATAACAGTTAACAACTATAAAAGCATGTAAAGCATTTATTAATTTAAAAATATAAGTTGGGCTCGTCCGGGATTTGAACCCGGGACCTCTCGCACCCAAAGCGAGAATCATACCCCTAGACCAACGAGCCACTTGATATAACAGGTGAAAGTTTGATTTCGCTTGTGAATAAATTGATGCGTCGAGACACGTCGATGTTCAATCTAAGCATTCAAATGTAATATTTATTTTCATCACATAAGAATCAAATTTGAATAACAAAGTATGCATATAACAAATATATATACAAGTGTTTTATTATTTGATTAATTGATGTAGACATATATTTTTTAATAATTTTAAAAAAATCTAGCCAAAAGCGTCACGGTAGGTAGTCCGTCTTTAAATAAACAGCGAAAGGTTAATAACCACTTATTACGTCATCAGTCTGCCAACCTGTATTATCTTATGCTGTTTTGTTGCTGGTTTATGTAATAACAGTGCTCGTTCGCTTCTTATGTAAAGAACAAGTATGTAAAGAACAATATTGTGTACAGAGTTAAGATTATATATAACATAAATAATATATAAAATAACAATGTCAATTATTAATATTATTCTTTTATGACATGATTAATTTAATATTGGTAAATAGTGAAAGTTCAAAGCGGATGAAACTGCGGAGCGCAGATAATATTATATAGGTACTAAAACTTTCTAAGCGTACTGCACGTCATGGTATAAGTTTTATGTATATTGGCTTAGTAATATTATTAGTAAGACATCACATGCGTCTCATCTTTTATTAGTATGTATTTATATATATAGCCGCGATGGCCTAGTGGTTAGAACGCGTGAATCTTAACCGATGATCATGGGTTCGAACCCGGGCAAGCACCAATGAATTTTTATGTGCTTAATTTGTGATCATAATTCATGTCGTGCGTAACGGTGAAGGAAAACATTATGGGGAAATCTGCATGTGTCGAATTTCATTGATATTATGCCACATGTGTATTCTACCAACCCGCATTGGAGCAGCGCGGTGGAATAATCTCCAATCCTTCTCCTCAAAAGGGAGAGGAAGCTTTAGCCCAGCAGTGGGACATTAACAGGCGGCTACTGTACTGTTACTGTATATTAATATTATAAATGCGACTCCGTCTAGAAACTCCGTCTCTCTGTTACGCATTCACGACTAAAACACTGAACCGATTTAGATGTTATTTGGTATGAAGTAATAAACCACAAGAAAGGATTTAGGCTACTTTCTTATATCCAACACCTGCCCACTAACACGTGGGTGTAAACTAGACTGATATAGAACTACAGCAATGAATGATTTTAGAAAGCATACGTGACAAAGGAACCGACGGTCATTTTTATATCACACCGAATTTTATTCCACACCGTTGTTTCCGTCACGTGTTTTGAACGGAAAATGTTATTTCGGCTCAAATAAAGCATTATTACTTCATTATGATTTTGTTTGTTATAATTCAAAGTCCGTGTTCCGTGATGAATGATTATTAATGTCGTTATTCCATTATAATATATATATATATATATACAGGGTGACTGGTGAATTAGTATCAATACTTAAGGACGTGATATTTGACGACCATATACGACCAAAAAAAAATACATATAACATAAATATTAATAAACTTCTAAGTAAAGTTAACCAAAAGTTATGTAATTAATTACGCGTCATGTGGACGCCCTAGCTGCGCTGACGACACAACACCGTTAGGTACATTTAGTTATCGCGCGGTACTTTCCCTACGTCCAAACGCCGCCGCGTGTTAACAGGGTAGCAGGCTACCTTTGATAAACAAGCATGATCCAATCCCCCTTCATACTTTAAACCTGGCTTAGAACAGGCAAAAATACCAAAATATTTCACTCGTTTAAGCAACAAATTTGTTGACTAGGTAAATGATATGAACTTGGGACAAAAATTAACTGTTTACCTATCTTGGTATTTCCGGCGTATTTAAAAATTGAATCATACTTATTTACAACGATTGTCAATCATTTAACTACCTATTTACCTACATAACTACACTAACCTTAACAAATGTTCAAAGTGAGCTCCTGCTCGTGTGATACACAGTTCGGCACGTTTACGCATATTGTCTTTCACACGCTTTAACACGAATGGGTCACTTTACTACTCACAGTACTCACATTATTCTGCATTTGTGTATTGATAAGCCATACCTAATTACTAATTACGGGTCACACTCACACACGAAACATTAGGTATACGCGTAAGATCGATCGCTAGGGGCGCGCGCGCGGGAAGATGGACGAACCTTACGGCGGCGCTCGCCCGACTAACCTACTAACCTACTAATACTAATAAGCCGCGGGGCAGGGGTTGCGGGGGGGCAAACACAACGCCGCACGCGCCGCGGAAATATGTCCACACTTTATTTATTTAAAGTAAAATTTTTGTAAATTTGGTCAAAAATTAAGTACCTATTTTTTTTACATAATTCGAATGAGAATCATGTACCGATTATGCTCCTAAAATATTGATCCTAATTCACCAGTCACCCTGTATATATATATATATATATATATATATATATATATATATATCTTCTTTTTTTTAATAAATCCAAAATAATTTTTTCTATGTTTATTCTCTATGTATAAATCATTTATCCGCTTGTGATGGAACTGGTGTGTTGTTTTGCGTGTGAAGATTTCTAAATTTAAAAAATAAGATTTTTTTCTTTTTATGTTTGTCCTACAATATTAAAAGTTTTATTTAGAACCTTATTGTAGCTGCGCGAAGGCGGGACGGGTAGCTGGTAAATAAATAAAAATTAATTAATGTATAAGGTTAGTATATAGAATAATATCTACTCAATAGATGGAAACGTAAATTAAGCACATAAAAACTATTTGGCACTTGACGGATTTGAACTCACTATTTTGTTACGTGGACGTGTTTTGATTATTATCAATAAGATAATAATCAAAACACGTCCCGTCAATTAAAAAGCAAATTTTCACTTTAAATAAAGTAAGTAATATATTTTTTAATTCGACTCTCATGAGAATATTTAAAAAAAGCCCTCGGCTCGCTTATTGCGTTGCCGCAAGGGTAAAAATCTGTCGCCTTAAGTGTTCGCCGCTTAAAATCGCTTTACACCGCTTCGGAATGTTTTCCGACGTAATGTATGTAATGAAGCGATGCTAATAGATTTTGTTTATAATTTAATTAAGCTCACACTATTACATTTAAAGCAGACGATTTTTTGTTTTTTTTTTTTCTATTGTATTGAAATATAGTAGAAATATCTTTATTGAACACATAATATGAAGAAAAGCTCAAGTCTAACGATATTGAAAGTAAGGAATAAAAATAGCGACCGTATCACTGGATGATCTTTTCCAGACAACGCTATAGAAATATTGGGTGGTGCTTGTCACTTTCCATCAAGTGAGCCTCCTGCTCGTTTGCCTCATCTTACAAAAAAAGATAATTGATATTTACAAGAAATGTTTGAAAACGTTTTCACGATAATTCTGTACTCATATTTGTTTTAGTTAATAATATAGAAGTTTCATTCATGTTTTGTTTAATATAAACACCACCAGTCACACAGTCCAGAATCACCATATTCAAATCTATCTAGAAATACCACCAGAGACGCAACTTTCCCAAGACTTTCAATTTCGAGCAGGTTATGAATTAAAAACAAATGATAACAAAAAACCAAGCACTTTCTTAATATTTATATTCTTTGACACATTAATATTTACATTAAAGTAAAACTTGATACATCTTGATAAAATAAACAAATGTATAATAAAAATAACGACACCAGGAAATATCTTCAAAGATAATCAACCGTGACGAAGTTAGCTTCAAACGTTTCCTTGTAATCAGTGCTCGTCAAAGTATATCTCCGGAGACATCAAAGTGGTGGTCAATTGAGTTATATTTGACATCATGATTATTTTAAGATCTATGTGGTTAGGCTTCGTACGTTGTTTGAAAAAATAAAGGTATTCATTATAATTTGTATGTAGTAAGACCCTTTTATGTTATCACTGATGATAGTGATGGTGACCTTGTGCAGGAGTGGGTGCCACCCACTCATGAGCTATGAAGCCCTCAAATGCCTATACTTTGTTCTGTTTCGAAGAGCAAGTGAGAAGTAATTATAAAGACAAGGGGGACATTTCAAAGCACATGGTTTGCGATTTGACAGTTACTGATGATAATTTACTATTTGACTATCGCTGTCCTGAATTTAATTAAAAAAGGTGAATTAATTTGCAATACATAAAAATATTAAATATTGTTTTGCCTGTAGATTTTACAAAAATAGAATCGGAATTTAGGTTTGACGTAGTCCATTCCACACGGTCATTATCTGTGAAGTAATTTTTTATTTTGTTTCTTCTTTATATAAAAAAAATCTTGTATATTAAATAACCTGGATTATGTAATGTTTCTTGCTTAATTAAAGGAACGTCTGTGTTCAAAAGTAATTTATTATACAATTAATGAGTGTACCTTGATAATGAAACGATTACTTCTGGCAATTTATTGTTTTATTGAAAATTTTAAATATTCATAAAATTAGAAAACAAAACCCTAAGGTCTGTTTAAAAAAAGTTAATGTACAGATTAATTAAATTTGAATTTGGAATTTGACAAAAAAAAATCAATTTCAATTTCATTTAAAGAAGGTTATAGTCTACATAGTACGTGTCTATCTAATGTCTTTTGAAACTGATCAGCCCTTTGTACACGATGATATAAAAAACATACTCTAAATACAAGTATATTTTTTACATCAAATACTTGTAGAAAATAATCCAATATTTTCGTAATCCAAGTGACCTTCAGAAGACATCTGTTATGCTCGTAGTCGAGTTTCAGTTGACTTTATTACGTGTGCCAAGTAAAATAAAAGAAAAAATGGTTTTCATGTGTCACGTGACCGCGTTTGAGATGAACGTTTTTTTGTATATTTTTTTTTAGGAAGGCAGAAAATTGAATGTGTTACTAGTTAAGGCCTAGGTAGGAGGTATTGCCCATATACTAGCCCTGTAAGAACGATAAAGTGTGGGTAGGGTGACATTGATTATTGAACTGGTTTAAATATTTTACCATTTATTATATAGTTTTAAAAACATATCTACTTTGCTTTAGTGGAATAAAAATATGGCTACCTCTCTGTTAAAAATATTCAAGTTAACACCTACGAATTCAAAAATCTACGTTAAAAAATCGTTTGAAGGCTGTACTAATAAAACTAGGTAACAAACAGTTGGCAAGCGTTTTTTTCAAATGCTAATATCGAAACAGTATACAATACAGAACTGTGACGCATACTTTTATTCAACACCAATACTTGTGACGTTCTTTTTCGTTACATATTTAACTCTATCACAATTGTAATAAGAACTAAAATAGGATATTTATGTGAAAAACGGTTTATGGTTTTTCATAATATGTTAACGAATGAATGGAGCGTTTCAAAGAGCAGTGTTTTTAGTTTAAGTGAAAAAAGCTTGAAAAAACAATGTCGGTTTTCTGCTCGATAGCACGAATATTATCCTCTGTCGACGATATTACATGAGGAACGGTGTCAACATTTAATATGAAATACAATTATCAAATCAAATGTAACTTTCTATGATTGTTCCACTTTTTATATATTAAATAGGTGAGGTGTTTTAGGCGCTGTAAGAAATTAATAAATATTCCTTACATCTCCAATGCGCCTCCAACCTTGGAAACTATGCTATGTCCCTTGTGTATCTAGTTACAATGGTTCATTCATCCCTTAAACCGGAACACAACAATATTAAGTATTGCTGTTTGCGGTAGAGACTGTAAAGAGCGAAAAAAAAAACTTTATTTTAGAAAAATTTGGTATTAATACACAATTTATATTTTTTACATCGTAATGTAGATTGTTATAAATTTTGATTAACTTTCAATGACAACAAGTTCTTAGCAATCTTAGTGTTCGATTTTTGAAATTTCAATCTAATCGCGTTTAAAGAATTTCACATCAATGAAAAAACGTAGGGCGTGATGAGTGATGTCTATAGATGATAAATGGTTAGGTAAGAGGATCACTTTTACTGCTAAAATTTTGAATGAACTTTGACAAATTGAAACAGAATTTATAAAATTCGTGTCTAGTTTAAAAACAAGTCTTTATAAATCTATGCTTTTAAACTCATAATAAAAACTAGTATATATTATTAAATTCAATTAATAACTTATATATTTTATTTATTTGGTATTTATACGTCTTTTTTATATTATAGGTAGATTAGGCCGACGAGCATATTATAGGCCACTTGATGGTAAGTGGTCACCGATGCTGGTAGACATTGGTATTGTAAGAAATGTTAACCATCATGCGCCACCACCTTGGGAACTAAGATGTTATGTCCCTTGTGCCTGTAATTACACTAGCTCACTCACCCTTCAAACCGGAACACAACAATACCAATTACTGCCATTTTGCGGTAGAATATCTGATGAGTTGGTGGTACCTACTGAGGTACTGGTCTGGGTATCTGCTGAGCTTGCACAAAGCCCTACCACAAGTAAAATATTATTTTCTGGTAGTATGGCTGATTAACTAAATAAGTTGATGTTGATTTATAGTGGTGTGTGGTGTGAGGTAGATTATAGCATTGCAAATATATTCGTAAAATTATAAGCGGATAAAAACATAATAGTTTGGTTTCTTCTCGTGATGAAGCGAATCTTAAACGGCAATCAGTATATTTCCCGAATGAATGTAACACTTGGTATGTTTTAGTTTTGTAAAAATTGTTCGACAGATATTGAAAAGAAAAAAAAAATCAATAGATGTACTAAGTGATAGTAATTGGATTCTCATTACGGTATTTTATAGTTTTTTTTTCGCTTATTTAACTAGATTTAACCGTTTCGCTAAAAGCGGGAGGTTACATTATTCAATTGTCGAGGTAGTCGTGTTGGGCTCTCGAAGGATATAAATGATTATTACACTTTAGTCCCGGAACACCTGAGCGTCTAAAAGCTTTTTTGCAACTAAACCGATTACAAAGGTAATTTTATTCCTTTTATATATAACTATAAATTAGAACTGTATTAAGATTATTGTTCTTAATTCAAACTGAACTTTGTTTGAATTAAGGAAGAGAAAATATATTTTATTATTTTTAGAACAGATTCTTTTTTTAAACATATTTTTTTATCCATTTAAATAACAGTACAAAATTTAACATAATGATAGCAGCTAAAAAACACTAAGATTTATTATATGTTATAAGGTGATTTTTTTTTCAGTAAATAGGTCACTTGTCTGTGTTTAACAAATTTATGTACATGTAATAAAATTCATTTTATCTCGTTTCATGTTTTTTTTGTTTTAAGTCACCATCTATGGTTTTTCCTTACTATGATGTTTAACGATATTTTATTTATTTATTTTACAAAATCAATACTGATATTACATACCAATATTACATAGTTCGTTCTTACCTATTTCCATAAGTATTTTAGCAAATATGAATAATTCCATATTTAGCGTCTCAATATGTATATAAAAATTATTACAAAATAAAAGTATAAAAAAATAAAAACAAATTTTAATTTATTTAAGTTTCTTAATTCACATTAGTCTTTCGGTAAACACGTTAGTTATGTTCTAAAGCTCTACTACTACTCCATGTACTCTATCCATGTATCAAAGCAAAAAAACTTTTGTAGACAGTCATTCTAATATTTAATCATTGTGTAAAATTTGCACGTACAAAGTTCTTAAATTTAGAATATTATTTACAACTAACAAAATGAATACCTAAAATTTCAATAAGATGTCAGAATCCGAAAAGATCATTATGGACTACAGTAACTAGTATTGAGTCAACACAAGATAATGACTGAGAGATGCTCGTCTCTATTGAGGCGTTTGAGAAGGGCGTTAATGAAGTAGTACATGAGTCCTTGAGTTATTATGATGCTTAATTGTCTCAGGCTTGCGTTCGACACAAGCACTTCTGAGATATAAGCATGCTACAATTAATAGGGCATAATATGGTATTCAATCAATCCGTTGTCAACATTTCACGGGTAAGTACTGTGTTTTTACAGAATACCACTAAATATTTATGTTTTATGCATTTCTTTCTATAATCGTTTATACTCGACATAGTTTAGAAAAAGCATGCTTATTAATATTCCATCTTGGTTGAAGGACTCCACTCTCCTTAAGGAGAAAGCTTTGAAGGTTAATCCACCATGCTTCTCAATTACGGATTAGTGGAATTATACGCTTTAGACTTTCAACCGTGACGTACAGATTTCTTTATAGTGCTTTCTTATACACGACTTAAATTGTAAGCTTAGATTATATATAAAAAGTAAGCAATTACATATGACGGAAGTTTGTGAAACACACACAACACAAAAAAAAAACGTTGCAAGCTATTATGACAAAGTTTACAATAAAGATCCTAAATTATATCATTTTTATTTTTACTTTAAATAGATTGATCTTAACATACCTACTGTATGTGCGTTTGGTGATTCTGTTATTTTTAACGAGCTTGTCTTCTTGTCCTCATTCACATATCACAGCCGAAATGAATTACTGATAAAGAACAAATAATTCAATTGTATTTAATTATCTAAACCACTTGATTATCGAAAAAAATTATCTACTTAGTTTTTGCCGGAGTTTCTCGGTAGAATCCACTTTCCGAATCGGTGGGAGTTTTAAATTTAGTCTTTTAAATCTTGTAAAATGACTTGAATAAAGTATATTTTGATTTGATTTGAATATACAATGATTTCTGCTGTAATATTTCTATATTTGCTAAAATGCCCAGATGTTGTTTGCATTGAAAGGTGTTAGCAAACGTTAAATTGGATTCGATTTCATTTGTACGTTCCGCTTTCTCGTTCTGGAACTAGTTGACATCAGTATTTCTTATAAACCGTCTGCTTGTTGACATTATATACATTTATTAACAAAATATTTCAGAAATGTATTAATTATTATAGAAAGTAAGCATTAAGTAACGCGTGCAATAAGATACATTTTAGTTTAGAAGCGGCATTATTTATTAATAATTAAGAAAATATGAAGAACTCATTCTCTAAATGTAGAGCCTCTGTAAATTACTCTATATAATTTATACTAATTGTTCTAATAAAATGCTATATTTATAATGTTACCAAAAAAAATGGAATCAGGTCTTACTGAAATTTAATTCAAATATTTCATAACCATGGTAGAGAATAAAAGCAATTATTATTCTTTTATGTTTTATAGTTGTACTAAACTAAATGGGGTCTAGAGTGATATCAGATTAAAGTTTGTTCTAATGGAATTCAGATAGAGCACCGTTTCGGCTCGACAGCACAAACAAGTTAATATTTCACATGTTTTATCTGAACTCAAGTTTTAAGTCTAATGCGACTTACGTGAAATTATGGGAGGTGGCCACTTTGCAACTTAGGGTAACAACAATATCATGTTTAACTTAACTAATAAAGAAACTTTTAACTCACTATTATGGACAAGTTTTGATAAGATGAACACGTGTGTTGTGCGAAGGCGCATGTGTTGGTGCCGTACGCATGCGTGCGGCGTTCGTGACGTCATAAATCCGTCGGACACGTCGTGTCCGCCGTCAGTCGTGCCTCAACCGGCCGCGCACCCGCCCGCACACCCGCGCGCCGCCGCGTACGCCACATCGCGTAAACAATAATAAAAACACGCCACAATGTACCCTCGCCACTTATGATAAACCGGCCGCGTGGTAACGACATTTTGGTGTATTTAGTTCGCATTTTGATGTATTAATTTTAATCGTGGATAGTGTTTGTGTAACACCAGTTAATAATCGTGTCTTTTTAGTGCCATTTTTTCTACAACATAGTTTTAGATACGATATCTTGCCAGTACAAAGTTTAATATTCCATTGCCTTCTCGCCTCTAAATAGTTGATAGGAAAGCTTCGTGTAAAGAGTTAGGCGCGCTAGTTAGATTTCTAGAATACATAAGTGTATATTTCGAACGATAGTTTTATAAAAACATTACCGATGTCTTTGCTTTGTGGAGGTGAGTGTCCCCGTAAAATTTCACCTTGCCGTGAGAACTACGCCAGCGTTAGAACAATTTTCCCGCAATTCGTTCATATTATACCTATGATTTTAACTTGTGTCATTAGCCTCTTGAAAATTATAATATTAATTTAAGTACCGTCGAATAATTCGTTAGGAACATGCATAATAATGGCGCCTAAGCCTTAAATGCCTTGTCATATTTTACGTTGACATCATCATTTATATTCGGTCGGCATAAATTCAACAAAATTAAATGATAAGCGTGATATATCGAACAGATTAGAGCAGACGATTGAAAGGTTGATTTGAAATATACGACAGTCAAATGATTTGCATTTTTCAAATTTGAAAATAGAACTAAAGAAAATTTTAAATAATTTGTACCAGAATAGATCGTCAATTTATTCGCGTAAACAAGTGTAATAAATAAATATATATATTATTATTATTAACGACTTTTAAAATGTCACACGTAAGAAATATAACGAACGTGCATGATATAAAAAGGGCTTTACAGACTTGAAAATTACACTGAAATATTACACACGCGTGACATTTAAAATTAATTGAATTTATAGTTTTTTAAAATTACTTTGAAAATGATTTAAATGACAAATAAATTTATATAATTTTCTATTCGTGACTTCAATCTGGAGTAATAAGCGATAGGTAGAGTTTTTTTTATTAAAAGATTTTTTACTTTTTTTTTAAATAGACAATTGTTATATAATATTATTCTAATAAAGAAGTGAAACTACGGGTACTGCGTACTTAGGATGAACTTATGACCTTTAGATTACAATGTAAAAAAATAGTCATATTCGTACGTTTACAAAGAGTATTGTGTAAGAGTTTTAACAACCTTCTCGAATATATCTTTTTTATTAACTAATTGGAAACGACGTAGTCGAATTTTTTTTTACGTTTCATCTGTAGTATACTCGTTCCAGTAATTAGAGGCATATTAAAATAAAAATAAACAGTGATCAGTGATCGTATTCGTTACACAAGAAAGTTAAATTAATTTCAATTTTTTATTTACTTGCTTTGTTAAAAAAAGTGATGAAATAAAATATGTCATTGAAATAGTTAATAATTATGGACGTCGTGTTTTTAATTACATAATGACCAATTTTATTTATATTTGAAAACAAATATAAGTAAGTCTAACGATAAGTGAGTAACGCGACATTTTCGTCAAAGAAATGCAATGATTTCTGGTATATATTCATTAAAAAGTGACCTTATATAATTTACATTATCCTGTCAGAAGAATTGACATATAATATTTATATAAAATAAATTCCAAAACAATTTAGAAATTAACAGTCATTTTTCAATTTAAGGCGAACAACATTTATATAAACGGCAATGTTTTGTTGAAAACCGAGGTGTGATACTTCAACCTTTGAATGTTATAATCATTGTCGTCAATGTCGCATATCACTTTCTAACATTTCTCAATTGTGCTCTGCGGTGTTTTGAATTATTATTTTTTAACTAAAGATAGTAAAATCAAAGATTTTTTTTATAAATAAGTACATATTTATGTGTGAAAATTCGTTTTATGAGACAGATTTAAAGAGTTAGAAGTCGTGTCCTCTTGAGATCTTAACGTAAGCCTATGTTATTTCTTTGGTATTTATGAAATGGCTGATTTTTTAAGTTTCATTTTCATACTTTTTACTAATTAAGTACTCATCGATATTGAACTATTCTCTGATCTTCCACTAGAATGCCTCTTGGGACTGCAATTTCCTCTTCGCTAACCAAAAATTAAATTAATCAAAATCAGTGATGTGTCATAGTGACCTATGAAATTAAATTTTGAAAGTGCTTACCAAAAAGTTAGTACAGACAAAAAACATAACTTATATATTTCAATATCATATAGAGTGTTTCTATTGAAACAATACAAGGACTTATGTCAAATTTGAAGATTTGAAGAATATCTAAATTTTATACTCAAGTTACTTATGATATAACTGAATAATGCTTCTTACATGCTTCTATGTGAACTAGGAGTTCACTGGCTCTGTCTTTATAAAATATTATTTTAAATATTCGCATATGTTTGTATTCGAAATAAAATCTGAAGTCGTACGTCTTTCGAAGCTCTTTTATGAGTTCAGCGTTATAGTTCTATAGTTTAACGAACTATTCAGTTTGATATGGATTATATATATAATACATAATACGAAAATGTAGTCTATCTTCATGTTATATACGATAACATACCCTAGGAATTAGCGAGAGCGTTCGGTCTGTTACATTTCAGACACATAAAATTATATTAATTGTTAATTAACGATGTAAAATAAAATCATCAAGTTTACTTTACCAGGTCGCCTCAGGTCTGCGGTGTAAGGATTTTTGTCTGATTTAGTGATATATTTTTGAAAACCATTGATAAGTACGCGCAACAATATTGAATAAAGATGTTGACTTTGAGCCCGTCTTTGTTAAACTAACGCTACACTTATTATATAGTTAATGCAATATATCTATGTCGTGGTTGTCTCGGTAAAGATACGCCGGTGTTATTGTAGCTTAAGAAAGAATACCACGCAGACGCTTCCGCTTCGTTCAGTTCTCAGGTGTGTTCAATCCCTTATAAACGTAATTAAGTTTATAGGAAAAACTAAAATAGAAATTTCTCCTTAATAAAACTAACTGTATGTAAGCTTCTTTAGAATACACTAAGACATTACATTACGACTTAATTAAAATTAGATACTACAAGTAATTTACCATTAAAGGATTAAAGGCACCGAATGCTTACGTTTGCTTAAATTATTATAAAACTATAAATATTGTGCATAGTGAGTTTTGAATGCAACGAATGAGTACGCATTTTATATATCATAGAGGTTATATTATATATGTCAACTTATTGTCATTTTTGAATGGTTTTTAAAATATGTGATAAATATAAAGGACAATGGATAACAATTATCTAATGGTATTTTGTTACAAATATTACAAAGATTCTATTTTAATTCTGTGGAAATGTTTGAATATGAAGTGAAACAAGTGAATATAATTTTTAATATTGGTTTAAAAACAGATTCAGTACAAAGGTAAAAGTAGATACAGCTAATAATAATATTACAATTTGTCTCATTATTCTAATCAAATTAATGAAATAATTCGTACGTGTAATTTATAAATCTATTCACCGTAGTTATGAGTAATATAACTTTTTACTTAGATATATAAGATTATAATATTTACTTATTGAATTACAAAGTAATTAAACCATATTCATTAATAGTTTTTCAGCACATAAACGTGATCTATTTAACTTAAAGGATACATTTAAGATTGAGAGATAAATTTCTATAAAACAACAATTGTTGATATGTCGTAGTGGGATGTGAGTGAGCTTGTGTAATGACACAACAAATGAGGTTGTACTGTTGACGGCTCAATAGACAGGACGAGATTATTACAATGTGAATGTAGCCAGCGTATTTATATATTTAGACTAGTCTACTGGTGGTAGGGCTTTGTTCACTTATCAGATATTCTACCACAAAGCAGCAGTACTTGGTATTGTTGTGATCCAGATTGAAGCCCGTGTAATTACAGGCACAAGGGACATAACTTCTTAGTTCCCTAGGTTTGTGGCGCATTGGCGATGTAAGCGATAGTTAAAATTTCTTACAATGTTAATGTCTATGGGCGTTGGTGATTACTTACCATCACATGGTCCATATGCTCGTCCGCCTACCTATTCTATAAAAAAAAGTTCATAAATTTCAATTAAATGGACCTAACTCTACCAACTTCATTTTGATGAATATAACTGTTTTATCAATTTTCAAGTAAATTAAATTCTTAGTAAAGCAATTATTCCTATTGTAGTGTTACTACAGAAACAGGAAAATGACATCTTAGTGCCCATGGTTTGTGAAGCATAGGCGACGTAAATAGTTACTATTTCTTACAGTGCTATTTACAGTCTATAGTCGAGTGACCCATTTCTCAGTCTGTTATATATTTAAAACAAAATAAATACGGTAGTGTCGGACGGTAATCAGACGGTAGTGTTTTAGGATGAATATGTATATATATATAGCTAAAAAGATATAGGTATAGCTACTACTTAACTAAAATATAGGTATAAATAATATCAAAATACACTTAATTAAAGGGCCTAACAAGCACTTTTAATTTCACTATTTTACAAGGTTGAAATAAATGTAAAGCTGCTTTCGAATGTAGATTCCCCCGATTAGCATAGTTACCCTTTTTCATTAATTAAACTACAAACGCTAATTATAATATACAATTAAATTTATATACACTGTATGAAAATCAGCAAATACTAATTAAAAACTTTATCGTTCCTACAATCAGGAGAATAATATTGTTGAATGTTTTAAAAAAAAAAACTTTTGTTATGCTACATTAATAAACGAGTTATGCAATTTATCCATCTGTCATCTGTATATATTTCAACCATATAATATAATAAATCTTACTAACCGTTCTATGTTATTTTCGTGTGGGTTTTCTAAGTGTATTAATATCGCCTATTGAGTGTCTTACTCGTTCTTTATAAATCTTATGTATATGTGTTTTGATAAAAAAAATATTGTTTTCAATTAAAAAAATATAAAGATTATTACAAAAAAAAATCGAAAATTATTTATTACTTTTGTAAATCTGGAACATACTCACAAACTACTATAAAATCATGTTTTTATAATAAAGTGATTCATAAAAATCAATTACACCAAAACATTGCATATGATTCATACATACTTTTAGTAAAATTCTATTGACAACAAACTTGATAATTTGTTTTTTCATTGAAAGTTAGATTGCTCTCATTGAACTACATGATTTATTTTCTAAGCGTTAAAGATTTTATGTATAACAGGAAATGTTGATATTTACTAAAATCACACAGAATTTGTCCTAACACAGTCATTTTTAAGGCTGGCGCATATTTAGCGAAGCACAGGAATGAGAAAGCTTGTGCAGATTTCACGCGGCGCACATTAGTATAGATGTTCGTAGCCGCGCACGCTCAAGTAATCGCGTATTTGTAGCGCACTTGTGTGACATTACGCTGACGCTGCCGCCGAGTAAAATAGCGCTTATGCTTTCCTACATTTAGCGCCTCTATCCGCTTTAATACTCTTGAGGACTAGTAGTTCAGTTTTATTACTTCAATCTATACAATGCTGTTAAATGACTATCATGATATCACTAAAAATCCTCAGCGCTTTGATTTACCAAATTCGAATCTGGGGATTGTTATATAAAATTCCGTAAAAAAAATAATTATATTGTTATTAATAATAATTCAAATAAATACAGTAATATACGATTTCTGACAAAGATTTTTTTGCATTAACAATAGCGATAACGGAAATGAGAATAAATATATATTTCTCAGAGCATTTTGTCTCAGACCTTTACGTCACCTTAGATTTTTATATTTAAATCGCGAACGAATATTTTGTCTGCTATGCAATACTTCAAACACCAAGGTGACCTCGTTACTGTGAATGTTTTCTTTGAAGAAATTAACAAAATAATATATCTTATGTTTAAATATCGTGTCGTCTGTTCATTAAAATTTACCGGACATCGTTTATATATATTTTCTTATGAAATACGACTAGTCTTAGCTTTCAGTTCTATCTTTGATCTACAGTAAAGACAACGGTTTTTTTTTTTAATTTGCTCATGTTTTCTATTTCTTTGGTTTCATATATCAGAAAATAGGGAATCGTTTAAAGAAAGAAGAGACTTTGCCCAGCAATGAGACACAACAGGCTGATAATAATAATTCTTTTATTTGTGTTAGAATTTAGATGCAATAACATAAGATAAACTGGATTTAAGGAATGTTGGAATTACATATGCATTCTTTCGACACTTGACTTTTCCAAATAGTGTTATATTGCTTCAATAAGAATAGATACTTAAATTCGCGAAGGCTTAAAGTATCTGTTTCTAGTCATTCAAAATAATCTAAAACTATTAAGTACAAAATTTATATTTTTGTTATCATTTAATTTTGGTAGTTTTAAATAAATTACAACATGTATTTCAAATTAAACTAAATTTTCTAGTTCGTTGAAGAAAATTTAAATCGGGCAGATCAAAAAAACTCATATCTCATTATGTTGTAAAATCACTCAACCATATAATTTTCAAAAAAAACAAAACTGTTAATTTATTTGATTGTGATGGACGACGTTTAAAATATTTAGATGTCCGCATTATTCGCGTTGCCGTGATGATAATCTTTTACGATATTTATTTTATTCATAACAAGATTTTTTTTCGCCGTTTTCGTGGAATATAGAGTATTCTTGAGAAATATCTTATTTTTCGATTTATAAAGTATTTTGTGTTAGAAGTTTTTTCCTCATCTATCTTTATAAATAAAAATGAATGTTTGTATTTGTGCTCCATGTTTGTTTCTAAAATAATGTCCTCCAGACCAACTACGCAGGACATATTATAGTGCACAAGTGTGTGCGCAAACAAAAGCACACTCTCTATTCTCTAACTCTCATAATCCGATGGGACGGCAATCCCATGTCTATCCCATCAAATTATTATTATATATAATTATTCTAATTAGTTCTGCGTAAGACCAAGAAAGAGAAAAACATGTTTTTCGTTTTATGTGAGAAGCCGGGACGTGTAGCTTATTTATAATTAATCTTTTGAAAATATCTGTTTCAACATTTTTTCTGGTAAATAATACGTATAATATATTATTTCAGTATTGTTTAAGCAAACATTTATGACCTTATAAACGTTTCTTAATACTGATTTCTCTTTTTCTTTCATTATTGATTTGACATTCGTAAAAAGACAGAGCATTGTTTAACTAAATAAAGTTTATGAGCAAGGCCGTTGAATTATTTATTTACGAATAATTCCAATCTCATTTTTCATTGATATTAAGAAGATTTTCGGCTCGAAACTCATCGAAGAGAGTGATATGCGACATTGTATAACATTTAAAGGATACGCGAAACAAAATTGCATTTCACCGCGAGCAATTCAAAAATTTTCAGGTTATATACGAAGTGAATTCTAACAAAATATCACAGAAAAGTTTTTTTGATAATATTTTAGACATTTTAGATATCTTCGTTAAAATAAAAAAATAGTGTGAATATTAATTAAACTTTGTTTGCTCAATATTTATTATAGTAAGAATAACTTAAAACTTGGACGTACCCGGGATTCTCACCCTGGACCTCAAGAGCTGCAGCCATTTACGCTACTCGACCAATGAGGCAGTCAAAAGTCGAGTCAAGACTTCATTTAAAGTTCTTTGTTAGGTTTTTGACCTACTTATGAAGCGATTTTACAAATGCTTGTTCCATTATTTTTTATGTGAATTTGGTTTGTAGACCGTTCACGATATGTTATCAGCTTATAGTTTATTTTTATTCGAAGCAAACAATTAATAAAATATGCCATAAGTAACAACAAAAATACTTTTATGTCTACAAGCGACAATGTTTCTGAACGTTTTTATTTTCTTCACAAACATGAACCAATATTTGTCAGTTACGAGAAAATTCAAACATAGAACTAAAATGACAAGTAACAAAAAAATTAGGCGACAAAACGGTTATGCAGTCTCACAATTGAGTTAAGAAAGACGTGAAATTGCACTAAAACTAGAATATAAGTCTTTTGTGAAATTCTTGGCAGAACTACCACTTTTTCCGGACTATTAGTGCAGTTATCTTGTACGTTAAGGCGAGCCAACATGTTGAATCTAACTTACGCATATTTCATTGTTCACAAGTATTGAACAAAATTTTAAATTGAAATTAATGTTATTAGTTATTGCAATTGCCAAATTTTTAAATTGAATTTCCTCTTCAATATTGGTTTTTTTTTTAGAATGCGTACAAGAATCGGTTCTTTTGTTTGTTCGTGAGTTTTTTAATCTGTTATAAGTAAATGATGATGTCAATAAATAATTAATTATTCGCAGTCATAACTGTGTTTAGAATATAGTAAGTAATAGTATGGTATCGTATGTAGGTCTATAATATAGTAAGTTTGCGGGAAAATTGTTTTGTAGGATAAGGAAGTATAAAATAGGATATTAAAATTATTTAGGATGTGTTATTGTTATATGATTACCAATCTATGAAAAAATAGTTTTTACATTGCTTATGTCGGTGACTTAACTTTAAGTTCAACCTTTGATAATAGTATTAAATTGGAGTTAAGTATTGGATCATAAGTGCTATAGCTGATATTGATTCCTAATAGTATAATTAAATTCAGTATAGTCTTACAGCTGTCATACTAAGCTATGTAAGATATAAAAAGTGATAAAAAGTAATTTTTTTTCATAACATCCGTTTATATTTATAAATGTTATATCAAAGTGCTTAAATACTGGTAGCATTGTCTCAAGGTCAAGTTCAGGTGTTGGCTGGGATTGGTGCCAGTTTCTGGATAAGTAGTTTCAATTTTTTTATACAAGTGTTCACGGTTTATGTGTAAATATTAATTATTGTATACGCTGGTTCTCACGGTAAGGTTTTCTTTTTATTATTATAGAACAGAACTAATAACTCTGGATTTAAAGCGACTCCTCTCTGTTTTCCAGAACCGGGCGGCACCCTTATGTCAGAGCCGCTTTTGAGTTTATATAAATCACCCATGTCAGGTATTGTATTATGATCCTTATTTTTTGTATAACCTAAGATGTATTATATGAGAATATTAATGTGTGCTGAAATATTTTTAAAAGCCGCTGAATGGTAACAACGACGATATTGATACGACAATTGAATCAAAATCAAAATCGTATGATCTTGTCATTTCTTTTTTAATGTTTTATTTTACAGATCAATAATTCCGTAATGATACATATTAAAAAACTAAAATAAAATCATAACTCTAATCGAAACTCATTAATTAAACGAAAAAAATAAAATGTTAACAGAATTTAAAATAAATAAATCTATTGGATTAAAATAAATATAAATAAAATTAAACTCAAATCAAAATATATAATATAATAACTTTACAGTTTATGTTTAACTTATGTTAACTTATAATTTGTAACTTTAAAAAAACCTTGATTGTTACAATATATTATGAAATATATGGCTGATTTGGCATGTTAGCTGTAGTTTTTGTATGATATTGATCATACAAAACCAAAAAGGTTCATTCATTACTATTGTCTGTATTCATTACTATTCTTATTGGTCCACCACTGTCTCGTCTTGTCATTGTCCTCTAACAGGCTATAGAATTTTATCGTAATATGTCAGGGTTGGGTTTTTTAGAGGACAAGGTACTTAATGTATTTTACAATTAATTAATTTGATTTCAGTCGTTAAAGGAAAATATATTAAGCAAGGAGGTTTAATGTTAGGACAGTTACAAAAGCAATCTAGATTAAAAAAAAATTATAAATATTTTAAAAAACGATATAAAACTACCTTTTCCATTACGTAAGTAAATGTTGTTTTATAATTTTTGTAGCATTTAACATCGCCAAAATTGTGCCAATGCGGAGCATTGATATCGTTTCAAAAGAGGGATTTAGAAATAATCTCTTGGATTTATAAACATAATTAAAAACATGCATTTAATGGAAGACGAGCGTGACATGTTTATGGATACATATAATCCTAAGACCAAATATATTATCAGAAATGGCGTGGGTGCATCATTGGATAGGTTGTATAAGACCCCAGAACGCCCCCCCCCCCAACACGCGTTTTTCTATTTAAATAAAAATAAATGATTAAACGAAATCTGGATAAGCTCCGAACCTCCTTAAGAGAGGAAGAGGCTATTGGAAATTGACATTCTTTGACATTCTATTACTATTATGTAGTATAATATTAATTGTGATTAAGAACGTGTCGCATGTCATTTCTAATATATCTTTATTCTGAATGTGTATATGTATTCGTAACTCATTTCCTTAACGATGCGAGAGGCGACGTTTTTGGTGCCCGATTTTATGTTACTTTTTATGGCTCAGGTCGAATGGTTTTTCGGTTCGACGGGTTTAATTCACTCGTCGATTTTTTTCGGTATGTAAATTTTGAATTCATTTTTACATATAACTTTTACTGAATTGATTTCATGCTGACTTAATATATATAAAAGACCCAAACTAATGAACGAGGTAAGAGATATTTAATGTTAAATGTTGCGAGGATAGATTTTTATTTGAAATGGGATGAAGCAGTTTTTGAAATTACCGTTCAAAAACATATCACACTCTTTATTATAATCTTGGTTAAGTTAAAGAAAATTATTGTTCAGTCACGAAGGGTTTTATGTAAATTCTTTCTTATTATTCTGAATCCAAGTTCAATCCTTTTGTGATAAGTGAATCAATTTTTGAGAGAGTCTAAACTATAAGCTGATTAGAATTACAGTAGTATTATCGCGTTTAAGCATTAGTTTTTTATAACCATGAATATTTTACATTGATATTTTTAAATAAAACCTTTGTATTAAGCTTACATTTCTACGGGTATTTACGTCGTAATCCTTTTTGAGTACTGTTTACGGTCCACAGTCCTTTTAAGAGTATTTCTTATGGTTGTATATTTCGATAATTATAAATTATTAATAGATACGTTGATATAATATAATATTTAGAGAGTATATTTATACTCGTTAGATACCTTAAATTATTATGGATCACATGTTTTTAACATGAGAAATGAACCTAAGTGATGAATAAATATATTGACTTAGATCTAAAAATTAATGTTTCTTAGCAATTGAAAATTCAAAATAAAATAGGTTATTTTTATTTTAATCAAATTTCTGTACGTACGCCAATGAGGCATTCCTTAAATATACTAGTTTTATGGCTATTCATGAGTTAAGTGAACGCATATTCTACGAACTACTTTATGTATAAAGATTCTTGCTTTGAGAATAAATAATATGTATAAATGGTATTGCCCGTGCAAATGGCCAAACATTACGACTTAGCGAAGGGTTTTTGTCTGTCTAGACGGGCAAAGTCTAGCGAATTACAGTTTTGATGAGATTTTTAACGATTACGTATTTAACAGCTCGGATATCGTATCTTTGAATATCGTCATTATAAAAACAAAAGATAAACAGATCCATTTTTCTTTGTTATTAGTATTTAATGTATTCACTACTTATACATAGTTACAAATTCCGAGTTGCGGCAATAAAATGTTTCAATTCATTTGGTGGTAGAACTTATGCACGCTTGCCTGAGTAGTTTCCACACATTCTACCGCTAACCAGCAATACTTAGTATCGTTGCATTCCGGTTTGAAAGAAGAGTAAGCCAGTGTAACTACTTACAGACACAAGGGAAGTAGCGTTTTTGTTCCAAAGGTTGGTTCATGCAAAGAATATTTTATATTTTTTAAAGCGCTTTACCCATTTTATACATAAAATTAGAACAATCATACAAAAAGGCATTTTATTTAGTTTAATTTTACTTAATTTTACATATTTTTATTATATATTAAATGTTGAAACTGTTTCTCATGTAACATCATCGAGAGAGGATAATATTCGTGCTATCGAGCAGAAAACTGACTGTTTTTTCAAGCTTTCTTCACTTCACCAACGGATGTATTGTCTTATTTACCAAGGTTGGTGGCGCATTGACATTGGCACACTTTCCTGCCGTGTCAGAATGCAATCAAATCAGCTTTTCTTTTGGATTTAGGTTGCGTACCTATACTATAATACCTGCTCGGTAGGCTGGACATTAAAGATTCGCTATCGTGTCAGGTTGTCATGATTAATATGTTTAATATTATTTGTTAATAAATTTTGTTACATTACGTAATATAAGGGATGCTATTGATATTTGACTCTTATATATATGAAACTTTAAGCTTAATACATTTATTTATTTTTTTGTAAGAGATCGTTTGCATGTAATAGATAGATATAAATACACAATATTTTCAACACCAAATTATGCAAATTCAATACATTATTATAAAATCCCGGAGATAGTTTAAATTTATCAATAAATAAATCCAAAATATGTTCCGTAAATCAATAGAACTAATAACTAAAACCAATTTGAACCCATGATCTTTGGTAGATATATGTATAATACAAGACCATCAACGTTTTATGTCAATGGTAAAATGAATGCAAAATAATAAAACTACTGAATGTTTTACTTAAACATTCACCGTGGAATAATCGACGTGTGAATTATCGAATAAAACGCAGTTGTTTTTAAGTTTATTTCTATCATTAAATTACTACCGACATCGCTTCCTGAAATAATACGCTGCCCAAGCGTTAAATTTTCATTGAAATCGGTTCAGTGATTCTCGTGCTTATTAACACATTCGACGCTTTATCAAATAAAGATATTCCCAAATGGCTCGACAGTTTAATGGAATGAAATATTTATTAAAAAAAAAACGGACCAAAAAGTCTGTGATAGTTTTGGTATTGTTTAAATTAGGAGCTTTATCAGATTAATTAAAGTATAAATTTATTATTCATAAAATATATTTTTCAAATTATATGTACGGATATATATTTTTAAAGATTTTTATTTACATATAAAGTACAGTCTGTTCTTTTTATTAGTATAAACTACGATTCAATTTATATTCACTGACTCATATCATACGTCAACAGCCTTATAAGTCACGGTAGTCCTTTTATATTACTTATTATTTTTTCATACATTTTACGAGCATAATTCTAGAGTTTTGAATTTAAGAGTTATATATAAGTAGCAAATATCACTAAACGGCAATTCTTAGCATTGTAGTGTTCCGGTAGAAAAGATACGATAGTGTAACTACCGTGTTTCCAAGGTTAGTGACGAATTGGCTATCTAAGGAATGGTTAATATTTCTCACAGTGCCAATTTATTCTTATGGATAATGGTGACTACTTACAATTAAATAGCCTACTTATTAGCCTACCTTTAATGCAATAAAAAACTCGAGATATTAAGTATAATATTACATATTATACTTAATATCTTGAGCCTTTATTTTAGAACATTATTATTATTTTGAATGCAATTATTACAATTTATATACATATATAATAATATGGTTATAGGGGAGGGGGAGGCCGAAGAAAATGTGGATGGATTGCGTAAGAAAGGATATGTGTATGAAAGGTGTAAGTGCTGAGATGACGAGTGACAGAGAGAAGTGGAAGAAAAAAACATGTTGTGCCGACACCACGTAGTAGGATAAGGGCAGGAAGAAGAAGAAGATATACATATATAATAAGCCGAGATGCCCAGTGGTAAGAACGCGTGAATGTTAACCAATGATTGTGAGGTCAAACCCGGGCATGCACCACTGAATTTTCACGTACTTAATTTGTGATTATATTTCATCTCGTGCTTGATGATGAAGGAAAACATCGTAAGAAAACCTGTGTCTAATTTTACTGAAATTCTGCCATATGTGTATTCCACCAACTCAAAAGGGGAGGCCTTAACCCAGCAGTGGGACATTCACAGGCTGTTACTGTACTACTGTACATATATTATATAATATATTTGGTTATGTTGAAGTTAATTACAAAGTATCAGGTGTGCTTTGATTTGGCAACTATTAAAATTTTTGATCGAATTTCAATGCATATATAGCAAAGTACTATTCAAATATTTAATCTTTCATTCTTTTATATAATATACTAAAAAATGTAAGATGCTTCTCGATGTACATGATATAAATTTGTTTGCACAATTAAAATTTAACAATTTTATCTCATAAATTACACACACAATGTACCTTATTAAAAAGAGGTAATTAATTTTAGACAAATTAATTACCCGCACAAACGCCATCAGATTTTAATTAAGTATAACATTATTATCTCCATTTAATTTACTCTATGAATTAATTTTATTTTTAATTATAAGTTTTGTATTCAAAGAATTGTGAAATAATAACTCGGAGTTAAGAGACTAGGTAATAGAAAATAATAATAGAATAATACTAACTACGATTTTGCAGCTTTATGAAATTAAATTACTAATTTATATCGCAATTTTTTATTTCAACAATTTCAATACGGTGGCAAGTCTTAATAGAGAATAGCCGAGCTCCTCGCACTTTAATTCATTTCTTCTTTGAAGTTCTGCCGCAGAACTAATGGTTATACTTGCTCACCGATGCACGGGAATGTCAAAAAACTAGACCCCTGTTGAGCCAAAAAACTAGATAACCTATAAACTTGGCCTGCAGCCTCAAAAGATAACTAAACCAAAGATGCAATTTTATTACTACTTACTGGTGGTAGGGCTTTGTGCAAGCTCGCCTATTTAGGTACCACCCACTCACACACAGCAGTACTTGGTATTGTTGTGTTTCGGCTTGAAGGGTGAATGACCAGTGTAATTACAGGCACAAGGGACATACAATCTTAGGTCCCAAGGTTGGTGGCGCATTGGCGATGTAAGCGATGGTTAACATTTCTTACAGTGCCAATGTCTAAGAGCGTTAGTGACCACTTAACATCAGGTGACTCATATGCTCGTCCGCCTTCCTATTCTAAAAAAAAAACTATATAATGATCAGTAGAATAGTATATTCATATTCATAATGATAATGTCATACTGACTTTTTATACTAATAATAATCCTACCATCAAAATACATACAAAATACATACTTACCAACCTTTAAATAGAGAGTTTTCTTTTCAATTTTAAATTCAAGATAAAATAATTCTCATTCATACCAAGAAACGCTCAAAGTTTAATATAAGGATGTCTAACGTCAGCCTTTAAAAATCTGAAATCACTCTCGAATTTTCGGGCCATTTATATTTTGTAAAGCACAAACATTAAATACCTGTAAGAGCCTAGCTTATTAAATGGAATTTATTTATGCTCGATATTTCTCTTTCAGTTCGAACTGGATATAGTCCAGTGAGCGCTAAATGCTTTCACGCATAATATTTAAATATCGAGGTAATTCCGGTCAATCATTGCGGTAAATCGTCGACCACACGATTGACTCTATTCATAATTATTCCGATTTTGACGACAGGACGATTTAATATTGTGCGGTATTAATGAGCAAATAAATTAAGATATAAAATAAGTTTATTTTGACTAAGGGTTTGATTTTATAAACACGTTTTAATATGGCTATTTATATATATATATTATTTTTTTGAAAAAAAATGGAGTTTAACTTATGAGCTAAAGGCGCTTGATGCTAAACGCACCACTGACTATAGACGTTATCGCTATCACAATGAAAGATACAAAACAAATTTTCACGCCGTCAATACACCACCAACCACAAGAAATAAAATATTATTTATGTATGCACGTAAATATAACGGCTGTCACAATCTTTAAATTGTAACACAACAATACTAAGTATAAAATAATAAAACAAAATACGTAGTGTTTACATCAGCAGCAAAATTTTAAGCTAGTATTAATAAGAGATCATGTGACAGATACAGTATTTAAAAAAAAAATGACTCGAATCTTTTGTGGAATCCTCATTTATCACCCCTGACAGAATGACTCAGCTCCACACATAAGCGGTTAGAAAAGTTAGACAGCTAACTTACATTGATACTGCTCAATTAGTAGTATTTTGGCAATTTGGTAGTATTATATGTTACATTATATTACTTTGGAGTAACGTTACTACGCCGTAGACGCCTAGGGGTAGATTGCGTTAATTTTAACGAAATCAGATTGCGTTAATCATCCTACGTGTTCTACGTATTATGTTATTTAATTTACTACGTAGATCTTAAAATAATATTACCGTTTCATATTCTTGCAAGATGGATTTTTAATAATTATGTTTATGTTCATCTCGTGCTCGGGTTGAAGGAAAATCTCGTGAGGAATCCTTTATGTGACAGGTGGAATACTGCCTGATGGGAACTTTTTTTTTTAAAGGTTTTAAGCAAAATTGTTTCTTATATGTTTCTTAGATATAATTTCTATATTTTATATATAAATTTATTCATTTCTCTTCTGATTTAATCTCTTATGAGTCCATTACAATCTTATTATTTTAATATTACTTTTACCTTTATTTGTAAATCTGTTACAAATAATTAAAAATGTATATATCAACATAGATATATTTAAAATTTAAATTTAGAATTTAGTTATTAATCTTCAACAATCATTATTTTATAATTTATTAAAAAAGATACCCGAAAGAACGAACCCTAAAACAATGATGTTCACGTCTAATATTCCATTTGATGTGCATTGCATTATTAGTCTTGATGTTTTGTATCCTACAGAATATGCGTGATTAATTGTCATTCTTAATGCGGATTATTAAAATATCAAACGACAAATAAGAAAAGAGAATAAGATGTTTAATTTAATAATATCCGGTCCGTTTTTTAAAGAACATCACTAATTTCAAGGTCATTACGCCTCTTTGAACTGAGATTAATATAGTACTAGAATTTTTTTTTCACTTGACATAATATGAATATCTATATTGTAAAAAGACTTCATTGGTGTAGCTGAATTATAAGGCTGCAGCTCACAAGGTGTTGCGTGTAAATCCACCAAAAAGTTATTGGGTTGAGAACCGATAAAAAAATCCAGATTTTCTGGTAACAAATTACCAGAATCAGCGGAAAGTTTGAAAACAGCAGCTGTTGGTTTTTTGCCTAGCTTCTTACTTGTCCTGTCGTATGTCGTATTTTCCATCCCATTGAACTATTAAAGTGAATAAATAGAGAAAGCTGTGTTTCCGCCAACACTTGTATGATATTTCATCGCCTGCGCAGTTGTCAAGTCTCCGGTGAGAATGGTGGAATTTTAATCGGTTACTAGGACAAATACGTATGTATTGGAATAATATTACATGATGATATAATTTATGTATAGTTCGCGTTTAGTTATTTATACTTTTTATTTTACCTTAAGTTACAATATTTTTTTTTATGAGCCGAGATGGCCCAGTGGTAAGACCGCGTGAATCTTAACCGATGATCGTGGGTTCAAACCCGGGCAAGCACCACTGAATTTTCATGTGCTTAATTTGTGATTATAATTCATCTTGTGCTTTACGGTGAAGGAAAACATCGTGAGGAAACCTGCATGTGTCTAATTTCAATGAAATTCTGCCACATGTGTATTCCACCAACCCGCATTGGAGCAGCGTGGTGGAATAAGCTCCAAACCTTCTCCTCAAAAAGAGGAGAGGAGGCCTCTAGCCCAGCAGTGGGACATTCACAGGCTGTTACGGTTACGGTACAATATTTTGTAATATTTAGTATGTTATTTTTTAAGACTAGTATTTTTACCTAATTTTTATTTTTCCTAAAAATATGAGTTTATTTTTATTCATTAAAAAGTTTGAATAATATTATTGGCGAGAGGCTAGAATATGTGTATATTAACTAAACTTTCAAGGTCATGCTTACGAAACCTGAGGAAGAATTACTTAGTATATTTAATTAGAATAAATTATAGAACAACGTTTTCTGTATTCGTAATAAAATAATTGAAATTTGCACTAACACAGGCAAAGGGTTCAAATCCGGGCAAGCAAAAATGAATTTCGTGTGCTTAATTTGTATTATATTTGTAGTATATAATTAATTATAATTTTGTGGTAAAGAAAAAAATATTAGTAAAATTCTGTTTAACGCGTTAGTTGAAATTCTACCTTATGTGTATCCACAAACCTGCATCGGACCAAGTGGAAGCCCTCTTTACAAAAGCAGAAAGGTCCAAGCTACTATTTTTTAAATTTATCAAACTTTCAAGATTGCATAATGTCCTATAGGTCAGATATTTTAACATACGATTTTGTGGCGAAGCTTCAAGCAATCAGCCATAAGTTGCTCCTCTATTTTAGTCTTTATTTTGTATTTTGAAAAGTAAATAATATGTATATATAATCAATGTGGTAATATGATAATATGATTTATTGGGTAGAACCCAGAAACTTAAATTCATTACTTTTTATCTTCTACATTAATTTCCCATGATAACTGCGAGTAAACAGGTCCTCGGCGTTCGTATGTTAGAACAAACATGCTCTTCAAACGTACCGTCTCGGAACGTCTCGGAACGATTTTACTCCAAAACTACCAAATATTCTAAGATCTTGAATAAATATGATTTCCATCTCATCATTCTAATGCGTTTTCTTATGGAAATATACGGAATAAAAGATTCGAAATGACATCAGTGAGGGTATGAGGGATATTGTTACCAGTTTCAGTGCAGGCGAATCGAATGCATATTCACATTTATGGGAATAAAACAAGAAACAAATGAACGCAATTAAAACAAAAACGGAATGCAAAATAATTTATCGTTGTTATAAAATTGTATTAATGCAAACAAAAGAAGAGATAACGTAATATTTTTTAATATTATTCTGATACTGGTAACAGTTTAGATTGAACTAACCTTCAACCCTTTTGTATTTATAATAATAAGTGAAAGAAAAGAGCACAACAGTTTACCAAAGGTAAACCTCATGGGAAGTGACCTTTTGCAAATAAAAATTGGTATTTTATGATTGGCCGTTTTACCAGTGTACATCTGATCACTGTATACCAATGAATATAAGATAAAATTCGTTATATTCTTGTTTTCTATTTTATACATATATGTAGTTACCTATCTTTGTCTATAAATATATGTATCTAGGAGGAGCTTGGATTTAATCCAATAATAATTAGTTTTTTTTTTAATGTATCGGCTAGCGCTTGACTGTTATCACACCTGATGGAAAGTGAGATACAGTCTAAGATGGAGCGCGCTTGCCTAGAAGGTGCCTATTCACTCTGGACTTGAAGGTACCCATACTGTAGGTGGTGGGGAAAACGGAGGTCGGGTGGGTATTCCAGACCTTAGCAGAATTAGATATAAAAATAAAATTATTTCTGTGTAATAATTGCAGTTTTTAGGGAAGTGAAACTTAAAAAGCATAACATCATCAAAATGCAAAATTTGAGCTAAATCGTTAAAACCCTTTTTGAGATACACGAAATATATACAAATTATATAATTTGAAATATTTGTTCAATTCGGTATGTCGCTCCAATACGAATAACTGCAACACTGTAACTCTAACGTTAGTAATTATCGATATAATTTTCTAATTATGTTTTAACATTAAAAATAAAAACCTGTTGATTGTGACTTTTGGAATCTTATACTTTACGCCTGTAATTATAAATAGATTATTTGTTCTTCACACAAAACACATAAATATTATATTACTAAGAACATAGTAATAAAGAGAAATAAGTATTTGTGAAGTTATATCTACTACTTGGATATTAAAACATTCGTCTGTTCTATCACATAAACGATGACGTGTGTGATGACGCATATAAAAGATGAGATGCGTTCTTCCACGTATGTATGGACTTCCTATCCTATCAGAAGGCTTTTATTTATTTTTGTTCATGTTTCTTTATCTCTCAGCTACCAGGTATTAACCTTTATTCATGGATAGAAATCATTAATCCAAAGCTACCTTTGAGAAACATCCGAGGGGATTAAGAAAAATTTCAATTATACTTCATTTCGTCCCCATTCCCGTGCGGAGGATTGGCAAGGCACAACGTTAGGATTTTATTCCCATCGGAATTAAAAACTCAAACGGAATTCCATTCTATAATTTTCCCTGATTTGTAGATAGACGGCTCTTTGCCGTTTTATTACTTTAGTTGTGATGGCTTTCGGAATGTAGTTACTTTTTGTGATAAAAATCGTTGGACTGATAAAACGCGAATTAGAGCCAAGAAAGCGATCGAGGATTGTACGTATATCGATTCGACTATCTCGATTCACGTCAGCGTAATCGATTTTATGCCATTGAAGTTAATTAAGCTAAGGTTGGAACTTTGCTTGGCTTCACTCGGCTGCTATTCTTATCTTAATCGATGTTTAACTTCTGCACGATTTTCAATGTGTTGTTTAAATACACTTGGAAATTTTAAGCGTTTTCTTAAAGTAGTTCAACTTAAGTTTGTAGTGGGTTGAGTAATAGCATATTAATGTCTGAACAGGGATCAAGTTGTATAGTTTAATCACTTGCCAGGCGTACACGATTACTTATTGATGGGCGAAGTGTGTGCTCATTTGATATTCACACGCACATAAACGTAACATTTAACTTTGCGAATGGTGTAAAAGCGGCTGCTTATGTTAAACTTACCTTTAATCTAAATGTATTTCATTAGCTATCAATCAAAGCTTATCACAGAAAATAGAAAAACCCTGCGATATTATTTTCAATTATGACATAATCAGATAACATAATAAAAACGTATCATCACGTACTACATACCTTACAAAGCGCTCCATGAAGAAATGAATCGAGATAAACTAATCTTCTGCGATCCTTGGCATAATCACTTTTTTGGATTTCCTAATATATTGTATTGACTGCCGTCTATTTAAAAGCTAAATACATGGCCACAGATCCCGAAGTTCTGGGTTCAAACCCCAATTTGGGCTGATAAAAAGTTATTGCGTTTTTCTGTCATGGATTCTTAGTAGCGGTTTGCAGTCTGGAAGTTTGATGTGTATTCACTCCCGTGTCTGTCACGTAAAAGACGTTGGTTCTGTATGTGAACTCTTTTCGGTCGTATAGGTTTACCGTTCCATCTCATTATGAGAGTGAAGGAATAGAGTACGCCATAAAAAAATATAGCACACAGACTTATGCACAATAATATCTCCTACGTAATTGGCAAATCTTTCTTGAGATTGACAACCGTGGCCGAAATCGGTCTGGAGGACATTACCATAATACTGTCTGCGCTACCAACTCATCGACTTAAGTTTTAATCTCAAAGGTGTCTCTTCTCTTATATGACTAAAACATAATAATCATGCCATTGACTACTTGATGGTGATGTTTAAAAAAACTCACCAAACATATAAAATAATGTTTTATCTTTGTGCTTCTCGATCTGTCTAGATTTTGAATTTCATTCATCTACAAATGTTCATAAAATATCTAGACTGACATTCTAAGTTTAAACTTAATTCAGCATTGAAGTTTAGAGGATAAATTAATTTCTCTATATAGTAATACGCAATTTTTTTTTCATTGTTTGATATTAAGAGACGCTGCCATATATCTGCTTTTAATTTTGTCTAATCTTTTTTAACACTATTTTAACGCATTACAAATATTATGATATACCTGTTCGGGTGTTGACAAATGTGTGGTGCTGAAATCGCACTAATATTTTTTTTTCTGTAAACGACAGCGTTGGGTCGTGCTATAATAAATAACCCATTTTTTCATATTTATACGTGAATGCGTGTATTTTCAAGGGAGGTACATCATGCGCAGAGCATGTTATTACTCTGGTCGTTGGCGGATGGAGTGCACTATCTTATTTATTTTCCTACTGAGAGCAATTCGCGGCGTGTGTATTGATCTGTCACCGCACATTTGTATGGAGGATTTATTGTGATTCAAGATGAATTGATGGGTATGGTAAAGCTATAGCATTCGCATCGTGTTTTATGTTTTTATTATTATAAAGTGATCAATATATAATTCATAGTGTGTTACTCATTTAACATTTTTTAATATAAAAGATCTAAGAAAGAGCAATCTATATAAATTCGTATGTATCGTTAAATATAACTTAAGTTGGATCTAAGTCAATGTGTTTGCTGTAATGACATCAACACTTTGCACTTCATCGTCTTTTTTTTTCTTCGCTTGAAAAACACATTTACGTGTACCAACCTACTAAAAATCAGCGTTACCCACTCCGTCTCTTCGGGGTACGCCAGGGGAATGCTTACGCATGTTGCCGTGACGCCAAGTCGGTTGGCCCATGATGTGTCTAATACCCCAAGGGAGTAGATCTCAGGGTATAGAGAATCCTCTAGCCTCGGTGATGCTGACGGCGGGGGGAGAAGGAGCACATAGCCTCAACGCCTTCTCCTCGGTTTTCTTTAGCGCTTCTGCGACAAAACGTATTCGCAGAAGGAGACCATCTTCATGATTACAATTTTATCAAGCGCTGATCCCAAATATTGGTGATATTTTATACACTCCTAAAAGTTTATGACAAAAAATCTAAATATCATTTTAAAATTATCAATTGTAAAATAACGACATGAGACAAAGAAACTAAAATACAATGTTGGAGAGAAACGTACAGACGAAGCATAAGTTTAGCGCAAGTCTGATTAAACTTTTTTATTTTCTTTGATAAAGTGCAGAGCACTTAGCCGTTTGTGACAAAAATATTTTATATTATATTAAATGATTGTTTTCATTATTATTAGTTTGAAACCCGCTTGTTTGTTAGTATACGTCTAATTAACTATTATTTAATTTGTTTCATATAAATATCCATTGAATTTTCCTGAGACATTATCGACTTCTCTTTTAATAAAAATTTGTATCAATCATTTTTTTTTATTAATATTTATATCAGTCCTTCAAGCGTGACTGTCCGTAATGTAAAATATTAAAATTATCAGTAAGATATTATAAAAATAAATTAACTGTAAATGTTGAATTAATGTGCTGAATAAATGGGGCGTGTTCCACCACATTTGTCCAAAGCATGTTGGTGTACGCTTGTGGCAAAATTTCATCCTACATATGAACTTATTTTTCCATGCCACCCAGCATAAGTTGGATTATAGGCACTTGTTGGTAGGGCTTTGTGCAAGCCCATTTGAGTAAATACCAAATACTTACCAGATATTCTATCACAAAACAGCTTTACTTAGTATTGTTGTATTCCGGTTTGAAGGGCGAGTGAGCCAGTGTAACTACAAGCGCATATCTTCCAAAAAAATTCAAAGGTTGGTGGCGCATTAGAAGTGGATAATATTTCTAACATCGTCAATGTCTATAGGCGGTGGTAATCACTTACTCATCAGGCAACTCATCTGACCATTCAACTGTCAATAAAAAAAATAAGCATATGAAAACTCATAGGAGATCTTGCAGTATGGGTTTGAAAATCAAATAGAAATAAAACAAATACATTTGATAAATCATTTCAGCAAGTAACATGCAAACAATAAGTATACCGTTCCATACATTTAAATTGTATTAACTTCGCTTAAAACGATTCAGAGCTGGCAAGAAACCAACAAAATTAAAAAAGAAGCAAATTGACAATGTGAACTTCCATTTTTAAAGTTAGGTAAATATTGGCTCCATTCCGATCCGCTTACAGAGGCCTTTGTGATTAATTACACGGGCTCTTTTACAATAATCGCTTTTCTTCGTAAGTTGTTCCAACAAATATGCACTTTTAATATAAATTGGTCTCTAGTCTTTAAAAATTTTGCCTTCACAGCCAACTATTACGGCTGGAACAACAGTTTTTAAGTGAAAATTTCGCGTAAAGCGGTGTCGTGAATTTTTTACAGATAAATACATATTTACTCAGGATTAATTTTCGAATCTAATTATGGACGTAAATGCTATGTAAATTGTATTATATACTGTTGACTATCTTTTTATTTGTAGTTGTAATATTTCATGTTGTATTTATTTATATTTTTAAAAACTATGCATGGTTGTCTTATTTAAAACGCATGCAGCGTTCTTAAGCCAATATCCGATTGCGATCAAAATTTGGTAGTTGTTATCTATATAATTTTATGTAAAAAATTATTGTAACCGTGTAAAATTGAAACGGAAAGCTAGAAATAAAAGTAAATCATTGCATAGTTAAGAACATAAAAAATGTATATCTTTGTATTTACAAGCGAAAAATCATTCAACTAAATTTCATCATTGTGTGTTGTTATTTAATAAATTATTTTTATCTTTTTAATTAATTATTATTAGCCTATAAAGTCTAAATAGTATTAAATTACCACATAATTGGTACCACCTCTTTTCTCTCTAAATAGCATTTATGGATTGAAGCACCTTCGGTGCAAACTTCGCATATGTATTCTATTATAGCTCTTATTGTTAAGACGTTAAGAATCACGTCTCGATCAATTGTGCTCATGTTCCACGTGAATAGAGTTCTTATGAATAAAAGAATAAAGTACATAATGCAATGGTGGTTAAGTTAAAAGCGGTTCGAATGGAGCTCGTAAGGCACAATTAGGAATGAGGATGGTACTTGATCCTTGGGACGTTGAGGTTTCCATCGAAACTGCGAGGTTCGAATTAATTAGAGAGAATTGTGAATGTCCATGTCTCCTTAATGATCAGGTCAGCCTTAGGTGTAATATATATTTTATCCTTTAACGAAGGGCTTATTTTTAATATTGTACTAAATATATATATATATTATATTATTTTTCAGATTCATTTCGTTAATTATTATTAGTATAGCGTCTTCGAGTCATTTCATTTGTGTTAAACGTTACTTTATAATATTGGTAAATCTAATGATAACTTTGTGCCCTTAATAAATTAATTCTCATATAATTATACCAATATTATATTATAAATTAAGTTCACAACGATCTATTACTTCAGGTCCTTGAAAATATACAATAGGTACTCCCTTTAGTGTTTCATAATGTTTTCTGATTTTTGACATAATGTTTTTTTTTTAATGTGAAACATTTGGCGAGACTTAGCGTTTCGCATGCCGGGACGACAAACGGCATTTCGCTTCCCTCTCCGAGGCCGCTCAGTACTACCTTGTGTGTGCTAGTGGTACTACTACACTCGTATACTTAATTGTTAAATTTATATTATAATTATATCTGTAATGATACTTTACAGATTACTTTATTACAGGATATTTATAATATTTACTTATTGATTTATAATAATTAACAATTTCGACAGGTGACGTTCTCATTTTTGTTTATTTTATTCGTTTTGTCATTATTGTTTAATTCAATTTTTTCATTTTAATAAAATGAATGAAAATAATTATGCAAGAATCCGTATCTAATTTTAAGTGAAGTTTAAATACAAACGTGTTAAAATATAAATGTAATTCGTAAAATTTTATTAAATATCAATTATAACAATTCATTTTAAATTGCATTATTCTTTCGTTGAACTATTTAGCGAAAACACAATTGTATTATTAAGCTCATGAAAGATTCAACAAACGTATCAGATCAAACAGGCTCTGCCCTAAGCAATCGGTACGAAATCACAACTGAAATGAAAACGATAAGTTATGGTCGTTAGGAATTCAAGTCACATTGTTTAAATTCGAAACTAGAGATACTATTACACCGATACGTTTTGCTGGCTCACGCTCAATGTGTTGTTTTTGAGCCTATTTATCGTTTTTTTAAATTATATAACTGAGGATATATGTATATAAATTTCAATGTACATTCTTATTTAGATTACGTATTACGTTTTTACGATTATACGCGTCGTTATTAATCTGTACAAATTATTTAATCTTTATTGGGGAAGCATGCCTTATTTACTTTAGTTAGTGTGAGATGGTTAGAATGTGTCATGAGTTTTCTTCATTGCCACGACGATTTTTTTGTGTAATATTAAGTCTTCCTGTACTTGATACACATCGTGGGCGTTTTTATACGAACCAAAACACCGATTCGACGAGGTAAATGTTTTACAGCGACCACAACGCGTTATGACCTGTTTTTTCGCTCAATCAGCGTTTCACTTATTTGAGCTTACATAAGCACATGAAAGCTCAGTGATGCTCGCGTGATTTAAACACGTGATATTAAATTAAAATCCAAGTATCTTAATTGTTCCATCTCGACGTTTGAAGTGATAAGCAACTGAAATCAAGATATTCTTCATTCAAGTGTGCTTATTAAATCAGTTATACATATTAAATGTTTCCGTATGAACTCGGTTCATTACTCACCCGTGAAACATGACAAACGACTTATTAATTTGATGGGTATATTCTTGAAATTTTATCCTTACTATATGCACATATCACTTTCTGCATTTAACGACCATTCTCTGTGAGTTTCCAGTTAGTTCTTATATAATAAGTATTCAATTACATCTAAAGTTACTAGACTATAACTTGTAGTATCTGTCCGGATTCTTCGACATTACAAACCCATATTTATATTGCAAACGAATATCGCATATCTCTATCAATTTACAAATCGATATAGATATGATTGATATCGTGAAACGCAGATGTGATGCTGTCTGGTAATAAGCATGAGGGTACGTGAAAATAACAATAAAATAAATTAAAGATGAGAAACACTAAAGGAACAGAAAACGCTTCTGTTGAAAAATATATAAATAGCTGTACTTGTGAGACTAAAATAAAACAAATATAAACACAAATACCAGGAAAGTATAACTAAAAGAAGATAATAATCGACATAATATTAAACGGTGATGTGCTTATAATGTTTTTGCTCTACTTAGGTAGCATATGTACTGAGCACAATGTGGGATCAACTAGGCACATTATGTGCCTGTCTGCGGTGTACTGTCAAACATACGTTACGTGTATTGAATTGCTCTCGTGATTTGTGTATTAACTAGAGGTTCGTGGGTTTTAGAGGACTGTTTTCCCAAATGGACGTATATGTAGTTACGATGTACTACATTTCAGATATTTTCCAATGTAGTTTTCACATATGTATGCGTTTTACTTGAGTTAGTATTTTTTTATCTTTGCTAGTGAAAATATAGACAGAATGAAGGCTATTTATTTTTTTGGTAAAATATTAACATACACAATACAACATATATGTTTACTACCAACAAATTTAACATATTTATTACACATGAAGAAGTAACAAATGTTTTCTTTTTGATAAAACATGTTTTATTAATTGAATTGCTGTACACACTACACTTCACGAGATTACTATTAAATACACCCTTGAAAATTCAATGATTATATACCGAATTTAAAACCGTGGTATTCAAAGATCAAATGAACCATCACAGCTCGTGGCCTTGTTTAATTATTAAAATGTGACGTTCACTGTATACCAAAGTAATGTAATGAAGATTTGATCTCAAATAAAACTAAATCGCATTAATTTCTTTGAGCATTCTTCAAATTATTTTTTATTTGTTATACGAATAATACTTATAAAGACGTCGCTTTCAAAGGAACTTCAATTAATATTTAAACTTCTGTATTTTCAAAGAATCGTTAGTGTTTGACGTTTATTATTTCTCTCCCGAAACATTTTGTATTCATCGTTTAGAATATCCAAACATTTTTTTCTGTAATTTGAGCGAAATGAACCATAAAGTGTCTGGTTTTAATGAACCGTGATGTATAAAATATTTCGGGAACAAAAATAAATAAGTACAATTTTTTTTCACATCGCCGATATTTGGTTTTCAATTATTTTACCCCAAAATAATGGAATTGAAAATATATTTTATTTTTTCTGACGTTTAAATATATAGCATACTACATAGTAATATTTAAATTTATTTATTATTTGAAACACGTTGGACTCAAAATTTTGTCAAGTAGGAAATAAGCTGATGTTCTTCAAACGCCTCAAAAGATCTTCATAATTTATAGCTAAGTACCATTTTGATCACAACTCGGTTCAAACAAAAAAATAGCATTAAAATGGCACACAGATACACACGTAAAACTTCAAAAATCCCTCCTTTTACTTTACCTTTTACTTGTTGCAAGAAAATAATATTTAAAAAATGAGACAGAAAACCATCGTGTCAGATAAAACTCACTGTTAAAACTTTTAACAAAATTTTGTACAAGCATAAAGTCTGGTCTCTCATCGCCGTACTTTTACATTACCTTGACACAAACACTCATCATATTAAACCGTGATTGTATATATTGTGACGCGAACGACCCGTCCGTCATTTAAATGCCATCGGCTTCCGTTACACGTGTGAGACACATTTCACCTGGCCATTCCATGTTGGGGATGTCTGATTTTCGGGGCTTTCAACGTGCTTCCATTAGGTAAATGTTAAATCCGGCTTAGTCTTTCAATTAACAGTTTCAGTATAATATATACGAATACATTTTAATATGTTTAGTTAACATTTCGATATAGGTTTGATAGTGATGTGAAAAAGTACAAGTATGACTTATACAAGTACTTTTTACTTTACTTGGTGGGAGGGCTTTGTGCAAGCCCATCTGGGTACAGGTATTGTTGTGTTCCAGTTTGTAGGTGAGTGAGTCAGTGAAACTACATATACAACGGATATATTCACATCAGTTCACACAGTTCCCAAGGTTCGTGGCACATTTACGATGTAAGGAATAGTTAATATTTCTCAGTATCAATGTTTATAGTGGTAACCACTTACTATCAGGTGACTCACTTGCCTGGCCTATTTTTATACTTTATAGTCAGTATTAATACATATACATATAAATTAAGAAAATATAGGAAAATTATCAGTAATATGCATGTGTCTACTAAAATTGTTAGTCTTGTGGTAGAATAAAATCCAAGCCATTTCTTAAGAGTAGAAGTTGAGTTAAATTCTTACGCATTATTATTGTAATTGTAATTATTATAAAATGAACAGATATACGAAGAAATATGAATAAGAAATGAAGATATAAAAACATTATAGAAAGATAATTTTGATCTGTCATTGTTTTTATAATGAAGAGTAAAATACAAAAAAATTGTATAAATTAAAGAAAAGCTTTCTTTATAAAACTTCACATTTTATATGTAAATTTGTAATTAAATCACATCATCCACTTCTATGTTTCTTAATTACCATAGAATTTTTCAGAAAACATCAGATGAATCTTACTAATATTACAAATGGGAAAGTTTGTGAATTACTCAATCGCGCTCGAACGGTTGCATGCTATTTTTGTTATCTTTTCAATTATTCACATGAAATAAAATAATAGCAGATGTGAAAATGTGCGTAATTAATTATTATAAAAATACTTTTTAAATAAAACTGATTAATAAATTTGAAGTAATTGTAAAAGTAGATTTGTAAATAAAATAAACACTTGAAACTTACATTCATTGTTGTTAATTAATGCTGTCCGATTAGTTTTTTAATTAAATAAGACAATGAAGCTTCTGTTGAGCTATTTTGTAAGAAAAACTTGAAACAAAACAAAAAACGATCGAGAAATGTCAAAAAGTGATATACAACACAGACTTTAATAAAATTTTATCATTTAAAGGAAACCCGTAAGTCGCTTTTTAATATTTCACGTGTGAAATACGAAATAAGATTCTAAGGAATAGCACTGCTAGTTCAGAATAAGAAGACCTTGAACTAGCAATATAATATGAGATAGAAAAAAATATCAAGAATTAATCCAGACATACACTGCTTACTTAACACTTTTGCTATAATCATAAACCGAGATGGCCCAGTGGGAAGAACGCGTGAATCTTAACCGATGATCGTAGATTCAAACCCGGGCAAGCACCACTGAATTTTCATGTGCTTAATTTGGGATAATAATTCATCTCGTGCTTTACGGTGAAGGAAAACATCGTGTGGAAACCTGCATGTGTCTAATTTCACTGAAATTCTGCCACATGTGTAATCCACCAATCCGCATTGGAGCAGCGTGGTGGAATAAGCTCCAAACTTTCTCCTCAAAAAAGGGAGAGGAGGCCTTTAGCCCAGCAGTGGGTCATTCACAGGCTGTTACGGTATAATCATATACAGCGGGAAGTTCAGAGTTTACCTCAAAATCTATTTACAACAATATTTATTGAATTACACATACACATTATATTGAATTATGTGTACTGTCTATTAAGAAGAGTGATAGTTTTAATCATATAAATGTAAATATAGAGCATTATGTTCAACCGTTTAATGTTTCGTTGAACGAGCGCTCCGTAGCGTTAAAGATTTCATGTAGTAGTCGTAGTCATCGTCAATTTCCGGCCTTGAGTGAGCTTGAATGATTACTATTGATTTTCTATTAACGTCATTTTTGGGAACATAAAACGTTTATGTGTATCATAATAAATGTAAAAATTAAGATAAATCTAACATTAAAAAATGATTTTAATTTTTTAAATGCTCGTTCGAAAAAAATACTCAACTAACTTCTTCTTATAACTGTAATAAGAAAAACAACTTTAAAGCGAAAATATTATATTATTTGAGCATATGTAAAAAAACTACACTAGAATTAAAACAATTTTCATCGGTTACGTCACCAAGATTTCCCGTGAGACCTTAAAAACCCTTCATGTATAATTACAATTTTTTCGTCACGCCTAAATAACAATAATTTCGTTATAAAAAAGACATTCGAAGCATTAGTTCACATCAAGCGTAATAGTGTCATGCATTAGGGTTCGCTGAGGGAACAATAAGGGGTGATTACCCCTCGGGTGGGAGTGGCGCGGGTAATCGGTGGAGATGTTTTGAGTCAGAACTCAGGATAGAGCGATTGATAATACGCTTGACACTTCTTGTATAGGTGACGAATTCTTGTCATTGCTAATTTATTATCTTAAAAAAAAAGCAATACTAATATAACCCTAGAGAGTTTGCTTGTTTGATTGTTTGAAAGCGCTTATCTCTTCTTCTTAAAGCTACGTATGTGATTTGATTTTCTTTTTTCTTTAGATTTAGAAGATCATTCATTGAGTAATGTCTTAGGCTATGTAACAACGATCCACTCAGAAAAATAATAAGAAATTTGTATTTTTTTATTCTTTTTGTAGGGAAACTGATAAGAATTACGCCTGATGGTAAATGGTAATGGTAAAACCATATCTTACATGACGTCACCTATCTTAAGATGCTTTGCTGTCACACAGGCTCGCTCACCAGAAATCAGAACACAACGTAACTAAATATTGCTTTTTGGCGGTAGAATATAATTAGGATGAATGAGTGGTGCCTACCCAGAACACAAAGCCCAACCACCAGTTAAAAATGTATACTTGTATTTATTATAACTTCTATTTTGTTTTTTTTTTTAACTGCTTAGTTTTTTGCTTTTCACGATCCGTATAGATTCGATTCTAACGTCATTAAAAAGTCAATTTGATTAACAAAACATCGCCTAACAATTTATTGCAATTGTTATAACATTATGTTTTTAAAGTGACGAAATATCTTTAATTACATAGTTGGCAAGGTATATAATACATATGTATATATTAAAGTATCAATACATTACCAACCATAACATAAATAACAGTTTATGTAACTTACAGTATCAATTTCTATCATTGGAGCAAAATTTCTTACGATTAGCTAATCTATTTATAGCTTACATATTTATTAATTTAAATATATATAGGATTATGTGTAATATTCGTACTCAGTGTACAGTGACCTCAGAGTTCTTAAATCTTTTAATGTAAAAAAAACACATCCATTATTGAGTTTTATGTAATTATAATCAGTCTCTGGATTATAAAATCCTTATTAACAATGTCTAAATATGTATGTCTAAATAGCAGTATTATATATGGATGTTTTTTAAGATCTTATGACTTGGACCATAGCTAGCGAGTTATGTTTGACTTCAACTGGCTCGACTGGATACCTACATCTGGTAAGTGCATGATTCTTGCTCTTACATCAGCCTGTAATCGGGCCCTCTTATATAACGTTACCTCGACGCATTATTTATTATATAAGTACATAAGAAAATTCATTGAACGATGGAAAATAGTCTTTTTAAATATAATTGTAAGTTATATTTTTGTTTATATCCTATGTACTACTTATTGCGTTCAGTAAACGGTAAATGCGTGATGTGTGAAATCATTTTAAGTCGAATCGATCGAATCGAATTAGCAGGTTACTTCATACTTTCAATCATAAATTAATATAATATATATTTGTCAATGAGTAATGTTAATCAGCCTTTGAATGTCGAAAGTGTTCATATTGTCCCCACACACCACCATTGTTAAAATTTTATCACACTAAGCTAACCATATTAAATCATCTTGAAAATCAGCAATATTTATATAACCTTAAATTTACTTTATAATGAAGTAGAGGGAAAGCTGTCGGACTATTTATGGGTTGTTTACTTATCTATTTAAGAATACACAAAGACAAAACAGTTCAATGTCTTTTTCTTCTCTGTTTATAAACGGATATTCTTTTTTATTTTATTTAAGGTCTATTAACAGGCTTCAGTCTTATCAATAAAAACAAGAAACAAGAAAAAATATTTGACTTATTCATTCATTCATCACTATTCATATGCATGAATTCCATATATGTTTTCCTCAAATTTTTAATAATGATAGACACTAGTTTTAATAAACATGCTACTGTATATAATATACATTTAGTGTTCAGATTAAAGAATAAATAATACAAAAATATCAAACATAATAAACTTAGTAATGAGATGATAAAAAAAAACACTTTTTTTTTTGTTTGAAATACTAATATACTTTCTTAATATTTAGTAACGTCTGAGTATATTGTCTAACTAAAATAAAGAATAGAAATGTTTAATTTCTTTTTAAAGTATTTGTAGGTGGACGGCCAAATGGACCACTTGATGGTAAGTCGTCATTACTGCCCATAGACATTGGCATTGTAAGAAACATCAATCATCCCCTACATATCCAAAGCGCCACCAACCTTAGGAACTAAGATGTTATGTCCCTCGTGCCAGTGCCAGTGCCAGTTAGCCAGTGTGACTGGCTCACTCACCCTTCAGACCCGAACACAATAATAAATACTGCTGTTTTGAGGCAGAATACACAATAAGTGGGTGGTACCCAGACGAGCTTGCACAAAGCACCAATAAGTAAAATATAAGTGGGCTTACACACTAACATTTATATAAATAAAACACGACAACTGTTTTGATATATTTCTCAGACGACCTCATAATATTATGTTACCAGGTCAGGCATAAAACAGGGAAACGTTCTACGTAAACAATTTCATAATGGATCACCGGATTACAAGAAAATATTGTGAAACTTGCACACAGACGGGAAGCTTGGGAAATTCAAGATATGTACAAAAATTTCACAAAACGTTACACAGAATCCTTGTGTAAACAACGACTCTCCCATCGGGTACAATAGGAATGAACACGTGAAATGAGATGTCTCATAACAGCGAAATACGAAGCGAGGACGCGCGTTGCTGACAGTGCAGTCGACCCGCTTATAATACGCTGTTATAGAAGATTATCTTACGTAAAATATATTACGTATATTATTAAAAGCGTGTCGTGTTTTCTTGATATTTTTAGCGGAAAACCTTGGACGTCGGATGTTAAATTTGAAGAATGCTAGTTTACGTTTTAAAAAATTTCTTGTTTTGTCATGTTCGTAATCCAACTAGAATCTTAGCTCGAGCTCGTTGTAACATATCTTATATTATTATTACATTTTATAACATTTACTTCACTAAATGTCTCATTCATTTCTCATAGATCGTCGTCAGACAAGGATTTTAATTGCACCTTTGAAAAATACTGACATAATTGGTAAAAGTTTCTGGTTTTTTCCAATGAACTTGACTTTGTCCGAATACATCCTTAGATCATATTATCTACATGATTTATCTTTATTACTTAATAAGATAAATTAAGAATATTTATATAAATATATACAAATTAATTATATTATATATATTAATTTGCACTACCCGCCTTTGTAAGTCAAGTCTCACTTAGCCCGAGGTTGCCTGTAAGATCGCTATTAGCGATAGGCCATCTTGCATGCAATTTTATTAAGAAATTATTATCTCTTATAATCTTTCTTTTTTTTTTAAAGTTTTCTCTTTAAAATATAATTATTTTATTTAAAGCGGACGGTAATTAATAATTCTCAGGGTGTGATTATATCATCTTAAAAGTGGTTCATTTTATAATATCATTTAGTAAAACCATTTTTTTTAAATATATTTTTTAATTTATAATTGTCATTTCTGTATGTTTGCAACTTATATAAAATACTTATGTAAAACAATTAATTATCAATCCTTTTTAGACTGTGTAATAATAATAAATATTACTAATTTATGTAGTCCTGGTAATTAATAGTACGTATGTGTATCAAAATATCTAGAAAAATCAATTAAGTTTCATTCGCACACATTTAAAAAACCAACAACGGAATTAAAAAAAAAATTGATTAACTTCGCACGACTTTCAAGTGAAAATTAAAAAAAAAAAAGGGTACCAAAAACGTTCACATTAATAAACGTGTGAATGTTCGCTCGGCTCCCTGTCTCTGACAGATATTAAATTCGCATCCGCGATCCCAGCCGGCCACAATATATTACTATCTACAAATGTACACTATGTCGCGCATTCATTTTGAATATATTATACAAGGGGAAAGAGTCCTGAAAGGAACATGCTCGGGATAGATTAAAATACAATATAATTAAATAGGTTTTTAGTACGCCCTACTTTAATGAGACTGAGTTTTTTTTTTTAAATATTTTTTTATTTAAGACAGTTTTGGTCTGGTCGTTCTTTGCTTCCATTTAAATAAATGAGAGATAAATATATAATATAATACCAAACCAAGAAGAGGAAGTGAATCTTAACCGATGAACGCGGGTTCAATTCCAGACAAACGCCACTGAATTGACATGCATTTAATTTGTGTTTATAATTAATCTTGCATTTGGTGAAGGAAATCAGTGAAGAAATCTGAACGTGTCTAATTTCACTGAAATTCTGTCACATGTATATCCATCAACTCGCATTGGAGCAGCGTGGTGGAATACACTCGACACCTCCTCAGAAATAGACATTGCCTAGCTGTGGGCAATTCACAGCCTTTTACATTTCACTTTATGTATCACAAAATTATATTTGTACATAATATGATACATAAAGACACTATAATATTATGCAAGTTATATTAGTTCTTCAAAGAAAATGAGAATAATTAACGAAGTTTTTATTTAATTATAGAAGACACAACTCGTACCGCTGAACGTAACGGGAAAAACTTTTGATCCTCTAAGCAAGTTGGAAGCAACATTATGTAAATAAGCTGAACCATGATTAACTTTAGTATGTTGCTTAACACGTCGACTTTTTAACATTTTATAAAGAGGCGCTGCGGGTAATTTAGTATGGGGGAGTTAACGAGATTTGACGAAACAAAAGTAAAGCAGGGACTCTTATGAGAGGGTTTAATAACAACTAATCATCAATGATATTTATAACATATTATAATACAAAATGAGCTATTTTTGTACATATATTTATATATGTGTATTGCAAAATCCGCTCAAACGATTTGGCTCAAATGTTAAAATTATATTTTTTAATAAAATTAAGAGAATATTTGTTTTATTATATATATATATATATATCTTTGAATCGTCGATCCCACAGTCGCTTAAGACCAGGGTCTTTAATCAGTGCGTCCTACCTGTGATGACTTACGGTGCCGAAACGTGGACACTCACCGTAGGACTGGTCCACAAATTTAAGGTCGCTCAGCGAGCGATGGAACGCGCGATGCTTGGGGTTTCTCTGGGCGATAGAATCCGAAATGAGGACATTCGCCAGAGAACTAAAGTCACCGACATCGCGCGGAGAATTAGCTCGCTGAAGTGGAAGTGGGCTGGTCATGTCTCCAGACGCATTGATGGCCGATGGAGCCGACACGTGTTAGAGTGGAGACCGCGCTTAGGCAAACGTAGTGTAGGGCGCCCTGTGACAAGATGGACCGACGATTTGAAGAAGGTGGCAGGCACGGGATGGATGCGGACTGCCCAAGATCGGGATGGTTGGCGTTCTATGGGGGAGGCTTTCGTCCAGCAGTGGACGGCAAAAGGCTGAATTCACATTCATTCATTCATATATATATATTCATTATCAACAACTGTGCTCTGTCCCAAACAATTATACTATTAATATACTGTTATATTAGATTATTAAGCAAAATTGTATTTGAAAACATACAAACAAACATTGATGATAAACAATTTGTCATTCAACTAACACTTGACGAAGCTAACATATATAATTACAAGAGCTCTTCGTATGCTGGAGGCTCCATGAAGGTTCTTGAAGTACTAAAAACAATAAACTATACTATCTGCTTGTATCGCACTTGACCCGTGTAGTGTTGCAGCGATTATCTTATCTTGTAACGATATTGATTTTCAAGATACTAAAATATCATATATTTTGTATAGATCCAAAATCACCTAGACAACTCGTGCATTTTAACCAATGATAGCGGATTGGAATTCGGGTGTTGAAGGAAAACTTTTTAAGACACCAACATTATATGTTGGATGAAGCGTGGTGAAATACGCTCTAAACCAATTGCTTAAGTATTTACTGGTGGTAGGGTTATGGTGGCAAGCTCCTCTGGTTAGGTACCACCCACTTATCAGATATTCTACCGCAAAACAGCAGTACTTGGTATTGTTGTGTTCCGGTTTGAAGGGTGAGTGAGCCAGTGTGATTACAGGCCCAAGGGACGTAACATCTTGGTTTCCGATGTTGGTGGCGCATCGGTGGTGAAAGCGATGGTTAACATTTCTTACAATGCCAATGTCTATGGGCGTTGGTTACTATCAGGTGGCCTATATACTCATCCGCCTACCTATAAGCGAAGATCTTCCAGTTATTGGAATTTCACCGGCTTATACTTATTGTTTCAATTATGTAATCAGAATTGTGAATTTGTATTTAATACAATTTTTATAAGAGAATATTAGATAATATTGCATTGCACTTTTAATTTTACGTAAATATATGAAGTTACCAGTGGTACTCGTTAAGCCCCATGCATGGTATATAAATTTAATTGTATATAGTTGATGACGTAATTTGGTATGTAAACAAGAGTAGCTATTAAAACTCTCGACGGTTATTTCGTTAATGAATATTACATTGCGAATTCGTTGTAGATTTACATTTAATTGAATCTTTATTCATTTAGTTTATTTTGATTTCGATTGATGAATTTAAAAATATTTTAATATAATTAAGGAAAATGCAGACGGTCAAATGGGAAGTGGTCACCACCGCCCATAGACTTGGCATTGTAAGAAATATTAATCAATATTTGCAGCGCAAAACGCCACCAACCCTGGGAACTAAGATGTTATGTCCCTCGTGGCTGTAGTTACACTGTCTCACTCACCCTTCAAACCAGAACACAGCAATACTAAGTACTATTCGATGTTATGTATGACGGAATTGCACTCATACAAAATACTTTAATACTACGGATACACGTAATAATTTATGAAATGCATTTATTCAACTTTCTATTCTAATTCTTATATACATACTACACTATATAAGGTACTCAATCCTGCTTCGTACGGGTAGAATAAAACATATATTGTTATATATCTATTGGTTTACACAGCATAAGTCGGTAAAGCTTTCAGCCGGCGTATTTTTTCCAGATATCCAGAATTATCATTATATTTTAATCTTAACCGACGATCGTGGATTCAAACACGGGCAAGCACCACTGAATTTTCATGTGCTTAATTTGTGTTTATAATTCATCTCGAGGAAAACATCGAGAGGAAACCTGCATGTGTCTAATTTCATTGAAATTATACCACATGTGTATTCACCAACCCGCATTGGAGCAGCGTGGTGGAAAAAGCTCCAAACTTTCTCCTCAAAAAGGAGAGGAGGCCTTAGCCCATCAGTGGAACATTAACAGGCTGTTACTTTACTTTACCTTCATCGCGAATCACTCCATCTATTGGCGAAAACCGTAAAATACGTTCTGCAGTTTTTGTGTTTTCCGCGTTCAGGCAGATAGATAGACATGAAGGGGAGTTTTATAATATGTAGTGATTATAATTAGTCACACGAACTCTTTGTGAAAATTCTATACATAAGTGTTATTATATTTTTCTGAAACAAAATGAAGAAATAACAATTATAAATGTTTCCAACAGTGTGAAATAGGACAGTAACATCTAAGTCCCATCACACGGATTTATGTCGCTGTTTCAAGAGCAGACATCTTAGCCCTCGTTCACACTAATAGTTGAACCTTTTTAAAACTATGTATACATTACAGAAAAGAGTCGAGATGTGTTTAGAACGCAATTAATTTTCATGTGCTTAATTTGTGTTTATAATTCATCTTGTGGAGTAATTGTAAACTGTTTTTAATTAAACAATTTACAATTTCTAACAAATTCTGTCACATATGTATCCGACAACCCGCATTTGAGCACCGTTGTGGCAAAAACTCCAAACCTTCCCCTCAAAGGCAAAGAATGCCCTAGAATGCTGCAACGTTACATGAAACGTGATTGCTATTTACTACACAAAAACGACTGTGGGCGGATTTTGAATTGAATTGAAATTTATATTTACAACATAAATTCTTGCTCTGCGGTAAAGACATATATGAAATCATATTATAATCATATAATAAAAAAACAATATAGACGCAATATTATGATATTTATAAGACAAATAGCTTTAAAAATAATAAAAATAGTAATTCAACAGATTCCTAGCCTTATAAGATGATGATGAGTGATGTCAGGTGGCGTTATTACTTTAAGGCATAATATTATATATTATGAACACAAATAAAATCCAAATATAAAGATCAGACTACATACATATTTGCATATGCAAGTGTGTTAATATGTTATATGTGCACAATGTGAACGTGGCTTTAGCATCCACCGCCAGACACTAAACATCAACTTGTCCTATACAAGTCTAGATTTAATAGTCCACTTCGTATTCCTGTAACAGTAGATGCTCGCTTCAATATTGCCAGTAAAGCAATATTAAATGGAAATTAGTTGCATATATGTTGTATCAGCTGCTATCCGCGATTGCATCTGCATATACTTCGGGCTTGTGGAGATTTTTAATACTGATTGGTTAATCTTTTAGACCAAATGTAAATCATAGAAGAAGATTGAGATGGGCATTATAGATCTTCTAAATTTAAGTATTGATGTTTAATATTGTTGGTAAAGATGTTTACATCCTCGTCCATGTTTACGCAATTATAGTCTATAATTCTATTTATAGGTGAACTATGTCCTAGGTTCGATTTTGAAGCTTTAGTTTTAAACGATTTACGCCTGTTCAAGCGTAAGCATTTTGTGGGCGCGGAAATACAAATAAGTGACAGTAGTTTTGGACAGTCCAAAATGCCATTAATGAGTTTATACACAAAAGGCTATCCAGCAAGCATCTTCGTTCAGCAAGCGATTTAATTTTAAAATGTATTAACCTATCTTTATAGTTTGGTATTTTTTCGCCAACCCATTTTTGTAACATGAGGTAAAGTGTTTTGGGGCTTATACCACGATGCTCCAATGTTGGTTGGTGGTTACACAATGCGGTATATTTTCATTCAACGTGTAAATGTTTTCTCATGTTTTTTCCTTTGTAACCAAGCACGATATAGTAATACAAATTAAGCATATGAAAATATGTTTACCTGTTTTTGTAACCGCAATATTCGGTTAAGATTCACGTTTTCATCAACGGACCATCGGTGCTATATATATTATGTACAATAAAAAAAACTAATACTAGACCTAAGTCTACCAATTTTAAATAGCTCATTTTTTTAAAATGTGTCACAAATTTTTTTCAATAAAGAAAATAAATACTTTTTAAATATTTGCTCTAATTCTTTATAAATAATATTTTTTATTCCAAATAAATTTTATTTAAGGTTAAGAGAATTAAAAAAACGATTATATTATATTCGCTTATTATCATAATGTTTATAAAAGTCAAAATAACGAATTAAAAAAGAAATGAGTGAAACAGTACTCTTGAGCTTATGATATCATATGTGGTGTCCCAATGCTTGTTTGGTGGTATCCATGTTGATTTAGGATGTTTGACGTAGGTGCTTAAAATATCTTCTTTCTCTTTCTGTCACATTGGATTCACCTTAGGAAAGACTTACATGAAAACATATTTGTCAAATAATATCTTAGAAATCTCAATCAATAGTTCTAATTAAATACCTGGATAACAATAATCATAAGTGAAATGAAACCCGCCATTAGCGTAAAAATATACCACTATGAATTTAAACAAAAAAAAAACTACGTAATCAATTTACTTTAATCAGCCATTTTTATTCCACTAAAGAATCTTAAAAATGTGAAAACACTAAATTATAAAATTTGAAACACGAACGTCATAAATGCACTCTTCATATTTAAAAAAAAAAACATTTGTAAACGCTTTTCCACCTCTCGTCGAGAGGCCTGAAAGTTTTCATTATACCCACAATTGCCTTTTAAATGTAACAATAAATTCATTCGGTTCGCAAAGGTACGCGTTGAATGCGAGCCCGCTAAAGAATTTCCAATAAAGCCGAAAATATTGAACGGTTAAATATTTGCTATGGATAGAACTAACTACGGAAGGAACGGTAAATAGGTTTTGAGTTTAATTTTACGAGAGATAAATGTTCGTAGTAATTTGTCATCTGTATTTTTTTACATCCGGTGTATTTTTACAGTTTGGCCTATATTTTATTTACTTTCAATAGCTACGGATCCAATTCGTGTTCGAAGCTGATATTTGAATCGGTAATAATTTGAGACTTTGGTTTGTTATTATTTGTCGTTCGAATTTTGAATTTCGTTATCGAATGTACATTTTTTATCGTAGTTCTATGTGACGTATCTTTGTGTTTGGAGAGTAAAGGAAAGGCAACAAGAAATTAGTATTTTCATGTTGATCTTCAAGTACACCTTCCTCAATAAACAACTTTAATATTAATATTTATATGATTTTGTATGCAGAATATTTAAATTATTAACGGCATATATAGCATTAGATATGCTGTGTTTTACAGACGGGAATAAGTATTTATTAAGTCTGTAAATTATGTATGCGTAGGATTATGCGCACATTATTTACATAAAGCAAATGATGAAACTTCTATTTTTTTATCTTATAATAAAAATATATCCAGTTCTTAATCTGCAATGATTTCCCGCAAGAAAAAAATATATTTTTGCTAAAGTGAGAACTATTTTAAGTTGCCTCCTTATTGATTTACTTCCTTGAATTTTCTTTATGCGAACTGAATTTATATCTTTTTGTTCCAACCTTGCCATAATTCAGTTAGTGCTGAAGCTTCATACGAGTATACGGTAGGAGGTGAACAAGTTCCCAAAATGCAGAGAAAACGGTGCAATATATTTTAAACTTTCTCAATTCGAACACATAATTACTCTTGTTTTGAATGTGTTGCGAGCGAAAGCTGTATTTTACCAGAACTTAATATTATGTATGTTTTGAAGTAACGGACTATCGTTTTATTTAGTACCGTTTTGTTATGTTTAATTATATCGAATATTATAAACTATCGAAAGTGAATATGTTTTTGTAAGCTGCTAGAATTTTCTAGAATAACTGCAGAAAAGTTTATAATATAATAATGATAATAATACATTTATTTCAGAAAACAAAAGTCCATACAAAAAAAGATATTGTAAAAAATTACATATTTCTTATATATATTATTGTAAATAACAATTTATTCTTAAAACTATGAAGAAAAAGATTACATAAGATAATTTACTAATATTAATTGATTCAATGAATACTACTTTGTTAAAGAATATATAGTTCTATATAATTTAAAAGATATTATTTTAGTAAAATTTTAGTAAAATAATATCTTTTTAATTATATAGAAGTATATATTCTTTAGTAAATACCATATGTATAGTATACTTATACTATGGGGGGTGAGTCAAGTAATACAGTATTCGAGCTGTCTTAGAAATAGTATTAGTTCATGCACTATCAAATTTTATAGCTCCCGAAACTTAGTAACATCTATCCCGGGGTTAAATGGCCCCGAAGTTAGGTCAGACGTTAGTCATAAATGTCTAGTCTATAAAGCCTTAAGGTGTGTTTGTGGTCTACGTCGTAGTCATGATAGAGATAAAGGCTTATTTCATGATTTTGAATTATAATAGTCATACCAAATAAGTGTATAGTTTTAACTGCCTAGTCTAGCTTATAGCATAGCAGACCTCGTTTTAGGTTCAATCTCCGGGTCAGTAAAATTTGATTCGATTTTACCATCGATAAATTCTTAGGAGTTCTGATGTGCAGTGCTCATACTTCAGTGTTTCGTAACACACGTTAAGCCATTGATCATACGAAATATTATATAGAAATTACACTTTTGTTTATATGCAATAAAATTAAAGAATTCAGGGTATTCCATGCCACATATTAATAAATTACTGTACAGTATTTAACAAAAAAAAATACATTTTATTATTATAAAAAAAAATGAGTTTATTATAAATGTACTATTTAATTTTTATTAAATTTATGATAAGTTGATATGTCATACACAAAAAAGTAACGGCCATTAATTACATTTTACTTAATTACAATTATAACTGTTTTTTGACATGGTGAATTCAATATATATTTCTTTAAATAAAACGAAATAAGGGCAATAGAGTGAAAATAAATAAAAAAAAAACCAAAGTATTATATTAGCACCGTCTTCCGAACTCCGACCTCAAATGTCGTGCCTTTGTTAAAATTGACCCATTAAGTATAATCAAGTGACTTACCGACCATTTTATTTCCTGCTACGATTTCAATTCGGACCATTTCCATCCTCCAGCACTATTAATTCCAGCACACGTAAAAACTCTAGTCTTAATTTCCCGGCTATTGTTTCATTTTTAAAAACCTCTGCCTCTTTCGCCCCGTTTGACCCGAATAGCTTGTACATCGCTGATTTTGCATAATTAAAACCGTCTACAGTTTTAATAGATCCTTTGACCGAGCTTCTCACTTCCAAACGTGGTTCGTGTTATGGATACGTATGTTTTCTGTTTTGTGGTCGACTCTTTGAAGTTAACTATGAGCGTGCTTATAATTTGAACGACATTTGTTTTCCAAATGTTCAAAGTGTGATTACGCTTTGTGATGTAAATGCTTAGTGCTTATTTAACTGTATCGTATGTTCAATCTTTGATTAAAATAATTGTAGTTCTTTGTTCAAATTAAAGTTTCGAATGAATGTTTGTTTTTTTTTCCGTATTCCATGCGTATTGCATGTACATGCGCATTCGTTGGTATGATTATTTTTGGCACTTACGTATAGGTTTCTAGTTTAGTATTATCAAAAGACGTTAGTTGCATTACATATTTTATATAATAATATATGATAGCTGTAACATGAGGGCTGTCACCGCAGCCCTTAGATGGACGGCAGCTCGGATGGCTTTGCGCTGCCCTGAACTTGATAGGGCGCAACCCATGCAAATGTCCAGGGGGAGAGATCCAAAATCATTTTCCCCCTTGCGGTGAGAGGAACTACGAGGAAAGCGTAGCAATGAATGTGACTCCAATGAAATGATTGTTACAATGTCAACAATTAAATGTTTAAAATATTAATTTATAAATGAATATCAAATATTATATATGAACGTTTAAAAGTTCTCTGAAAAAAATTGAATTCTCATTAGACGGAAATCTTGGAAATAAATTTTCCACGGACAGCAACTACTAACATAATAAAGTAGTTATTTCAAAACTTCTTACCCGCTTCATCAAAGATACATCAATTTCACATCAAAGTACCCATCAAATTGCCCGAAGCTATCCATCACACAGACTTCGTTATGCACGATTAAAAAGTCCAGAAACATGTTAAGCCTTTCTTCGATGTCCAAACAAAGCGGGCTGTATTATAAATTTAAAATTTTCGCCGTTCAATTAATCATCTTCAGCTGGTGCCGAGTCCGATCCTGGACATAAACAGCCTGATAAATTGTTCATACTTTAGTAAGGAAAATGCTCTTACCAGCTCATGTTCAGGTCTTCGTTCACATGGAATTTCGTATGAGGATCTTTTCGACTGTTTTCTTGTTTAGTTGATTTTCTGTAGTCTATTAATTTTTTTATTAATTAGCAAATAGTTTTTATTAGCTATATAACCTTTAAATCGTCATGTTAAAAGATTAAATTAAATTTAAAGTTACCATTGGTTCAAAAAGTATATTCTACCGACAAGAACTAAAAAGAAACTAAGTGGCTTAAACTTTTTTCTTAATTTAAATTAATTAATAATATAAAATTACATTTTTTAGGTAATGTATGAAAATCAATAAATACTAGCTGCACAATTTTATCATCTTTACATTGCTATGTGTACTTACGGCCTGTGAATGTCCCACTGCTGGGCTAAAGACCTCCTCTCCCCTTTTAAGGAGAAGGTTTTGAACTTATTCCACCACGCTGCTCCAATGCGAGTTAGTGGAATACACATGTGGCAGAATTTCAGTGAAATTAGAGACATACAGGTTGTAAGCACGAGATGTATTATAATCACAAATAAAGCACAAGAAAATTCAGTGGTGCTTGCCCGGGTTTAAACATATAAATATGTTTACGAGTTTTTTTCATATTTGAGCATTAAATTTATTTATTATAACATTATTGTTTTAAAGTGGTGTTAAAATGTTGACAACTTGCTACAATAATAACAGTATCTTCTTTATTTATTTCTCTGTGATTTTTTTAATTCAGTCTATATGGTATGAAATACCCTGTTTTTTATTTTATTTTATTGCTAATAGTCAATAAAATGTTTCAAAGTTTTATTTCACAAAGCATAACCGTTTGACACTTTTATTACTATTTATACTATAAAAAGCCTTATGATCAATTTTGACACAAGCAAATCTAACCAGTATTCGCAAGATAAAAATGACGATATTCGAATGTCCAACGTTGATTGAAAGAGGGGATTTGTAATGAGACGGTCAGCAGTTATTGATTCACGTGGTTCCATTAGGCCGAGCTCAGGGATGGGATGTGATTAATATCTAAAAAATATCGATAAGAATGCTTATGTACAAGTATAATCGATTACAAAAATTTGGGCACTAGTTCGATGCAATTTAACTTTACTTTTCATTCGTTTTTAATTTTAGTATACTGACATTATATTATAAGACATATATAGAAATAGTTATAATCATTTAATGAAAAGAAAATGTATACTTACCCTAAATTTAGTTCCGCGTTTTATAAATTTTGTTACATAATGCATTTCATATATTTCCGCGGTATCTTAGAAGTTATTGTAAATTAGATTCCAGAATATCAGACATACAATTTCTTGAAGCTTCTCTGTGAAGTTTCCTATGTACCGTTGGGTAGCTTTTGACGTTCATAAATTTTAAATGTGGGATCCGTTTCGTGAAATATGTTACAACTGGTAAAATAAAAATTTAACATTTTTAAAAGAAAAGATGTTTATTTATTTCATTTTATTTATTAATTATATTTATATATTTGAAGCAGATAATCATACATTTCTGGTATTTTTTTTTATCAAGGCACTCATAAAAATTGATCTTTTGATCTGATTGATCTGAAATTTGAACTGCAACCCACTTAGTAGTAAGATCAGTCTGTCTCTTGACTGGGCATTTTAGTATTCAAGTGGGTTGCAGCAACACTTTACATTTACAAGGTTGTTTAAAAAGCAATCATACAGGCATCATTCGAAAGAAACATAAAATATTGCTGTATGGTGGTAGGTAGACTGGTAATTAAATGGTATGTAAATATGGTACTCATCCTTAACGGTCTGAGCAAAGCATGTTAATAACATTTATAAAGCAACGGGTCTATAAATTCTAGGGCTATTCTATTAGCTATCACAAAATTATATTGAACTTAGCTTGATAAATCGCTAATTTACTTACACAATCACAGTAATGCATTAAATTAAATGAAAAACAATCGCGTGTACGGCTTACTTTTATAATTAAATAAATCAAAAACAAAATTTTTCATCTCGGTATTCCAACAACATTTCCAGTCGGTCGAGGGTAAAAAACGGAATTTATCGACATGTCAGTTTCACGTCCCTAGCGGGCACCGGAGTGCGAATTCAGCTGGTTATCTTGTCGCATGTACTCGTCCCTTTTGCGGACTGCAATCATGTTAGACGCACTATCTTGATCCTGACTCATTTTGCAATAACCTCCCTTTTATATTTATAGCATTTATCGTTCGTTTCCTCTCAATTTTCCCTCAAACACTTTCGATAATATTATTTGTCCTGTGTTGTGATTCATTGTTCTTCAAACAACAGATTAAATTTAACAGTCATATTTGTTACATATTCAAGTAATATTAAAAGGAAGTTAATAAAATCTAAAATATACAAAATTTAAAATATACTATTTATTTATTTATTTATTTATTTATTTGGGAAACAAACAATTATGATTACACTTAATAGTAAAAAAAAACAAATATAAGAAAAACATAAATCAATCAAGTTTCCACTAAAAATTAATACAAATAAATGACATATTATATTAAGAATAAAAACAAAAACAGAAAGCATAAGATGCAAGTGAAACTTCTATAATTTAAATATATGACGTAAACTAAATTTAAATTTACTAATTTTTGAGTTAAATATATCTAATTCTGTACAATGTTTGTTATAATTTTTACATGCACGTAACAAGAACATATTCTTTGAATAGTCACAGTTACAAAGGGGTACAAAAAATAAAGTTTGGTTTCTCGAGTTAAGGCGAGGACATTTAAAAAGTATATTATTAAAGAGGCTCTTAGAATCAACAATGTTATGAACAATTTTGTATAAAAATATTTGGTCTCTTATACTTCTACGCATATTTAATGGAATGATACCCGAGATATTATTATTGTCAGTATTATCAGAAAAGCCACTTCTAAATCGCAAATGTTTCAAAAATTTTGACTGAATTTTTTCTATTTTGTTTACATACGTTTTATAATAAGGGTTCCAAACTGTAGAGCAATATTCCAAGATAGATCTAACATAAGCATTGAAAAGTAGAATTAAGGTAAAGCTATTTTTAAATTCCTTAGTCAATCTAAGAATAAATCCCAGCATTTGATACGCTTTAGCTATTACATAATTCATATGATAGGTAAAAGTTAGCTTCTGGTCTAAGTAAACACCCAAATCTTTAATCTCGGAAACTCTAATCAGACAGGTATTCTGCAATTTATAATCAAATAATATTGGCCTCAGTTTCCTAGTAAATGTTAGAATGTTACATTTTTTTAAATTTAAGCGTAAGAGGTTTTTATCACAGTAATTATCTAAGTTATTGAGATCATTTTGAAGTTTTAAACAATCTTGGGGCGACTTAATTATTTTGAAAATTTTCATGTCATCCGCATAAAGTAATATGTTACAATTATGAATAGATCGACTAATGTCGTTAATAAAAATATTAAATAATAATGGCCCGAGATGAGAACCCTGAGGAACACCAGAGGTAACGGGCACAAACGATGAACAAAAACCTTTAATAGAAACAGCTTGGCTACGATCCCTCAAATAAGATTCGAGCCAACGAAGCAAGTCACCGTGAATACCAACGGCAGCAAGTTTTTTTACCAACAGTGAATGAGAGATCTTATCAAAGGCTTTTGAATAGTCCGTGTACACAACATCCACCTGACCACCGCTATCCATCACTGCTGCGAGTTGATGAGTAAACTCACAAAGATTCGTTTCAGTAGATCTACCATTGACGAATCCGTGTTGCTGGTCGATGATCAGCGGCCTTAGAACGAAATATAACTGATCATATATAATTTTTTCAAATAATTTAGCTATAGTATTTAGTTTAGATATAGGTCGATAATTTTGAATGTAATGCTTATCTCCGGTCTTATAAATGGGTACAACAAATGATTGTTTCCATGCTTTGGGTATTATACCTGTACGAAGAGATAATTTAAATAAGATAAATAAAGGTAAATCTAAATTACTCCAGCAAGATTTAAGAAAAATGGGTGGAATGCCATCTGGGCCACTTCCCTTACCAATATCTAAATCCTTTAAATATTTTCTAACGGTTTCAATAGAGAGATCAATCGAACCAACAGAAGCTGCAAGAGAGCCATGACAATTATCCACTGGAAAAGAATCGTCAATACAGGTGGATTGTAAACCTGGTTCAAAAGCGGTCTGAAAATAGGTATTAAACATCTGACCGATTTCATTACCGTTGGATGATCGGTCACCATTAAATAACATTACATCCGGGATATCGGACATAATCTCATACATTATGTATGAGATTTGCGGGGAAAAAATTCACTATCCACTAATCGAATTTTCTAAGCCTTCCATAAACCGAATTGGAGATGCATGCTCGGCTTCGTAATTACGACGAACTTTCCGGCGTTCGTCGGACAACAATTATACCCGGATTACGTTTGGAACTCATAACCGTGTCCCGAATCCCGTTAAATAGGTATAATGTGCAGCCGGATTAACTACGCCAGATCATATTATCCTTAATTGTTCGCTTAAATACAAGTTTATAACTTGGATTATGTGATTTAGGAATGTTTTTTGTACCCCCCTCTATTCTCTAATGGAGGGATTTAATTAGTCGAATATTGACCTTAGTTGTAATTAAATTGCAGCGTTTATGGACTTGGGCGTGGATATAATAGAGTCGTGCGTATAATATAATGTATTTGTTAGGTAAATTTTAATTGTGACTTCTAATGGCAATATTTTTTATGTAAATATGTTTTAAAGTTTTTACAATTATATTAATCAATATTTACTAATTATCTTAACATGTCAGAAGTTTTAATACCTATGATTATAATTGTAATGCTTTCACGTGTTGGACATTAAAAAAGGTAGTCCGTTAATGTAACATAATTAGTGAACACAGCGCTACAAGAAACAGCGTTTTGTTGGAACTAAGCTACTTTAATTATGGTAGAGGGGTGTCATTAACATTCATTAATTGTTTTATTTATACCTAAGGTGTTGTGATGGATGACTTAATAGGTAGGACTGGCAAATGATTATATTCAAGTCTGTAATCTCCAAATCGGTGATAGATTTTTAACAATCAATAAGCAAGTGTAACACTCCTATATTGAATAAACATAATGACTTTGACGTGACTATTGAAGAAATTGAGAGTTGAATCAAAATAATATTATTATATTGCATCGAAGTATATAGTATACGCGTCACGCAAACGATAGTAGAGAGTAACGGAGAGAGATAACAGCGTGCGAGTGTCACGTCGTTTACCGTCACGGCTTACGAATCGGGTTTACCTCCAAAGCCTATTCTGTACAAGATTATACAGATGATAAGAGAGCAAGTAACTAGAATTCGATTATTTTTATGCAGGATATATAAACAGATGTGTATACGAATAATTACATAAAAATAAGTAACTAATGATGGCCTTACTTACATATAAACATTTCTTAGCCGTTGTTTAGTTAAACACTGATTTCGCTCTGTCATTATTGATGTGACAGTTGTAATATTCTAATCACCCGTAAAAAATGATTATAAGTAGGCCCTTGATATTTTAGCCGATTCTCGGTATACTCTCCAATCCAAGTCAGTGGTAGCTTTAAATTTAATTTAGCATTTAAACTTTTATTATGATGACTAGAACACGGATTTTTGTCTAGTTTAGGGACAGATGTTTCATCTATAGTAACACTACAAAATCTTCTTATACTCACTTAAGATGTTCACGTTCTATGTATACTTTAATTTTGGTTAGTAAACTATTTCTTTTTCGTCTTTAAGGTAATCAATATAAGTTACTACTTCAGATTAATAATTAAAAATGTTTAAGCCTGGACTGGATTTTCTATTTAAGTGAAAGATTTTAGTATTTATTTCTACCTAGAAAGAAGACGAAGTACTACCTAGAAGAAGAACTACCTAAAAGAAGAAGATGACTTATTAAAGCCATAAAAAATATGTCTTCTATTGAAAAGTGATCACTAATACAAGTAGTATAAGCCACATTACATCGTCAATGTACCGCCAACAATGGTAACTGGTTCCCTTGTACCTATAACTACACCGGGTCAAACTCCTTTCAAACCGGAACACAACAATGCAACGTGTTGATGTTGGGAAGGTTGAATAAATGATAGATACAACTCAATGCACATACAACCTTGTGTAAGGTTTTATGTTTAAATGATTATAGTAATTGAAATATACTACTTCTTTGTAGTTCTTGCCTTAAAGCTTATTCTAACGCGCTGTTCCAATCAGAATTTCATCCAACCCATGCATGTGTTGACGATTTTTTCCTTTACTAGCACGAGATGTATTAAGCAAATGATAATTCAGTGGTGTCTGCCCGAGTTTGAACTGTTGATCTCGGCTCAATGAAATGTTTACAACTTATTTTAAATCTTTTTACTTCCATCCATAAAAAACAATATTTGGTAATAAACAGTATTTGGTAAAATAATATTTGGTAGTGATGAGATTTTTACTTGATAATATTTTTTGACGTAACCGCGATAACATGTTAATTGTTACAAACACTTTAATAGATTAAAATACGAATAATATTGTATATTTTTATTGGAATATTAACCGTGACGCAGTTCGTGACGACAACAAACACGACTCTGACCAAACGTCAAACGGTAATTAAAACATTGATCGCTATGAAGGCCGAATAAAATATGTACACATAATAGCACCAATATATTTCCATTTTAAAACTTTAAAATTTCGCAATTATATATGTATAATTCTTCTGAACGCGTGTTACTAAGCTCCTACTAAATGGCTGGATCTATTTTGATAAAATTTTAACTTTGTTTGACAGTTTGGATGGCTAAAATTGGACCCGGTAGGTCGATCAAGTTGCAGTATTACTTTTTAAAAAAAAATTATTTCACACGTACGAACTCGGGCAGAACAGCTAGTTATGTTTATACGCTTAATTAACACAAATATTTGTTTAATTTAATTTTCCCTTGGGGCCGTTTTATTAATACAGAGGCATCGAATCACATTTTTAAAATAATTTCGACGCGTTGTACACGAGTATGTCGTTCTGTGCATGGACGAACGATAAAATGTTTCATTCGTTTTCATTATTCTGACAAATTTCAGTTAATTAGCAAGTATTTTTATTAATTGCATGTATTCAGTTGTTTGTTTTTGTTAAACATATTCGATTAATGTTACATATAACTGAACACTGAGCCATGATATAAGCCGAGATGGCCTAGTGGTAAGGACGCGTGAATCTTAACCGACGATCGTGGGTTCAAACCCGGGCAAGCACCACTGAAGTTTTTCATGTGCTTAATTTGTGATTATAATTCATCTCGTGCTTTTCGGTGAAGAAAAACATCGTGAGGAAACCTACATGTAGGTTAGGTCTTATTTCACTGAAATTCTGCCACATATGTATTCCACCAATCCGCATTGGAGCAGCGTGGTGGAATAAGCTCCAAAGCCTTCTCCTCAAAAAGGGAGAAGAGGCCTTAGCCCAGCTGTGGGACATTTACAGGCTGTTACCGTTACCAAGCCATTATAGCACAGTGGTTAGAACAGGTGAAAAAGACAAATATTGTGGGTTTAAACCCAAGTGACCACTGTACTTTCAAGTAGTTATTTTGTCAAGCGTAATAGAATACGCTAAAAGCTTTCTCTGCATAAATATGCTTGCTTTGTTATACTTTTAATTTCATATAATTGAAATGTTAATTAGCTTCATAATAAAATATTTTTACATTTAATACCAGTGGATTACCGTTTTATTGAAATCAATTTAGCGATTGATTGTTTTGTTAGTATTTTTGTATACAATATATTTTGTAAAAGGTAATACACACAAAACGTTAAACGGTTGAATGTAGGGTATGTATGTAATTTTATAGAGGATTACAATGGAAATGAAATGCGCATCGCGTCGTTCAAGGGCGACTGTCCGTGAAAAACTTTCCGCAAACACGTTATGTAATTATGAAAAAGAAAAAAAAAAGTTTCTTATACTCTTAACGGATTTTGTACTGTGATGTATCTGTTTATATAACTCAAAGAAAACAATGCAATTGATATTTGGTAGCGCCTTTTTGCGCCGTTCACCGGATATTTACTGTTTTTTTTGTTTTATAAGGGCGATTAAGTTAATGTAATTACAGGCACACGGAATATAACATCTGAAATCTTGAAGGGATCTGGAATCTGGGATTTATGGAAAGCTACCTCTGGTAGGTACCACCCACTCATCGTAAATTCTACCGCCAAACAGCAATACTTAGTAGTATAGTATAGTTGTGTTCCGGTTGGAAGGTTAAGTGTAGGGAGTTTTAATATTTCTTACAAATGTCTATTGGTGGTTGTGACCTATTATATTTAAAAAAGAAATGTTGCCTTTATAATTGCGTTAGTAACGGTTAATATTCGTTACAAATGATAATTTTAATATTAATTGCACATCGTCTAAAGGAAAATGCGGGTAAAAACAATATACGCGTCAAACAAATATTTCCTTTAAAGAAGTCGAGTAAAAGCAAAAATTTAAACTGCTCTTTAAGTTCATATCATAATATAAAGAGCATTATTAATGTTACGATACTACATATCAATTCAATGAGTTAGGCTGTCCTTTTTAACGGGTCAAATAAACTTGTTCAACATTAAACGAATGCAAATTGTCTGAGGAAACTCTGGTCGTCCACTGAGTAAGTTACAAAACGAATCATTAATATAGAATAATGCTAAATTAGAAATAGCATTGTGTAACAATTTAATTTCGTACAGTTAAACTGAATATTAAATAGGTGCTATATATTTTGAAAATGGAATGCGAGTAGATTGTTTCAATACAGCTGATTGCGTTGGTAACTTTTATAATATTTTAGAATGTCACCTGCAACTGCATGTTTTCTCTTAAATACTTTCTATACAAACACATACACACACACACACACGCATACACACATTTACACACGTCGACAAAGTTTTAAATCATTAAAATGTATTCAAAATAAAAATCATTTGACTAAACATAATTAAAATTACCTTGACGATAAATTCAAATATTACTTAAGAAAGTAATATGACAACAAATATTTGACAAATCATATATATCATTTCTAATATTCTCTTCTACATCTTTGAGCTTATAGGGCTTCATTAAAAAATAAACAAATATGATTCAACCCATGCTTATACAAAATTTACCTGCAATTATTTTATTTCGCAAGGTCATCTAAGCTACAATGTAAACTTGAAACGATTTTTATGTTAAACATTATAAAATTTTGATAAAATTAATGTATTCATGTTTTGACATTAAATCTTAAATATTTTTCTTTCGTTGGTATCGAAAAATGTTATATTTTGTGTCGATTTTGTATAATATATAGTACTGTACTGAGCCGATAAGGCCCTTGAACAGTAAAAATCAAATGTATAGAGGGAAACGTCTATAATTATATTTCTTTGTCTTAGAATAAAAGTGTCAATAGCGCAATGCTTTACAGGCCACCTAGCGGTGTAAGGGTCGCACATTCGATAATGAATCCTTGGGGTTATTGTCGTTCCCGGTCTTAACACAAGCTGTATGCTTAATTGAAGAAGTAAATGGGAATAGTAGTAATTTCTTATAAATTGGAACATTTTTAGTATTCTTTAAATAAATAATTAAAAATAGTGTTTAAAATAATCACTAGAAAATATTAGTCTAAGTTGAGATTTGAGATCAAGCCACCATTTAAGTAAACATTTACATAATAACATGATCTCTACAATATGAAATGAGCCCCAAGATTTCATGTCTATGTTCAGCATTATTTTTGCTATTGACTGACAGTTAATCAGTTTACATATCTAGATATTAAAGCGAATATACCTTGCTAAGCTATTCACTACATACTTGCGCTAATAGATCTAACATTTCAAATCACATGGTTTCGTTTCTTTGAAAAATTCTAATAACATGTATGTATAAATCGATCTTAAGCTTCTGTTATTTTCTTTTTAAACTTAAATGTAGTGTGACTTATCTATTAAACCACGGTATCATCTATTCTAAGCAAGCGAGGTCACGGATAAAAGATAAAATGTTATTGTAATGCGAAACATTCGCTAGAAAAATAACCAAGTATAATATAAATAAACTATTATACAAACAAAAGTTACCTTTTTATAATGTTTTTGTGATTCTATTGAACTAAAACGAGTAACACGTTTTTCGTCAAAATGCTTAATTTTAATTAATAACTTAAACTCTAAATTATATGTTGAAAGCGAATTTTAATTCAACTCTTAAATGTAAAATATTTTTTTACACAGCGGCATAAATTCGTTTCATAAGCCGCTCACAAATGAGCCATCAAGTTTAAATCGTGAGCCAGTGAAACACCACTTGAGTTTTTATTTTTAAACAACACTCAAAACACAAATAGCGAATTCAAAGTGCTACATTATTACGGAATCAAAACAGAAGCAAAACGTTAAGGAAAAAAAGACTAACAAATCAGCCGACAAAAGGAAACGTAAAACACGGACCAACAATGTGCAAATTGCTAGTCTACGAAGAACTAAGTCTAGAAAGAATTCCGTGGAAAAACGCTAAGATCCGACAGTGGTCAGTACAATGCAGTAAGCACGATAACAAACGACCCCTGATCATACTGCGGGTGGATTTTTTTTCAATGTATATTTTAAATTTCGAACGTTCACATATCAATGACGTTTAAATTTTAAATAACATGAATAAAAGTTCAATATTGTGTTTGTTTCTACAATGTTTTTCGACATGATTAATCGATACAGTTTCAAATATTTTGCTTTTCACTTTATGTGACAAGAATACAGTGAAATAGTTTTAAACCATTTAAACCATTTATTTTGCTACACACATACATTACATAGATTATACAGAAGAAAAAAATTAAATTTAAAGAATACAGTGTAGGTAGCAAGGGGTTCATCTCAGTATAAGCTGTGCTAATGCACAGCACTGATTTTCAGATGGCCCCTGACTATTGGGTAAACATAAACAAATTTTAAATGAATGCGTTTTATTTTTATATAAAATATTTATATAATATATTCATATTTAGCCCATATTAATCCACTGCTAGACATAGGCCCCCTATATATATATATATATATATATATATATATATATATATATATATATATATATATATATATATATATATATATATATATAATATGTAACGGTTAAAATAAGCTAACAATAAGGTATATAAAGCGTTATTATACCAATATTCTAGTATCTTCGGTCATATTTTAAGTGAAGTATAGTGAATATATATACATGTATATTATAAATGTGACCGAAAATTTTAGAAATAGTAAATAATATTGATTAAAAATGGATTAGTCGCACCTCGTAATGAAGAATTTTTGTACATGATATATAAAATTTAATCAATTTTTCTATTAAATTTCACATTTGACATAAGCTTAAATTTTAAATTTAGGTAATCCAAGTTGGTATGATTTATATTATATTCTAATTTCTTAATCTATATTCCGATACGGTAGAAGCTTAATAAACACAATTGACTTAATAAACAATAATGCCGATAGAATGAGGTATCTTAAATAAATTTCATTTTAATTCAATTTTCATATTCAATAAATTCGTTTAGAATTAAATATATTTTCAATAAAATTAATTTGTAAAACATGCATATAATTATACAATTACAATATGATTGTACAATTAATTATTGAAATTATGCATTTATAGAATTAGCAGGATTAACGCTGCTTAATGAACAATTGTTTACCAGAGTGTCTGATTATCTCCTCTGTTTATTAGAACGGTGTGTGTATTTGTTCGTATATTGTCACAGATGTATAACAGATTATAGGCCGTCAATTAGTCATTCAATAGATTTAATTAAGCCGTAATGCAATGCCCTATTTGCGAAGACAATTAGTTTGTATTCTATCTACCCAAGGAGTGACATAAGGTCCATTATTTATGTGTATTCAATTGTTGGATAATTTCAATCAATTGCATTGATTTTTTTCTTTTACTTAAAATTTCGTTATATTTGATTTAAATATTGTATGATAATTTAAAACATTTGAATATAATTTTATGTGATTGATGTGGAGTTTATACTCCAGTTGCTATCTTACTGCTATTAATTCCGCTATCGATTTAAGCAATAAATCCATAGACTAAATGTAGTATTACAAAAATAAAATAATGAGTTCAATGTATAACGTTTATTATTCAGACACGAATGAACTGTCAAAAAACACTATTTCAAATAATTCTTTCTAAAAACAATGTATTTATATACTGTTTATATATAAATTATGACCCCGTTATAAACACTATACTAACTAATCTAACGTTATTACTTATAAACTTTATTAAGCGAGTGATTAGTTAAATAGTGCAGTATCTTCTTCATGTGAATGTCAAATTAATAATGATAGAAAGAGATAAATGTATGATTAATAAAACAGCCGCTGAAAACGTTTTAAAGTAAAGTCATTAGTTATTAAATTTATAAACGAAACAAATAACGATTATTTGAAGCTTGAATTTGGAGTTACACACGTTAAAATTTAGTCTCGCAGTAGCGTAATTGTCATTAATTAAACATACGGATAATGTACTTACTAATTCAAGAGTTGTAAAGGTCAAAGGTCATCGCTACGAATTTAGTATCTTGTCAGATCCCATATACAGAAATACGAAAGTCCTTATGTAATAATGTTTAAGCTTTAAAATAATTATAAAGGAAGATCTTTATAATTGTTTTTTCATGTAATTTTTGGGGTAGTAGGTTCTAGAGTGGAGACCACGCCTTGACAAGCGTAGCATAGGATGCCGTCCAGCTGGGTGGAGTGACGATATACGGGAAGTGGCTGGCAGTAGAAATAAATTCAGAGCTGAAAGTCGAACTCATTGGCATGCCATTGGAGAGGCCTATGTCCAGCAGTGGACGAGATCACGATGATGATGGTTTTGATGATGTAATTGTGCAGAATCATGTTAGATATTTAAAAACAATATTTGATACAATGAAAGTCTCAGACGTGATTCCATAAATTAATACATATTTCACAATTTTTAATTATATGAGTGTATGCAAAAGTATTGTCTGTTAAAACAACCATTATTATGTTCTTTGCGAAACAACTTAGACAAGATCTGGCGAAATGAGAAAACAGAGGAGCATGCCAAGTGCAGTTTCATATTCTGTATAAGGACACCAACATACGTAAATACTGATTTTGAAACAAATATGCTTTAATTAATGAATTTTAAACTTTTACGTGTAATATTTAAAAATATTACATTTAATAGAACATAAGAATGTTATTAAATAGGTCAATCGGTCCTTTCCACCAGCAGTCAACTTCTTTATTACTCTTTAGTTTGGTCAGTCTTTTGAAATTAATTGTGTTATTAACGATTTTACCGAAATTATAAGAAAAATAAATAACAAACCAAGCTATAAATTAATTGTTTTGTGTATCGCCAGCCTAAAACTTTGAAGAAATCCTTGAAAACAAAACTTAGTACCGTTGACTGTAAACATGGACAATATCACAAATTCACTAATTAAATTTTCCCAGTCTTTTGTATTTTGTTCGCTTTCATATTGAGTTTTATTTTATAAAAATTATTTAATTCGATCACATGTTGACATTCAGCTAATTGATAGGTGTTGTCCAAATATTTTGATCGATTCAGTAAACAAAGCTAGCAATTATTGTACCACCAAAAACAGTTTATTTTACTATGTTCCGAGGTTGGTTTGACACATAACAAGCACATGGAACAAAACATCTTCATCAATTAGGTAAAGAATCCTTAAATTTTTTATCAGTATTAATGTCTAAGGCCGGTTTTGGTCACAGTATTCAAATCCATTTCACAGTTTACATTGCTATTTTATATACAAAAAACGCCAGAGATAAGAAAATTGGTTTCAATTTAAGATGTGAATATTTCAATTAAATATTAAAACTCAGATACATAAATCAGCTTGAATTATTTAGAACCTTAAAAGCTAATATTAATAGTTTTCACATTAATATTACTTATAGACTATAATTATTTCAATCACTTGCGTATATTATTTTCTACTTATGTGTTCGTTTATAATTTGCTGTTTGCCAAGCAGTCAGTTTCTATGTACAAAGCTACGTCCAAATAGAGTATGTATAGACATATGTCTCGTACAAATATTGCTTAGCCACAATTATTTCTCATATGTCTCTCTGTCTATGTTCAATATGTTTTCCCATATGATCACCTTTAGCGATAAACAAAATAAATACTTCTCACTCAACTATTGCCATTAAGGTACCAAACACATATTAAGCAAACAGTTATACAACTACATCGCCCCTACGTCCTTTATAAATATTTGTTAAGGACGAAAGTAAATCCCGGTACTGCTATCTTAAAAGTCACTAAACTTCTGCATCAGAGAGTCGTCACTATTGAGAAAGAGATTAAGAATATAATGTAATAGTTGAAGCTTGGGACATTTGGCTGTGATTCCGGGAGAGTAGAATCCATTATCCCATACAACCCGTGGATGACCTAAGAACCGTTTCAATTTTCGTTAATCGAATCTAAGTGCCGAGATGGACCTGTGGTAGTGCACTTCAAACAAGGGCAAGCAGAATTGAATTTTTCTTAAATAATTTGTAGTTACGATTCATCTCATGCTCAGTTCAGGAAGACATAGTGAGTTTGTCCATTAATTGGACGCAGAACCTTGGGAGCCTTGTGCAGAAGAAGAGAGGAGCTGGATGTTCAGCAGTAGGAAATTTAAAGACTTTACTTTTTTCTTTATCCATAATTTTCTTATAATCTAGACAGTTATGAAAAAGTATTATCTTTTTCGGCATTTAATAATAACAAAAAATATTTTAGCCATAAATAATTTAGAATAACCAATACTCGAATCGAAACAAAAGTTTTCATTAATTTACTGGCCTCTTGGCAAAATCTCATGCTAGTCTACAACAAAGTCCGATTTCCGAGAATAAGCCAGCAAAAGTAGTTCCCTGTTCAGTCACACAACTGGATGAAACTACACTACCCTTTTAAACTAAATAAGATTAAAAGCGAGTTTTCCGACGGGCAACTGTGAATCCTCTCTTTGTGATTAATTAAAGCAGTGATAACGTAGTTTTGGTGCTAGTTTTTAAACGAATACATTCTTTAGCCTGTCCTGCTTTGAGATATATATACATTTATATATTAATACTTGATTATTGAAATTTATAAAAAGAGAACAATCAAATGATAGTCATTTAATTTAAATTAATATATGCAAATATTTGTCTCATAAAATTTTGAATCCGTCTATTTTGTAATACAAGAACAAACTCAAAATTCGGCACGCGTTAGTTAAACGTCGGAATGTGATTTAAATATTTTAATTATTTATTTTATGTGAGATGTGAAACGAATGTTTAGTTAAGGACCGCAGGAAATTACTATGAAAAAAATATTATTTACAATCTACTTAATTATTTAATTGAAATACGTTCGATGTATTGTATTCATTTGTACAGAGACTTTATCGGTTTTCCAGAACTCCGGTCACAACCTACCAGTCCAAGACTACCAGACTATAGTATGTGTATAGTATATATATGTCTTATCATATACTATTTAAATAACCTTAACTATTAACAAACAAACGGATCAAGTTACTTTGGATGTTGAACGTCCATATAGACTACCAAGAAACCATTTCTTATATCACTAATGCGTCATCACCCCAGGGAATTAAGATGTTCTATCTCTTTTACCTTTAGTTACACGAGTTGCTGTTTGACGATAGAATATATGCCCAGACGGGCTTGCACAAAGTTCTGAAGTTTGTGTCTTCATTCAGAGTGAACAGATTTCTTTTAGGCAAGCGTGATACATCTTAGACCGTGTCAATGCTTAAGATCAGGAAGACGCAAAATTTAAAAAAAGCCTGTTCTATTTTTAAAATCACTAAACATTATTTAATTATATAATACTGAATGTTATTACTAATACTGTTGAAATGATTACTTAACGTCAGTCGGCAATAAAATACAATTTGTACCCAAAGTTCAAATTTAATATCTACTTTCTTGTGCACTCTAACGTAAAATAAATGCTACTTAGGCAGAATGCATCCTTTCAAAGTACATAATGGGATAGTATAATCAAGACGCCCGCCGGCTGTTGGAGCCTCATCAAAGGGCCGTGTAATGTCGTGCCTTCAGCGTAATATTGTTACTGCGGTAATGAGCACGGAAAAATGTACGAGATATATCTTAATATTATGTCTACAAACAGATTTTGTGAGCTTATTATTTCATGTAATGGTGAAATGTTTTGATGGAGATGGGATTTTTTTTAATTATTACTAATATACATTTTTAAGGAATAAGGTTCGATTTTACGAGTTTCAGTTTTAGAGAACAAGACTAATTGCCTATTGAGAATTATAATAATTTGACAAAATTTAATAATATTATATATTTAAAGGATGGATAGAAATTGTATCGTTAATATAAAGTAGATGTATGGGCTGACGAAGATATGCCACGTATATACGAGCAGCAGGTGAAGTATACTACAATCCTTATACTCAAAATGGAGAGGAGGCCTTACCCCAGTAGGACATTTACAGGCTGTTTCTTTACTTTAAACATGAGGTGATCATATAATTCACCAGCTATGAACTTCTAATTATTTAATAACCTTTTACACACAAACGTTCCTTTTAAAATTTTCATTTCACGCAATTATATTATTTACGTAATAAAACTAATATTTTCAATTTAAAATTACGACAAATCCACATCGAATATACTTTTTAAACCCCTTCCTGACAGTCCATAACTAATTTCTGCAATCCCCGAGTACGTAATCTGAAGCTAACTTTTGAGTTTGTATAGATATATCTCACTTAGATACAGCATAAAATCAATCTTATATTTAAAGACGTTAGGTGTAAATTAGGTTGTTTATATTTTAGATTGATAGAGTTTCTCTCTCGGCTTTAGCGAGTCTGCTTCTTTTAAGCGTACGAGACAGGAAACTTTCCTTCACACGCGGTACTTTTCGTGAATTTTTCCTAATTAAATGTTGTGAGCTCATTATACATAGAAGTCTTGCTTATTATTGTATTTCAAGATGGCGCCCACCGTTATGTATATTCGGATGTGTATGTATGTATCACATTTGATATTCCTGTTTTCATTTATATATTTTTATCTTTTGGGTACATTGTACGTTCACATGTTTTTATAATATTACGTTTATATAGCAAGATATTTAACATAATATCACTAATATTTTGAGTTATTTTCGACAGAGAGTCGATTGCGAAGGCGATTGATACACTTTATTAGTACGTTTATAACTTGTTGGCAAATTTGTGTGAGAAATGAGTTAGATTTAGAAATATATCTTTAAAAGTCGTAATAGTAATGTATTAAGAGTATAATCAAAAATCATCTTATTGATTGTTATCAGAATCCTTTGCTTAACTAAATATATCACTTACTTATTGTCAAATTAGATTGTTTGGATAAGAAATACTCTGACCTGAGAAAACTGGAAATACATTTTAAGCTTTCGAGATTATATTATATATTTTTCGTCGGACAAAATAAAACATATTATCGCGGTTACTTACGCAACAAAAAATACTTCTAACCACATACAAAACTAAATTATGAATGTATCTAAGTTACCTCTAGAACTCTATTTCAATATGAATATCGTATTATGACATGTTTTTTTTCGATATTTAATAATGAATTATTCATAAAACCTCCTTTTATTTCAATACGTATCGCAATAACCATTAGTGTTATTACTTACATTAGTTCACGTGATCAACACTGTATTTATTCGAATACTTTATTTCCTGCAGCGAATAGGCGTGGCGGTAGCAGATTACAAGGGCTTAGATAACGGCTTTGAAATAAAACCTCCTGGCTAATTAGTGGTCGGTGGTCGGTGGTCGGGCGAGCGTCGATGCAAATACGACCGACCGGCGTAAATTACTGCCACCGTTACATTATTTCGCGTGCTATAGTACTTATTTCGCTGCAATTAGTGTAGGTATTTGAAGCCGATTGTCGGATTACGGTCGTGTCGTAGATTAGATAGATACTGTTTATTGGTTTCCGATTGGAGTTTGTTTTGATATGTCATGAGTTACGTGGTATTTTGCGGGAGTTGTTTGTGTTTGCGGTTTAAAGTCATATATATGGGGCTAAAGATGTGTATCGATATGTTGGTTGTGTTGTTATAATATAACATAAATTCGAGTATAATTTTCAATCGTGTATGATTCTATTCTTAATACTTAACTATAATTTTAGTAATATAAGTATAATATATTATACTTGATTTGATATTCAAGAAATCATTTTATTATATTTACGACAATGCAACTCCGTGGATAGATTATGTAGATGTTAGACGAATGTCATGGTTTAAAATCTGGACAATGTTTTACAAAAAAAAAACAAAATATGTAAAAGGCAATGAAAAAAAGTCCTAAAAGCATGGATATGTAAATGCCATAGTTGAGTATTCCATGGATAAATATCTTATGCTGAAGAAGAAATATTTACCGGCTATTACGTATAGCGGTGACTGAAAATCATCGTTGAAACTCGAGGACCCGACGTTATAGGCTTTTAGGTAGCCGACATAAGCTGAGTGGCTATCCTTTTTGTGACGTCACAGGGCCGTGTAGTTAAAACTTAAACTTTTTTTTATGTTATTTGTTTTGTTTCCATTATGTTTGTTTTTTTATTCACTATTTGTATTATTAATAGCAAAGGACAAAATAGCTTTTTTTTTTCAGCCTTTTGCCGTCCACTGCTGGACGAAAGCCTCCCCCATAGAACGCCACTCATCCCGATCTAGGCTTCAGATCAGAGGCTTATTATTATTGCTTAACTCGTTTCCACCCGCAGTTTCAACTACTCGATGGGGGAGGGGGTGGTTAATTTTTGAAGATCAATGTAGATAAGCCTTAAAAGCGAAACACGCAAATAAACCCAATTTTGAATTTACAATGTCAGTATGGATTTAGTTTCACTTGTTTTGTATTTATAATTCGTCTCATGATCTGTGATAAAAAAATTTCGTAAAGATGCATGACAATCAATATAACATATTTTTAAATTTTCAATTTGAAGATTTGTATATTAGCTAATGTATAATATCATAGCTAACCTAAAATAAAATAAAAAGAAACTAGTACATATCGAGATGAGCCCAAAGATAATGCAAGCGAATCCACAGGCAAATCCTAGTTTAAAATAAAGCTCGCGACCGTCCATTTCAAAGCCAGCGTTCGTAATCCACATTCACACAGACGGACCAATTAACTCGAGTACCTACATAGCCATTGCGCTTGCTATCTATGTATTCCTATTAATATAATGAATGTAATAGAATAATTGCTAGTTTGTAAGTTTTTCCTTCTATGATTACGGAACCAAGGACGACGTGATTTTTCGCATAGATAGCTTTTAAGTGATATAGTTTGTGTCCCTTGAAACGCAGGGAAGGAAGCTGTGGTTGGAGAGTAGAGATACAGTTTTAAGCTATTTTAAGCTTGGTGTATTTGAATGAGATTGTGTAAACTGCGTCGTTGGTCCAGTGGCAAACTTATAAGGATAGAGATCCTGAAGTCTTGGGTTCAGTGAAATTTTGTTAAAATATTATCAACTGCTATGAAAGTACACGAATGTTTAATATTCATTTAATTATTTTCATAAATTATCGTAATATTTCGTACATGTTAAATTTTATAGCAGTTACTGACAATTGTTGATTACTGGAGAACTTTTTGCAAAATGTTCAATTTGATCTGATCCAAACATCATCAAAATCGGTTTTGTCGTTTAGCCGTGAAAGTGAAACAGACAGACGGACATACATTATTTTCGCATTTATAATAATTCTTTATAAACAAAACACCATAAACAAATATATTATATGTATACTTCCATGACATGAAAGTTCTATAAGTTCTGAAAAAATACTTAAGTACAAATAAATTATTCACAACACTGGTGATATATTAATTTTATTATTTATTATATTATAGCGAAATATATTTTATCCTATTACGCCCAGATGGCCCTGTGGCTAGATTTCTGGTTCAAGTACGGGCAGGTACCATGAGTTTCTTTTATATAATTTGTATTTATAATTCGTTTCCCACTCGGCGTTGAAATACATCGAGCTTTACTAAGTTCCAAAAATTATTAAAAACAAAGATTTGCAATAGTGGAACAGATAGACAGTTATTTGTACTTTTTACTTTTATATATTTTGGAGTCGGTATGAGATCTTCTAATAATCTCTATCTCTACATAATATATATACTACAATAATACACAGTTCAGGCATATTTTCCCCAATTGTCTTATATTTCTCCACAGTTCGAATGTTCTTGTAATATGAAACTTATCCTTCAATAACATGTCCATACCATGATAATCTGTTTCCTTTCAGCTTTTCTGTCACGAGCGTTACTTTATTACGTCATCAAATGATTTAAAATGTCAATATAACATAAACCTTACAATATGTAAAATAAAACTAGCCTCCAAAAAAATTTTTATTCCCACTAGAATCAAATGTATTTCAAATTTTTCCAACAAAATTTTGCATTCAAATGTCCGACGGTAAATCGCGACCATCTTGTATTGAAACGTGTTCATTTCCTGCGCCTATGAATTTCCGTTCGGTTCGATTCCGGTATTTTTTTTAAACATGACTTCAATGCTTCGTTTTTTTTTCTGTCAAACTGGATTTGTTGGTTACTCTTTCGATATGCGGTAACCGACTTAATTGAAACTTTGCCTTTAGTTTACTCATCGAACATAACTTTTTTCACTTTGAAAAAAGCAGTTATTTACATATTGTATTAATTTATTTAAAAAAAGATAAGTTACATGACACATCTTATCTTTTTGGAGGGATTCTTAATAGCATCAAATTTTATTTACAAAACTTTATTATACAAGCAGGCAGCGTCAATTTCAGAGTAGTCGTAATTAAAAACAATGCAAGTCATTTGTAAAGAATAATTACACACTTTTAATATTTTGTATATTTTATTTTATATATTTTGCATCATAAATTTAAAAAATGATTTATATTTATGTAATTCTAGTTATATTATGTATGTACATAATTTTAAAATAATAATACTTACTATGTTTTTTTGTATTCAGCTTATTTAAATATTCCATTTTGTTTACAGGGTGTGCATTCCTGACATATTTTAATCCAGAAAGTGCATCAAATGCACAAACCGCCCTCCATGAAAAACGGACGTTGCCTGGGGTAAGTTTATATATTGTCACTTTTAAGAATCCTACTACCTCTTTTATTATGTATACAACATCTTAATTTTATTATTATTTACATTATTTATTTGAATAAGTGTTATTACTGTCATTATGTATTCATCATTATATATTCTATATATAAATTTTCTGTATTTCCGTATGATTCTCAGATGTTTCTTAAATTATTTTATTTATTAAATATAGTACACTTAAATGAACTCAAAATGAAATTAAATTGTAAAAAATATTTTTTGCAATACTATCATCTGATGCTACTAACGCAATTGTAATTGTAGAAGTATATTATAGTGAAAAACTAGTTTGAAATTATGAAAAAGATTTTAAAAATTGAATTAATTTTGCTTAAAGTCCATAAATAACAAATAAAAAACCTATTATTAGTAAGTTTACTGACATTATATTCAGACGAAAAACAGTACAACGGTTTACTTTAACATTTTCTATCGATATTTCGAATTGATTTCAAATTATATTCTGAAGTATTTATAACAATAATTTCTCTCATATTCAGCAGTTGAACAAAAAATATATTGCTAACCAATAAAGCTAAATAAGCTGTAAATATTCTCTTTAACCAGAGAGACCTTTGTCCAGCTGTGAAATATTGACGGGCCGCTACTGTTAGTTATGTTCAGTTAAAAAGGTTTATGGAAAATAGCAAACGAAAGGAGCGTGAGAGCGAATAAATTCCTCAATAGCAGAATCGTATTTTTAACCTAAAGCCATACGAAAGGAAAATTTAATTAAAAAGCTTAATAGAAAGTCTGGTGAATTCGAACAAAATATTGTTTTCGAGAGGTAAACTTTTAAAATTAGAAGTTATATATTCTAGTCGCGACAGCTCCATGGTTAGAAGATAAGGATCTTAACCAGGTAAAATCAAGCAAACAAAATGAAGTAAATTGTAGCCTATAATTAAAGTGATACTTTTGTATGAAGTTTCATTTCAAGCGCTAAAGCTTTGTATTAAAAACTGATAATATGGTTCCTTTATCCGAAAACCAGATAAGCCTTATCGGCGAAATAAAATTTTAGCAAATTGCATGCGCGCTACGTGATTGGACTACGATGGCTTAAGCATTCAATAATTATTCTTTATTGACATATTTGTATATATTTAATCAACTTATACAAATGTGCAGGTTATCCATTACCTTATGTATAATGCTTGATTAATATTTGGTTTGATCAAATCTGTTTTTTATGTATTATCCGCTATATTTCTTACAAATCCAATGTCTATGGGCAGTGGTGACTCTTACTATAAGGTTTGCTAGTCTGCCAACCTATTTACAATAAAATTAAAATAAAAACCTACTAAGCTGGATAGGAGGCTACTAACCAGCAGCGGCACATTAGCTAGTACTTCAATTTTTATGAGGCTTAAGCGCTAAGGTTTCAATCCATCACGACAAATATTTGTATGGGTCATGTTCTACTTCAAACACGACTCGAGTGGAATGAGTTTATTTACTCCAATTTAAACTCGTAATATAATCACATCTAATTATGTGGAATTATTTTAATTTTGGTCTGTGATTTTTTTAAAACGCACAACAGATTGAAAATTTCCTATTACTGACTAAAAGCTCCTCATCTTTTTGAGCAAAAAATTAACGTGTTCTAACCACTAGGCAATCTTTCATATTCATATATACAGAAACCTTTGCCCATATTTACTCATCCAAAAAACACATGTAACATGTGATTTTTTATTAATCTCCGAATAAACTTTTACACGTTCAGTAATATTCATTGCTCATGTCAATAATGAAATAAAAGCGATCCTGTCAAATGAATATTTTTAACGCACCTGCCATTAAATTGTTGCAGGGATTTTTTTTTCCTCCGCAGTCGGATTTATCGGTTAGCCGAATGATTTGTTATTTTAAGTAAACAAATTTCATGATTGGGTATCGCGTATACAGCTCGGATTATTTTATTGTACATGTATATTCGATCTGACGTTTTTATACATATATATTTTTATTACGTTGCAATGTAAATTTGTACAATGCTCACATATCTTTTTAATTAATTGAAATATTATTTACTAAAAAATATTGCGGACGAGAGTGAGCTACGTGAAGTTTGTAGTTGAGTTTCTGACGTATTTGTTTGTCTTTTTATGTAATTCTCTCGTAAATATGATGAAATATTTACGCTTTTGAGTTTTTTAATTTTTGATCATGATTGAATGTTATGTTCATGAATAATATTAACCGAGTTCGAAAGAAGAAATAATGTGTTTCTATTTTTAATGCGCGCAATTGTTGGCGCATTGATATAAATGATGGTTAATATTTCTTACCACTAACTGTAAGGTAAAACTGTAACCTATATTTATTATAAATTTCACTTTAATGAAAATACATATACCTTATTAAAATTAACTATTACTTTATGTGATTAATTTATTTTTATTTCTAGTTTGAAATTGATAAACGAGTTTTTTTACAATTTTATATAACAATTAATATTGTTGCGTGTATATCTTCTTATACTTATAGGTATACTATATATATTGACATGGCTAGCTTATATTGTAATTAATATTTTTTCCACCTTAAGACGTCATTAAAACAACAAATATCATATTTTAATAAAATCAAATTGGATTTAAATGAATTGTATCAGACGCCAGAAAAGTGAAGTATTTCTTTTTAATATTTTTATTATCAAAAAAAAAACAAAATCATGTTTTAAAAAAAAATTAAATCGCGATATAAATCCTTGGTAACAAAAATCATATTTAGATAGATAGATAGATAGATAGATAAATTAAACGAGTATTTTAAGAATATTTTTAGGCATTAAGCCCGCCTTTTATCTCGAAACACAATTTTGGTCAATTAAGTTATAAAATCTAAACAAAATTATACAATTTAAAAACATGAAGGTAATGAACATTTCAGAATTACATTCTTATGTGAAAAATAAGCGAGTAATATAAAAGTAGAAATGTGTGCCAAAATCGCATAATGTACATTTTAAAGCAATTTAAATGCGACCAGCGTTTTAACCCTTGAAAAAATTAACTGAATCTCGCGATAAGGGTACTGAGGGCCCCAGCATAAAGTAATTTCACCTTACACAATTTAATGGGAACGTAAAATTTTCCACTACTTTATATTCAGGCGCTGCGCTGTATTGTAACAACGAAAGTAATTTCATTTATGTCATAAAACGGTTCTACCATAATGACTGAATTGCCATAAGCCCAGTAGATTATTTTATATCACTTAAGATAAAACATTAACATTACTTTTTTACTTGGTTGAAGGGCTTTGTGCAAGCCCGTCTGGGTATGTACCACCTACTCAACAGATATTCTACCGCTAAACAGCAATACTTAGTATTCTTGCGTTCCGGTTTGAAGGTTGAGTGAGCCAGTTTAACTACAGCCACAAGGGACATATCTTCGTTTCCAAAGTTAGTGATACTTTAGCGATGTAAGAAATGGTTAATTTCTTACATCGCTGGTGTCCTTTATTCAATGTATGACCACTTAATATCAGGTGGTCCATACGAACCATGTATATAAAAATATAATTAATGTCCCACTGCTGGGCAAAGATCTCTTCTGTGTCAACCAAGAAAATATAACATGCGGGACATATATGAGACAGAATCCAATACATTTGGGTTTTATCAATATAAGCATGAGATGCTCACAAACAGAAATACTGCTCTTAAAAGCTTAGCGCCGTAAATCATTCCGTAATTTAAATCCACGACCTTCAGTTAAAATCGATGTGTTCTATTCCCAGGACATATTATCATTTCGCTGGACATTTTATAATTTTTTTTTTATAGAATAGGAATGTGCACGAGCATATGGGCCACCTGATGGTAAGTGGTCACCAACGCCCTTAGACATTGGCATTGTAAGAAATGTTGCCCATCCCTTAAATCGCCAATGCGCCACCACCCTTGGGAACTACGATCTTATGTCCCTTGTGCCTGTAATTACACTGGCTCACTCACCCTTCAAACCGGAATACAACAATACCAAGTACTGCTGTTTTGCGGCAGAATGTCTGATGAGTTGGTGGTACCTACCCAGACGAGCTTGCACAAAGCTCTACCACCAGTACAATTCAACTGCTTAAAACAATATTTTATTAAAAATAATAAAATTTGTATTGTTTGTAGTTTGTCGTTTTAATATTCTCTGCCGTCGCCGTAAAGTTTTTACGTTGTACAGCTCTAGAACTTGTCAAAAACATACATTTGAAAATATGATAAATAATTTTATAAAACTAAAAATGAATATTACATATGTATGTTATCAACTTTTTGCTCCGAATTGTCTGTACATGTTATGAAGCTGAAAAGTTTGTTCATTTGTTAGAATGCACTAATCTCAGGTCATCAGGTTAAGTGGTCACCATCGCCCTTACATCGCCAATGCGCCACTAACTTTGGGAACGAAGATGCTATGTACCGTGTGCCCAAAGTCACACTGGCTCACTTACCCTTCAATTTAATCGGAACGCAAAAAATCTAAGCATTGCTGTTCTGTGGCAGAATATCTGATGAGTAGGTGGTACCCAACCAGACGGGCATGCACAAAAAAATTATCTATTTATACAGTAACAGTAACAGCCTGTGAATGTCCCGTAGCTGGGCTAAGGCGTCCTCTCCCTTTTGAGAAGAAGGTCTGGCTTATTCTACCACGCTGCTCCAATACAGGTTGGTAGAATACACATGTGGCAGAATTTCAATGAAATTAGACACATGCAGGTGTCGTCACTATGTTTTCCTTCACTCCTGCACGAGATGAATTATAAACACAAATTAAGCACATGAAAATTAAGTGGTGCTTGCCCGGGTTTGAACCCACGATTATCGGTTAAGATTTACGCGTTCTAACCACTAGGCCATCTCGGCTTCTATTTATACAATTCATATAATTCAAATATGATGATAAAATATTTATTCAATAACACAGTGTCGCTAGGTGGAATACATATACGATACAAAGTTGTATGTATTTTAATTTTTGATCTCCTCTAATCTTTTCCATAAAGTCATATTCGCGAACCGGGCCTACGCACTGAATATAAATTGTGTCATTTCGTAAAACCCTAATGGAAAAGCAGATTAAATAATTCAAGCGTAAGAAATTTTTAGCCCATAACGGCTTTCATAAATAATGACGTTAGCGTATAGGGTGTTCAAATCGTAACGGTTCTTTTTTTAAATTCTATTACACATTCGATTACTGCCTCTTCTGGTGTGATGTAGTTTAGTGTTTTATATAAGTATGTGTGTTATTATTGTATAACATTTATGTGTTATAATTATATATATATTTATCATTTGTTCTAAAAATGTCTCTTAGTGGTAATATCGGCTTATGATTTTTTTTTTGTTCTTTAAGCTGTATACTTTGCTGAAAAATAAAACGTGCTTATATTTTTTGTGTGGCTTGCAGCTGAGTATATATGTTACCTCGAGCCATTAAAGTCATTTAAGCCGACTAACAGAAAACATTTAATTATCTATACATTTAGCTCTAGTACCATAATAATCCGTAGGATATCAGGATAGCGTGCAACACACTATTACACTTAATTACACTTAATCACATTTTTTTAATAATAAGTTAAATTTAAATGGCATAAGATATTTTAACCACAAGCAAACATTTGGCATGCGTTTCAATGAAAAATAAATTGAGTAGTAACTTTTCTATAACATTTTTTTTATTAATGTCAACCCTTATGTCGGCGCCACACATTCGTGTTATGAAGCGATTGTGTGCAAAAGGTTATAATAATGTAAGCAGCTTTACAGGTATTAACACACATTGGAAAGTAAATGATCGCATTCACGCCTTTTCTTTGTTGAAATCAGATAATGTGTGTACAAAATAAAATAAAAACTTTTTGAAAATTCAAGATATTATTGTCAATTTAATTGTGGGTGATATTAAGTATTTTTATTGATATAGAATTTTGTTTTTTTTTTTTAAGTTTTGTCCTTTTGTCTTTATTTCATAAAAATGAAATAGTTTGGTTCCCATACAGGCTTTTTTATTCTAATATCAAGTGATGTCCGCATAATGGTCGAAAGCTTATGAAATATCAAATTGCTCACTTATATTCAATACCACATTGGATTTGTGTGAAACAAACAATTCGAAATTAATTAAGATGTTAATATAAACGTCGGAAGGTTCATTGACCTTGACAAATTTATTTTCCGTACACTAGCGAATGAGAAATTATTTAAAGAGTATGAGAGAGTAAAGAGACGAGATAGCCAAATAACAGAACACGTAAGTTAAACCGATGATTGCTGGTTCAAACCCAAATCATCAATACTTTTATGTACTTAATTGTAATTATTACTATTTCTCTGCTGGTGGTTAAGGAAAATATCACGAGGGAAAATATCACCAGCATGTGTCAGATAAAATTCAGCCATATTTATGTAAAAACCAACCAGATTGTGCTCCAATCTAGTTGAAATAAGCACCTCACCTTTTCATAAAGAGGAAATTCGGTCTTAGACCAGCAGTTGCAGTTTCGGTTTTTTAATACATTTTTAAAAGTATAAATAAATATTAAATCGTTATATACGTTTTATGGTTAAATAAATGTGAACAACCGACACGTGACAACCGTGTTTTTCTTATGGACATATAAAATTGTTTTCTCGCGAGCTATCTCATGGGGATCTCAAGTATACGTCTGTTTTTGTACGTGATCATAGAAAAAATCACAACCAACACGAGCCTACGTCTTCCTACGTGTTCGTTTTAATAAATATTTAGGTTGGATACATACATACATAATTCATGAATAGATTTTAAATAATACTTTCTGTATCTAGTATATAATGTAGAAAGAAAGATAGATATATATATATTGTAATTAATATCTGCTTCATTACATTCCAACAATATGCAGAAATGATAAAATTGGAAGATAAAAAGACGCTGTGAAAGTGTTCTTATGCTTTGAGTAATATTTTACAGACGATCCTAGACGCGAAGTTCGTCGTTCGGCGTAGGTACCTACTAATGGGGAGTGAAAATACTTGTATGATATATAGAAAACTATTAAGTTTCAAGAGTAGAATTAAGTTTCGAGTCATGTGATGAATTATAGTTGCATTGTTTTTATTAATAGCTTTTCAAAGCGAGTTATGATGACGTAATTAAAAAAGATTGACGTCATATTAATGCGTTGAAAAAATCATATTTCGCTGCTCTATATTATTCGATAATAATTAATCTTTTTTTAAACGTCCCTTGTTTCAATTAATAAAATGATATATTACAAAATCATTAGTACGAATATGTAGTTAGAGATGCAACTTTTATTTTTTAAACTTAATAAGAACATTAAATATAAATTGTAAAGGAATTTTCCATAAAATAAATTAAAGTTTAATAACTAAAACTGTGTTAAGGGCCATGTTCCACAGAATGTAATAAAGACTAAAAATAACGTTTTACGATATGTAATGGAAGTAGTTTGTGAGCTACGAAGAATTCATAGTACGTGCCTTGACTGTAACGCGGTGTCGTGAAGGTGAAATTAGAAACAGTAAAACGTCAGTGGTACCTTTCTTTAACTAAATTTACTGGACAGCGTGAGCGAGATAGAAAGATTTTCTTGTTTGCATCCTAAAAAAAAATTGATTTTTAAATAGATAGTAATTGTTGGTTGTATTTATTTTAGAATATTCTAGTAAATACGTTATGATTAAGCGTTAAGTTTTTTTTTAAATTGACAAATAGAAAATATGATGATTGTTGGTATCGTTAAAGTATTAGCTTGGGATGGAGTGTCATTACATGCAATGGACTCAACATTTTAGATACCATACTGGTAACGTAGTAATGGTTCAATAAGTAGTTTTTATGTACAAGAAGCTTACGATCGACCTAAATCGCTCGTTATTTGCGTAGAGCATGTGGAATTTGGTTTATACATCCCGTTCTATCAATATCAATAGAACAAGGACAGCACTTACCAACCGGTACCACATATTATGCTCCTCTGTTATTCGAAATTTAAAATAAAAATATAACTATACACTAGAATTGCCTAATAATCTTTATTATGTCTTTAATAGGGTATATGTCTGGGTATGTAAAACCGACTCATCACATAGTCTACCGGATTGTTGTGTTCAGGTTTGAAGGCTGAGTGAGCCTGTGTAACTGGCATAATGTACATAACATCATACTTCCAGTTCAACTTCGGAGTTGGTGGCGCATAGGCGATGTATGGGATTGTAAATATTTCTTAAAGCACCAATGTCTATGGACGGTGAGTACCACTTATTATAAATTTAAAAAATATATGTATTTATGAAATTTAGCTTCCAAACGGGACGAATAACCTTCCCGCTTATCTTTGCACCTTATATTGTCTTTAATAACATCGTATTCTATTAAAACATTTTAACCTTTTGCACATTTAATAATGGGGCTGACATTTTATTCTGCCTTTATGAAAGAAAGGGTTTGATGATCTAATGAATGGCTAGAATAAATATTTAATATTTCAATATTATCTTATAATATAGTATTGTGAACCTTAAATAAAAGGTCATACGTGTTATTTTATGTTTAAAAGCTATTATTTTTATATTCAATTGTTTTATGATAGTTGTGTATATTAAAGGGTTACTATTGAGTTTCAAGCCGAGATGGCCCAGTTGTAAGAACGTGTCAATCTTAACCGATGATCGTGGGTTCAAAGCCGGGCAAGCACCTCTGAACTTTCATATGCTAAATTTTTGTTCATAATTCATCTCATGCTTTTCGGTGAAGGAAAACATCGTGAGGAAACCTGCATATGTCTTATTTCACCGAAATTCTGCCACATGTGTATTTCACCAAACCGCATTGAAGTAGCGTGGTGGAATAAGCTGCAAACTTTCTACACAAAAAGGGAGGGGAGGCCTTAGTCCAGCAGTGGGACATTTACAGGCTGCTACTGTACTGTACTGAGTTTCATGCAGGTATAATCTACTTTCTAAGCTGGCGCTTCACATAATATAACTTAATACAGTAACATGACTATTCAAAAATACTTGTAAACTGATACAAATAATAGTTTAATTTTTAAATAGCTATAAAAATGCTCTAATAGTTTAGTTACATTAATCTATCTTTACACCAAAAAACAAAAACTATTATGCAAAGCGTATTCACGTTAACTCCTAGCGTCTCTATCGTCACGAGTTTCAAATCAAATTAATTTGAAATGAAGATAAAATCCTTATAAGTCAATAAAACGTTAAAATATTGGGACTTAAAGTTTATTGTTATCAAGCGAGAATTATTAATGCATATCCGTGTAGTAGCTATGACAGATATCGGCGTAATCACGTCGATTTCAATGACGTTAATATCGTACCTTCTTAAAGTAATGAATTAAGCCATACCAAACAATTAACTAAATCGAGTGACCACTTAACTGTACAAAGAATTTAAATAAAACAATTGAAATGCAATCAGACCAAACAAAATGTTTTTAACCGAGTGTATCTATTAAAAAATCAACATTCTTAAAATTCTCAAACAAAACACAACGCAAGCTCTCGTACATTATATGGCAAACATAATCGCTTGGCACAGGGAGGCAGCGAATTGAAAAATGTAAACGATAACTAAAATGGCTTTATTTGAGTATAATTCACTTAAGCACTGGAAGGGATCCAGTGCAGCTCAGTCGCAACAGGTCGTGCGTGTGCCATAGAACAGCGCGTGATTAGAGTCGCCTTTCGCTAAGTATGTACATAAATATTCAAGAAAATTATAAAAAATGCTTAAAGATATTTATATTAGTTTTGATAAATATTTACATTAAAGTTCAGGTTAATAAGCAGAAGTTACGGTTGGATTATTATAATACAAATTTTAAGATATTAAGAGTTTCAATAAATTTCAAAGCTTATTTGACATAACCTTGACTTAAAAGTGTAAACTTATGGAAAAATATTATTGAATTATTTCATGAACATGTCAACAACAGTCTCTGTTCTGGATGCGTGCGTTACAGACCGCAGTCTGCTATCGCGCTATAAATTGTTGCGATGCGGTGCTGTGGTCTAGCTGAGCGGGTGACATTTTATACTTTGTCCCGCTTACACATGTATATAGTTGTTTCTCAGAGGAAATTCTTGAAATGTTAAAAATAAGGAATTATTCATACCTTTTACGGTTTGAACAATTTGTGATGTAGATTTTTATTTATCACTACATATTATAAGACAGTCCTCTGCCACGTCTGTCTGTTTGTCCGTCTCGACGCGAACTCAAAAACTGCACAACGGATTTTCATACGGTTTTAATCAATCGATGAAGTAATTAATGAGGAAGTAGTAGATGTATTATTCATTAAGTTTATGGAAAATTTGGCTGAAATATGTCAATAAATGCTGAAGATGAAGAAAAACTAATGCCGAATTTGGAGCTATAAAAATTCTACTAGAAATGACTCAAATATTGAGACTAAAAATTTTTATCTGTCTAAGAATTTGTTAAATTTAAAAATATTTTAATGGTAGCTCGTGAAACTCTTCTAGTACTCTCTGTTCTGTGTTCAACATCGCATCTCGAGACAATCTGCGGTATATTTGTCAAATGTTCGTGACACAACAATTGGTTTTATTGCTGTTTTGTTGGTGTATTTTAGAATTTGTCTTGGTGTTCTATTCTGTGTCGTTGGTTACATTCAGCCGGTAATGATTTTGTCATATTATTTTTAATAACCTTACTTATAACGTTATTAAGATGAGTTTTCAATTTCTTTATTGGGTTTTACTGGCAATTATAATTATTTGCTTTACATTAATCTTACCTTTTTCTATTATTTCAATTATGAACGGTTGTATGCTTGAATGTTTGTAACTCAATCAGACAAAAAGGATGGACGGGTTTAGATGAAGTTTAGCATTTCTATGACTATCTTACACCTGACGTAACCTCACCGCGACCGCGTCTTCACTATTACCTATTTTACGACATAATTGACATTGACAAATATTTTTAGTATCCATTCAAATTCTTAAGTAATAAAATTTTACATTTAGAAAAACTATCACTAATTTAAAAAAAAACAAGAAATAGTTATGCCACTTGCACTTAGCACTTCAACGAGATTCTTTTGCATTTATAAAATTCAATAAAAGAATCTTAAGTTTCTTTTTAGAATAACTGTCACAGTGCTGTGAAGACAAGTTTTCACAGAGAGAACTCCTTGTCGTCTTTTATACGAACGAAATTAAATCACTCCGCCTTTTTGATGTTTTTCTTATTCTGTACTCTAAAAACCTTATGTTTTTCATTACACGAATCCTTCAATGTTAACTTAACTAAGCAACTACCTATATTTACATTACAACCATTAATATTAATATTTAATGATAATAATATCCAGGATATTATTATCATTATTCACACACGGCCATCTGATCCCAAATTAAGCAGAGCTCGTGCTATGGAAACCAGAAACTGATATACTACATATACTACTTATCTTTTGTAAATACATACCTATATAGATAAATCAGTAAGCATCAATTTGATTTGCCGTTATTTTGGGAGATAATAAGTTATATAGAGATTATATTTACGATACAAATTTCTGAGGTAATCATAAAAAAAAAAATTAAATGCTATTAATTATTATTGAAAAAAAAAATTAAGTGCTATAAATCAGTTACAAAAGAATAAATTATTTAAAACCTAGCAGATATCGTTATGATAATAAAATAATATTATTATAAATATTATTATTATTATTTTGCTGACGTTTCGAAATTACTGGTGGTAGAGCTTTGTGCAAGCTCGTCTGGGTAGGTACCACCCACTCATCAGACATTCTGCCGCAAAACAGCAGTACTTGGTATTGTTGTGTTCCGGTTTGAAGAGTGAGTGAGCCAGTGTAATTACAGGCACAAGGGATATAAGATCGTAGTTCCCAAGGTTGGTGGCGCATTGGCGATTTAAGCGATCGACAACATTTCTTACAATGCCAATGTCTAAGGGCGTTGGTGTCCACTTACCATCAGGTGGCCCATATGCTCGTCCACCTTCCTATTCTATAAAAAAAAAAAATATATTCGTACCTGTCGTGATCGCGAGCTGACTGGGAGCATCGCGCGCCTACCGACGTCATTTGCAGAAGTCTTCTATGTCTACCTCCATTTCACTTATATTGCCATTATTTCTTCTATAATGCTGCGAACGAACTACACTAACACAATCGGACAGCGCGAACGTTGTTCAAGGCACTTAAATTTTACGAAATTGATGTAGCATTGAGCTAACGCCGAGCAAGATAATAATAAAAAAAAGTTTGATAGCCATTGTTAGCAGAAAATAATTTATGAACTGAATAAAACACATTCCATTATACTTGCATTATTATTCTTTCGATTATCATTGACCTTGAAATTTTAGCTTTATCTCGCCCAGTAAAGATTTACTTCAATAATAAATCTCTGTCTAGTCTGTTCCAATAGCACACGATATGATTTAAGTATATAAATTTTTATCTATAATTCAAATCGTTTCGGACTGGTGGTAGAGCTTTGTGCAAGCTCGTCTGGGTAGGTACCACCCACTCATCAGATATTCTACTGCAAAACAGCAGTACTTGGTATTGTTGTGTTCCGGTTTGAAGGATGAGTGAGCCAATGTAATTACAGGCACAAGGACATAAAATCTTAGGTCCCAAGGTAGGTTGGCGCATTGGCGATGTAAGCGATGGTTAACATTTCTTACAGTGCCAATGTCTAAGGGCGTTTGGTGACCACTTACCATCAGGTGGCCCATATGCTCGTCCACCTTCCTGTTCAATAAAAAAAAAGAATAATTATGTAAATCCGAATCACGTATCTTAGAAAATAAGAAAATGAAAGATAAAATCAAGTGGAGCAAAAGCCCTGTAAAAATAAATGTCCAATTGAGAGAACAAAAGATTTCTGTAATGCGGTTTATGTACAAAGTTCCCTCTTAAGTTTAAAAATACAAAAACATTAAAAAGGCGGCGCCATGATTTAATTCTGTTCTTGTAAAAGGCGTCGGCGAACCATTCTGTACGTAAAAACTTATCCATGGATAGTATGACAGTATTTTTTTAAAGTTAGTAAAGAAAATAATTCTGTGGAAACTGTTAATATAGGAATTTATACATTAAACATTTTATTTGAGTGTGAATATCTATATGTATCAATATAATAATATTTTTTTTTTTATTTCTTCACAAGAACTTTACAAATTGACATGTAACATTTAAATATCGACTAAATAATGTGGAGACTGGCTCTTGCAATAGATAAACTGTTTTACAAGACACCACCTCCACTCCCGTTAATATGAACAAAAAAAAAAGAAAAAAAAATGTATAAAGTGAGAAGTGACAAATATGATGTCCATGCTTATGTGAGAGTAAATATATTATGTGAATCACGATTACGTTGCTGAAATTGAAATTAAAAAAATATATTATAGAATTTATTACAATATAATTTTAAATATGATAAGATTAACTTAAGTTGGCTTCGAATGTCAGATAAGAATGGATATTTCAGAATCAATACAATAGTTATCACTACTTTGTGTTGGCACTATTTTTTACTTAGCCCTACTTTACATCACAAAATATTCATACTTGTTTGCACTGTACTGATATAATTAGGTTATTGTAACATTCATCTTATTACTGTACTCAATGTAACTGTATTCAATTTAAATTTTATATTAATTGTTTTGCAATTTTCTCTGTAAGTGACTTAAATGTAAATCTTTTGAGAAACTAATGTCTCTGACCGTAAGAATAATTCAGTTGCGTAAATAATTATTGTTAGTTGTATATTTCCGAACCGGTGAAAGATTTTTGACATAATAAGTGTACCGCTTCTAAATTGAATTAAGATATTTGACTGTTTGACTTTGTCGTACTAACGATAAAATTATATTATAATTATAAATAAACAGCAATTAAATACATTGATGCTTTAAACCGATTATAGATTTGTTAATGAAATAATTAACATCGAAAAATGACAACTCGTCACATCTTTCACTCGTAGAAACGCTTAAAAACTGTCACTGTAATTATTATCGATTTCCAAACAGGGAATCTTTGTGTATTCTGTATGATCTGGTATAAATTTTAATTAATTATTGAAAAACTTCATTGCACATAGACATTAAAGCACAGTTTTAGATGCAGGAGATACAGCAGGTTAAAAGAGATCCCCTTTTTTGTTTATTCACCGATTTTGATGATCGTAGTACTGAGGCCTCCTTTTTTGAGGAGAAGGCTTTGGAGCTTATTCCACCACGCTGCTCCAATGCGGATTTCAGTGAAATTCGACACATGCCGGTTTCCTCACGATGTTTTCCTTCACCGTCAAGCACGAGATGAATTATAATCACAAATTAAGCACGTGTAATTTCAGTGGTGCTTGCCCGGGTTTGATTCAAGACAATTCCGCCTTTATTTATTTAGTATCGCTCATTGTTAAATTTTTATTTGAATCGTACATTCACGAAAAATGAAGTTTAAGATTTTAAATTTTTGTGTCATTTAACAATCTAATTATTGATACGTCAATAATATAACTAAACAGCTAATTCTAATGGAACAAATATTTAAAGCCAGTGAGTAAACCAATAGTCAATCAATTGAAATTAATTTCAAACACGCGGCAAGCATTTGACAAATGCGATTGCAATGTTCTAGATGTTTCGACGTTTGGCTTCAGTGACATGAATACTAACTTCATTGTAATAATATATCGAATACTAAAAGCTAACCTACTAACTACTAAGATACCGTAAACATATTAGGTCAAATTTATAGGTAGGATTATAGCACAAAATGTGGGCTGTATTCTTTATCATCTAACTTCTAAACATACACCAATAATAATAGAGCCTATAATTAAAATCGTACTAATAATGATAATAATAATGTCCTCCAGACCGATTTCGGCCACGGCAGCCAATCTCAAGAGAGATTACCCAACTACGCAGGAGATATTATAGTGCACAAGTGTATGCGCAAACACAAGTGCACTCTCTATTCTCTATCTCTCATAATCCGATGGGCCGGCAATCCGACACGACCGAAAAGAGTTCAGGCGCAGGACCAACGGTTTTACGTTGTTTCCGGGGCACGGGAGTGTACACACTTCCAACTTCAAGACTCCGGGCTGGTACTGAGAATTTTCTGACAGAAAAACTAGACAAAAAATTATTAATTAAGGTACATATACATAGTATTATTTATAAATACTATATTACGTTTTACGGTAAAGCCGAAATGGTCCAGTGGCTAGAACAAGAAAATATTTTAATATGTCAAATGAGGCAAAGCTCAGCAGTAGGATTAACAATCTGTTAACGTCCCACTAGTGAGATTTCACATTAATAATTAATTATTCATAAAATATATCTCATGTTTGTTTAATTTAAAAAAGTAATTTAGTTGTGTCGCTTGTTAAAAACGTCTGCCAACTACAGATTTTCTCATTAAAAATAATAATTATCAACTTTTCGTAACGTAAAGTCTATTTACATCAAAAAAGGAATTCTGATATGTAAAATAACACTCATTGGAAAGTACAACTATTCAGAATATGACCTTTAAGTCTTAAGCAATTAAGGTTAAAATACAATGATAAATCCATTCGTAACCTACATCAAAAATTAGATTTCCAACATTATTAAGTTCACGTTTTACCAAAATATTAATTAGGGAATGTGGAAATACGTAACTTAAATAATGAATTAATAAAAGTTAACGTGAAATTTTAAAACAAACTAAAGCGTTTGAAGTAACTCACGGAGTCGAACGTACACCATAACTTGCTTCCTTTACAAACGATAAATATATCTATAGAGTAGTTGTGTTTGACTTTGACGGGTTTGATTTTGAGTTACTGCGATATGCTTTATAGTCAAAATATGTGATTTATAAAAGTGAAATGACGACGTTCTTGTAATAACCGTACGTATTATAATATATGAGTAAGTAGTTTTACTTGTGGTAGAGCTTTGTGCAAGCTCGTCTGCGTAGGTACCACCCACTCATCAGATATTCTACCGCAAAATAGCAGTACTTGATATTGTTGTGTTCCGGTGTGAAGGGTGAGTGAGCCAGTGTAATTACAAGCACAAGGGACATAACATCTTAGTTCGCAAGGTTGGTGGCGATTGACGATGTAAGCGATGGGTAACATTTCTTGCAGAGCCAATGTCTAAGAGCGGTTGGTGACAAAAAAAAAGTAGCTTATGTAATGCAACTATTAATATATTCCGTTATTTTCAATGTCATCGAGTAAATGTTAAGAATATTTGAAATAAATCATCAATATAGGTAGGTAAAATTATAGGTAGGTTATATAAATTATGTCGCTTTCATATTTATGTAAACGTATAGTTAATATTTTCAATTAAATTATAAATTCAATAAATACACAAGTTCCTATTGATAGAAATGTTGGGGGTATTAACAGCTCCGCGCTTACTCTTGACACGCCAAAGATTTGTGTTTAAATTTCGTCTTATTTTAGCTTTACAGGCGGTAGTGTACGTCAGACGTTACTCGACCAATGCGTCTTACATCGACGCCAAGGCGTGGAAATTGATCTGTGTGTTAGCGATTATTGACGTCTCGCGCGTATCCCGGAGCTCGTTTCCGAATCCTTTAGTGAATCCCGGATTTCGGTGTGTGATTTTAGTGACAATGGATTACGACTCGCTGATTTATTCGCACATCGCGAATTACTACGATGAACTGGTAAGCTTGGAATTGTTATTTTTTTAATTCGATCATAGTTGACGTAATTATTATAAATATTAAATTATATTTGTTAAGTATTTTAACTGGTATATAAATTAAAATATACTCATACCTCTCAACAAATGGAATACATAAACATATTTCTGCAGTTTTATTGTTAGTGTGGGCGGCGCATTCTCTTCTATTTCAAAATATGTCAAAATGCAAAACTGAATAATATTTTTGGTTTCTTATGCCAACTGACTGGAGTGGATCTCGCTTATGAAATTCGTCTTACTGAATTTTTTATTATTTTTTAAAACTTTTCTTGTACTACAGTGCTAAGTTTTTTTCCACGTTTTGCTGTAAGCTCTGAATTTTTACGTCATTGTTTTATATTTAACAGTTAAATTCACATTGTATTTTATAATACAAAAATATTAAATGGCTCGTATTATAACTACGTTTTACCTGTTTTATATTTTTGACTATATAAACTTAGAAATTAATATTAGAGGAGTTTTGTTTTTATTAAATTTTATTATTAAATAAAATTTTATTTCAATTTTAATTTTCAGAATTTATGTTCTATTTTTAAAACCAGTAAGCTCAATGGTTTGAAATTTTAATTTATATAATGTTAATTTTCTCAATTTAAAAATATATTTCTTCCTCTTGCAAATAATAATTACTCTTCGTGTATTACACTACATAAATATTTGGATTTAAATATATTTAGTAAATATTTACAGACTAAAATTCAGTATCCAAGCTGCGAAAAGAGAAAGTAAAGTCGAGGTGTAATATAAATTGGGTTTGTTTATACGTTTCATTTTGAGGATCTACGAGCGATTTTCGTTTTTATATATATGATAATAGGTTCGAAACTGGTCTGGGGTAAGGATATTTCCGTATGGAGGCGTATCAAAATAATTACGAGCTTACTTGCCAATGTTATAGAATTTGTTTCAGGGCCACGTACAGCGTATCCTGTGATCGTTCGTTCTTAATTACAGGTTACTTATAAAATATAGTTTGTTTTTACATATACATAAAGAAGTACATAAAGCGCTACATTTAGTTTTGAAATTCGAAAGTGCAACATTTTAGAATCGTACGTGAAACTCACCAAAGAAGACAATCATGGATCTATATTGATTATATCATTAAAAGTATACAATTATCATAACAACAGCGTATAATAAGTTAGTTTTAAACTTTTGCGAGTCAATGATTTCTAACGGTTCTCGCCTTTGAATTGTAGTAAAGTAAAATTAAAGTAAAATTTCAATACATAATATATGTATGTAAAATCATAAGCTCTCATTCGTGTACCGGATCACGGGCATACTCATACTTACGGCATACGATCATACTTATGAGAGTGAGCGAATAGGGCGAGTAGCAGCGCTTGCACACTTATTTGAACACTAAGTTATTTCCTGCGTCGTTACATAGTCTCACGGTCAGGAAGAATCTTCCGTTTGATATCATAATCGTCATAATTGAGGAAAAAATGATTTATATTTGACTCTAAAACGAGCGCGTAAGGCACGGAAATGTTGTATAAAAAGATTTGAATAAACATACTTCGTAGAAATTGCCCAAAGTCACCTATGCCGCAAGTGCACCTTTCTCAACCTATCATTGTGTAATAATATTCGTAATATTCATTTATGTCACGCAAAATTTGGTAGAAGTGAATGAATTGTATGGCATTCTCCTAAGATTCCCTTCTAAATTCTCAACCTATGTCAAATCATCTTTTTTTTCAGTAAGCTACATAAAAAACTGTTTTTACTAACATTAGTTTATGACCTACATTCTCTTTTAATAATCAAACTCTACTAAAAACGCTCGAAGGTTCATGTAATTAGTATAATTAGAGTACATTGATCAGTTCAATACCAATTAGAGTATTGAACAATGAATCGTACATAATTATACTTTGAAATGTAGGTACATGGTAGGTAAATTTTGTAAGCTTTAAGCGTTACATTTTGTTTTGTTTTTAGATTCAATTTAATAGACAATCAAATAGCTAACTATTAAGTTTAAGTTGTGCTTTAAGAGTTTTTAGATTTTAGTCTAATTAAAAACAAATATATAAGGTCGCCAATATATATGAGTTATTTAGTGCAAACTTCAAACAAAATATAACACATAGCACGTCTGTGGAAAAATTATAATTTAATAAAAAGTTAATAAATTATAAAAAAAAAAAACGATGACAATGTCTGTATAATGTAATAAATATAAAGCGACAATTAACGAAATACTTCTGTAAATTTAATTTAGATTTGCTAAGGGACACGCTTAAAAATATGTTACATATTTATTAATTAACTACGTATATATTGTAAGAGTGTTACGTTATAATATTCTTGAGATAATAATTCATATATATATATACTTTAACATAACAAATTTCCTGTCAAAAGTTTGCTTTTAAGTTAAATTTATACCCTAAAGATGAAATATATTTCGTTATAATTAAGTTTAGTTAATTAATACACGTATCTTAAATTATAAAAAATGTTTCAATTCAATTAGAGCAGGCCATAACTCGGTAAGCTATTCGACATAATCAATGTTGCGGGAAAAGATTGGTTTAATTATGGAGATGATTTTGGCATTAAAAATGCGGACCCTACATCCGAAATGAGATTCTTATATCGAAGAGAAAATGCTAACTATACTAAGTTATAATAAATTGACAGCTTGTATTTTTTTTTGAACAAGTCGTAATTAAGTTTCCTTTACATAATCATCAAAATAAAAAGAAAATCCTTGTCGAATTAACTGTGTAGCAAACTACATTGTAGTATTTTGTCATATATGAGGTTTTATTCTACCAAATTCATGCCTTGCAAAAAGGATTTACTGTGGCTGAAGAGGTCGACGAGGCGAAGTAGTCAATTGTGCACGTAGCCATAGGCACTATAATTGGCATTAGCCGTACACATCACTAACAATGCGCTGCCAGCCGTTGGACCTCAGTTGTCATATCTGAAGTGCCTTTAATTACACCGGCTCACTCATCCTACAAAACCGGAACATCACAAAGCAAAATTGTATGACGGTAAAGTAACCGGTGAGTGGATAAAATCTACAATAGGAAGTACAATGCTGTTTGTACTATTTCTTTATTCAGTGATACAAATACTTTACATATCTTACATCAAACTAAATTGGATTTAGGAACTTTATGTATCATTTAAAATTCGAAACCGGTTTCAATTTTTTTTTTGCAATAATTTGTTTGAGGCTATACAGCTTACATTCCATAGTATGTACTATGGAATGTAAAACTTTAAAAGGAACATTAGTTTTAATGCACGAACTCCAAGAATATATCCGTTAAAGAAGAAAAAGGCTTAAAAATCTTGAAAAAAGGTCGATTAAAGTCTTAATAAAATATACTATCAATAAAAAATATGATTTGTTTTAAGAATTATAAACGTACATATTATGTAAGAATTTTTTTGAATCGGGATAGTTTTATTCAAATTCAATGATAAACATTTCATGTTAAATGAAAGCCAGTAAAAATAACTCGATATTATTAATCTCCTACTCTTTGAAGTCTAAATACTTAAGCTAAAACAGACAATCGTGCTTGATGTGATTAATGCAATTAAATGGAATCTTTTTATAGATTTATTGCTCTCCGACGTCAATTTCTTTTCTCATATTTATCTTTCAAGATGTAATGAATTCGGTATTCTTAACAATCAGAAGTGGGATTTATATATGTAGGCAACGAGTTAAAACATAATATAAAGTACATGTAAAATAAATATGTATATTTTGAGAAAATATTAGTTTTAAAATTAAGTAAAGTGTGTAAAATTATGAAGCTTAGGACCTTATTTACTGCAAGAAAACGATTAAATAAGATATTTTTAATTTGAAATTACTTTGTCACCTATACCTATACGTTATCTTATATACATAACTATAAGTAAATTACTTGAATTGACAATGTATCGATTATCGTAATGATTTACTCATTTCAGTGATATGTGTTATATTGATATATTTTAAGAATATTGAGGATGTTTTTAAAATCTAATAAAATTCTCTAAGTTTATTTCACTTAAATAGTTTATTTTAATTTGTGATCTTTTTACTAATAACATTTTTTTTAAATAAAGTACAGTACAGAACAATCAATTGCTTATAAAAATCATTGATTAAACATTGGATGAGGTTGGAAGTTGATACTTGGAGTTCGAAATTCAAAATTAAGCTACTCAATTAAATTAGTCATTATAATTTAATATAAACTTTAAACTTAGAATTTAAAAGTAAAGATTATATTCTAGAATTAAAATTGCCTTTATTGACTCGAAACTGGCTGCTATTGAGTCTCCAGTTTTAAATTTAGCTCGTTATGCTCGCTTTGTGGGTCTGTCTTATAAGAGTTCTCGGCTATGTTCCGGTCTTTGAAGTGATCTTGTTATAGTGACCTTATTTACATATTTATTGATAGCATTGAATTTATATTCAATTAAATTACTTCTTTTAATATTTACTTTTGTGTATTATTATTGAATTCAAATAAATGTAACAAATATATATTTTATTGACTGATATACTTTGCGGAATTTATTATTTATTTTTATAAGTAACATATTTTTTTTACCTTTACCTTACGTTTTTCTTTTTTAATATTATTCTGTGTTTTATTAATTAATTTACAATGTTATTCGTATTTCTTTAATAATGGAATAAAATCTGAATTAAAATAAAAAATAATAGTTATTCCACAACCGATTAAATATCTATATACATATATGTAACTAAAATATAAATCAAATAAAAATTACATAAAGCAATTTTGTATGAAAACATCGATAAGATAAAAAGTATTATCGTTTAATTAAAAATAAACCTGTATGTCGGGGCAATTATCATCCAATACGAAATTATCTTTAATACGAATCTGATTACCACTTCATAATACAGGCGATAATTAAATGACCTGTCCCCATGAATGAACCTCCATTATTCATACCGATTATAATTGCATTCGTTTTATTTTATACAAACATTGAGATAATATTTCTCTTTTATTTTATACACAATAGATATTATCCACAAGTCGTCGGTTTAATATAATATTAAACAAAAACTAACGACATCCTTTTCCTGAACATGATGTTCCAAATTTAAAAATCTTTCAAACTCGGTTAAATAACTTCAAGTTACTTCATCATATTCAGCTCACATTAATCCACTGCTAGACATAGGCTTCCGCACAGGCGCGCCAATTCTCCCGGTCCTGTGCAAGTCGAATCCATCCTTTTTGCTTCTCTAGGCCACCACTCCGCGATGACTTTAGTCCACCTTCCGTCTTCCCGTCTGGCCAAGTGGCCCGTCTGGTTAAGTTACTTAGTCAAAAATAAATACGATTCCTTTTTTCAAGAATAAATAATACTTCTTAGATATTTAATTAACATATTACTTAAGTATTTTAAGGAAAACAAAAATAGATTAAATATTTTATAAATGTATATTTTAATCGTAATAATTATTTTTATTTAATATATAGTTAGGTTTAAATTAAATATTATCTAACTGAATAAGAGTACATGAACAAATGAATATTTGAAAGACCTAAGATAAAATCCTTATAATGAAGATATTCTTTATTATCAATTACAGTACAGTATAGTTACAGCCTGTTAATGCCCCGCTGCTGAACTAAAGCCTCCTGTCCATTTTTGGGGAGAAAGTTGGAAGCTTATTCCACCATGCTTCTCCAATGTAGGTTTGTTGAATTTCAATGAAATTATACACATGCAGATTTCCTCACGATGTTTTCCTTCACCATCAAGCACGAGATAAATTATAAACACAAATAACAATTTGTTTTTATTATCAATTAATTACCTATAAATATTATAATCACCTCGTTATAATTACAAACGTATAATTTAAAACTTCATCTTCAGCACTGGCCTTAACATTTTATTCTTACATTATTTTCATTCAATTTCGACTAGAAAAATGCCATTAAATTATTACGAAAGTTTATCTATCTTATGTATAATAGCATAAAAAAAGGTATAATATTATACTAAATTCGTTGCTAGCTTATACGGCTGCAAATATCCTGGGTTCAAATCCTGGTTTAGGCATCAAAAAAGTTATTGGACTTATTGGTCAAGAAATACTCTGTAACGGCCCAAAGTATGGTAGTTGTCTGGGATGACTCAACTGCCGTACTTTCCGCTCGGGTAGTCTCCCTAATGACAACCGTAGTCAAATTTAATTAGGAAGACATCATAATTATGTTTTAACACATTATGCTATAGTTATAATTGTAAAATGATGTCTATAATATATTTATGTAATTAAATTACTGGTAGGCGTTGTGCAAGCTTGTTTGGGTAGGTACCAGTTATTCTACCGCAAAATAGCAGTACTTGGTATTATTGTGTTCCGGTTTAAAGGCGATGTAAGCGATGCTTAAAATTTCTTACAATGTCAATGTCTATGGCCGTTAGTGACCACTCACTATCAGGTGGCCAATATGCAAGTCCTCCTACTTACACTTTAAAAAAATGTAAATTTTGCTATTATCTTGTGTATATTTATCGTTAGTGTTTTTTTTTAATAATTTAAATTAATGATAGTGTTTTTATGTGATTACAAAAATTGCAAAAAGTTTTTTTTTTTTAAATAAATGTTAAAAATAAATATATATTTTTTCAATAAATATCTTAGAATTATGAAAACATACTAAGTTATTAAAAAATCACTGAACATTTAAATCTTTTATTATAATAAATAACATAACATTAATCAGAATTCGTTCCCCATCTGGTTTCAACCGGTTCACTGTAGTTAAGACCAATTCGGGCTTTTAGTTGTATACATAAAAGTTGCTCCGTTTATTAACCCTACCATCTATAGCAAGCCAGAATCAAAGTATACCACGCGATAATATGGAATGTGGCTATTTATATCATACTGAATGCACGCGTTCGATTCTCCACCAAATGGATTATTTATGACTCCAGCAGGCTGGAAATAGAAATCGTGTTCAGTGTATTATAACGATTGTACAGCACACGTCAAAATCGTACGGATTTTGTAAACTTAACGTTGATTCTCGTAGGAATAAGTCGATATACTTTTTGGTTTCACAACATCCTCTTTAAAATAAACTATATCGCTGATTAAAGTTGATTTATATGTTTGTTTGTCCTGGTTCTCTGTTTTAATCGATTACAATGTTTGGCTCTCAGTTTTAAATACAAAGCGAGGACATGTCGGTTTTTTATGTTCTGCATCGAATGGTATTAATGCCAGTAACAATATACGCAGAGGCTAATTAGTTATAACAAAATATAGAATTAATAATTCTAATGAATGAATCATTTGTTTATTCAAGCTGGTGTGATTAAAATAATAATTAAAAAATCAGTAACTGAGAGTGACACCACTGAATATGTATCTTAGTATGTATTTTGTGCCCTTAATACTTTGCCCGCCCGCCAAAATATTTAATAATACATGAATTTATTATTTTATATTATATGTTTGTGGTGTTTATGTGATTATAATATTTTATCATTTACTAAAGGTATAAAAGAAGTAATTTATTTTAACAATTATTTATTGAATTTTCTTTTTTCTAATCGTGTATCGTATCGCGAATTCAAATCGCGTCCGAATCTCTAAACGAAGCTAAAAAAGTTTTCACTCTAATTGAATGAAAACAAGCTCACACATTTCGATGTACGTCGAAGTTAAAATACTTTAACGTAACATAAAAATACAATACAATACAGTACACTACTGTACAATAGTGGATTATTATGATTGTATATAAAAATCATTCGCGGACTGTTGTCCATCAGTCAACTGCCAGAAACTTATTGATGCTTAACAAACAAAATTAGCTGTTATGTTACCCAAACGTTAAAATGGGATAGATCTGCTATTCCCTGAGGAATACACCGTAGAGCCGCTTGCTCACGAGCAGAGCATGAGCGGATTTGACATATTTGAATGATCTATGGGATCGTTTAATGAATAAGAATACGGCATTATCCGATCAACATTAATATTCACTAAAAATTTGACCTTGGAAAATATTATATGTAATCAAGCGATATTGAGCATCAGAATGAGGAGCTTAACTATTTTTTATAATAACGCAAGGTCAGAGCGAACAGTATCTACTTATCAAATGTCAAAAAAAAGATTTATGTAACTTTGTAAGTTATATCTTCACTGGAGTTTACCCTTTCGCTTTATACAAGTGAATTATATTTTAAAGGCAATCCTTTTTCAATATATAATTCTCTAGTTAAATTAGAATTGATTATTAATATATATTGCATAATTGAGCCGTTGCTAGTTTGCATATTAATCAATTTGTCATCAAAAACAAATTACGCTCAACATTTAATGTTATCCCAACTAACCTTTTCACGAAAGTTCGCATTAAAATACCAGATATGTACGTCAATTAGCATAAGTAAGTTAATAAATTGTATCAGATACGTGGCTTACATAATTCCCTCACTTGACTATGGTTTCCTATCATCTATCATGGCCGTCGTGCCAGTATAGCTGTCAGCGAGTATGATTCAATATTTCACAACTTGTTTTTCACCTTAATATACGAGTAACATGTTTACAGGGTAAGTTTTTTGATCCACAACCGTTTGATGGTGCTTTTTGCGTAAATATTTGCGAAAACTGTTGAAAGAGAATCAATTTAATTAAGTGTTTTTTTGTTATATGTACTTCGTGGGAGAATTTTGATTCGTAATTGTATTTAGTTGAGATTTTAATATAAGATTATGGATTCAAACCCGAGCAAGCAACGCTGAGATTTCACGAGCATAATTTATGTTTATAATTCATCTCGTGCTCGCTGTTAAAATTGTAAAAGAACTTTCATGTGTTGATTGTAAAATCTGCCTGATATATACCCACCAACCTGCACTATATCAGCGTGGTGGAATAATCTCCAAACCTTCTCCTCAATAAGAGATAACGTCTTTGCCGAGAAGTAGTATATTTACTAGCTGTTTATTAGTTTATTGTATTATATATTTTATCAAATGAGGATACAATAATACTGTAAGCCAAATGGAAAGATATAAAATAGCGGAAATAACTGAAAGCGTAAATTGGGAAATAGCTCAACGATTCAAAACGACAGAACGTTGAAATTCCTTAAATTCAAGTGTCTTTGTTGAACTACAAAGGCGTCAACTATCTGAGAGCTTCAGAAAATACGAGTGATTATAATACACGAAACAACCAAGATCTATATTATATATTTAATATTAAAATAATCAGTAATTATATTCTATACATTCATAAAGACTATTAACACAATAGCATTATCGAGTAATTAAAAAAATTCTTAATAATCCTATAGAAAGGAACGATTAAATTCTTTGAATTCAAGTCTTTATTGAAGTCATGTTGGCATTTCGAAGTGACGTCGACAATCCAGCGATAGCTTGGTAAATTAATAATAATATGCGGTGATAAGGCGTGACAAAGGCATCTGCCCTCATTCTTTGGTCTTTACGTAGGCTTTAAGGTATCTTGCTCGTACGACACGTCGCATAGTTTGTCATCCTCATTCAATTTGAGGAAAGATTCGAAATTTCAATGGAATTGGAACGTTTGGAAATTCATGAGCATTGTTTAACATGGTATATAGAGATGATTGATAGTTTGATAAACAGTTTTATTAAATGCATTATAGGTGGAAGAAGTTACCATTTAAGAATTGTACTTTTTATTATATACAAAACATGAAATAGTATGAAGTTATTTAATTGATTTAATTTATTTGCAATAATCTAATCGTGTCTCGTATCTAATAAAAGTTATATTCCAATTATATGTATATGTTTTGTTATCGGAGGTATAACAAAATATATAGAAATAATAATTATATTGCATACTGTACTCGTTGGTCGATATGTCAGTGACCAGCATATAAAAATGTAAAGACCTCATGATCCTTCGCTTAAATCCAGGGTCGCGTTATAAAAGGGTTATGTTGAGTTTTTCTTCCCAGTTGGATTAAAATTTGACGAGTTGAGAAATCATTCAAGCAATAACTCCGCGTTTTGTTCCTAGTGTGTAATTAATAAAGTTTAAAAAAAAACTTAGTCACCTATTTAAGAATACGTAAAAATTTGTTTTTGTTTTTTTTTATATATTTGCCGGGAGGGCAAATTACTCTACTCCACCTGATGTTAAGTGGTAGTAGAGTCTAAACGCTATTATAAAAAGTTTCTATAATAAAAAATGTATTTCGTATTTTGTTTCATCGCATGCACTTGTGTTTTAGTAAATTAATTCGGTATTTTTGTTACTCAAATTTTCTATTGCTTTTTTATATGTAAAGATAGACATACTCACATATGTATAGCACGTGTGGTAAACATATATGCTAACAAATTTCTGTACACACAAAATCTCAAATAATATCAGGAATCAAATATAGACCGTTATTTGTTTTCCATTGATGTTTCCGCACACATTATCCTTCCACGACATGAATTATAAGTAAACGTGAGGCGGAGTAGATTCATAAACACACACACAAACACAATATACATACTAACATACACACACAAACATAGTCAAGTTCTAACCAATTCAGTTGTTATTTTAAAATTACTTTCGGAACGTCGCCCCATTTCTGTAAACACAAAATCTCAAATAATATCAGGAATAAAACGTACTTCGTTATTTGTCCACGTTTCTTCATTCTTCGATATATGTCATGTTTACTTTATGTACACGAAATATCCAATTAGAGTTATGTCCAGTTTCTGTAAGCGTTTTATTTAATAAAAACGTCATGTCGGCAAATAACAGGCGATAGGTATTGATTAGGGCTGTGAGCAATAGGCGTTGACTTTGGTACAAGGGAGAAGCGGGATTTTCGCTTATTAATAAATTATGGATTGATTCACTTGAGTCACCCGAATAAGTATTAAGGCTTATTTTTGGAATTAATCCCCCAGTTGATTTGTTCTCCTTTTTAATAAATTTAAACATTATTAAAAAAACATACAAAATGCATATTAATAAATATAATAATATAAAAATTCTAGAATTGTGTGGACTTACTCAATTAAATTCTAAATTAAAATATACATTTTACTTTGATCGATTTACATATAATATTATCGCTTAAAAATGATAATTTAAAAATAATTATACAGATTTCAATGAATATATAGTATTATTTAAATACCTGTATGTAATTTATATGAAATTTTAAATTGAAGCATTAATTATTGAAATACGGTGTCATCTATTATTTTAATTAAAACTATACTTTATAAATAAGTACATGATTCCTAAGGAAGCTTGAAACAGAATATATCTCAATTTTAAAGTCACGATTAAGTCAATTCGTTTCCAAATTTGTTTTCTCATATTTTCGCTTATCTTTAGTAACTTAAGCCGTGTTCATAGATAGGTGCGGCTCACCCTATCTGCAGCGTATATCGCTTGAGGCGTCGGTTCAGTAATTGATTGATACGTCCACTTCGACCCTCGATAAAAAGTGGTAGTTGCTTTCAAGAAGCCACGTCAAGACCTTAATTGCTTGATCGAATCTTTACACTTAAAAATGGCGCAAGTTAAGTAAAAAGTAAAATTTAAAAAAAAAGTTACAGCCTATCAATGTTCCACTGCCACGGAACTGGTATATCCATTTATCAATTATTCTTAAACAGCAGTCCTAGAGTCTGCCTGTAGCTTTACAGGTTATGTCTTTTTCTGTACCCTTGTAACGTGTATAAAAAAACCACATGGTTGATTAGGTAAGACGTGAAAGTGTAAAAAAAATAATCAAACGAACTCATTTTATCATTTATAATATTTGTAAGGATTATTGTCTTTTAATTTGAAAGGCATCGCGCGTTCCATCGCTCAGCGAGCAATGGAACGCGCGATGCTTGGGGTTTCTCTGGGCGATAGAATTCGAAATGAGGACATTCGCCAGAGAACTAAAGTCTCTGACATCGTGCGTAGAATTAGCTCGCTGAAGTGGAAGTGGGCTGGTCATGTCTCCAGGCGCATTGATAGCCGATGGAGCCGACACGTGTTAGAGTGGAGACCACGCTTAGGCAAACGTAGTGTAGGACGCCCTGTGACAAGATGGACCGACGATTTAAAAAAGGTGGCAGGTACGGGATGGATGCGGATTGCCCAAGATCGGGATGGTTGGCGTTCTATGGGGAGGCTTTCGTCCAGCAGTGGACGGCAAAAGGCTGAAAAAAAAAAAATTTGAAAGGAGTGAAGCAATGTAATTACAGGAACAAATTAGCTCCCAAGGTTGGTGGCGCATTGGTGAAGTAAGGATTGGTTTACAAGGCCAACCTCTATTAGCAGTTACAGTCAAGTGGCAAATCGCCAATATTCCTACCAATATAAAAAAAGAAACTAAAACCGTACAAACTCCCTAATCATTCTGCGATGTACTTCTAAAAACTTATAACCAGAGTTAAAAATTATTATGTCAATAAAAACAACTAATTTGCAAATATATAAACTCAAAATAATCAATTCAAATACTGATGGATTAATTGAAGTTTCATCATAAACTACTCGATTCAAACCGTTTCGCATCGTATACCGGATGTAAATTGCAATTAAAATGACGCCCAGTACAAATCAATTAATTGCTCTTTGAAGGCACGTTTGTGTGTTCTTAAATAATAATCTATTTTCATCATTTTTTCTGTAAATAATTTCAAACATTTATATTTATCAAGATCAGTAAAAGTATATATGCGATTTTTTACATCACATTGTATTATTACGACAAATGTTCGATTAAAATAACAACAGCATTCACGTAAATGATAAATAAATCATTAACGCTATTAGCTATGTAAATAAAATAGGTGTACTCTGTGTTAAATATTTAAAAAAAATAAAAAAGCCGAATATATTTCGTCCGAAAACATGTGACGTCGAAAATAAAATCACACAAAAAATAATTTGAGCATACGAAAAAGCCATTTGCATATCGACTTAACATTCAACAAATGTTGTGTACAGTTAACAGTTTGGTACAAATATAAGCCCAATCACGTTGTATCAAGCCACGTAATGGCTTGACCGTATTTGTCAGATCGGTTGATAAGTTCACCGCCGAGGCTACATTCAAAATCTGAAGCGGAATAAAAAGGTTACCCCCCATTATGCGGGACAACAATGGCCTCCACTGAAAAGTAGCCGGATAGCATCTGCAACATAATAATAAAAGGTAACTGCGAATAGGTTTCCGGGATAAAATTTTATTGTGCAGCATCGACAAAGGACCAGATCCGGACAAAAGTCGGATCGAGTCGTGGGGGAATAATTTACTCGAATTACAGAATTTAAGTAGATGAAAAGTATGAAAAAGAGTAGATTCTAACAAATCTATGTAATACGTAAACGTTTGAACGAATTTTACGTTTTGCAATACAAGAAGTACTTGATATTTAAAACGATGTTCGTTTCCTGAGTACGTTGCCAAAAGCTATCTCTCCTCATAAGTAGATGGTTTCAACCCAATTGCGGGTTGATATCTGGATTACAACAGATGTGGGTTTTCTCGAAGTATTTTTCTTTGCCGCCAAATAAGAGATAAACTGTAAACTCTAAATAAAATAAAATGGATTTACACATTCGACCTTCTGTTAAGATCTGCGTGTTCTATTAACCACGCAATTTCAGCTCTGTCTTATTTATATCTCTGATAATGGGGGCCTCTATCTAGAAAAGTAATTTTCTTGGGTAATTTTGTTTTATCGAAAATCGTTTTTGTCCTACAATGGAGACTGAAAAATGCTTTCAACCAAGATTCCAGATTTTATTTTATTTTCTTCAGCATCGGCGGCTGGGAGTCTTGGACAACCTATGTGATTAATAAAAATCTAACTGTATAACCAAATAGCATTAAATTGAGTTGCGTAAAAGGCTGGATCGCCTTCTAGTTCATAATATCAATGATTTTTTTTAGGTATAAATTCATGTAAAAAAAATAGTATAGACAACATAAACATGTTTTGTCTGTTTATGTAATAGTATTAAAGAGTCACATTGTCATACAACGCTTGTCTTCTTTTTTAAATGCCAAGATAATTATGACAGAAAGAGTAAAATCAGTGTGTACCTATGACTTGCTATACAGAATTTATCAGTAACGCTTAAGGTCATTATGTCTTATATAGTTATGTTAGCATTTATGAATAAAGTGAGGGCTAGTCTAAATTAGGTAGGGCTTTGAGCCTGTCTGGGTAGATAGCACCCACTTATCTTATATTCTACCGCAAAACAGCAATACTTAGTATTTTTGAGTTCCGATTGAAAGTTTCATGTAGATGCTTATATTTACTAAGCCAACCAATAAGTTAATCTCACCACTATCACATTAAAAAAAACACTATTTCGTTAAATATTAATAAATATTTAATTATGTATAAATGTAAAATAATTACATAACATTAGAATGATTTAACAAAATATTACTTTATTTTGTAATATACATGCTTATATTTGTTTATTTGACAACGTCGCATCTCAAAAGCAAGCACCCTCGGGTCCCTTTTATCATTTCAAAGGTTTTTTCGGTAAACGCTAACCGCTTGGTTTATACAAAAGTGATTTCGTATCATATTGCGTCCTTATAATTTATTTAAAAAAATTGAATTGAATTATCGACTCGTAAAAAATGCTTATTGCCTTTTTTACTACATTAGATAGAATTTCTCTGTTCGTCTATTTATTTTATATAAAAGTAGCCACCACTACCACCACCACAGTATATATTAAAGCTGTAAGAAACTATTCCTTAGATTGCCGTTTCGCCAACAACCTTGGGAACTAATATGCCTAGTGATTTTAAGTAAGCTGGCTCACCCTTCAGATTGGAACACAACAATACCAGTTGTTGTGTTCCAGTCTACTGCTTGGCTGTAAAATATATCATGAGTGCATGGTACCTACCCAGACGGGCTTGCAAAAGCCCTACTACCAAGTAGCTTTTAGTGCTAAGGAATGTTTAAATAGTGTTATTTGTATTTGAAATCCTTACTTACCTCTTCACGATAAAAGAGAACAATAAAAGAAACAAAATAAAAGGAATTTTTGTTTCATATGACTAAATTTTTATTTTCCTGATCCAAGAGTTATGCTCGGGACCAGCAATCAGCGCTTCACATCCTAGCCTCTAGAATAATGTTAAATATGAATAAAGCATAATTACAAGAATATCAAATAGTCACAGATTATATAGATTTTTTTTCTATTATATAATTCATCTATCTATCAAGTGTTTTTGATTTTTATATAAAATATTAATAATTCATTTAATGTTTTATAAAACCAATTCAAACGCTAAAGTCTACTTCGTTTAATTGCTTTTTACATCGGACCCAATACAATAACTCGAAAATGTGTAAAATTCTAGTTTGCCATTATATACGGCAACCATCAAAGCATTGTGTTATTTAGAGCGTAATTTGAAGTATTCGAAATAATGAACCAATGTAGCGCTTGCACAATAAGAACGTTTGAACAATTCAACGTCTTTCATCTACTTTGTTAGTTCACTTTACCACAGAGCTTACAAAGACCTCTGTTATCAAGAAGGCAATGCGATTGTTCTAGAAAAAAATATCCATATTATATTAATTTTGAGATAGTTTTGGCAGTTACAAGACGTCGAGGCGTTCGACCAGCCCCTCGATGTACTGTGTAGAATTGGACCACCCAATTTTTTTTTTTTGAGCAGAGATGGCCCAATTGTAAGAGAGCGTGAATCTTAACCGATGATCGTGGGTTCAAATCGATTATCGAGATTATAATTCATCTCGTGCTTAACGGCGAAGGAAAACATCGTGAGGAAACCTGCATGTGTTTAATTTCACTGAAATTCTGCCACATGTCTATTCCACCAACCCGCATTGGAGCAGCGTGGTGGAATAAGCTCCAAGCCTTCTCCTCAAAAAGGAAGAGGAGGCCTTTAGACCAGCAGTGGAACATTCACAGGCTGTTACTGTTACGGTATATATTTTTTTTGCATTATAAGCGTTAACAGATTATTGGATACGTTTTTACGACCGAGATTAATATATATATATATATATATATAATGACATTAAATAAGAAATATAATATACATATACTTGTTCCATGTTTATTGGAAATGGCTATTACGGTTTAGCTCTAATTTTATGTATTGATTATGTTATATAAGGTTTTGCTTTTCAAATTAATCTATAAAAAATAAATTATTACTAGCTATTATTAATTGAGCCGAGCGAAGCAAGGTCGTATAGGTACTTTAAATTATTCTATGATATGTACTTTATATTTCATGGAAAAGTCTTCAGTTCAGTGCAATAAAGAAATTGACCTGTCCCGCAATATGGGCTGAAATCTTTGATGTCACTTACTCCTAATAATAATAGAAAAACTTATTTTTAAAATTAATAATTCGTAATAAGTACTTATTTCATTTTATATGAACAAAATTGATATTAAAAATCAATATCTAATTTAAAATATGGCATGCCAAGTTACCTTCGAATAAAAAAAAGTTATATAATTCCGTCGATTGATTAATTACATGACACTGACATTATATATTATTATTATTACGCTACATTAAAGATCTTGAGATCTTAGAATAGGTTTATTATTTTCAAATTTTATGAGCTGGCTAATAATAATCGTAATAAATACAGATAGTATTCAATTTACGATAAAAAAAAGAAAAATACATGCTTTTAAATTATTCCTTACTATTACTGATCTATCGATCGATCTAAAACTGATCTTGTTTTAATGTTACGAAATTTTCTAAAGACTTCATGTTATTTCCTTCTATAGGAAATTCATTGTTTTTGTAAAGGTGGTGTGAGTGGAACACTTTGCTCGAACTAGGAAATGGAAGCCGGTAGACCGCGTAGACAGCTATAATTTATGGCGCTGGCTCGTACAGATGGTGCAATAGATTACCAGTGGCATATTGTTGCACACCAATCTGACGTTTATGACAGAGCCTTAAGGAGCAATATTGTCTGAAAAATATTGACAACGTAAATATTCAATTCGGGGCTGTACAAAATTGCAGTGCGCCACACTATTTTCTTATTTATTTCAAGTTTAAGATTAATGTTTTATAATATTTTAGTTTGATATGTTTATAAAATAACACCTTTGTTATGTCATCAATGGTTTATAAATTATTAATTTGCATATTATATTAAATTTCAATTAATTTTAGTTTCTGATTTTGAGTGTAACACAGTACAACGTAAATATTTCGCTGTTATGTTATGACCAAAACATCTCAGTTGGTATTTCATTCAGTATCTTTAGCTTGAATGTCCGGTATTACGGTAGAAGTCGTTTAAAGTAAGATTAAGTTTTTACTACGTAAAAAAATAGTACTTTCTAATTAGAATTTTAATGTAATTTACTTTAAGACTCACTCATGAGTAGTTGTTATTATATTCAAAAGAAAGCTGTGTTCTTGACTTCTTTGTATAAGCTTTGTCACAACGTAGTTTTTATTAAGTTCGTAACATTATTACAAAAGAGCCACGCTTTTCAATTCACGCTAAGGCCTCTATTCGAAAGGAGAGGTTTTAGAGCTTATTTCACTTTGGTGAAGATTGGTCACTGCGGACCATGGCCCATCTTCGGCCATTCGCAGTCGAATTAAAAACATTATTTAAAATTAATACATATCATGTTTGAGGTTTTGAGGTAACGTATCATGTTTAAAGTTAATGTATTTATTTATCTCTTGTCAATTTATTTTGTCATTTACGTTTTTAATTTCTTTTAACAGTTTTTGGTTTCAGATGAATCAATAAATATATGTCAACAATAATTGTCTATATATAACTATTTGAGTTTAAGAAAAAGTAACGCCCTGATAATATCCACTGCTAGGTATAATGCTCTTGTGGAGAATGGTTTTGGAATCCACCACGCTGCTCCATTGCGGATTGATTGATATATAATTACTAGAATTTTAGGGAAAATCTACAAATGCAGGTAACCTCATAGTGTTTTCCTTCAACTATACTACGCGTATATGATAAATTATTCAATCATACTAGTCGTATCTTCTTCGCTTACTTCGCTTAAGTTTTACTTGTTCTAGCCACTGGGCCACCTCGATTAATCCGGGTAGATATATATTATTAATTTCTGAAGTATAGCGCTGTATTCAGTGATGGGTCACCCTTAGTTATGCTTGCAACGTCTAGTCACGCACGTTGATGTGGATGAAATCCATAAATGGCTGTAAAGCGCTCAATTATAAAGAGTAGCCGTTGATTACAGTAATTGTTTGATTGAACACGCTATCGTAAACAGATATTATAATTAAAAGTTCCATGGGTGTTCCATTTTATCTAGAATAGGTAGATAAACAGCAAATGGTTTACCGGGTTGGAAGTTGAAACAACTCATATGAACATTGGGTCTGTTAAGCACTGTTTCCTAACCTTGAAAACTAAGATACTAATATGTACCTTTGGTCTATAATTACTACGACTTACTCGCTCTTCTAACCGGATCCCTTAAAATAACCAAGTGTATGAAATTGTCGTAGTTATAATTATTTTCGAGACAAAAAAAATAATATTTTCTTTGTTTATTTTTGCAGAAGTCACACATGCTTTTTAATTAAGCTTGATGGGTTGAAGTGAATCGACAGAGCATAATTTATTAAATATTATTAAATATATTATTAGACATTCGTATGTCTTGTACATTTAATAACATTTTAAGTAAATGACAAGAACTTTTTCTGTGTCTATGTAATCCTATAGTGTTACGCTGAACCATTTATTAGCAATCCTTAAAATCGTGTGTATTGGTTTAGTTAAATTAAAAATTCATCGTTTATTTAAAACTACGTTTGACCTTTGAGATATGTTGTATACCTATATATGTTTGTAAAGCTCTTGGCAGCGCTTAAAAACGGGTGGCGCGGGGCGTTCAGTGCACCGAACAAGCCTATAGGAGGAGCGCTTATGACGACCAATCAACGTAGACTGTTCAAGGTCAATCGTGCAACAACGATTAACGCCCTGATATTTAAAAAAAAATTAAATGTCATGGGTCAATAGAAATTCTAAAAAAACTTTTTTGCTGTATTTTTGTTTGAGCGTCAGTAACGCAATGGTTAACGAGCCGCCAAGCTGTAAGAGTCACGGGTTCGATCTTGATCACTTGGCATGTTGTCGTCCCCACTCTTAACATACGATGTACGTTTAATTGGGGTGACACATGTAAATGTTAATAATTCTTTACACTGGTATTATTTATTCTTAATTTGAACGATGTGTTGGTGAATCCTTGTCCAGACACTGACTGACAGGCACCAAACACGACATCTTAAATGTTATTTAATTTGCGTGCATATAGAAGTTATAATTTAAATTTATTTTTAAACTCACTATTCCATTTCGAAAGCATTAATGCATTTGGATAGTAATATATCATGTATCATCTGAAAATTATATATTTAATGGTAAATTTTAAATCTAAAAATAAATATGGCATATGTATTGATTCTATGTAAAATTATATACATAAGGAAAAAGGGAGTAAGTTGATTTTATTACAAGATGTAACATGTAAATAACGATTGGTGAAAAAGGGTAACTAAGACAATCTTATCCAGTGGCAGCTTTATAATTACTAATTTAAATAACGATTAAAAAAATTATCATAAAAGTATTTATTTTATTTTAATTTAAGGAATTTGCACAAACTAACTACCGGCACGTATGTCTTACAAATGATATATCTTCCAAAAATCTAATGATTATTTTATTTGTAATGACGGCAGATATAAAACACCTGACACATGACTCCCTTCAGACGATAAAAGTTTTCCAAGCTGACGCTAGGTTAAATCTGACTAAAGAATATTGAAATTTAACGTAATTTCTAGAAAAATCCTTGGCGCTAGTCTCGATTTACATTCGGTCACCGCGCTTTTACGTCACATTCATAGCCGCTGGTCTGTCACTTCTTACACTGCGGATTTTGCATTTATGGATATTTTTTTACTGCATTTTTATAATAAATTTCGTTCACTTTCTGAATTACTCATGAAATTAGAATATAAAACATGCAGCATGTGCAGCTCAAAAGTGACAGAAGAGAAACTTTTTTGCGTCAGAAACGTGGCACTCCTCAACCTTGAAATTTCACTTTTAGCATGAACAAACAAATTTCAACAAACAAATTTCATTGAAGAAGTTATATCAAAATTAAAGTCAATCTTTATTCAATATAGCACATAATTTAAGCGTTGCATTGGCTTATTGATTGACATAAATCTATGATATCAGTATAAGTAAGCATCTCAGAGCAGAAAAGAACCGGCGAAAGTAACTCAGCGAGACTATACTTCGCAATAAGCGCCTTCTCAGTGTGCGTAACAGAAACTGTAACCGTAACCGTACCGTAACAACCTGTGAATGTCCCACTGCTGGGCTAATGGCCTCCTCTCCTCTTTTTAAGGAGAAGGTTTGAGCTTATTCCACCACGCTGCTCCAATGCGGGTTGGTGGAATACACATGTGGCAGCATTTCAGTAAAATTAGACACATGCAGGTTTCCTCACGATGTTTTCCTTCACCGTAAAGCACGAGATGAATTATAATCACAAATTAAGCACATGAAAATTCAGTGGTGCTTGCCCGGGTTTGAACCCACGATCATCGGTTAAGATTCACGCGGTCTTACCACTGGGCCATCTCGGCTTTTTTTTTTGAAACTGTAACTATATTCACATAAATTATTTTACTAAGTAAAATGTTTTACGATTTGTAAATAACTGCTCTATTCTGATAACACCAGCAAGAAACTATACAGACACAAGGTATATTACATATAACACATTGGCACCATCTTATAAATAACTATTTGTGATTATAATTCATCTCGTGCTTTACGGTGAAGGAAAACATCGTGAGGAAACCTGCATGTGTCTAATTTCACTGAAATTCTGCCACATGTGTATTCCACCAACCCGCATTGGAGCAGCGTGGTGGAATAAGCTCCAAACCTTCTCCTCAAAAAGAGGAGAGGAGGCCTTTAGCCCAGCAGTGGGACATTCACAGGCTGTTACGGTTACGGTATAAATAACTATGACAACTGACTGTTTATTTTTGCTTGATATATTCAGCTGTTTCATTATTTTGTTCATTTTCAGTTTCAAGTTTTATTAGTTTTTTATATCACCGTATGTTATTAAAGCACTGTGTTATTTTGCCGCTTCGAAATTTCTGTTACAATATAATTATTTTACATATTTACAACGATGACGCGCTTACCCATGGGAATTGATGGCGAAATAAAAACTCTTTGGAGGCACGCAGGCGCGCTTGTAATAAATATAACGTCCATTTCGCTAAGTTCTAATTAATTAAGCGCCGAGGGAGCCCAGTATCGCAAGGGATCGTATAACTAAAAACATTTTTCCCTTGAGCTATTTGCTACTCAAAAGAAATTCCTGTCGGGAAACTATTTTCTGAGAGTAGTGTAGAATAACCCGAATGAGATGAGAATCGTGTTATCTTTTCTGTTTAAATAATTAGATATGATGTAAAAATATTTAAAATACTCAAGAATATTTTAATTATACGAAGTCAGTGTATTTTTTTAACAAAACAACTACTTCGCTGCTGATTTCTGAAGAGCTTTTGCATAGCAATTTTACCACTTTTACTTACAAATTTTGGCGCTTCGTGTAGGCATGTTTAGGTAGATACAACTCACTTATTTTTAGTTTTAACAACATTTTTTATTATCATTGTTTTTATGGTTGAAAATTCAGGGAGATAGTAGTTATTCGTCATGGTTGACAGTCATCGCTTGATCGCTAGTCTTGGTGGTTTCCAGAATTTAAAAAAAGATGAATCTAGTGACGCTTAGACATAACTTCGGTATCGGCTTTGATGGTCACCTGATTTAATTAAATACATTAAATATCATCTCCAATAATATAATTATAATAAATATGAAAATTATATAATTAACTTAATATAATATATATTGTCTCTGTTAAATAAAATGAAAAGAATATTAATAAACTCAATAATCTAACCGTCTTGTCTAACGACTTTATTCTGATTTACAACAAAGTTGATATAAACTTCAATTATTATTATTTTATGACATTATTTACAAATGAAATGTATAAATATTCATAAAAATTTCAATAAGTGTTAAATGTATCTATAACTAACTAACGTCATGGTAGGTTAATTCTTGCCATTACCTTACCATAATTTGTTGATTACGCTTAGATAAAAAAAAAACAAACGGTGAAGGTATAGAAAATTATTTGCTGTTTAGAAGACAAGACAACAATTTAGAAAATCAAATACAGTAAGAAAATGAAAACTGATAAATCCCGAAGAGAATCAGAAGCTTATCCCATTCTTCGTGCTCGTAGCTGGAAACCAATTTAGAATTGCAATATCAATAATCAATTGGTGCATCCTTGGCGCATGTTCAAGTCTATTACGTGCGATATAAGTACATTCAAATGCATTGCCGATCATTTTGCGAGATACATCTGTAGGATTTATTCACTGGTAGCGCTGCGCAATAAATTCTGGATCATTAAATATGTTATCATTGACTTCAGGTTCAATTACTTCAGCAACGGCATTACATGAACATTACTGTTAATTGCTTTAAAAACTCGATTAAACAATAATATATATATATTTAAATTTCGAATCTTAAACTTTATCCAACTCAATTGAAACATATTTGTTTATTAGTTATTTAAATGAATCAAATAATTTATTCCATTCGTTGTTTTCTAAGTTTGGAAACGAGTATCTTGTTCTGATTCTAACATTTTCCTTTCTTTTATGCTGGAAATATTTCGCTACATTGACAATCGTCTCGTAGCAGACGCATTTGTCTTTTACACATAGAAAATTCCGAAGAAACAAGACGATAATAACTATCAACTTACACATTTGGCAGTCCGCTATCTACATTCGTACGGCCAAGTAAATAACCTTAGCAGGTAATTTGTAAATTGATTCCTGGCGCCGGTTTGGCACTGGATCGGCCGCAATCCTCCATTGTGTCCAGCGTTCTGTACATTTGCATAAACGTAGATGAGATTGCTATTAGGCTTAGTGTAGATAACCCAAAAACCGGTGCGATAAAAATGCAATGTAAATCTTGCACTAGTAATTCATTTTCATTAATATAGATACGAAGATTCTTAATTGATTTTATATTTAGCTTGGGTTTAAATTATATATGAAATTATTTCTAATGTTTAGTGCCTGTCTTGGTTGGTCCCACCCGTGCATAAGTTATTCTACCGCAAATATAATTACAGCCACAAGAGACTTCACATCATAGGTGGTAAGTGGTTGTATAGGATAGTTAGTATTTTTACAGTGTCACTGTTAATGGGTTTAAGAGCATTTATCACCTGAGCAAATTAATTAGCACGTCACGTTTCCCAAAAAAAAAACGTGTTAAAGAAGTTGTTGCTGTTGTATTTACTAAAGAAAACTTTTACTGGGTACAATCCAAAATGTCTGTTTATTCGTCTTGCTACTGTTATTTTTTAACTTATAACTGCATATATTGTTATAAACTAATGTTCAACATAATGTGTGCCGAAAAATGTTATAAAATATATATGCAAAAAATAACGAATTTTCTTTGTTGTTGACTCACGCAACTCACGCAAAAGGTTTTTCCCGTTGACCCAGAACTTTCAAAGTTGGCACGAAGGAATATGTCATAAATTTAAATCATAACTTAGTAATCATACTTAAAAAAATAATTGTTAAAGACACTTAAAGTTTCTTACACCTTTAACAATTTTTCAATAAAACATTTTTTTTTTCTTTAGTGGCGATTCATAATATACGTTCGTGTATAAAAATATAGACTTAGAAACATAAACAAGATTTTAAAAAAACTTCGCCTCACTGATATTAATCAAGACCATTCTGAACGTAGTCTAGTCAATAATGCAGGAAATATGACACAAATGCACAAGTGTGTGCGCAAACACAGATGGAAATTCTAATAAACGAAAGGTCTAAATACTGCCAATATCCGAATTTTGGACTTCTACTAAGAATTTCGAAACAGAAAACCATCCAGTTTTTTTGTTGTCTGATAAATGTGTCACAAAATCTAATGCCTAATAAGTCACAAAAGAAAATAGATATACAAAGGAATAAATATAATATTAAATACGTTTTGAAACTTCGAATTTACGAAAATATTATAAATTAATTAATTTTTAGTGAACGAGATTATTAAAAATAATAAAGTTTGGAGAACTTAAATGTTTTTCTCCAACAATCAATTGTAATATTTTTGGGATCCACACCCTAATTGAGTTTCAGGTCTTAGATTTTACTGCCGGCTGCGGTCGTGTCCCTTATCTGTGGAATTAACAAAAGAGCAAAGGTCGCTTCAACTGACGACAGGGCTTACTAAGACTTTAGAAATTGTACTGCTCAAATGCAAGTTAGAACTAGAACGACGATTACTTTGTGGGTAGGCAATTAAGTGTGTGAGGAGGATTTCAGAAGATGTACATGCATATCTTTAAATGTAACTAGAAAACTAGTTCAAGATTTATTCATCTTTTACAAAAGTTTTAGTATGAAGTTGATGTTTGGGCATTTTATATATAGGTGATTTATATGTTATATTATTTTTGATATAGCCATGTTAATAAAATATGTTGATCTCTAATGAGAGCTGTTGCAAATCAGTGTACTGTGAAGACAACTTGTAAATGCCCCACTGCTGGCCAAATACTTCCTCTCCTCTGTAGAGGAATTCTGAGAAATATTTGTACCTTGTTTCACATCGTTGCTCCAATGCGTGTTATGTATATCTTGTGGGAAGTTTATTTATTTGGTTGATAGGATGCAAATGTAGAACTATACTAAGTTTTCCAGCACCAAGCGTGGGGTAAATTTTATTATAATTACAAATTAGGCATATGAAAACTCAGTGATGCAAATTTGAACCCGCAATATTCGATTAATATTCACGTGTCCTTAGCCACTCGGCCAATTATCTAACTGTATACTATTAACAATTCTAAAAATATATTTTATCAGGAAAATCTCTTGAAATATCTTCAAGAAACCAATTCAAATGTTAAATTAAAATATTACCGCATTCTTTCCTAGATTTCGAGCTAGAGGTCTATAAAATGATAAACAAACATCCCGCAGGATAAACATAAAATTGTCATAAAATATCGTGGTATCTTTATTGCCCTAAATGGAGACTTAAGAAATTATGCATTGCCTGATATTTGGGTAAATAGCCAACGTAGAATACGTTTACTTTAAATATTATTTGAGAATAGACATATGACTAGCAGTGAGACAATGCTGCTTCTGTATATATATATATATATATGCTGTTGCTATGTATACCTTATCGAAACATGTAATTTTGATACCATTCTATTGTCTGTTAGTACAATAATATCATAAAATAGTACTAGTAAATACTACTATTTTGAGATAAAAAAAATGATTACTACAGTTATTGATGATTTTTAGTTTAGTTTAGCTAATTCGATTTTATTAATATTTTTATATATCAACAATTATCTACCAAAAGCACATTAATAAAATATGACCTCATAAAATCCTTAGCAAATATAGATAGATAGATAGATAGATATTTTTAATACCCATGAGGTAATTTTGGATATTTACCAATTTAGCAAAACCGTACGCGTAAGATATAAATTTAGGCAGAACTTTCCATCATCTTTATGTGTTTGGTAATAAAGGCGGGTCCAATTTGGATCGAAGACTTAATCCGATCGTAAAACACTATCCCGAAATAAGCGAGCCGATAGCAATCGGCAAAATGCTGAGGTGTGGCGTAATACCATCCATAGTTTTCATTGGTGATTTATTCTTGGCCTTTCTTTAGTATGTGGAAATGTTTAGTCATAATAACATGAAGGCCAAGTTATTCAAAGTTATTCAATATTATTATATTCAATATTAATACATCTTTAGGTATATTTACGTCGTGACACTTTCATGTGATTACTGTAAACTTAGGGGAATAAAACTTACATTATGAGAGGCCAGAGACTTCGTGTAGGTGCAATAGTAAAAAAAGCGATTGCACTGAAAAAATCATCTGTATCAACCCGCTTTAAGAACTTTGATATATTCAATTTTAAATTGTTTAAAGTTACATGTATCCCACAAGCCTGACATTGCCAATGCTCTGCCATCCGTGAAGAATATAGGTATTACGCCTTTTTAATTAAACGAACTTGTTGGTCACAATTTTCAAAGAAAGTCTAAAGACTTTTACTTCGTTAGTTTTATGAAATACCTATTTTTCTCGTAAAATCTTTTGTTATTGTCAACGTGATGTCGTAGTTCTGTTATCGTGGCCAATACTGCCGAGCTGACTTAACCGATCCCCAAGCTCCAACCGAAATTTCATGGAAAAAATCAAGCATATCGATTCCTAGCATCAGCCAACTTGAAACTTTTGTCTTTATATGAATTCTCACGTCTTGGGAAAGTCCCACTTGACCGAGCCAAAAGTCCGTAAAAACTAAGAAGTATTGGGAACTTGTTCAGAATTTTATGGATGAGCAAAAAATGGTGTGTTTCATTTGTTTTAAGCAAAGTGTTAGATAAGTTGCCTCCGTTACAAGAAAAGTAGCATTAAAGCAAAATACAATATTCATGAATACGTTCATATTATATTTTTACGCTTTAAATATACTTGCCTTTTATATAAAAAAAAAAACATCAAATGAAAATAATTAATAATAAACACATTCCCATTTTTTTTTATTTCTTAATAAACCACAAAATCTTTTCCAAACAAAATCGAGGTGAATGTCACATTATTTTGTTTATCACGTCGAAGATTGGTGTTTCGAGATTTCGAGATCCAAACAAAGGCATATGAAATTCTGCTCGATCGCACACAACAAAGAACTTTTCGCAGGTGAAGCAAAATGTAAAACAACCACACTCTTCTTTCCAAACCGAAAGTGTCGCTATATTCGGGAACTCGCAAGTCGTTTGGAAAACTCCGATGCTGTGCCAAAGTCTCACGAGAACAATTCTTGCCCGCTTGCCGGAATGTATTTCGAAACATGTTCCAAAACTTTTAATATAATACCGAGGTAAATTTTGCATACATCGGATGTGATGGAACACATGACCTTCTTTTATGACAGCGAGACGTCATTTTGGGAATCTTTGTCAAAGTTTGTTTTTCAGAAAAATATATTTATAAGGTTAGTAAATGTAATACCGTTAACAAGATAATAGGTGAGGCGGCGTACAAACTGCTTTGCATTGCACAGTTTAGCTTTTATGGATTCACTTGAACGTTAACGTAAGTTGGAATTTAAATCGTTTTGAATATCACCCGTCGTGACTCTTTTACTTAGTATGTTGACGTCTTAATATTGCTGCTTTATTTTTTAAATATTTTGATTTGGATCCTTGGATTTTGCTGTCTTCTGTATTATCGCAAAAGACAAGTACGTACAATTATTCATAACGTTCAACTATTTTTAAAAGAAAAATATTTATTTGCTGGGTTAGCCTAGTAGTCCTAGTTTTTTTTATAGAATAGGAAGGCGGACGAGCTTATGGGCCTGATGGTAAGTGGTCACCGAAAACCCTTACACATTGGCACTGTAAGAAATGTTAACCATCGCTCAAATCGCTAATGCGCCACCAACCTTGAGAGGCCTAAGATTTTATGTCCCTTGTGCCTGTGATTACACTGGCTCACTCACCCTTCAAACCGGAACACAACAATAGCAAATACAGCTGTTTTGCGGGAGAATATCTGACGAGTGGGTGGTACCTACCCAGACGAGCTTGCACAAAGCCCTACCACCAGTATGTAACCGAAAATGTACCGAATGTAATTGAAGATTAAGAGTTTAAATTTGGGCAAGCACCACTCAGTTTTCATGTGCTTAATTTGTGCTTATAACTCATCTCGCACAGAATCTTGAGGAAACCTACCTATACCAATAACCTATATTGTAGCAGTGTGTTGGTAAGCTCACACCAACTCAAAAATCTTCTACTCAAGGAGAAATTTGTCTGGTAGTAGTACATTTACGGCCTGGACTTCTTATTAATTTACTTTGACATATACTTCGAATAAATTTAAAACAACTATAAAATGGACATGAAAGGTAACAATTATTAATTAAAGATCACACAAACATATTCAGGCACACAATATTTCAAATCTATTGGCAGTTAAATGTATGCATTAGGTACATTAGGATAGTATGCCAAATATTAGTCTCCATTTATTATGCGAATTGAAGCCTAAAACGTACGGAACGTATCAATAAACTTTCATTATGATAAAACAATTATACCAATATGCTCCAAATGCCATTTACATAAATGCCAAAATTGATTGGCCGAATATCCGATGAATGTCAATAGATGCTGATTAATACGCTAATTCTGTTTACATATCATTTAAACGATCGAAAATAGATGAAATGTTTTAGTTATTCAAAGTTATTGATTTGATATATCAATTATAATATTTAACTTTTTCTATAATATCCATGAAATACAGTACAGAATAATAGTACAGATAACAAATTAAAAATATTCATATATTATATATTTTTTGAATTAAACAAAAAAATTCAACAGTTACACTAATACTGAATGGTTTATACAAAGAGCGGATTCGTTTTTAGTTCAAAGAAATTAACTCCCTAATAACCTTTGCCAGTAACAAGTCGATCGGAAAGGCTTGAAGTTCGCGTGTACTGTCAACCAACCGCAAAATGCATCCCGGTTCCAACCACACCTCGTTTTTGTCCATTACAACTGACCGTCTAACGATATACTCTGTAGCATGAAATATTTTCCAAATCTTTTTCGCTTACTTGAATTATATAAAATAAACTTTGCTTATAGATTAGTTGTTATTGATTACATTGCGATAAAAATCTTAGTATTTGTCATTATTTTTTATGACGACGACATTATCATTCATAACTAATTAATAGATGTTTTAATGTTCTCTTAGTTATTTTTTTTAAATACATTTTGTATTACGAATACGTTTTCCCCTCTATTCTTTACAAACATATTATTTTATGACGTCGTTTTTAAATTTTTAAACTATGTTATTACGTGTAAGTAATGAGAATTACTCACGTGATTGTTATAATTATACAAGTTGATATAAAGATAAGAAATTTACAATATCAAATTTTAAGCAATTTAATTTATTCCATAATATTTGACATTACCTTGTTTTTTGGTATAAAAAAAATTAATAACAACGAAGAAAAAAACACTGAAGTTCTATTTAATGCGTCAAGCGTCACTATTTTCAAATTGGCGCTTCTACGAATCACTTAATAAGGATTGCCAAAGTAGTAAAATCGTGCCGTTCGTTTTAACAGCTTAGAACGCCGGATACGATAGTTTAGTCTTTTGTTCCGTTGTGATTTAGGTTAGGAAATAAGGTAAAAAGGTGCTCTTTTGGTGCGGTTTCAGCTTAGGTCAATTCGATCGTAAAGCGTTTTTTTTTTCTAAACGTTTAAATACATGCTTATTATGTAGTTAAGACCATTGCTTTTATCCCTTAAATATTTCATCAGTTATAGTTATTCCATGCACGACCACAATCTCTATTCATATTTCAAGGCTCAAGAGTTTGTATACTTATAAACACTGAGTTCTTGAATTACCAATATAATTCTTAGAAATCCAATTAATTTTTCTATGATTTATTAGCCTACGCTTATAACTTTACGCTAACATAACAGCAAACCATGTGCCAAAATGTAGCCAAGTGTACCTGCTCATAGTATATATAAAACAGACAAATTTAATTTAAATTTAAAACCGTAAGAAGCCGTCGAGTAATGCGAGCATACTATAAAGTTATTAAATATAGTTTCACTTTATACGTGAATATCTCAGACCTAAAGGTCATGGTCGATCTAACTATCTGTATTTAGATTTTTAGTCCGCTGAAAATAGATACTAGAGGAGCAGTTATTGATACCATCTTCAGTATTCGTCAGACTTACTCGGTTAACATTGCATAATTTATTATGTTTTATTTCTGTATTTTTAAAGACATTTTATGTTTTATTTCATTAGTACCTATGTACTAATTTAAATGGTACATAGAATTTTCAAAAATCGAAATACGTTCTAATTGTACCTTCTTGAGTACGGTTCGGGAAGGCTATAGTTAGCATCTTGAAGTGATCGGTCTGACCCGGAAAATTATCGGCCAATAGCTATCACCTCAGTACTTTGTAAGGTGATGGAACGGATTCTTAACAACCAACTGATCCATTACCTAGAAGATCACTGTTTGATTAATGATCGTCAGTACGGATTTCGACCAAAACGGTCTACAGGTGATCTTCTAACGTACGTAACACACCTATGGGGTGAAGCTATCGACAAGCATGGGGAATCGTTGGCTGTCAGCCTCGATATCTCCAAGGCTTTCGACAGGGTCTGGCACAGAAGTCTTCTCTCCAAGCTGCCGGCATATGGTCTGCCTGCTCAGCTTTGCACCTGGATTGCCAGCTTCCTACACAAGCGCAGCCTTCGTGTTTTAGTTGATGGTTGCGCTTCACAATTCTATGTAGTGAATGCTGGGGTCCCCCAGGGATCTGTGCTATCTCCCACTCTGTTTCTTTTGCATATCAATGATATGCTCTCTCTCGGGAACATTCATTGCTATGCAGACGATAGTACAGTGCATGGTGGATACCACGGACGCGCAGTGGCTGGGCGAGCGGAAATTAGGGAGAGGCGGGAGGATCTTGTCATTGAACTCAATAGGACGTTAGAGCTTATCGCCAAATGGGGCTCAGATAATCTTGTTGAGTTTAATGCCAAGAAAACACAGGTATGCGCTCTCACAGCAAAAAAGTCACCATTTTCCCCTTTTCCCTCCCTCTGTGGCACTCCGCTGGTGATACAAAGCAAAATCGCCATGCTGGGGATGGACGTTCGCTGCGACCTTAGTCCAAGGGATTACATCGAGGCTGTAATAAAAACAGCTTCACGGAAACTCGGAGTTCTGAACAAGGTGCGGCGTTTTTTCACGCCACAACAACTGTGCCTGCTGTACAAAACACAGGTACGGTCTTGCGTTGAATATTGCTCGCACCTTTGGGATGGCTCCGCTAAGTACCTACTTGAGGCCTTGGACCGGTTGCAGCGACGTGCGGTCCGCATTATTGGCGACGTAAAGGTCACTAACACCCTCGAGCCTTTACAATTGCGTCGAGAGATAGCTGCGCTGAGCGCTTTCTATCGACTGTATCACGGCGAGTGTTCCGAGGAATTATTTTCCCTAATTCCTGCTTCCCCCTTCCTTCACAAGTCTACGCGTGCTGGCTCTCGATGTCACCGACTAACTGTGACATCAATTCCATCGCGCACAAAGAAATTTGGCAACTCCTTTCTTTGTCGCACTTCCAAGAAATGGAATTCCTTACCAGCACACGTATTCCCCTCCTCTTACGACCCGGGTTCCTTCAAACGAGGCGTGAAGAGGCATCTTGCGGGCCGGCAAGGCGAGGGCGGCTAGTGCAGAACCTTCTTCCCGACTGTACTGGCCGTCCTCGCGTTTGGACTCTACTACCACTTAACATCAGGTGGAGTAGAGTCATTTGCCCTCCCGGGTAATATAAAAAAAAAAAAAAAAAAGTGGACGCCTAGTGTCGAAAAAAAATCAGTATAAATGAGGGTAATTCTTAAATAAATCACGAAAAATCGGCAGTTTTTAAAATAGCTTATCGTAATCTTTTAAAGCATTATTCTGCACAGTATAAGTAAGTTTACCAATATTTTGTAATGTTGTAATAAAATATTGATTTTAAAATCAACCTCAAGGCGTAAAACTTTTATGAATTCCGAAACATGGATGAATTATTTAATACGGTGTACTTAAGCTGGTTGTCAAGTACAGGAACGCTAAGACCGAGGAATAGTTCAGCAAGTTCCCTAGTTCATGCTAAGTTCGATTAGCAACTTAGTCTGCGTTTCGGCAAATACACTTAACTTTGTCAATATTTACTCGCGAATTCATCTTTTAATTCTATTTTGATTTAATATAACTATTGTTATATTTAAATTAAAATAATGTCTTTAAAATTGCGTTTAGATAACGTTTTATTAAGTAGTTAAATTGTCTGCCGTCAAACAATAATAGAAAGAAGCCTCATAGTAGTACCTAACTGGTGGTAAATAGTCAAATTGGTTGCTCATGAATATATAAAAGCAAAGTAAAAGTTCTTGAATGTCCCACTTTGTTTTTAGATTTGTAAGCAAATTCCACAACGTTGAAAGATGAACGTGTGGCTTAATTTCATCCTACACATGCAGGTTTCCTCACGATATTTATCTTATCCACCAAACATGACATAAATTATCTAGCTGGGTTTAAAATCGCGATCTTTTATTCAGATTCATCAGCTCTTTATTGAGATTATAAATAAATTATTTGTTACAATTTCAATGCGCTGTCAACCTCATATTATTTTGTAACACAGGTATATTGAACATTCAATCTATGACGCAACAATAGAAAGTATTACTTATCCGAGGTTGAATAAATGATGAGTGCGTGGAATCTACATATTTTAACGTATCTGTTAGCGTTTATTATTTAAACTAATAAAATCCTTGAAGTCCTTGAACTCCTTATCACTATCACTTTTCTTAGATAAGTATATTACAAATCATCAGCCCTACTTAACGGGTGATTAGTTAAGCAATGCTGTCTTTTTCTTTCTAATGTGAAACCTAAACAGAGAGAAAGAGCAGAAATGTTTAACTAAATAAGTAAGTATGTTTATAAACTTATCTCAACATAAGGAAATGCTTTTGCTAGGCAGTCAAGAAAATACTGGCTGTATATAATAGAATAATTAAAATATTATTCTAGTAAATATTAAGTAAATAATTTTCAAATTAGTGCAATAATGTGTGCATAATCTTGACTGTTTTAGTGGCGAGAAGCATTTGCGAGGTAAAGCAACATTAGCTCTGAGTAAAGAGCATTACATCTCAGAAGTTACTTAGTCCATTAGCCTAAAAGTCGGTAACAATCTTTATGCAATACACTTACAAGCATACGAGACTTGGTAAGTGACTATTTAATCTCAGTTTGTTTAATCGTGGTATTATTACATTATGTATTAAAATTAATAAAAACCTATATTCATAATTTGATTATTTTTTTATATAAATCCAAAATTATATATATATTTTTTGTATTATAGGTAGGTGGACGAGCATATGGGCCACATGATAGTAATTGTCACCATAGACATTGGCATTGTAAGAAATTTTAACCATCCCTTAAATCACTAATGCACCGTCAACCTTGGGAACTAAGATGTTCTGTCCCTTGTGCCTGGCTCACTGACCCTTCAAACCGGAACACAACAATACCAAGTACTGCTGTTTTGCGAGAGAATATCTGACGAGTGGGTGGTACTCACCCAGACGAGCTTGCACAAAGCCCTATCACCAGTAAAATATATATGTGAAAGTCTTCGTTGATAATGGCGGCAATAGTGGGTATTCTGATGTTCGGGACACACCCGGCGTCTTGTACACCAGCGAGCCCCACATACCCACTGTTCCCGTGGGGGAAACGCGTAATGCGTTTTTCCAGCGTTAAAAAAAAGGTTAATAGTCGTCATATTTTTAATTTCGCCTGACGTTTCAATACAGTTGCATATGTGAATCCGATCGTGAACACTACGTCATATCAATTTGTACATTACGAATGTTTTAAACGTTTTGAACGTGATAAATTGTTCTATAGTTAACGAATATGTCAGTTTTTTGTGCATTGAAATATAATAAATTCGTCTACGTTTTATAATTTAAGGTTAGTTTTAAATTCTCCTCGTTTGGCAAACTAGCCACGTGCAAGTTTTACTTAATACAAAAACTGTTATAGTCATATTGTTTAATATTATTTCAAAGCTATATATTTCAACAGTCGTAATAATAAATGTGACATGTTATAATCACGATTTAAGGGACAGCTTGCGTGACAGTTGTTTTTAGCATTTTTTAAAATAAAAATAGGGATAAAATACATTTTATTTAAATCTTGATAAACTAGAGATAATGTTACATTTTTATAGTAATATTAGTGATGTCTGTACATAAAATAAAACCTTCGCTGTTTTGCTTGATTATGATGGTGGCTATGATGTCCTACTCGATTTTCAAGGGTCCATTCTCAAGGGACACTTGTCAACTGTGCGAGATGTATTATAGTATACAAAGACATATCACAAACTTAAACACAAGAACACTCTATTTCTACACTCATAACCCAATGGGACGGAAAAATTCTTTGGACAAATGGCTTAAAATCCTTTCGAAGGAATATAAACTTTGCAAACTTTTAAGCTGAACATATATATATATAGAAAAATCAATTTTACTTTTAATTTTTTGGCGAGAGTTATCGAACTTCTTAAAAAAAAGGTTATCCGTTTTTTAATTTACCTTTTACGTACTTTCAACTGTGGTTGTGTTTTTTTGTGGATATGGTTTATTTAGGGTCAGGGACTAATAATTATGTAACTCACATTGCTTGTCTTAACTGTTATTAAAATTTAATTACATTTTCATTTTAAATTTCATGTTATTTTGACGTTGAACTTTATATAAGCCATATTAATTATTTACATTTTTAGTAAAGTAATGTAATATAAAAATATGTATTGTTTACATTTAAAACAGCACCTAGGCGACCGCTTGTTCCGCTCGGCCTTAATAAATAAAAATATTTTTAATTAATGAAATATTTTTTTCAGAAACGACAACTATATAAAAAAAAATTAAAAAGGCAAACAATTATTTTAATACAAAATTTTAGCCAAATCATTGGGGCCGTGAATTAATCAATTGACTGAAGTTGTTTGACTGAATAAACACGTGTTATATAACGAATTATATAAGTTTTTAAATTTTCAATTTACAATTTGTACATATAAAAATACGTATAATTATCAATATTTATAGCTTGGTAACAAATGACAATCAGATTTCCCATTTGTTCGTATGCCTTCCAAATTCAAAATTTGAAAAAATGCGCAGTGGATCTACCAACGTAACAAAATAGAAAAATATAATCTCGAATATAGTTGCTATTATATAAAATCTAGGATACACTTCAAAAGGAAAACTTCCTGTTCCTTATTCCTCGTGTACACAAATTAGACACGAAATCTCGTAATACAATTACGAGAACGTCTTTTCGTCCCATTTTAGCGAATTTCTTCTGAATACTAAGTGTTCGTATCGCTTTTTTTGCGTATAAAAGTAACATTAATACAATCTTAAGGGAAAAAGATTGTGATCGTCATTTATGAATGTTTGTATAATGATAGTATTTAACATCTAGTTATATGTTATTTATCCTATACCGGAAATTGTATACATTTTTAACAGGCTTGAATATGTGAACAGAAAAAAGCTTCATAATAGTGGAATTTTAGAAATACTTTTGTCGTCAAATTACAATATTTTTAATAGCTCGAAATTGTACTGAGAAGAAAAGTTATGGGCATTATTAGTTATTCTTTAAAATTATTTCAATATATTGAATGATATAATTTAAGGAAAAGGAATATTTTATGTACCCCCATAGAATCAATTACCAAACACTAAAATAATATATGTAATAGTTATCATAGTATATGATATTACCTTGTTTTTCTTTAATCCGCAAAAAATGTCAAATACAAAGAACTCGTTCGAATTTTATTTTATAATAAAAAAAAAAGTTACTAACAATTGACTATTTTTAAAATTTCAAGCAAGAAAAGAAAACGATAACTCTGTCTAAAATATTTGACGAATACCTAAAAATATTTCATTAATTACTTAAAAAAGACGAATATTTTTACCAAATAATATTCCTTCCTCACTACACAGATCCATAACAAGAATGTACAATAATAAATTTCGCTAAAGCCAAATCTAGAGCAGACCAAAAACAAAATTACTTATTCAGCGCAAATAACTATGCTTTACATGAAATAAAAATGAAATTACACTTATTCATATACAAATTTAAGGCTTCTACGGACTGTCTAAATAAGTCTTACGAGTATCAAAACAAGAGTTCCAACCTATTTAACATAAATATCTAACAAGGTCGGCAGTTACGGTGATTCACTGGTCCCGAAGTTAAATTTACTTCCTAATTGAATAAAGAAGTTAGCGTGAATATTATTTATTTACATACTAAACGATGTGTTCGGTATTTACAATCGTGACGTTTGAATTTGGTCGAAATTGATTAAATGAACTGGTTTCATTTATTATTTTAATATGGTATGAATACCATGCATTTTGTACCATGATTTTTGTGTTCGACCGCTACCAATAGTGATCCGGCTTGAAGAGTGACGTATGGCCACAATAATAGGAATATCTGGCGGTGATCGTTTACTATGAGTCCGTCTTCATATCCTTAATATTATAAATGAGAAAGTGAGTTTGTATGTTTGTTTGTTATGCTTTCACGCCGTAATTGCTCAACCGATCATCATCAAATTTTGCATGCATATTGTCAGGGGTACTGAACAGAACATAGGGTATTAACAACTCTCCTCACACTCCTCAAACTAGTTATAATATAAAAACATTCTAATAGTATGAAGAAGGATTCAGAAGTCAATCCACCGTGCTCAACTGTGATTGGCAGATTTATATGTCAGACCATTCGGTTTGATTTCGCTCGTGATTTCAATTTTGTAGATGCAAAATATTGAGATTATTTAAAGAAGTAGTGAAATGTAAATATTGATATGTTGCACACAAATTTGACGCTGAGTCTAGTGAAAAATTTAATAAAAATAAAACAAAAATGTGTATGATGAAGCTTGCCTTCACCATCGCAGGCTGACAGTGTGTTAGAATAGTGGACTAGCATATGGGCCACCTGATGGTAAGTGAATATCTAATAAGTGGTACCACACCTACCTTGGCGAGCTTGTACAAAGCCAGTAAACCAGTTTCTTGATAAAGAAAAGACTAACAATACCCGCTCTTCCTATTTCGACCTGAAATTATATTATTTTATAATATTTCACACCAATTATTTTTAAATTACGTAAAAAATATAATACTTACTTGCAGTCTACACACACATAATCCGACATTTTCAACTAACAAATTCACGTCAGTAGCTTTTAGAGATCCGCGCTCCTGAGACAATAAATTTGTTTGTCGTTCCGTTTGTTCGTGAAACTTTGCTTGTTTCATTGTGTACGTTTTAACTCCCGAAAAGGGTTACGCCATAAGTAGTTAAGGTTTACGGTAGAGCGGCTTTCTGTGCCGAGACGGTAGCTTGTAATCTTTGCTGGATATATTTTTGCTGGGATTTAAGTTATCTTCGAATGTTATCATTTTTCTTTCTTATGTAGTTATTATTATATATTACGTTGTTTGCTTTCATTTAAATTGTTTTTTTTTTAAATAAATATTGTATATGATTTTTGCATCTGCAATATCCGTTGTCATAAACTTGCAATAAACTTGAATTAGCAAAATGTAATTGATAAATTTTATTAATTTATTTTTAATGTGGTTTATGTTTTAATTTACTTTAAATTGACTTATTATTTTTATTAAATACAATAAAATATTTTATAAGTAAAACTATTTGAATATAAAACAAATAGGGCTTTTAGGGCTTACGAGTATTTAACTTCAAATTTTAGTTTAAGAGTTTGTGCTGCCATTGTAATGTGTTCATAGCCTTCTCTAGAAGCTTTTTGTCACAATCTTGCTTGAATGTTAGTATTTTAGTAGCATTTTGAAACGTTATTATGTTGAAATATGTATAATAAAAATTGTATTCTTTACACTGAACGGTGCATTAATGTTTAAGATTTTTGCACTAGATCTCACGGTACTGAACTACACGGTAGTATAAATATAAAATCAATATACGTCGCAGGTTGGCTGATGATTCCGCGTTTAAATTCCGGTAAGGAGAACTGAATTTTAATGTGCTTAATTTGTGTATATCGTGTATATAATTCATTCATGTCCAGTGGTGAAGGAAAATATCGAGAAGATGTGAAACCTGAATGTTATTGATGAAAATTTTCCACGTGTATCCACCAACCTGTATTGGAATAGAGTGGTGGCGTAAACTCTAAACTCTAGTCTAGCAATGGGGCATTTAAAAGCCATTACCATATTTTACTTTTGTTTTTAAACGGGTATATTATCTTAATACAAAAATCATTATTTTGACATTTTAAATTTAATAATATCTTAAAAGCTTAAAAGAGTATTTAAGTCCTGTATAATATCAGTTTCGGTCATTACTTGTTAATCTAAATTTCATTCTTTTTGAGCCAGTACCTATTATATACACTATAATATTTTTATTTCTTACAAAACAATTATCAAAAGGTAATTGACCTGGATCGGTAAGGAAAAATAATAGTTACAGTTCGTACTTCAGCAATTCGCACATTATGATAAAAATAATTTGTTTTTATGTGCTATTCCTTTCAAAGGTCAGCTAGAAGTTAATGAAAATTCTGTACGTGATAAACTTCACAATTATCACACTACATTAACGATACTAATAGCAATACAAAATGTTGCTGTGAAATTGCAAACCGACTGGTACTTAGCGATGCCTACGGAGCTATGAATAATTTAGTCCTAAATATAGGGCATTGCCTTGGTGGCGTAACCTTTATAAGATTCAATCAATAGGCTTTTATTGGAGATCCTTTAGTTTTTATTTACGAAGATGGTCACTGTAATTTTTTTAATTGGTATATAAACGTGAATAGATGGTACGTTTGAAAAAAAAATACAAGATCTGAGAGAAACCAGTAAAGAGACTCATTAGGTAGGAGACACATAGGGTTTACTATAGAGTAATAAATATTTTTAAAAACGTATTGTAACCATTTCACGACTCTAATTTACTTATAAAATTTTCATAACAAAGAATGCTTTCCATAATAACATAAAGTAACTCAATTTTTAATAATGTCCGTGAGTGTCTTTTTATGAAACTAAATACACATCTTTAAAACAAAATATCACAAAGGACGAATCCGTTCTTCTATTGTTTTGCCGAAAAATTCAAGCGTTTTCTAAAAAAAAAAAATCGGCCCTTAAAAATAATAACGCAAAACGGTATTCTCTTCCAAGACAGAATTATTACCTCAGTCTTCATTTAAGTTGGATAATAATGAAAATAATACAGAGAATGCTTACCAAGAATATCTCTACAATAACATTAATAATTCAAAGTGTTCACGGGCCGTTTTTATTCCTTTTGTCGGAGCTGCGCGGTTAAAATAAAAATTTTGTTTGAAGAGACGGCGAAAAAATGTCGTTTCACTTAACTTGTTTTTGCGGGAATACTAGATGAAGTTTTCAGGTGTTGAGATTGTAGGGGTGGCTCTACTTTTGCTATGATGTCACGTTGAAAATATTATATAATATTATATGCCTCTATATATTTTTAGACGAAAACACTAGAGAACATAAATATTCAACACGTTAAAAACGTAATGAATATTAATATGGGTTGTGAAAAATATACTTTTTTTTGTTTAGCGTTTTTCACTTAAAATGAAAACAAAAGATTGATGGTATATTTTTCGTAGATTATTTAAAAAAAAAAAAACAATTTCATAATTAATTTATTATCAAGATTATTTCGATTACATTCATTTTTTACATTGAGTTAAATTGCGTTGTGTTGGTGGGACATTCCCACTGCTGGGCTACGGCCTCCTCTCCCTTTTTGAGAAGAAGGTTTGGAGCTTATTCCACCACGCTGCTCTAATGCAGGTTGGTGGAATACACATGTGGCAGAATTTCGGTGAAATTAGACTCATGCAATTTTCCTCACGATGTTTTCCTTCAACGTAAAGCACGAGATGAATTCTAATCACAAATCACATGAAAATTCAATGGTTCATTCAGTGGTTACATTCATTTTAACAAATAAATAATTAATTCATCATCATTCATCCCTTCTGTCTACCTTATGTTCTTTTTTTAAATAGGTAGTTGGTCTGACTAATGGGCCACTGGAATATAAATGCTTACCAACGCCCAAAGACATTGGCACTGTACGAAATATTAACCATCACCTGCATCACCAATGCACTATCAATCTTGGGAATTAATGTTGTTCCTTGAGCCTCTTTACATTGGCTCACTTGTCCTTCAAACCGAAACACAACAATACAAAGTATTACTGTTTGGCGGTAGAATTTCTAATGAGCGAGTGGTACCTTTTCCACCAACCCGCATTGGAGCAGCGTTGTGGAATAAGCTCCAAACCTTCTCCTCAAATAATGAGAGGAGGCCTTTAGCCCAGCAGTGGGACATTCACAGGCTATTACGGAGTGGTACCTACCCAGACGGGCTAGCTTATAGCTCATAGCTTTACTGATGAACGTTGCTTAGCGGGTGATTAGTTAAGCAATTTCTCGAATTTCTTCTTTCGAATTTCAAATCAATAATGACGTAAAGTTTATTATATGTAGATTCTTAAGATCAACGAAAATCATAAGGAAACTTATTTGTAAACGTTACCTTATGTTACCTAAGACCGGGGTATCATTGAATGATATAAATACTTAACGAACCCGGCCGGGTATCCCTAAGCGTGTACTTAAACGAAATACTTAGGGGATATTCATTGCGTCTTATTACCTTTTATTACTTTTAAATAGTATATTAAATGCTATGAATTAAATTTTAAGACGCTTAAATCGTTTCAATTATGAAGAACTTCACGAGTAGCAGATAGGCAAACAAAAATCTGATTTTATTTATATTCAATTTGTTGTAAACATGTAGAGGACATGTTTGCAACACAGATTTTTTTTATAGAAAAGGAAGGCGGACGGTGCCCTTAGACATTGGCACTGTAAGAAATGTTACCCATCGCTTACTTCGCCAATGCGCTACCAACCTTGGGAACTAAGATGTTATGTCCCTTGTGCCTGTAATTACACTGGCTCACTCACCAAGACCAAGTACTGCTATTTTGCGGTAGAATATCTGATGAGTGGGTGGTACCTACCCAGACGAACTTGCACAAAGCTCTACCACCAGTAAAAGATACAATTAACTTATTGTTTTTATCATGTTAATGTCAATATATATAAATGTTCGACGATTTGACTAACAGTCAGGATGCACTACTTTGAATGCTCGTACCCTGTTAAAAGAGCGCAATAAAAGACGCAGTGGATATTATAACTCATAAAATGACCTTATAAATACAAGAATTCGATTTTTTTCAACTTTGCAATTAATTATATATTTTCAAGAAATTTCTCTTCCAAATTTTATAGTTTGCCGAGCAGTCATTTAAGTACTACATTTATTATACGCGAAACGCGCTGAAACTCCATACTTATGCGTCGCCACGATTGACTCGATAACGCTGCGACCGATATTTAAATAATTATTACTCCTCACCATTCTCAACTTAACTTAAAAGTCTAACGGCTATTTGTTAATGTTCAAATATTTTTCAACTGTATATAAAGTAACGCATACACAGTAGAATCATAAAGAACATGATATAAAAACGACACAAAAGACTGTTTGATCGCTAAATGAGCGAGCGATCTTTTCCACAAACTTTGAATATGGAATGTATAAAATGAACATTTGGGGTTTAAATTTTACACTACGTATCGCGTTTATTTTAATTTGAAATATCGTATTTTTTTATTTATTCGTATTTTGTAAAAGGGCATTAAAATTGCAATATATCGTTCGTATTACTTGGAACGGCGGCGTTGCAGCAGATGCGGTGTCGATTAGTCATTGGATTCCATTATTTCCATTGTTCTGTTCGCTCAGATCTCGTTTGTCTAATGGATTATAGTACTAAAAAAATCTACAATAACAATGGTATTTTATAGCAATAGCTTTAATGGGAACGTATATGAATTATTACATTGTATTACCGTTTAGACTTGTCTATTATTTATTAATCTGTGGCACTTTATAAATTTAAAACCGATGTGCTCTTATTTCCTTTTCAATTGTTTTAACACATTGTTATAAAGCCTACCTTACGTTTATTTTACAGTCTTCGTTCCTAATACTATTCGATTGTGCTAATATTTTGAATGTGATCATTTTTATCATATTAAAACATATACGGGCGCGTTTAACCAAAACTGACATGTGTGCCCTGACAACAAACGACACTCTTATGCCTTCATAATCTTTCTCCGCCACCACTCTCCAGGCTCTTGTCTGTTCTTACCACGCATTCTATAGGCGTTGATATAAATTATCATTATGACAATATTTCAAATATGACCAATAGTTCAGTTGATTTTGCTGATCGCTACAAAAGTCGCAGATGGCGCCACTGTTGGGACAACCGTTTTGTATCGTTTACATTCGTTAATGGCTATCGTATAGCGCGAACAAATTTTTTCAACCATTCAATTGGTCCAAATTATTCCTATATTTATTTTTTACACATGGCGTATCGCTTCCGTAACGGTTTAAGCGAAACAGCGTTTCAGCTTTAATTCGACGCAGATTGTGTCCCATTGAAATTTTATGGCCATTAAATGCATATTGTATTCCGTTGTAATTTAAATGTTCCATTATAAATATAATATGTTTTGCATGTAAAGATTAATTATTAATTTGATTTATTTTTTCATTACAAATAACAAAAATCATATAACCGACTGTAAATGTCTCATTACTGGACAAATTTCTGCTCATGTCTTCAATAGAGGGCTTAGAGTTTCCACCCGACTCATCTATTATATATACAAAACTGCACAAATATAAACAGTGACGTCTTGGTTATACTAATAACCATTTACTTATAAACATTATCCCTGGAATTAGAATGACTCATTCATAAACATAATATTACTGGTGGTAGGGCTTTGTGCAAGCTCGTCTGAGTAGGTACCACCCACTCATCAGATATTTTACCGCAAAACAGCAGTACTTGGTATTGTTGTGTTCCGGTTTGAAGGGTGAGTGAGCCAGTGTAATTATAGGCACAAGGAACATAAAATCTTAGGTCCCAAGGTTGGTGGTGCATTGGCGATGTAAGCGGTTAACATTTCTTACAGTGCCAATGTCTAAGGGCGTTTGGTGACCACTTACCATCAGGTGGCCCGTATGCTCGTCCGCCTTCATTTTCTGTCAAAAAAAATATTCCGAAGTATTTCTATTTGGTGTTAGAATATATAATTCATTCATAGTAGATGTAAATTATATCATATATGGATTGATTGATGGATTTTCGATACATAGAACCTATCTTCGTTTAATATTTATTTACATTGAAACGTAAGAACATGGTAAATATTTGCATGAATGTTTATTTTTAAAAGGAAATAGGTAGTTATAATAAATTATAAGAAACGATCAAGTCTAACTGAATGCGGTCGTGATCTCATTTCCTAACAGTAACAGCGTTTCGGCTATTAATAGGATAAACACACGGTTCGCGAAATATGAACCAATCTGCTTAGGTGCCCATTGACCTGTATTGAAATCTGCTTCTGAATATTTGCTGTGATAAAACTCCGAAATACCGTATTTTGTTTTTATTGGGAGCGCTATTTCAGTACCGACAATTTCGTCTGCAACGTCTTATGATCAGCAACGAAAATTAAAGGAATTCTCGACATATTTTTTTAAAATATAATCAAACAAAAACAAAAGTGTTAATATTATTTTGGTTAGTACAAGTAAATCTTAACTGAAGATGATGATAACGGGCTTAAACTCGATTTTGTCTTACCTTTCATAATTCAATATAATATATATTATATATATTTATTTATTTGATATTATATATGTAATTCTTATTTTTATTTGTACAAATTAAATTATTAAATTATACTAGGTATGTATATACCTGTCATAATTTCCGATTTTTGTTTATCTTCTCTCCTAGGCCTTTCGCCTCGAGGGATGAAGTTTTTGCCCAGAAGTATACAGGATAGGATGTTACTTTCAATTTACTTTTATTTCTTACTATGTATTTAAATTACTGTGTAAAAATATTAAGGTCCCCTGGTGATAATAGTAACCGCCTATAAACATTGGCAATGTAAGAAATATTAAACCTTATCATGGGTTATGCGCGACCAACTTAGTACGTCCCTTGTAACTGAATTTATATGAGCTCAGTCATCCTTCAAACCGGAACAACAATATTAAGTATTGCTCTTTGGCAGTAATATGTGATGGGTGGTACCTAAACAGACATAAATTGCATAAATCCCTACCACCAAGCAGCGTAATCACATTTAATTATACAATTTATTTATGAATTTATTATTAAATTGATTTATGCCACCGGACAATCTTTTAGACTTATCTAGGTATTTACTATAAATTTGTAATGTGTATTTTTTATGATTTATTTAAGTTTTATATAAAAATGACTGTACATAGTTTTATATATGTTTAAACAAACGGTGTAATGATATTATACAATTCGAAATTTAAAATAATTTTTCAGGCATTACATCGTCGAAACGTTTGCAATTTGTCCTCTTGTATTATGAAGCGTTCATATGGTATGTTGTGGCTATTACTTTACCGCAGAATGTATAATTGCCATGCCAATTTGACACGAATTATGGCTGCTTCATTTGCTACAATAATTCTGACGGCAGGCGTTTCATTCGCCGCTTTACGAATGTATTTTTAAGCCGTGTTAATAATGTCGCTTTATTATGACGGCTTGAAATGTTTTTATGGATCAAATATTATGTGGCAATTTAAGTATTAAGTACATGTTTTTACGACTTTTCATTGCGATTTGATGATGAAGGTTATTATTGTTACAATAAAAGTAAACCTAGAGGTTATTATTGAAATAAAATGATTATTAGCTATAAAATTTTCGAATAAAATCGATGGAATCAAAATTTACCTTATTCGAGGAGGCTTTAGAAGATTAATTTCAATTTATAGATATCATTGGATTGGAATTTTCATTATACCGAAATAACTGGCAAGATAGTTAAGTTACATCGGTAATTAAATATAATTGAATTATTGTTATTTATTTAACGCATGTAATCAAACTTTTAACACGATAGCTCTTAATGCTAAACTAAATATCATGTACCATTTTCACAATCATCTCATCTCATCTCTATCTCCTAGTTAGTCGGTTAATTTATTTTATAAAGATGTAAATTTTTCAAGTTTAGATGTAGATGGTAATCTTCGAAATTACTCCATTACCCATAATACCGATTTAAAAAATCTCTCACCTTGTATATCGCGTTTAAATAAAAGTGTTTTCGTGGAGACAAATTTTGCAATATAATTCGACGAAAAACAGTCTAGGTAATGCTTCTCTTACAACGCCTTACCGGTAAGAAATATATGAATAATTTATATAGAAAAGTAGAGCTTAAGAATTTCGGTAAATGTCCTTGACGACGTATGTATATACGTACATAAATAAGGCATAATCAGTTTGAAAGATTTATTTAGATAAATATTTCCTTTAAATAGATATTTAAATAAACGCGTAAAACAATAGGTAATACTTATGAGAAATACTTATTTTATATAATCACAAATACATCTTAATATCGACAAATATTAGATATTAATGCAGAATGTAATAAAGGTAGATTGCATTCGACTATTTCGTGTAACTTCCCATCGCCTAAACTAATAATTCCTAAAATTCACTGAAAACAACCCGACCTTTCAAAACCTCGCTGATTCGCGATAACTTTATCGCATATCAAATCCGTTGCAACGAGTAAATCACAATTACACGAAATCCGAAAATTTTCGACCATAACTGAACATTATTTGGTTGGTAGTCAGCTAATGCGGTTACCAAAGCTATAGTTAGACTGGAAGTTATATTTAAATTAGTTTCACAGTTTTCTTATTTTATAATTATATTTTAACTAATATTATTTAACATACTAATTAATATTTGAATATTTGAATTAGTATGTTAAATAATTAATAGAATGAAAATCTTAAATATTGAAAATTAAATAATGAAAACATATTTTATACAATTATAATTAGGCATTATAGTATACGGCCTTTTATAAACCGTGTCTTCTCTTTTCGAATGTCAAATCAATAACGACAGAAAGGGAGATATCAGTGCTTAAATAATAAGTTACTAAGTTATGTTTATAAGTAAGGCCGTTAATGTTTAACTTAAACATACTACATCAGTCTAATTTTTTATATTACTTTGTATCATAACTTCGTAAGAATTTTCCTAACAACGAAGCGTGTCTTAAGTCGATTTAAAAACTAAATTATTCGTTATATAAAGTACGTACGTTTATTATTAGAGCACCACCTACCTCATATCCTATGAGTTATCATTTACTCCGTTGGTTGCCTGGAAGAGATCGCTATGCATGTAATAAGCGATAAGGTCGCTAAAATTGTATGCTACTTTTATTTAGGCTGTATCCATGTTTTGTATACTTTTTTTCTTTGTGGTGTACAATAAAGTATAAATAAATAAATACAAGGTATATCTAGTATTATTACGTCTACGAACACGATACTCATCTTCATAGCCAGTACATTAGCTAATGCAATTGCGTTCCTCAAAACATAATGCTACCAATCAACGCTTACACGAATCTTTATGAATACCATTTCAAGAATTATCGCGATATGAAATTATACTTCGGTTAACGATGCTTCGACTTAATACTAAAATTGGTATATATAACTATATCGCCTCTGTTGATGGTTATTTTGAACACGCTGTAGATTTGTTATGCGTGGTTAATTTACTATTGAATTTTATTATTTTTAATTATAAATTAGTTATATTTTATAGCCAAATATCGATTGTATTGCTATATTCAGTGGCTCGGTTTGATTGCAGTTTGTTTAATCACAGTGACATCTTGGATCCAATGATTGGCAGCATATCTGTTGTTAAGTCAATGACTTATATTTCTTACAGTGCCAATGTCTATTGGCAAAAGTGATTCTTTAACATCAGGCTGCTTACCTGTTTTCTTAAATGCCTTCCATTTTCAAATATGAATAAGGTGTAGTATAGTCGAATTTATTCAACGAGGTCGTGATTGAATTTTCGTTTTTTCATAGGTTTTTATATATAACTTCACACACTTATATTTCTTTCTTACGGGGCTTAAGTTGGCTAAAGAGAATGTTTGTAGCATTATGAGTAATTAACTTATGTTGAGTAAAAAAATATATTTTATAAAAACTAAATTAAATAAAAGTTGCAACGAAAAACAATTGTTGATATCATTTGTTTTTACCTCATCTGTCAATGTTGTTTTTTGGGTTTTGGGTCGTGTAAGTTACATTCAAAGAAATGTTTAATGCAATACCATCTTTGTGAACTTTATATTTAGGTATAAATTCATATGAATTTAAGTATTTTACAAACTCTGAGTCCGCTACATCAGTGTCTGGCTTTAAAGTCAGAACTTTTAAAATTGTCGCACGAAATATGTAAAAGGATGATGAATGGGACAGCGTATCGCGGAAAATGGTAGCGATGTTATCTCGTACGAAGGATTAATTTTTCTGCTCATTTTTAAAAACAACTCGATTTTTTTTAAAGTAATCTCGAAAATGGAACGTGACGACGTGACATTTTGTATGTTTCTAGAGAATTTAAAGTAAATGTAAATAAAAAATAATTAAATTAAAAAAAAAAAAACTTCTTAGCATTGTAAGCTATTTTATCTATACATTAATTCGTATGCATAGATAATTGTCATACATTGAATGGTTATTACAAAAAGGAGAAAACTTGATATAAAAGAAATTTTTTATCGAATTCCAAGAATAAAAACTTCAACCCGAACAAATCGTAATTCAAATACAAAAATGTAACCTAACAACATGTTAGATTTATTTAACAATATCATAAAAAGCTTAATTAAATAAAATGTAAATATATCACTAGTTATCTAATAAAAATCATCATTTAATACAATTAATAAATCCTCAAAAGCACGCAACGCTTTTGTTGACCTTCGGTGTTGTGAATGTACCTTATACGGTGGTAGCCACTTTCCATCTGGTGAGCCTTTTGAACAAAAGAAGTATAAATAATAAAACATTTTACAATCTTTGCAATTCTAATATTTAACAAATTTTAGATAAGAATCTTGCTAGACCAGACCTTGAAAAAAAAACGAATATTATATTTAAATAAAATCCAATTTAACCACATCGATAACATAAAAGTTTTTAGAGTAATCCATATTGGTAGAGCTATAGTCATTCATCGCAACTTTAACGTAAAACGTTAAAAATTTATATGCGAAAATTGACTAAAATAATTACGGCATTCAAAGGATACACACACCAAAATAGCGTGACACCGTGAGTCGGTTATCATCTTTTCACGAGTGAGTTACGAAGTGAGTTCTCACAGAATAGCACTGATAGTGCAGCAAGCCCTATTACCGTCACTGGAGTTAAGGGTCGTTCAGTGGAGTGTGTTTACAGGTCTTTTCACGTTTTTAATTATTCAATGCACAGCTTTATGTGACAGTATTTAAGGTTAGTAAGTAAAATGTTTAGTCTGAATGTCTCTTATATCTACTTATAAAGGGTTTTGGAATTATTAATCTATTTATTTTTTATTATCTTTTAATAATATTATGCTAATGTCCCACTGCTGGGCTAAAGGCCTCCTCTCCATTTTTTGAGGAGTCGGTTTGGAGCTTATTCCATCACGCTGCTCCAGTGCGGGTTGGTGGATTACATGTGGCAGAATTTCAGTGAAATTAGACACATGCAGGTTTTTCTCACGATGTTTTCCTTCACCGTAAAGCACGAGATGAATTATTATCCCAAATTAAGCACATGAAAATTCAGTGGTGCTTGCCCGGGTTTGAATCCACGATCATCGATTAAGATTCACGCGTTCTTACCACTGGGCCATCTCGGCTTATGTTAGCATGCTTAGATACTATGTTTATTCACGTGTTTGTAAAAATGTTCATGTATGCATTTTTTGTATCATATTATTTTCTAAACATTATTCCTTACATCACCAATGCGCAACCAATATTGGGAACTAAATGTTACATTTCTTGTGTTGTAATTACTCTGGCTCACCCAGGCGGGCTTAGTCAAAGCCTTAACACCAAGAATACTCCTACTACTACTACTATACTAATAATATTTTCTCCTCGAATTAGGTGTATAGATTGACGGCCATCTGGGTAGATACCACCCGCTCATTACATATTCTACCCCTTAACGGCAATAATGACTATTGTTAAAGTTCCGGTTTAAAGGGCGAGTGAGTCAGTGTAACTACAGGCACAAGGGACATAACATCTTAGTTCCCAAGGTTGACCGCTAATTACCATCCGGTGACCCATATAAAACACACACATAGATATTAGATACTGGAACTTTAAACTTCAATTATGCTTTGAAGATAGTAACGATTATGAAATATAACTACTACATATAAATAATAGACGCCTCAAAATATCATATCACCTTAAGTCAGTCAATAAAAAGATATTTAATGGCAGACTTAATCCTTTTAAGAGTTTTTGATCTACTGTTATAACCAAATTTATTTTGCCATAATCGTAGATCAAACCCCTTAATGGATCCATCGAGGATGGAATGAAACAAATGTATCATCATAATAAAATGGCGTTCCGCCAGCGACGCTATCACGAAACGTGTCTTGTAATCGTCGAATGTTAAATGGATATGTTTCATGTTCATTGAAATTTAGATAGATGTTGTAATCGCTTAATTAGGGTGTTCTGTGATTGAGCCTGTTGAATTAAATATGTGTTTTTTTGTTTTCAGGTAAGTTCTGTTGCTGTTTGTAATTTGGACTATTCTGTAAGTACTAGAATAATTTTGAAAAATTGCGTCCATTCAGTAACCTGGTAAGAAGAAAAGTAACAGCCTTCAAATGTCCCTCTGCTAGGCTATGGTCTCTTCTCCCTATGAGGAGAAGGGTTGGAGCTTACTTTACCACGCTGCTTCAATGCTGGTTGGTATACGTGTTGGTTTTCTTTCACTGTCAAACACAAGATGTAATAAACACAAATCAAGCACAGCAAAATTAAATGGTCTGGGTTTGAAGTCACATTCATCGGTTAAAATTCACGCGTTGTAGCTACCAGGCCATCTCAGCTCTTAGTACTTGACAGAAGTAAAACGTTTTAGCATCAGAAATGTTACACTCAAACTTGGTCTTGTATTTTTACTCTTATTACGCCCAACATGCTTCTATAAAACAAATGAATGAAGCTTTTTTTCATTTTTCTTGGCTTCAAAATGGAAATTCTTTTATTTTCGTTGCAAGCAATTTTTTAATTAAAAAAGTCAATTATGAACTGACTATTAAGTTTATCCTCCAAGACTGTTCATCGAACGTCCAAAGGGACAAACATGTTTTCTCATAAATAGATTACCCGTTGTCAGCGCACTGTGAGCCGGGGCGAATCTATTGAGCGCGTTATTTCCGCGCCGACTTACATGGACGTAGATTTGTAGGAAGTGACTCTTGATTGACTATTCGTATTTGGTGCGTTTGAATCACTAACTATTTCGTGAGCCACATAGCAGCATGTTACAAAAAAAAAGTATTTCTGTCAATAAATTTTAAACAATAAATTCTATATCTCATCTTTCTCTGGTGGTATTAAAATGATATGAGATTATCGAGACGAGAAGATTGCACCATAGTTTGTGCTCGTATATCTTATAATGTTCTCTTATATCGCCAATGCGCAATCAACCAACAATTGGAAACTAAAATGTGTCTTTTATGCCTGTTATTACACTGGCTCACATTTCAAATTGGAACAAAACAATGATTGGATGGTAACCAGACGAACTTGCATAAACGTACCGCCTTGATAGTTAACGTAAACCTCAACATATTTACTATGATGTTCGCGGTCTTGTCCTTGAAAATGGCCGACATGATTGAAATTTGTACGGTAGAATATTATTTTAAATTAAATTATTGTATGATTTGATCTAGTTGTTTTAAAAATAAAACCAAATTAATAAAATAGTAGTCATTGGCGGGATTTCACGCATGGAAATTATTCGATATATAATTTTCCTGCCTACTGTTATGGAAATTTTGCCCCATGATCCACCCAGACTTACTATCTGTCACTCATTCTAGTTGACAATTTTCATGTTGATCCCGTTTTATTTTTTTCATATTAATTGATTTTGAATACACACACTGCATACTTTTGACACATTAATTACTTATATAAAATTGCTAAATCGATATTAGAAATATGTATTAAAACAATGTATAGAAAACATTGTTTTAATGTCGTGACAGTCGATGTAAGTGTATTTAATTTTAATTATAATAAATTTACTATAAAAAAATCTATGGCCAAATTTTTGATCAATTCAGGTATTCAATACAAAACTCCTAAATATTGTTTGACATTCAAATAACACCCATAACACAGATCCTTCAAATAAAAATGAAAAATCGAAATGGCATTTCCAGATAAATCCCATTTCCGCGGGATCTCGCCTACAATTCGGACGTGGAGCTTCCAAAGCAATCGATTTCCGGCCTATTCGACTTTAAACGGGGAATCAAACCCGATATCCGAACGGATTTAGTTGTGGACTCGATAGTTCGTAATGAATAGAGTGGAGCTCCACGATTCACTTAGGTTTATCCGCGTAGTTTATTAATCAATGCTTGGATGTCCCTTTACCGTGATTTATACTTAATGTTATATACTTAAGAGACTTACTAATAAAATGATAATTAACTAGCTTAATAAATAATTAAATAGCTTAATAGAAGCTTGTTAAAAAAAAAAAAATTACGTATTGCCTGAAAATATGACTAGGAGAGCTATTATTATTATTATTTCGGTACATTCGGTATACAGTAGGTACCACTCAAAAAGTTATCCAAGGGCTAAACAGCCTTTGAATTGAACCAATATAATTACAGGCACTAGGGATATAGAATCTTAAATCTAGCGGTTAAGCACCTTGACGATGTAAGAATATGTTTTTTATCCTTCTCACCGATATGTTCTGGTTTGAATGGCGGGTGAGTCAATGATATTACATAATAATAATAATTATTTATTTATTCAAGTAACAAGACTTATATACACAATTACAAAAATATAAAAAAAATAAACAACGATCTACTACTTACATAATTTACTGGTCCAGCTGAAATTACAGGCGGGTTTTTTTAGAAAACAATTATTGAATGTATTCTAAAAAAAATGTATCACTAATACAAATTTACATACCTCTACGCAGTTTCATGCAAATCATTCCTATTTTTAATCTACTGTTTTTAATTTGTATGAAATATCTAGTTTCTATTCAAAATCCGACTGCTCCAATATCAAACCGGATCGGACTAGTTTTATTACTATAAACCAACCCGACTTTCCGTACCTCTGTTCGATAGCAACCTAATATTTGCAGTGTAATTTCGACCTGATCCCTGAATGCACGGTACAGATAAGAGTTTGTTCACATTATGCTTTGAGATCTGACTGTAATGCATTGAATTTATTTCCATTTAATGAAATGTAAGCCTGACTGTAAATCTGTGAATTCCGAAGCAAGCTATTGCTGAACCCGCTCGCTATGTTCACTAGGCACCAATAAAAATATAATCACCATTTCGTACTTATGCCAAGAATAAAATAATGAATTAATGTAAGAATATATAATTTAAGTAAGTAGGATACATAACATGTTAGCTCCCAAAGTTGGTGGCTTGGTTACAAGCTAAGATGTTATGTCTTCTTAATGACTGATGAATCTCATTGTTTTTTATTAAATGTCGTAATAAGGTCAGCTAAGATGTGTCTTTCATATGTCTTATTAAAAAAATACTAATTAAAAAAAAAAACCAATGCTTTTAAAAATGAAAAGTTACTAAAGATGTTGGAAAACATCGGATGGCAATGGAAACGTTGACAATGTGTGAATGCGGCTCGTGCAATAAAAGTGTCCAATTTCAGCTATAAAACTTTGCACATCTACCTAGTTTAATCAAGAATGCGATCATAGTTACGAGTAGATACCGACCGAACCAATGTGCTTGTATAATTGTATTGGCAAATATGAAAATTAGCGGTATTAAAACTTTAGCGATAAGGTCGCCTTTGTAAAATAATTTATTATTTTATCTATTTACTGTATGTAAAAAAAGTGATTGTACATAAAGGCAGGACAAGATAGATGAAACATATATATATTTTTTATAGAATAGGAAGGTGGACGAGCATATGGGCCTGATAGTAAGTCACCAACGCCCATGGACATAGGCATTGTAAGAAATGTTAACCACCGCTTACATCACCAATCCGCCACCAACCTTGTGAACTAAGATGTTATGTCCCCGGTGCCTGTAGTTACACTTTCTCACTCACACTTCAAACCGTAACACAACAATACCAAGTAATGCTGTTTATAGAATATCTGATGTGTGGGTGGTACCTACCTAGACGGGCTTGCACAAAGCTCTACCACCAGTAATTATTATTCTTGTATCTATAAGAATTGTTTATGATATAGTGATAATATTTTTATATTTTTTGGACCATTTAAAACCACGTAACTGCAATGCTTATTAGAAATTAAGTGAGGATCTTAGGCAAGGTTAAGAGGAGAATCTTATTTCTTACATTTCTAAAAGATTTTAAATAATATCATCATATTATTTTAGAAACGTAAGAATGAATTTAAAACTAACAAAAAATAATTAAGTAAAACATGTAAGCTTAATTTCTCTTTCCTGATCTAACTCGCGCTATTAAAACTTCTGGTGACATAAATAGTCGTAATAATTAAATTATTATTTCTAGTAATATTAGCTTACCTTGTTGATATTTTGTTAAAATTGTATAAAAATAATGTAATTACAAGATAATGTTACGCAAAAACTGAGTCGACGGAACTTTTTCGTCGCTTACTTAACTTTGAGAGCTTTTAATTACTCAGTAATTAGTGACGCTTTAATGCTCTTCGCATTAACAGAGCTTAGCGTTTTGTGAATTCATTTACACGAATTGTCTGTTTAATTATCAAAATTTGTCTTACTTATATACTTAAATTATATGAGTTTTTAGTCGCGAATGTAACGTTTTTTACAGTTAGAAGAAGCAAAATTGTTTCATAATCTAAAATTAAAAATTTCACTATTTTTATATACTTCTTTCTACACACTGAAATTGAGTTATGGAATTATGTTTTTTAGAGTGAGTAACAATAACTCAAATGATACTCAATGACGTAAAAAAAACTTTCTCTTTCGTACTTATGTATACGCAGATCTTCCGTCTTTGTTGTTTGAAGATGGAAGCTTTGCAACGTGATGTGACCTTGTAATATCACTCTACGTGCGTAGTACGTTTCATATCAACAATATAATACATTTCTAACAGGCAAACAAAAAGTGTGATAAAGGGTTGAAAATTATGACAGCATGTGTCGATTAAAATAATTATAACCACTTTTAGTTTTCGAATTAATCATTTTTTAACAATGTAAATTATTAATTAAGGTAATAATTCTGAAATATATATATTCACGTTTAAACTTCTGGGAGCCGTTTGTATTATTTTAATTATAATAAAATTCCAAGTAATTTAAAGCGTGGATTTACTAATAGTTGATTCTCGTCGGTTAGTCTGGTTAAAATTTACTTTTCAAACTAGTGATAAAATTAACTTTAATTCGACCTTGTTAAACGATTTAAAAGTGTTTGTAAAAAGCCTAATTGAAAATGGTATATTTTATTTTTACTGTTATAAAAATTAATTGCAATTTTTATATGATGGCTTATTATTTTTGCCATTTCATATCGTCCAAAATGAAGTCGCTGAGATTATGATACACTTTTAAAGCTCACGTTAAAGTAAGCTTCAAACGGGCCGTATTATGCTTAGTGGTAGGTAGTTCAGTTTAACGGTAATCGTCGGCCATATCCCACTGACTATAGAATAATTTACACAAAGAAGGTACGATAATATCTCCTTAGCAGTGGTCTGAAATTTTGTATGAGTTGTAATGAAATGTACGTAGGTCCGTAGATTCCAGGATTGAGCTTTTACTGCTATGTGTGGAGCTTTAACGAAAATTAGGGTACGGTCGTGATTGATGTAATGTTGGATTGTTGGAGAAATAATTAAACTTAAGGCTTATTCAGATTTCAAAATGTTTCTTATATAAAAAAAAATCGTATTATATTTTGAAATAATACATAAACAAAATAATTATAATAAATAATTATAACTATTTACTATATGTATTAAAACTGATTAATAAAAAAATTAGTAATAAATAGTTTCTTCGTATTATGAATGTTGATTATATTAAGAATTGATAAATACGCAGTACCTAATTACTCTTTTTCAATTATATACCTATAAAAATAGGCCTTTTAATATAATGGGTTATAAATGGAATATTTTAGAGTTCCTAGAGACCTAATTCCGTTTAAGCGAGTCGGTTCTATTTGACTCGATAGAAAAACAGTTTTCTCGTCGCCGGGAAAGCTAGAGGCCATTACTACGCTTTTTATATTTAAGCTCGGCTACCCTGCTGCGGTTCTACCATTAATATCTCCCGGGGGAAATCACAGAAATTTGGGATTGCCTGATGCCTTAGCACACTTCGCAAAGTTTTATCCGGCCGAGATTTTGATTAAGTAGAAAATAAGTAAAATTAAACATCTGCTTTATAGTATGAAATTTCTGTATTTCGGGCCAGTTTTTTATCTTTACGTAATATTAGGACATAATACCGTTATTATTTACATAACTAAATGTAATGATGGGTTAGTCTATTTCACTAAGCCAAAATGGTTTAAAATACTAAGTATGTAGATTTTAAATGACGGTCGGCTTAAATCCAAGTTAGTATATATACTAAGTTAATACTAGTTACAAGTTAGTATATATACGACTAGTTAGTGTATACGTATATATATAGTATATATAAGTTATGTGCTTAATTAATGTTGACATTCATCTTGTATGGTTACAGAAAATATAATAAGGAAACCTGCATGGGATACCTGTATTGCATAAATTTGCCGTATGTGTACCCACTATTCCGTAATAAAGTAGCGGGGTGGAATAAGCACTAAACCGTTTCCTTAGTAGAAGAAAAGGCCCTTCTCAAAATTATGACTACGATTTCAACAATTATTCCAAGGAATGTATTTTAAAATTACAATAAAAATTTATTTTTAAGTCTTTTTATTTTAATCTTAGTAAAAATATATCAATAAACAAAAAATATATACAACTATACAATATATTTCTGTATAAGTTTCGTAAATATAAAGAATCACTTTTCAAATAAATAAAGCGTCTCGACAGCTTGGACAATATGTCAGCGGCCATATTAAATTACTGGTGACGTCACGTAGCTGTGACGTAATTTCGGAACACTTAGCAATCAGTCTAAGTGTCATAACAAAATTGTTTTTAATTTTCTACATCAAAATGCACTTTATTCAACTAGGCTATTACAAAGCACTTCTGAAATTAATAAAATCGATTGAATAACTACCGAGCTATGTATTATGTATATCGTAGAGTAATATGCCTTATTTACTATATACTTTTGTAACATATAATAAATGAAAATAGTGACTAAATCTATGAATTAGTTCACACGTAAGAAAAAGAAAAATCATTTCAGTTTATTTATATGTTTAATCTCACCATTGCTTATTGTAATGTTTGACACAGGGTTATTATTGGAAACATGATATTATTTTACTAAAGGCATTTCAAAATCAGTCTTTAAATTTCCAAGTCCTTGGATGTGGCTATTCACTTGCCATTAGGAAATGTTCTGGATATACATTTAAAAAGCAAATCTATTGTAATATTTGTGATATATTTTTAAATTAATTTTAATTATATAAAAAATATATTATTCATCTTTCCAGGGATTTAAATATAATCATTACAATAATTTCTAGTTAAAAGCTTTAACGAGTTTGAAGAATTCGACTATTATCGCTTTTTGTGGACCGCGCCAGGATACTTTAGTATGCCCGAAAAATCGACAATATTTATTTAACTGGTCGGCCAGCATTGTTCGAAAACGCCAAGTGTAACTATGATTTTACCAATGTACATTTCCATTAAAAATAATCTAAATTGTTACATTTTTCGTTTTCCAAAAGTAACCATTAAAAAAACAACATTTACGTTATTGACGTAAAAAATATCTGTTTCTATATAAACAATCACGGCAATATCCCTTTGTCAAGTTCAGAAGACAGAATACCCAAAGCACAGCAGTTCATAACGTACTCGTCAGAGTACGGCTCGAATTAGTCCCGGAATAACTAAGCATAGTAACGTCAACTCACTGAGCCCATTGTTTGTGTATGTTCCACTCAACTAGGCTTCAGAGCGTATCTCCAGTCACTCGCTCATGCTGTAATGTTTAATAAACAACATATTATGGAATAGAATTTCTACGAGATTTTATGTACTCATTTGATATATAATGTTTTTCTCACAGATTTTGATGTAAAAATTATTTAATAGAAACCTACGATAGAATGAATTGATCTTATAATTCCCATTTGTATCCGTTGCAATGTTTTTAATTTAATTGTTATTGATTATCACGCATATCGCTATGTACTTATTACATTTGTTAATTCATTCTACTTAGAATACCTAAAGGGAATATTTGTGTCTGAAGAACGCTTATTGATCTAAAACGCGTCAAGCGTCCTCGATGTCTGGATGGATTTTAATATTAATAAAAATATAGTAAAAGTAACGGTTTTTAATTGTTCATCAAATAAAATGTTGTCCAATAAAATGGTGGAATTTTGAACACGTTCGATTTATATTTAAATCGACGAACCTGTCAAATATCATTCGTTAAGTAGTTTCCTATGGTACCAGATTATCTTTAGTCGAGTGAACATAATAACGAGGTTTTATTTCAACACGGCCAAACATCGCGTAATGGAGTCCACCTGGACTCTGCTAATAGCCGGTGTGACACGAAAATATGAGCCACTAAATCAACGTTATAATGACCAAAGTATAGTCTTGATATATTTCAGCAGTACCACAAGAAATTGTTTTACAAAAGACTTAATTTTGATATTGTTGGACAAAGTTAAGTAGTCTATGGAAATAAAATATGAACTATTATGGATTTGCATTTCACCATAGGACGACCAAGCAAGTATATAAAGAAATAATAGCTTATTTCCTATTTTTAAGAATTTAGTAAGTATATTTTCTGTATTATAACAGCATGAGAGGACATGGCCGAGTGGCTAGAATATACGAATGAATCTTAAACTAAAATTGCGTGTTTAAACCAAGGCAAGCAATATTCAATTTACATTTGTTTAATTTGTGCTTATAATTCATTTTGTGCTTGACGTCAGATGATCTTTCCATGTGTATCCACCACATATTTTATGGGAGTAATAGTTGGATAGGATTTAAACCTTCACCTCAACAACGGATAGGCCTTGTCCCAATATTGGAACATTTACAGGCTGTAACTTTTCATATGCATCTATTATAAAAGCAGACATAACATTTTTTAATAGAAACACAATCTCGGTGTCCAAATGGTTACATAAAATGATTGCGAGCACAAAGTTTGCTAACAAGACAATAATAGCATAACCCGGACCTAGGAAGTGTTTGTCAGTGTTTCACGCGAGAGGAGCTGACCGCTGCCGGAACAGAGAACGTAAAATTATTGCGGACACTTTTATGCTAGTTCACAGTTTTAAATTTAAAACTCTGAATGTTTGTTTTATTGTAGGCGGCTTTTATCAAAGTTTTGTTAGTGTTATAAATGTACTAGACTGCCTCGTTGGTCTAGTGGCTAGATGTAAGACTGCAGATCTTGAGGTCCTGGGTTCAAATCTCAGGTCGAATCGATAAGAAGTAATCGAGATTTTTGCCGAAAATTACTCAGCAGCTGCTTGGAGTCTGCGAAAAAGTCTATGAAAAATGTAATTTGTACTTTTGTATTTTTGATTACATGTTATACTAAAATGCTATATGTACAATCTGTAATATCATCTTCTAGATTTCATCTTCATCTTTTTTTTTTAATTTCAAAACATAAACCTAAATTAATTTATTCGAATCATAAATGATTTCACCAGTTTACCAACATGTACATATAGCACAGTTCTTCTAAATAAAATAAATCAAACTATATAACATAGTTGTACAGCAAATCAATTTTTTTAAAACCACTCCTAAATCAGCGGTGCATCCGTCACGCTCCCGTCTCACTCAAGCACCGTTTATACCATTTGTCACGCTAGTATTGATTTCAGCGGCCATTACCCTAAGCAAAAGTAAATATTAAGCTATGCTCAAGTTTATTTTGAAATATCTGTCCTTGAGCTATGCCTATTTTAATTTTTCATTTATCATTTAAATTGATATAAAGCTTTTTTAATATAAATAACTGCTTAATTTAAAAAAAAAACTATGTTTACCCTTCAAGTCATTTAATTAAAATAAAAGGAATTCCGAAATCAAGTTCTGAATGTTTGTGTTTCATTTGTAATTTAAATCATTTAGTATTATTTGAAACTTATATTGGCCTGAAAGCGTCCCAGTGTTGAGCTAAGGCCCCATCTTCTTTTGAGAAATTATGGGCTTATTTCACGACCTTGCTCCAATGTAAGTTGGTAGATACACACGTGGCAGATTTTTAGCCTAAAATAAGATTAATTATAAATACAAGCTAAGCACTTGAAAATTCAGTGGATTACCTTTGTTTGATTCCGCAATCTTCGGTTAACTTTCACGCGTTCTATCCACTGGGCCATCTCGGCCCAAATACATATTAATTATGTAATAAATGGCAAGACATGTCAGTCAAATCGTAGGTGCACCGTGTGTTGTTTAATTAGCGGTTTCGCATCCATCAAGCCCTTGTCTGATGTCGGGGCCACAACTTAATGTCATTTGTCACGCTGCAATTGATTACAGTTACGGTGCTAAGGCTATGAAAAAAAAAAGTTTTCGTCACACACATTTTTCATAATGTTTCACGACATTGATGTGATTAATTTGTTATCATACAATCCCGTTCGCAGAATCCATTTAGTAATAAAACCATTTTAAAGTGATATAAATATCGAAATCTGCACAAATTACACAATAAAACATTAATAACTGATAAAGCAGACGAATAGGAATACCTAGTTCAAATAGGTTTTGATAAGCACATTTGAATTGAAGTTTATACATTTAAGTTAGCATCCAACTGGGCTTACTATAACCCAACGAAGACACTCAATTTTGTGAGCAAATTCAAATGTAATCGTTCCATTTTTTCATATATTTATTATAACACAGACTGTGGCTTATAAATGTTTTTTCGCGTAGTCATTTACAAAAAATTACCATTAAGAATTATGTGATATCTCTATTAATATCAATACACTATTTTTTCTGCGGAATCTGATTTTACCGAAGAATTGAAGAACTTATTAATTAACTTGAGCCTTAGCTGTTGTTTAGGGAATGATTAGTCAAACAATACTGTGTCTTATTTCGAATATTAAATTAATGATGACAGAAAGAGAGCAACGCTTATAACCAGGCAAGTATATTTGTCTTTGTGTTATCTGCACACAAAGATTTTATATCAAGTTATTGGTTTATATTACGACTAATATAGGAGACAGATTTGAAAAACGTAACTGAGAAACTGGTATATCTGAGATGAGTTTAATAAAAACTTGTTGTCTATCTATATATATAATACAATAACTAACTGACTGACATTAACGAACAGCCCAAGCTACTGGGGCTGGCAATATAAAAATTTGCATTACAGTTTCCTTTTCCAGAGTAGGTTAGCATGAGGAAGGATGTTTGAAAATTTAACCCCTAATATAGTGATCACCCCCTTTGGTGAAAGGTTGTATGAAAATCCTTAATTATTGTTGACAAAAGAGCTATGGAAATTGGTACGCGAGCGAAGCCGCAGGTAAAGCGGTCAATTATAAGTCAGCAGACCTCTCAGCCTATAACGTACTAGATACTAATTACAGCAACAATTTCCAATGCTCATATTTATAGATCAACATTGTCTATTTTTGTTCAAGATCCCACCTCCCTTTCGTACCTTTGAAACTCATTTAAATGTCATTCGAATAGTTAAACTTCTCGATTTTAGTTTTTAACACAATTTTAATTAGAATGCACACGACAGAGTTTAATTTGTGGTATCCATCCGTTACGCTCTTGTCTCGCGCGTCAGAGGCACCACTCATATAATTTGTCACGCTGCTGTTGATTGCAGTCGCTTTCCCGCCTGAATTAAAATTTTATTATGCAACATCTGAATATATTACACTGAAGCTATCTTTCAGGTTGTAATTAAGTTAAAAGGTTTCTTCGAACATTTTTTTTACTGCTGTTTTTTTTTAATGTCAATTTTAGATCACGTTAATCTATAAGTGATTAATGCTTGCTTACATATTTCAAAATAAAGACTTAATTTTACGAAAAAAGTAATTATCTAATAAAATTTCATTGTAAACGTTTATGGATTTACTACCGAGTTTTGATTTGTTTATAATCGGAAGAATTTAAAAATTTCAACTAAAAATATACTTTATTCAAGTATAATATTCTTAGGAATACTTTTGAATTATTTTAATAGAATAATTGCATTTTAAAGTTATCATTGATTCGAAATGTGCACTTTACCTATAACAACGGGCAAGAAGCTCAGTTGTTACTCTTTTCTGACAATTATATTACATAGGTAATTAAATACTGAGTCGGCGATGATTTTAATGAATCTTCTAATATTTACAATAAAAACGTGCTTGTAAAAGCTTCCATCATTGAAGCATTTTAAATGGTTTCGATTTAAAAAAATACTTTAATAAGGAGTTCAATTGTACATTCGACTTAACATTATCAAATATATCATAGGGTAAGAACTTTTTTTTTTTATAATGCGTAAACATTATTATCGAATTAAACTTTTTTTTTACATTAATCATGTTCTTATAGTTGATAGATGGTAGATGTATAGTTTTGTCTCATTCAATTTAATACCCCGACTTTAAGAATATTATTTTGATTTAATGTTTTCAAGGAATTACTAACATTTTTATTTCTTGAATTATTATGGTTGTGATAAAATCAAGATGAAATTGACTAAAGTCATATCGCTATAGATGGTCCGGATACAATTGATCTTGAGGTTCCTAGAAACCGTCACGCTGTAACAATAATAAATTTGATTAAAATTACGAATTAAAATAATGATTATATATATATATATAATATACTATCCGGAAGTCATTACATAATAGTAGGGGAGAGAAACAAAACCATACAGTGACATTCATCAAAGACGGTCAGAGTCCAATATCGATTTCACATTATCCACCTACCCGTTATCGGCGTTTTTGTTTCAACTCGCCTTCTAAGACGAAAGAGTTTTTGCTTAACAGAAACGATGACGTTTCAAACGAATCGTTTCTTAAATACAGTTTTTATAGTACGTTTTCACATTATACGATGTTTTTGACAATACCGCTGGTTATCAGTTCTATCTTATAATAAACTATCAACTTTACTTTGAAGGGTAATAATTCGTCATACATAATAACGACACGACACGATTAAGATATAAAGCACTTCCAATAACAAGGTACAAAATTAATGAAATATGCAGTCGCTTTTCATATTACAATCGGATCCGATATCAGATACAGTTCGGCCCTGGCTCGTCTGGTATCGGACAGTAATATTTGTATGTGTGTGGATACATTTTCTGTATGTATGCGAATCACGTGCTATCAGAACGTTATTCAACAACTAGTAAAATTGGAATGAGGTGTGTTGAAGCATCGCTCGGAATTATCGATTATCGGATTCCAATATCGACTTTTGGACTATAGTGTGAAAATGTTCTAATTAAGCTTGACAGACTCAATTATTAACATTGACATTTTAAGTGGTTGTCTAATTTCAAATAGGCTTTTGATATATCTCCTAAATATAATTCCTCGTGTGATTATTAGATTTATTATTTATGTAATGATTACTTGCAAAATTATTGGAATATTTTTTGTTAAAATAATTAAATAAAATTTCGAATAAGATTTAGTGATAAACCTACTTACATTTTTTGGTACGCTTTATACGAGTTTTTTAAGCACCTGGCTTTATTTACAAAAATAAATACCTATTTAGCACTGTTGTGTTCTGTATTCTATGAGTGTGTGAATAATATATTTCGATAATTAAAAATATAATAAATAAGCTCACATAATAAGTTCGAGTACTAGCTTTATTAAAAATAAAAATATATAATTAAATTATTTTGTTAAATATAACTCTGAAAACATTTTGTCAGTTAGTAAGTGTTAATGTATGGTTATTTTTTTGTTCTTTAATATTATATTTAAAAAGTCGTATTTCTAATGAAATCAGCTATAGCTCAATAATTAAATAAGTAATTGTCGTAGATCAAAACGAAGAACACGGGTTCAAATCTAGGCATTGCTTTCACACATATTTATCCATAAGTGCTTGTTACTTTACTGTACATAACACTATAGTGTAATATAATATGTTATATATGTGTGTGATATAAATAAGATTATATCATGGTAATTTAAAACGAGGTGACCTACTGTTCGACCAGCTAACATCTACATCTTTCAATGTTATCTATGTACTTTATCAGAACGTGAGCGAAGAAAAATATTGGCGTAGTTGGCAGCCGACGCGGATCTTTACACGATGCTATCAGCCGCCGAGCCTGCTTGTAGTCAGCGAAATTTTAATACATGCAAGTTACGAAGCGTATCGTGTTATATGATTTAGCATATTCTTTACATAATTTTCAAACTATAAGTATATGATTATATTTTTCTCTTATATAAAATTATGGTCGTCAAGATTGGTTAAACAATAATAGTATAAGAGAATAGTAATGATAAAGTTAGCCGAGATGGCCCAGTGGTAAGAACGCGTGAATCTTAACCGATGATCGTGGGTTCAAACCCGGGCAAGCACCACTGAATTTTCATGTGCTTAATTTGTGATTATAATTCATCTCGTGCTTTACGGTGAAGGAAAACATCGTGAGGAAACCTGCATGTGTCTAATTTCACTGAAATTCTGCCACATGTGAATTCCACCAACTCGCATTGGAGCAGCGTGGTGGAATAAGCTCCAAACCTTCTCCTCAAAAAGAGGAGAGGAGGCCTATAGCCCAGCAGTGGGACTTTCACAGGCTGTTACAAATTACAATGATAAAGTTAATGTACAATAGCAATTGCTGCTTGACGGTAAAACATCGTGAGGAAATCTTCATATGTCTAATTTTACTGAAATTCTGCAACATGTTTATTATATATATGTGTGGAATAAGCTCCAAACCTTCTCCTCAAAAAAAAGGCGGCCTTAGCACAGCAGTGAAATATTCACAGGCTGTTACTGTACTACCTTTACATATACATATTTAAAAGATAAAACGATATATTGCATGAGCAAAAAAAAATGATAAAATCGTTAAACAGGCTTTGTTCCAGAAAGGCTTTTAGTCGGCAGATTTTTATTACATGCAGTACTGGAAGAGCAATCTATATTCAAAGCAAGCGAGCTATTAGCATAAATAAACAAGGACCGCCCTAGGGCCGCGGTTAGTTATGTATTAAACCTGTAAGTGACAGTTCAGGCAATTAAGCTTACAGTCATGCGTTTGATTGAAATTAAACAGGCTTGATTGAGGATCCAATGAGTGTACTGACGATAGAATTATTTATCGCTTTGTTAGTTTCCTCTGACAACCTATTCCATATTTGAAATTAAATTTGAAGTGATACATTTTTTTCTGCATTCTTTTTTTAAATATTTTTTTTTTTTGGTTTCTCGTCTAATAATTGAACAGGATTTAAAAATCCTTGAAAAAAAGAACTTGTTTTTGATATGAAATATTCAAATCTTTATTTAAAAAAGGGTGAGATGCTATTGTTTTACTCTTTATACAATAAAGTCTTTAGTCACGTGTTTTGTTGGAGTGAGGATATTATACTCTTTAGTATTAAATGTGTTTAATTTAATATTGCATCACGCAGTTTCAAGCGTATTTATCACATATTACAAATTACAATTATACATTTTTAAATTTAGAACTACTTTTGTATTTGTAAATATAAATTTCTAAATTTCCCATTCCAATCAACATTAATTTATTTTTACCCACATAATTTTATTTAAAAAATCGGTAACAAATCATTTAAATATATGTTTGTTAATATTACAAACACTGGATAAATTTAGTTAAATAATAAAACTTAACTACACGCAACATAATTAAATTACAAAACAAATTATAGCTTATTAAAATAAGGCCGACAGTGTTCATTATTAAAATTTAAAATGTTTGTTTGCATTTATTGTTAAAAATAATAAAAAATCTGATTAAAATACAATTGTATCTATTTATATACAAGTATTTGAAAATCTTTATTGAAAGAAAAATGCTCTATATGTTGTTAGTTGGATCTTAACTGATTCTGAAGGTGTTTTTTTTATATTTGTATCTCCACAGAAGTACGTATCTTTGGAGTATATTATCTTTAATTTCTAAAAATGTTATTTGAAAGTGCCTGTTTCTTTTTTTAAGATTCACTTAAATGATATTTCAACGTAATAATAATTGTCATCATCATTATCTTGTCTATATAATTTTAGGTCCACACCGTGGTTTTAACGATAAGATAAAGGATTTAGCTGATATTTACGTCCTTTCGCTTGCGTAACGGCAAAATTTCTTGGATACTTTTGCTACAAAGCTGATTGCCACCATATAGATTATCAAGGTGTTAAATACTTAATATAATTATTAATGAATAAGCATTACGCAAAAAAAAAAATGGTTGAATTGGCTCTTAGCATTAGCATACCTACGAGTTGAGATTTCAATGGTTTTATTATACACTGTTCGTACACAACAATGTATAATTATGAAATGTGATATTAATGAGAAAATAATTACATTTGATTTTAATTCACGCTAGACGTACCCCAAATCAGGAATGCTATTAGTCAATTATCAATCAAATATACAACTTTCTTTTATTATTATAAAAATACTCCGAGCAATTTGACAAGTATCAGCTAGTTTCTAAATAAAACGAGTGTGTCATAACTTCATTTGATGAACAAGTGAGACTCACTGAAATGTTCTAAGCGAAGCCTTTGAAACGAAACCGTATTATTCACAATTCCTCTACATCTAGTGGGATATTCCTGTTTTATATTCAACTCTCCGGCCCTGCGGCGATTTCGGTACAACGTCTTCTGGGAACTCGATCCTCTTAGTTTTTAGGACCAGATGAATATCGAATTGAAACTATCGCTGCGATGTTCGCTAAAGCGCTCGATAGAAATTTTGTTTATAAAGTAAAGCTTATGTTATCAAAATATATTTTTTGTAAAAAGAATGAACGTTGCTTTTATAGAACAACTATGAATAATGTTTTGTGATTGCAAGTTTAACGTTTTATAATGCCAATATTATTATCATAGCAATATTTACTGTAAGAAGTTGAAAGTTGTATTGAAAATTAGTCTATAAGGTTAACGGAAAATAATAATAATAAAGACGATATTGAGTAATTTTAAGCCAAATTGGGTCTTTGATAAATACTTATCACAAAAGTAAAATCATTCAGATATAATATAAAAGAGATATTTATTTTCATTTTAATATATTTGTTGTACGTGTTACTTTATATTTGTACAATATAGTTGAATAGGGAGGTATAGGAGCTCAGGAGCAGCAGATACTAAGTAAAACTTGTGTTACGGGAAATCCCTTAAAATTCCTTAAAATTCGTAAAGTATTCAGTATCGACAGCTTTTTATACAGCAATTATTATTTTCCTTGACTGCCTCGTTGGTCTAGTGGCTTGAAGGCCGCAGACCCAGAGGTCCTGGGTTCAATTTCCAGGTCGGGCCAATGAAATGTTATTGGGCTTTTTTGTCAGAAAATTCTCGGTCAGCCCGGAGTCTGGAAGTTGGAAGTGTGTTCACTCTCGTGCCTCGGAAAGCACGTAAAGCCGTTGGTCCTGCGCCTGAACTCTTTCCGGTCGTGTCGGATTGCCGTCCCATCGGATTATGAGAGTTAGGGAATAGAGAGTGCACCTGTGTTTGTGCACACACTTGTGCACTATAATATCTCCTGCGTAGTTGGCTAATCTCTCTTGATATTGGCCACCGTGGCCGATATCGGTCTGGAGGACATTATTATTATTACTATTTTGCTATAAAAATATTAAGTCACGTGACCTATTAGAATTTATTAAGCTTATTCTTTTCAATGTTTAAGTTTGAATTAATCCATCCACTTGTCATCATTCATTTAACAGACACTTGGTACTTTCACTGTAGATAAAAAAAGGAACGCATTTCAGTAGGCACCACCATTCTAACAAACAGTATCAATTTATTATGATGTGTTCGACTTGAACGATAGGACTTGAGATATAGTGTAAATAAACGTATAAGGAACATAGTACCTTCTGGTTTTAAGATGTTATGTTCCTTGACAGCTAATGTAATATGTTTATAATACTAAATTATTTGAATTTACTGATCTGTTCTTAAAATAAATTTAAAAAAGATTAAATTCAACAAAAGGTCACTGAACTTTGACTGATTTTTTTTTTTTATAGAAAAGGAGCTTGCACAAAGCTCTACCACCAGTGAGAGTTTTTGTTAATTTTATAATAATTGAACAGTGTGTTTTAATTAATTAAATTTACATTGTGAATTCTTCTTCTTCTTCTTCCTAGCGTTTTCCCGGTCTAGTACTGCCAGGGTCCGCTTTCCTACATCTTTGCCTCCACTTTGCCCGATCTAAAGCGTCGTCTTTAGTGAGATCGTGCTCTCTCAAATCGTCCCTCACAACATCGAGCCAGCGCTTCTTGGGCCTGCCGCGGGATCTGGGGCCTTCGACAACAAAGTCCAGGCATCGGTTTCCAACATAGTCTGGCGGTCTGCGGCTAATGTGGTCAAACATTAGCCGCAGACCGCCAGACTAAGACGCAATGTGAATTAATGTAAAATAATTATTGCTAACATTCAATTTTTCCACTACGATCTTAATTTAGATGTTGTTATATTTAATTAAGTAATATTCTATATTGAATCATTTAAATCGTTTGCTTAATCTGAAAGAGTTAATTGAGGTAATTTAATTATTTTAATATTTGATTATCGTTGAAGTATTAGTTATATAATTACTTTTTTTCGTGCGTAGCGTATTGCATACTCGTATATTTTGATACACCTTTGCTCCTTATAGCTAGACAAAAATTATTATATTATTTTAATAGCAGTATATTTAATTAGTTACTAATAACTATATCTTATCTTAATATGTAGTATATTTAATTTCATTTTATATTTTGATCATAGTCTACATATCTTAGTTTCGTTCTCTTCTTAGTCCAGCTTTATGAAAAACAGGACTTAAGATTGAGCTGCCATTAGCTATGTAGGCGTCAAACATTTTTGGACTAAACACCATCATATTTTGGCCATTTTGTACAAAATGTTTACATATTATTTACATAAATCTTGTATCAAAACCCGTTGCGCCGCTTAGAAGAAGTTAGCGGAGATACAGATTCCAGCGCCTTTGTTTTATACTATTTTTATATAAAGATAATGTAGCTCTTTAACCTGTCCATATTTAATTTATTTGGGTTATTTTCCCACACATACCATATACGTTGTGGCGATTAATATTCAAACTTAAAGCTCTGAGTCTTCCTAATTTAATGAATCCAGGCAGGCTGGCTGGCTGTATCGAATTAACGCTACAGGTGCCTGCAGAGATTTGTAATAAATTCCATTATCGTTTCCCTGCACTTAGCTGAAAATATTCGGAACACGTAGAAGACTAAATCACCGCCTAATTGCTTTTCGTTTTTTTTTATTTTTTACCGAAAGTAGGTAACTTCATTTACATATAAAAATATTCTATTTAATTAACACCGATGTAAATAAAATTCCTCCTCTTCTATTTTGGGGTGAATGTTTGGAGCTTATTCCACCACGCTGCTCCATTGCGGTTTTGTGGATAAACATAAAATAAATGGAAAAATTATTAAAGTCATATATGTATGCTAGTTTTTTTATTCAACCATAACTTTTAAATGCCTGAACATATTATTTCGATATATGTCTGTTTATATCATTAAGTCGTTAGAATTCTTACATCATCCTGACTTTCTATAATTCTATTTACTTTTAACAAAAAAAAAAACGATCGAACAATTAAGTCTTTTTTATAGATTTTTTTATTACATACACGTAATATCATATTTTTAGTATGACTACCTACTATCTGTGTTCTAAATAATTATTTTCTTATTCTTAATAAAACGTTTCACGTTATTCCTAAACGCAGTGGCCCCAGAAATATACAAAATAATACTGGTCGTATTTAATACGATAATACTTATTTCTAAATAATTACGCTGTCTGTTGAGATTTGCATTAAAACGTTGCCAGTAATAATTTCATAATAGAGGTTGTACAGCGCATTAAAACTTATAACTATTCCAGTTATGACCTTACTTTCCATTAGCTAATCCCAAAAGACAATGCAAAATTCAACTTGCTCGAGTCCAAAGCTTCATTTGAAAATACTTTATGACTGTTTAGTGACATTATTCTTTATAATTTTAAAGAATTTAAGTGATTACGTAATTTTTTTATTTATTTATTTTTTTAAAAAGGAAGGCGGACGAGACTATGGGCCACCTGATGGTAAGTGGTCACCAAATGCCCTTAGACATTGGCACTGTAAGAAATGTTAACCATCGCTTACATTGTCAATGCGCCACCAACCTTGGGACCTAAGATTTTATGTCCCATGTGCCTGTAATTACACTGGCTCACTCACCCTTCAAACCGGAACACAACAATACCAAGTACTGCTGTTTTGCGGTAGAATATCTGATGAGTGGGTGGTACCTACCCAGACGAGCTTGCACAAAGCCCTAACACCAGTTATTATTATTATAGTTTTGTTCGTGTTTTGAATGTAAATAGTAATAGTGAAATAATTATTTGTATGTCTTACATTATAGATCAAAGGGTGGAATTCGTACATAATAGGGTATATAACTTAGGGTCAAATACCGGGAAACGCCACTGGATCTTTACCTGCTTAATTTGTAATAATCTTGTGTTCGGTGTTAAGGAAAACGTAAGTTCAGCGAATGAATTTCTATATGTATATATATATATTGTGGGCCAGTGTTTGATCTCGCAATCTTCGGTTAAGGTTCACGAATTCTAACCACTGGGCCGTCTCCTACCAAACTACCCAAAGATTGACTTAAAATAGTATCAAAAGATAAAACACTTGTAATAAAAAATAACAGTTCATTATTTTTTGTCCATATCTATCAAGAGGTTACTTTTTTCTACCGAACACCTGCCTCCCTAACAACCGGAAGAAGCCCCGTGCGAAAACTAGTGTGCTATAAATTCACAAATAAGATACAAAGTTTCGAAAATCGCCATATTATTTTAGCCTTGCATTATTCTTCTCATAATCTCCATACCCTCCTGACATAATGTTTATTTGCATATTCCACGAGACTATTCTATGAGTCAAGAGCATACTGCGATATAACAGATGTTACAAGTTATTTGATAAATATGATTTGCCGTATAAGATAATTTAAGGGTTATATTTTTTGGCCCGTTTACATTTTTACAAATAAAATATATTTTTTTAATTATTTTTAGCAAGAATGTTTAAACGGTGTATAGAGCCGTCGGTATGGTTGCGATCAATATTCAGACTGTTCTTTTTATTTTTACGTAACTTGGTTCGTTTAACTAAATTAATATTCTTTAAAATATTCATAATATTATCATGATAGCTTGGACTTATTTAAGTTATTTATCGAGGAATTCACAACATGTTTTTAAAACTAAGGTTTTATTATATAGATCATCATATCTGTATTTCGCAAAAATAAAAACTGAAATAGTTAATAATAATAATCATAATCAACCCGCACTGGAGCAGCGTGGTGGAATAAGCTCCAAACCTTCTCCTCAAAAAGGGAAAGAAAGCCTTTAGCCCAGCAGTGGAACATTCACAGGCTGTTACGGAATAATCATATTACATAAAATTTCTAAGTTAATTTATATTTAACGATAAAATTTTAAAACATAATCGATAATAATAGAAGCAATAATAAAAATTATATAAAATATTTAGCAATTAAGATTATACTCAAACAGGAGAAAAGAAGGATGACTTGTATTAAATTAAACCTATGTAACAGTAAAAAAAGTAAAGTGAAATTTGCTGCGCAATACCATGACATCTGAGCTGTAGGCCTTATGGTTAGAAGACGAAAACCTTACCCGATGCTTTCATGTACATACCTGAGCTAGCATCACTGAAATTTTACGTGCTTCATTTTTCTTTAAATCATCTCGTGCTTGGTGGTGTATAAAAACATCGTAAGGAAACCTGCACGTGGCGGACGAAAATCTATCACGTGTATCCACTCAAAACAAGAGAAGGCTTAGCCCAGCATTGTGACATTTAAAGATTCTTAACTACATGTAATATCGTAAAGTGATTAATTTCAATTATTTCCTTTATACTGCTTCACGCCAAAACCTACTCCGATTGATGTATAATAGTAATGGATACTACTTATCATGATAACTTACGTTTTAATAAGAATCATTAATGTTTATATATTCAACAACATCCGTCTTGATTGTTCAAGTCTCCCTAAAACATTACATGGACATATACATACTATTTCAAAGCTATTAACTGAACAACAGAAGTAATTCGAAGATTTAATCAAAGCACATGATATCAGTACATTTGCACGTCACAGACAAGGTGAAGCTCGTACGGTGTAACATATGTTGGTAGTTATGCCACGCAGGATTTCAGTTTGGGTCTAGATTTATGGTTGTCTGCCCTGTGGCCGGCGCGGCACGTCTCAGCGATGTGTACGAGACGTTGGATTTATGCGACGTTTATTGGGGAATTAAAACAAGAGGATGCATACACTGTCATGCAGTCCAAGATTATGTCACTTATACGTGAAACAAAGTCTATCATAAAGAGAAGTGTTTAATAAACTGAAATTCGTAAAACTAAGTACGAAGCTATATATGAATATGTTTTTAAAAATATCATATAGGAAATAATGGGGACGTGTGATGGTAAGTGGTCACCTCTGCAGATATAAAATGTGGTGATAACATTTAACAATCATTACGCTATCACGTACATACTTGTAGTTCTTAATGTTGATGGTGCATTGGTGCAATGGTTAATAATTCTTACAGCGCCTATGTCTATGTGCGGTGGTGCCAACTAACCCCCCCCCCCATGGGTGGTAAGTGATAGGTGCTTAATATGCCATTTCACAGGCAAATAAAACTAAATCTAATTTTGAATGATGCCTGCTTAGTCAATCATAAAAAATGCCCTTACATTTAACAGATAAAAGATTATAATAATAGATATAAAACAAACGTTCATTAATTAAGCCGCACCAATTGTAGTAATGCGGTGATCCACTAAGTGAGACTCTGTTTAAAATGTACTTTATTTAAATAATTCAGGACAGAAAAGCTGATGAATTTTTCGAACATTTATACTGTTGTTCAACGATGCATTACTGACAGCTCTTTCGTTATGCTTTCATTCATAATCGCTGTTGACAGCGAAGTAAAAAACGTTCTATTCGATGTAAATTAAGCGAGTTTATTTCACATGATTGTAACGCTAATGTGTTCAGCTGTTTTTTTTTTATAAAAAAAGCTCACGAGAATCATACGTGACATAAATTAATCATTGCATCAAAATTTGAGTATTATGGCTTTCTGCACTAAGACCATAACTGAATGTGTGTGATCTTTTTTTTATAGTATAGGATGAGCATTTAGGCCACCTAATTGTAAGTGGTCACCAACGCCCATAAACATTAAGTAGTATTGTAACAAATGTTAACCATCGTTTACATCGCCAATGCGCCACCAACCTTGGGAAACAAAATTTTATGTCCCTTGTGCCTGTGTTTACATTGGCCCACTCACCCTTTAAACCGGAACACAAAAATACCAAGTACTGCTGTTTTGCGGTAGAATATCTGATAAGTGGGTGGTACCTACCCAGACGAGCTTGCACAAAGCCCTACCACCAGTACTAGTTTAATTATAGGTACAAAAGATATTTAATCTTAGTTCCCATCGTTGCGAGTACGTTTTTGGTATAACAATAGAACTTTTTTTCCTTTAGAGTGTCAATGTCAATTTATTAGGACAACTTATCATCAGGTGACATTTTAAGCATTCTAAATTTAAAATTGAAAAAAGTTGATTTTTTTTTCAACTAACAATAAACTTTCGCTTTACTTCAAAAATATAAAAATAGCTAATTATATAAATTAAACAGTAAAACAAACGTTGCCACGTGCATAGCTTTATATTGTCTAAGTATATCGTTAGATATATATAATTAAGATGTAATTAGGCAAACAACACAATCGTATAATCGTTGCTCGTAGCAAGATGTAACCGTCTTGTCGCTGTAATACGAATACTACATATTTAAGTGCATATATGACTACAGTCTCGTGTAATTACTGTTGAAGCGTTATTGATTACAGCTAAGATGTAAACCGTCTGTTAGAAAGACAAAACGATAATGGATTTATCCTGTAAGCTTGTTGAACGGAAATTATACAAATAAATAATATTTAGGTGTTCGTGAACCATTCAAAGAAATATAGCGTTGTATGATATATTATCGGCAATCGAATATTTGTATTAACAACAATTTAATATGAATTTTGTTGAAAAGAATGTATTTGTTTCGCGTTTACCCGCAGAATTTACATTTCGAACGAGTATGACTTTTTTTTTTGTGACAATTCTAAGTTGCTTATAAGAGCCTAAGTTTATTTTGTTTTGTTGTATTTGATATTCCACCACAGATACAAGGGACACTTGTAAATTATATTTAGGTTAAAATAAGGATGCTCACATCTTATTTTATCCCTAGAATCGATTCCATGTATTCGTATTTGTCAGTTTGAAGGGAGCATAAAGCATTTATCATCTTGATCTTTTGGTTAGTGTTGTATTAATAGTTTATGTAATTGTTTATATATATAGCTGTCTATATTTAAATAGAATGTTTAGCTGTTCGTTCGACTTAAAAAAAATACAAAACACTTGTATAATTCAGGAATAATTACAATGATTTTTAAAATATTCAATGCCCGGGTAGAGTTATTTATTCTCATTACCATAAACGAACTTGGGTATCGAACGAATTCACGTCGTTCCCCTGCGACCGTTCTTTTCCCTGACAATCAGCATCGATTTGGATATAAACGAAATAAAACTTAGAACATAGACGATTTTATTACTCTTAAAATATTTTAAACTTAGAATATTTTCTAAGAAGTATAAAGTTTGTTTCAGTATTGAATATTACATGCAACAGCCATTATACTTAACCGCAATTTTATAAGATAATTTATTCATATTGACTGAAACTAATTTTTATTTTAAAATATTTATTACTTACTTTTACGTATATCACAATCATTAATATTAACGAATAAAGACCTCTACTTAATATTAATTCATAGTTTTTCCTATTTTATAAATTACCTAATTATTAGTAAATTAAAACCATGTACTGATAAATCTTAAACACACATACATACATAATTATATTATATAATATAAGCGGACAAATAGTTTAATTAAAACGCCTGCCAACGCAGGCATACACTAGCTCCAAAAACACGCACAGCATTAAGCTAACTATAAATTACAAACTTTATTATAAAACTGAAGTCGCAAATATACGTTTATTGCATTCGCCAATTTAAAACAAACTTTCCGTAACCTCGTTTTGGGTAATGCGTTCGCACAGAATACGATAGGCAATCCCTTAGACCATTATGATCTTTATTGTTAACGCATTAAGGACTTTTATTTTGTAAAAATATAAGGTGTAGGTAATAGCTTAGCTGGCAGTGTACCAGATCTGAAATCGTGCAAGAAAAATGGTGGGAAATCTGGCACGCCCTGCACGTGGCCGGTACGTAGGGGAAGTGGTAACGCGAAAACCACGTGTACTTTTGTTTTATCCGATACGTTTAAGTTGGCTTGAGAAAGGAATGATGGGGGAGCGTTGAATGGAATTTTTAACGCCACTTGAGATATACTGTTATTTGGTTTGAATGTTTAATCCTTTCGTTATATAAAACAAGAATGAAATAAGAGGAAATATTTACCATGAGTCTAAATAAAATAAAAGTAAATAATTTGAAATATACTTAATGTGTTCGTGTATTAAGAAAAAGTAATAAACCAATTTATACGTTTATGTTATTACTAAGCTAATAAATAGAGAATTTGTATTGTATGCCAGCCCTTATGTTGATAAAAATGCTTGCCATAGTTAAGCTACTTAGTAGATTAGTTAATCAAAATACAATTTATATTTTATAAAAGTGAAAATAGAACTATCATTACATGCTCCTATGGTAACTTAGATATTTATTTATTTATATTTAAGACTAACTTCTCGAGAAGCCGAGATTTTGTGATTGATTTGAAGTGATTTTGATCGTTAAACTCGATAAAAAAAGCTTTTATTAATAAAAATGTGTTAAGCGACGTAAGCAAATACCTACAAAGTTATATCTAGGAAAGCGAAAAATAGTCTAGCTGTTACACAGAACTCGTTACATTAATTCACAAGATGCGCCCGAAAAAGTCTCGTTTTCTGCAAAAAGAATTACAATGGAATAGCATTGAGTCGTTTTGATTTCCTTTCTAGATTACAAATCTTCTGGATCAAAAATATAATACGTATGATACTTAAGTCAAAGTTGCCTACCAACTTTAATGTTATTAAAATAATGTTCAATAAAATAAAGAGATACTTACGTAACGATATTATATACTTAATGATTATTTTTGTTTTAACTTTTACGAGTGTTATAAAAAGTAAATATCGTCACCGTTTTTTATAATAAATTGGATGTCTTTGAACTAAAAATATCCAAAACATAGCTATTATCATATAGCTATACGGATTGAGGCAATGCGAGTAAAATTGCTCGAAATCTTGCTCAAATTTAACCTCTTTCTATATATAAATAAGTGTAAAATGCTGCTGCGCTTTGGCTCCCTGTCCTTTTTAAGTATTAGGTTTGGGTCTTATTCCACCACACTGCCTCAATGCTAGTTTGTGGATAGATGGATTTTCATACGACTCATGCAGGTTTTCTCACTATGTTTTTCTTCAAATCCGATGACGAAATTAATTTTAAACATGAAAATTCCTTGATGATTCCCTGGGCTTGAACCCGCAATCATCCGTTGAGATTTAAGCGTTCTAACCACTGGACCATCTTGGCTCTAAGTAAATGTAATAAAAAGCAATACGGTGAAAGTATTTCATATTTAGTTTATTAATTCTCTTATAAAAATATTTTATATTCATAACACGAATATTGGAATTATTTTTCATTGTTTTATAAAATACTCAAACAATTATATCGTGCAAAACCACGACCGCTAGATATTTAATAATGTGAAACCACGAAAATATTTGTTTAATATTTGTTCGAACAATATTTACATACGAATAATAAATATACTATTTCATTTGCATGAAATTTAAACATGCAAATAAAGTTATTCCCTTAGGAATCCCTTTGGAACTATTTGTTTAAAGACAGGGCATGAAACCGAAAAATCTAAATAACAATATAAATTACAAGTTACAAATAAATTCATTACATTACAAATAAGTTCTCACAAGTACTTTGGTATCACCATTTAACAAGGTCAATTAAATTAAAGCTTCCCTAAGAATTTAAATTGCTAAGAAAATTAGTAGTTAATATTTTTTATTATATATTAACTATATTATATATTTGATCTAAAATAAGCCAAGTAAATAATATATATATATATATATATATATATATATAACAATTGTTATATACAAGTTACTTGTATCAGGTGATCTATAAGCGTTCTCCTTCAGGTTAGAACCACATGAATTCTTTATTAAATTGTCTGCCAGGTGTCTCGACAATCGATTCGTCGAACTAATTTTATATGGCATATAAGTGAACGTTAAAAGTTGCTTAAAAATGTATCGGTTTATTTGGTTCAGTCCGAAAATAACTCACCTTTGTTTTTTTTTTTAAGTTCAGTATCTATAGGTTATTTTGTCATTTAATAAATAGCCCTGGCAAAATAGTTTCTTTTTCGTATGTACTTTCTATGAATGTATAGACGGTGGTAAGGCTATTTGCAGTGCCCTTCATGTCTCTTCATCAAGTTGAGGTAAAGGCCTTACACAATAGTTTTCTATTGCGTACTAAGAACGCTTGCTTGATTTTGTACCAAATGATTAGATGTTTTTCGCTTCATTAATGATGTTGTAACGCCACGCCTGTTTCGGACGCCTGTTGTTTTTGCCTTGAGGGTTCTCTGGCTGTCTCATAAATATAATCTGGCCCTCGAAGCTGAAATTTGGTACCTCAAAAGTTGAGACATAAGCAAAATACGCGCTTTGAGATGTGGTGCCTGAGACAAATGTTAAAGATACCATAGACAATCATGAGGATAAACAAATCGATTTTACAAGAGCTCAACATCAAAAAACGACTAACCTCTCTATGCCGAGAACATAAACTAAACTTCTTTGGGCATATAATGCGATCACATATGCACGAGTTAGAGAAGTTGTTGGCTGTGGGATAGATGCAGGGGAAGCAGGCAGTAAAAGTATTGTAGAGGTAACAGGAGAAACTCTACAACAGTGTAAGTTAATTTCTTCCGAGGGTGGCGATTATAATTTGAAAACTCCAATTTACTATCACACAATTGTATTTTACATCACTTCACACATCAATCACACTTTTAATACAATTATAACACAGTTTTTCTCCTTAACTAAATCACGACTGTGAATATCACGATTGTTGCCTTCGGGCAGCATAACGACAAACTGGTCTCGAGATACGTTAGAGACTCATTTTATAGCTTTATTTTATAAATTAAAATGTGGGTACATTGTAATTTCTTACAACAGTCTATTGAACTGGCGCAGGACAGAAGCAAATGGGGACAAATCGTATATGGTCACGATCATCATTAGTGAGAGAACGACAAAGAGGAAGAAGATTAGCAGCAAAATTTTATGCAAATAAGAATTAAGACGTTAGAGACATTATATAAGCTGGGTCAGGATATAAGAATTTTTATAATAGATAAGATAATATAATATCATACTAGTATAAATTTACTAACACAATTTGTTAAAAAAAATGAAATCCTCGTAGTTTCTATAATTTAATTTGAGTTATATAAAGTAAATAAATATATTTATTGAAGCTCTAAAATAAACTGTCATTATTTCATTTCGATTGCAAAACGCATTTCTGTACCACAGGCTCGGGATTATCCGAACCACTGTTGCGTTTATTTATTTATTTAAATACAAAACTGCGGTGAACAGAAGCAATGATAGCGATGTTTTGTATGGAATTATTGAAATCGGACCGTGTGAACGAACCTGTCGTTGACAACGCCTGAATTATATATTGCTGGCTGAGCTGTAATGACACTGTTTCGCAATTTACCCTGTCATTTATTTAAGTTTTAAAGTTAATAAGGACTATAATCGTTTGTTGATACCGGTTATTTCGAATTAATTGAAGGTTTTAAAATTAATTTGTACCTTAGACAGTTCGAAATTCAAAACTTCCTTTTAAAATTGATTTAAATTATTAAATGGAAATTTGCTTTTATGTTGTGTTTATTGTAACACTGGTTGTGTTTGAAAAATAACAAGATATATAAAAGACGCAAGTATAAAAAGAGCGTGGGGCATCCGATAAGGTGTATCAGCAAGGGGTGACAGGCTGGCTTTGTGCGGGTTGCGAGATCGATTTCCACGATATTCATTGTATTATAATATCTGTATACATGAGTTGCAACTGAGATAAAACCCTTATTATTAACTTTATGAAGATATCAATAAAAAATTATGAAAGCAATGACTTTTATCCTAAATTTATCATATCATATTATACAACTGTGACACCTTGACTACCACAGAGTGACAGTCCAAAACACCTATATAACCTAAAAGACTGGGAAGGCCTCTTCGACCTCTTCTATAAAATTAAAACTTCGTGAGAATAGGGCTACACATTATGAAATCTGTGTTTTACAAATTTCCTGTCATCTAAGTATTAATATTATATTAATAAACAATTCCACTAAGTAAAATTAGTTAAAGTTGTGTGTTGATAGAGTCAGAACATTAGGTTTAAAGAATATTTATTCCCATAATTGTTTTTTATACACTATTATGATCAATATTTTCTACCTCACCTCTCACTACTGGACTGATCTTATTTGAACTCTATCGCTTATCATCAGGTGTAGTAGAGTCATTTTACTTCCCAGAAAATAAATAAAATACTGGATTTTTTAAGTACAATTTTTTCAAATATATATTATGAAAACTGACGTTGGTCTGAAGACACACTTAGTCTTATAACTTAACATAAGATAAAACTTAAGAACAGAATAGTTTAAAATACGTATTCAAATTCAAATGTATACAGAAAAGAAACTGAAAGAGTCGGTTTGTGACGACACAGCGGAAAGCGTGTCATACAAAAGAACGTAGGTACCAGAGGAAGTATTATATTCAAGGAAAAGGTTATTTGGAAATTCTGAGCGTGTTTTGGGCTTTTAAACTCGTTTCGTCCTATACAATAACTTGGCAAAGTTTCAGGAGCGGATTTCATAAAGGGACCTGAAGGTTCCGTGGATGTATGGACTCTTTAGAGGCGAGTGAAACTCGGTTTGTTAAATTTTTTTGGTAATTTATAACAATACTAATGTAGCGGTAAAAACTCGTTGTATATAGTACATTTACTTCTAACAATATTTTTTTTATAATTAAAAATTAAACAAAAACTAACTTAAGCTAAATTATTTAAACAAAACTATTTATTCAAATTCTGAAAAACATAGCACAAACTATTATAGCTTTAGTATTTTTTTGCTTTATTTTTTTGTTATATAATATATTCAAGTCCACCCGCCACATCTTACTTCGATACATTATATACATCACAGTATAATGTTATTTTTCTTTCGCAAGGAATATTCAGGAAAACAAGAATACGTAACTAAGATCTTAATTCGAGTTAATCCGGCCAAGAAAGCAAGTCGCAAGGTGGACGATAGACGTGGAGAATAGGACGTGCTTTGACTACAGAATATATATACTTCGGGCCACTAAAATAGCGTTTTAGTTAATTTAAAATATTGAATAATTCTGAATGATAATAATCTTAAACACTATACATACACAACTTGCTTTAGAGTATATTTTTTTTAACCATACTTTTAACTTTTCATGCGAGGTTAAGTACAGATAGCAAAATATTTATCAGTCCTGATATTAAATAATTTGGATCAACTTAGAACAGATTAAACGCAACTTTTTAATGAAAAATAAAAAGACTTATAATTAAATTATAATTATAAACATGAGTTCTACTATAACAAAACAGTTTCAATAAAATACAAGTTAAACTAGATATAATTATGTTTAACAAGAGGCCGCTTCAAAACCAATAAGTAATTTATTTCAGGTCCACATAAGATATAGGAAATGGTGTAGTGAAGATTTACACAATCCGTCACGTAGCTTATTATGAAAGCGAGTGAAACTGCGAAGAGAAGATACTTATATAATAATAACACAAAAAAAACCTTCTCCAAAACGCACTGAGTAATATAGTGCAAATTTTATGTCCAACGTTAAGCATTCCAAAATATTTTATTCATTAATATAAATATACCCATAATTAAAATATCGCTCGTTTAGGAGCTCAAAACTAGCCTGGGTTTAATTCAGTCTAGTCTAGTCCTATGTACTTAACGCGTGTTTGGTAACAAGATTGTATACCTGTCCCCATATTCCTCTGTGTTTGTTAGTCATATTATTTAGTTTGCAACTTTGATGCAACTATCGTTAACTACAAATATTTCATATAGACTTTATAATTATATTAACTGAATATATATTATATAGCCGAGATGGCCTAGTGGTTAGACCGCGGGAATCTTAACCGATGATCGTGGGTTCATACCCGGGCAAGCACCACTGAATTTTCATGTGCTTAATTTGTGTTTATAATTCATCTCGTGCTTGACAGTGAAGGAAAACATCGTGAGGAAACCTGCATGTATCTAATTTCATTGAAATTCTGCCACATGTGTATTCTACCAACCCGCATTGGAGCAGCTTGGTGGAATAAGCTCCAAACCTTCTCCTTAATAAAGAGAGAGAAGGCATTAGCCCAGCTGTGGGACATTAACAGGCTGTTACTGTACTATATATATTATACACCCAAATATATTCTAAGAAAACATTATGGTGATTAGCTTAGAGGCTGATGATTTATCTTCAATCGGTGTAATGACTAGTTTTTACGGCTTCTATTCCGAGGTCAATTTGTTTCACGAGAAGCGTCAGTAAATATATATTTGTTAAGAGATAATCAGTAGCATTTTGGTATCAGGGAGTTAGTACTTGTTCACTATAACATCTCCTCCGCACGAGGCTAATCCTCGCTGAGAAAGGCAGTCGTCTCTTTAGATCGACATAGAAAAGACATCTCTTTAGATAGAATACGGTAAGCGGAAATCATATTGTTTTTTATGATTTCCGCATATAATAAATATCATACCAATTTTCAACCAAGTGTTAGGGGACGTTGGGGGAAAGGCGTTAGGTTTTTCGTATAAAATTGCATCGAAATCATTTCAGTATTTTATCCATGAAAGCGTAAGAGACAGACTAGTTAGACTATATTCCAAACATTTGATAAACTAAATAGTATTGTTACATCCCTTAATTATTCTAATTTCATACAATATAATTATCATATTGCCTTTGTATATCACATAAAGCCATTATAACTATATATTTCGATACAATGTCTGTAATACCTACCGCAATTTTCTAAAGTCCCATCGGCAATTGGCATTAAATTATTGTTTATGAGCTTTACGCTTCGCGGACGAACGAACTCGGATTAGCTACTACAAATACAGTTTTGCGTCAAACGATTACCGTCCGTATTTATAATTGTATAAGGTTCAAACTATTTTCTTTCATTAGATATAAAGTACGAAGAGACACAATTGTTCGAATCGTTCAATACAGAATATATCGAGCAGAAGTCGATAATGGATTAGGAATAATATAATTGACTTTTGCTAATGAATAATCTGACGTTGATTACATTTCGAGGGTAATTAATAAGCTTATTATTATTATAACGAGATTTATTGTAATTAAATATATGTGATAAATGAAAATCGTTTTATTATTACAAAATTGTACTGCCTTATTGGTGTAGTAGTATATAAGAATGTAGATTCCAAGAACCTTGTTCAAATACCAGGACGGACTACTAAAAGAAGCTGAGCTCTCAGTAGCAGGTTAGTTTAAAAGTTAGATGTATTCCCGTGCCTTGGTGAGCACGTAGAGCAATTGTTCCTACGCGTGTAATCTCTTCTTTCATGTCGAATAACGTGCTGAATTGAATAATTGTATTTGCGGAAACTTGGTGGTAGTTTCATTGCATACCCTATTTATATTCTACCACCAATACTTATTACTATTGTGATCCAGTAAGGAGAGTAATTGAGCTAGTGTTACTACAGACACAATGGAGTTAACATCTTAGTTGTGAAAATGGGCGGTGGTGACCACTTACCACAAGGTATCTCAATCTAGTTATTATATACCGATAGAAGAACAACAAACCGATGAGAACCAGTTAGCAAACAGAATCATGATATACAAAGAAAATTATAATTCTAAAATAGAATACGAAATTAATCGTTTTTAAGTCAATTCAAATCTAATATAGAAAACTGTGATCACGACAAAAGACAGTTTAACAGACTAAAAGAAAAAGCGTAGAATTTCGAGTTGCGATACAAAAAGGCAGTCTAAGAGAACTGACGCTAAGTGAATAACTGAATAGTTAAACTCTCATAATATTTACATAAACCGTACATTAACGGTATGGTCTAAGTTAAAAGACTTGAGCGTCTGCTTAGATTAAAAAATATTTAACGGTGGTATGTTAAAATTATATTAATGCACTAACAGTTCGCAGTACCGGTGGTCTATATTTATACTTAAATTAATTATTAAATCTATAATTAAAAACAAAACGGATATGACTCACCCTATCTATGTGTATAGTATATATCTAAATTTACCTCATTTTATTTATACCTAATTTACATGGAGTTAGGGAAATTCTAGTTGAATCAATAAAATAATGTGCAAATCATAATTTATTTTCTTAAGAAATAAGTGTTTTTAGCGGTTGAAAAATATTGAAGCGGCCGTGTCGAGTGATAATAGTAAATGACGACAGGAGTATAATATCAAGGATTATTCATGATGTATCTGGCCGACTGAGCTTCGCTCCAAATAATAATTATTAAAAGCAAAGTGTTGTTTTTGGGAATGATTTTGTTAATAGCACACTTTAATACAAAATTTGAGTCAAATCATTAGAAACAATTCGGAGATACATTATAATATATATTGTTATATATTTTTTTAATATAAATTTTATTTAGTGTTTTCGGAAATTACCTAACTTTGTTTATTTTTTTGTTATCTTAATATCTCTCTACTCGTTTCAATATAATAATATCAATTCAAAAATAGAATCATCATCTTAGAAGCTCAGTTTAAAAAAAAAGCGCTTAATAATCTAAGCAATAACGCAGTATTTTTACCCATATGTCGCGTAATTGCTTTAAGCTGCTGATTTCCACCAAACCGAAACGCGAACCAGAGAACGTATGGCTCGTGGTAAATGAACCAAAAAAATGCACATTGATCGAATACTGCCTTTTATGTAAACTCTCCGTCATTGCATGACTGTGTGAATATGTAATGGGGTATTATGTGCTAAATTTCATGTTATAGGGGCTGTTTCTATTGAATACGTTTGACGTACGTATCTTGTTATTTAGATTTATTTCTATTACGTTTTGTTATGTTAATATTAATATGATTTGCTGATATTTACTGGTGATATGGTGTACGTTAAAATACCGTATAATATTTACCATTATTCTGTTAGACAATGACGAAAGGGAAAGGTGCTTGTCCAGTCGTACAATATTTATTTGAAATTATATAATTAACTTGTCCATAGATTAATTCGTTGTCGATTAATTAATTAGTTGAAAATGATTGCTTTTCAGAATTTGTACCACCAATAAATCTGTGGCGTTATTTTTTCCGCTTAGCATAAATACTTTGAACTGCTATATTCTAGTTTAAAGGGTGAGAAATCCAGACTAGTTTCTTTGGCAAAGGGATATATTAGAGACCTTACGATGCGCTGCGTATGAAGAGCTGTTAATATTTCTTATAATTAATATTATATAATACGAGTGACGGTGACCTCTTATTATCGGTAATCTATGTACCTGTTCTTGTATAAATAATTAAAAATTGGTAAAATTTCAAATAAATTATTTATAAAAACTTATTACAGAACTCAGTTATATAATAAGCTAACTGTTACAATTATTATATTTAATTTGCTTACTTACCACGCTTTGTATAAGGAATGCTGTCATCAACAAATATCAATTAATAACTATTACTTTCAGTGACTTTCGAAAATAAACCTGCAATTGAATATGTCATTGACCTCTTATTTAATGTATAATTTTAAATAAGGTTTGAGCTTAGGTACAAAATAAATTTAAATATAACAATTACAAAATTTATAAAAGTATTCTCGTAAATTGTAAACATATTAACCATTTTTAATTATTTAAAAGGAATTAATTGCTTAAAATAAAAAAAAAAACTTTTATAAAAAAAAATTAATATGTTTCAAGTATATTTCCTGAGGCCGTCAATATATAATGCACCCCTTTACCTCTTAGAATTTCAATTAATTTTAAAGATCACTGATAGTCTCACGGGAAATTGCCTAAGTTGCCTGTCATTATGAAGGGCGGTATAGGTTGGAATTATTAACGTTTTAACTTAAATTTTAATACGGCCACGGCGAAATAAGCTCCTTGGAAATTATGGGGTGTACCTTATAACAATTAATGTTGCTACCAAAGAACATTATGGCGCCGGTACGGTGCGCGCGATGGATACCTGCGGCATTATTAAGACAAGAATTATGACATCATATTATTTATACAATAAAGATACTTAGCGCAATGATTGTACCTTCTAGTGTAATGTTTATGCTTGGTGAAATTGTCTTGAATTGATTAATGTGTGTTCGGGTTGTTACATTCGGAATCCTTTTGGATCTCCCCTTTATACCTGGGGGAGCATTTTAAGGCGATTCCGGTTATTATTGCCATCTAATTGTACATAATGCAAGAATCCGAGTATTTTCTTCGTCAATATAACGGACATTTCAAATGCAGCAAGAAGTAAATCAAAATAAAATTATGTCAAAAATATAGTTATAATTAAATATGTTGTTGAAAGATTTCCGACAGAAAAGAATGGATAAGCCCCATCTCAGCCACTGAGTGAATGTGACCCACAAGTTACGAATTAAGCGAAAATTTGTATTACGTGCATCCAATAATGCTACGAGTACTTAGCGCTTCCACAGCCATTTATATTGGTGACCAACCACCAGCAAAACCATTGATTTGTATCAGGAGTACGACTAGCCTTTATTTTTTTTATTTCCTTGTATAGGCTTCGGCGCCTTTATACAAATACAATAATAATAAAGCCTCCTTCTTGCTAACTTCAAATAAGTGAATTATCACTTTTGTCATTATTACTAAATAATGATAAGAGCTCGCTCATGCGCTTAGAGACGTTCTTTATTCAATTTATAGTTTACAGTAACACTTATATTCTAACTGGAAGAAGAAAAATAAAGAATTAGGGTCAACTTTATCGGCTTTATTAAGTTTTAATATTTTCATACAAATTTTATACTAATACAATACATATTATATATTAAATATATACGTAAGTCAACTATTCATGTAGAAACAAAAGTAAACCAGATAAAAATAATTTATAATAAGATGTTATAATAAAACATATGTTTTTTCATATTTCTAGCTTTACATATTTTTACATGAAGCTATCCCAAAATAATATAACAAAAAATACGTAAGTTGGATAGATAATTAATTTGCGTTACGTAATGTACCTGAGCGCCGTATTTGCTTATATTTATTTTAAGCTCGTCTCGACAAAATGAAAAATTGAACGGCCAAGATAACGTTGGTTATTTATTAGTCATTTGTTTTTTAATTATATTATGTCAGAAGCCACAGTTATATATTTATTTTTTGATTATTTATTATTAAAATTCAATAATAATCTTGACATAATTATAAATCTGCAGAGTTCGTATGGCATTAACTTAAAACCTATCTGTCCCTTTCAAATAACTTATTTGCTTTTGCTTTAGACAACTAATCCATATATCATAATACATATATCTGGAAGGTCATCCGTCTATCTATATATAAACTGAATGATTTGTATGTTTGTCCGTGAGTTGGTTTATGTACGCCTGGAAAGAAAAACAGCTCAATTTTTTTTACGCTTCAATATAGTCAATTTAATTAGACTCTTATTTTACCCGAGCGAAGCTATTAGTAGGATTTACAACATAACACTAATGTATTGTAACAATATCCACTTAATATGGTAAACTGTATATAAAACAGGAATGTAGAATCCAAAATCTATGTCGTTTAATTGCTACCTTTAAGTCAAAATAGTCTATACGAATATACTGGTGATAGGGCTTTGTGCAAGTTCGTCTGGGTAGGTACTACCCAGTCATCAGATATTCTACCCCAAAACAGCAGTACTGTATTGTTGTGTTTAACGTGAGGATTTTACCGAGAAAAATAGCGTAATACTAGAGAAATACAGATTAATCTTAATTTATAATAATTTTATGAATGAATACAATTTGAAAAATCCATCAAGGTTCTTTATACTTTATTGTACACCACAAAGATTTAAAAAAATACTATACATGGATACAATCTAATTATGAGTAGCATACAACTTTATATACAACGAGATGATGAGGAGACGAGAACAGCAGAATATGACGCCATCTGAGTGTCAGGCACTTAACAGGAAGGTTAAAAAACTAATAAGGCGTGACACAAGACGAGCTAATACATCTAATTGAAGATGCCATAGCACTCAATAGGGGCTCAAAGGTTCTTGCAAAGTCACATACCTCCTGTTGTCACCTGACAAAACTCAGAACCACACAAGGCACAACCGTCACCTCAAAACCAGAGATTCTCGCTGAAGTCGAAAAGTACTATGGCGATTTATACTCATCACGAGTACCTCCACCTGAGTCCCACAGTGCGGATGACCCACGAGCCAGACTGACACGCCACCTATCAGACGATCTTCCCGACATCGATTTGGGCGAGATTAGGATTGCTCTCGGACAACTTGGAAACAACAAGGCTCCAGGAGATGGCGGAATTACCTCAGAGCTTCTTAAAGCAGGAGGCACACCAGTTCTGAGAGAGCTGGCTAACATCTTCAATTCCGTCCTCCATAATGGTACTACACTGAAGACATGGAGCAGAAGTGTGGTGGTTCTGTTTTTCAAGAAGGGTGATAAAGCTCTTCTGAAGAACTACCGCCCCATTTCACTTTTAAGCCATGTTTACAAGTTGTTTTCGAGGGTAATCACGAATCGTCTTGCCCGGAAATTCGATGACTTCCAACCCGTTGAGCTGGCTGGGTTTCGAAAAGGCTTCAGTACCGTAGACCACATACACACACTTAGGCAAATAATACAGAAGACCGAGGAATATAATCAGCCTCTATGCCTAGCGTTTGTGGACTACGAAAAAGCCTTCGATACCATTAAGACCTGGGCTGTTCTGGAATCCATGCAGAGGTGCCTAATTGACTATCGGTATATCCAGGTGTTGAAGTGTTTGTACGAAGCCGCATCCATGACCGTCCAAGTACAAGATCAGAGCACAAGACCAATCCAATTGCATCGCGGGGTAAGACAGGGGGATGTAATCTCCCCGAAACTTTTTACCAATGCATTGGAGGACGTCTTCAAAACGCTCGATTGGAACGGACGCGGCATTAATATCAATGGCCAACACATTACACATCTGCGATTTGCCGACGACATTGTCATCATGGCGGAGACTCTGCAGGATTTGGAAGAGATGCTAAACAACCTGAGCGATTCTTCGAGACGAGTAGGTCTCGGGATGAACATTGAAAAGACCAAAATTATGGCAAACAATCATGTATCCCCGGGACCAGTGGTCGTAAATGGCTCTCCACTTGAAGTTGTGCAGGAATATATCTACCTGGGCCAAACTATACAACTTGGCCGGCACAACTTTGAGAAGGAGGCTAAAAGAAGAATACGTTTGGGCTGGGCGGCATTCGGGAAGTTGCGTCATATTTTTGAATCGTCGATCCCACAGTCGCTTAAGACCAGGGTCTTTAATCAGTGCGTCCTACCTGTAATGACTTACGGTGCCGAAACGTGGACACTCACCGTAGGACTGGTCCACAAATTTAAGGTCGCTCAGCGAGCGATGGAACGCGCGATGCTTGGGGTTTCTCTGGGCGATAGAATCCGAAATGAGGACATTCGCCAGAGAACTAAAGTCACCGACATCGCGCGGAGAATTAGCTCGCTGAAGTGGAAGTGGGCTGGTCATGTCTCCAGACGCATTGATGGCCGATGGAGCCGACACGTGTTAGAGTGGAGACCGCGCTTAGGCAAACGTAGTGTAGGACGCCCTGTGACAAGATGGACCGACGATTTGAAGAAGGTGGCGGGCACGGGATGGATGCGGACTGCCCAAGATCGGGATGGTTGGCGTTCTATGGGGGAGGCTTTCGTCCAGCAGTGGACGGCAAAAGGCTGAATATCTACAACTTTGGCGACCTTATCGCTACATAGCGATCTCTTACAGTTAAACCAACGTAATGGAAAAAATGTTGCTTGTTTTTGTTTTAAGAAATATTTATACTAATATTATAAATGCGACAAAAACTCTGGCTATCTGTCTGTCGGTTACGCTTTCACGGCTATACGTCTGAACCCCAAGGAATAACATTTACACCTAAGAAAAATTGTAAATTGATTTAATATTGAATATATTTTTTTAATTTTATCTATGGAATATTATTGAGAAGCCGAGATGGCCCAGTAGTAAGAACGCGTGAATCTTAACCGATGATCGTGGGTTCAAATCCGGGCAAGCACCACTGAATTTTCATGTGTTTAATTTGGGATAATAATTCAACTCGTGCTTTACAGTGAAGGAAAACATCGTGAGGAAACCTGCGTGTGTCTAATTTCATTGAAAACCCGCACTGGAGCAGCGTGGTGGAATAAGCTCCAATACTTCTCCTCAAAAAGGGAGAGGTGGCCTTTAGCCTCACAGGCTGCTAGGGTATTATTTTGGTCCCAGTAACGTCAAATTGATGTATAACCAATGAACCATGTCAGCTTATTGAACGATATAACGCTAACAGTTAGCACGGCCTTCTTCTTCTTTAAAGTGAACTTTAGAGGAAAGGAAGGCCGTGCTGACTGGCTTGGAGCATATTTTATTACGCTACTCAAATGCGAATTGGTGAATTTTGTGACAGAGCTTATCTGACTCGAGCAGTTTTCGATAATTATATTGGTTAATCGGATTTGACCTCGTTTCGGTTAAATTCTACATATTCAAATATATTTGTGTTGAGTGTATTTTTAAAATGCTGAACATAGCTACCGGCAGTCACTTCGAACTAGAATCTTTAAGCCGAATCAGATCTACAGTTCTCCCGAGTGTCGGATGTTTGGTGTCACAGCGCTAAGCCTTGGTACATATATACAAAGGATTTATTTACGTACGAAAGGAAACCTATTCGTATGTGTGTATCCAGTATTGTCTTCGTTTATTCGCAGATGCGGTTTCACAGCGTGTTTATTTTTTAGTAATGTGACTGTGAATGTGATATTCTTTTGTTTCTTTTATAAAAATGCGTCTCGTATACGTATTATGTCACTAAATTATATTTAAACTTTAGCAAATAACCTTAGAACGTGTAGCTTCCTAACAATATTGTAATTAGTTTTTTGGATGGTGTTGGAAAAAATAATCTTGGAGTTCAAGCTTGCTCCATGAGCAATTTCATCAAAATCGGTTTAGCCATGCAAGTGTTATAGACAGATAGATTAACACATAGACACACAGTTTTTTTTAATTTTTAAAAAGAAGGAACTAATTAAAAATGGTAAAGTTTATTTATTTATCTTTCTATTTATTGCGAAAAATACAGCATAATATAATACTTAAATATTTGTTAACAAAATAAGTCTCACGCAAGCCAACAAAGTTTCCACTTTTACATTGAAAAATTGAGTGAACCTAACAAGAACAGTAATTTAATAGGCAAAAAAAAGAATAAGAATATTAATTACAAATTGAATATTTGACAACATATCTAAAAATATGTTAAATAGGTTTACTTAATTACTAACCTGATTAGATATAAACTTTTTATAATTGTCGACCACTTAATCTTTATTTCATAAAAATTAAATTTATTTAATTTTCTAATCATTTTTTTGACTATGTTATTATCTATGTAAGTCAATAGTAAAGTAAAGTATTCAAGTGACATAAAGTTCACATTTTTACATGAAGGTGTCTTCATGACCGAAAATTAGTCATAGTAGCTATTTTAAGGCTGCTTGTATATCAATACCGAAACCCCATTCGTTATCTCTCATAATTAATATAACAATCTGACACAACCTAAAACAGAACATGAGTAGGAAACAGGTCTATGTACTTTTCGATACACGGCGTAACACTTCCAACACATTGTAACTTTAACAGATTTCTTGACAGAAAATCTAAATAATATATAACTGTCCTAATTTAATATTAAACTCAGAATATCTATTAGTTATTTAATATACTTTTGCATAGTACATTTCAACATTCGTATATAACAAGCTTTTTTTATAAAAAAAAAGAAGGTGAACGAGCGTATGGGCCACCGGATGGTAAGTGGTCACCAACGCCCTTAGACATTGGCACTACAAGAAATGTTAACCATCTATTACATCACCGATGCGCCACCAACCTTCGGAACAAAGATTTTATGTCCCTTGTGCCTGTAATTACACTGGCTCACTCACCCTTCTCAATTTAAGTTAACATAGATAAGTTAACATAGTTTATTTAATTAAAACGCTTGCTCATCAACCTACATACTTAGAGTTGTATTTAATGAAGTTACCATTTATTTATGTGTTCAATCTATCGCGACTAACACGTAATATATGGTAGTGGTGGTAATCGTTAGTGCAAGCTCGTCGTGTTAGGCTTTACAGTTTCATTACGTATTTTACAGCAAAACAGCAATACTTGTATTATTGTGTTCCGGTTTTAAGAGTTGAAATCAGCGTTATAAAAAGCTCAAGAGATATATATACATTTTAATTCTCAAGATTTGTGGATATGTAATTAATAAGATGGATATTATTTTATCACGCTTTCAATGAACACGAAAAGCTAGTTAGCTATATTATAAAAAAATCTAAATCTAGCAAAGATCGTATACAACTAAAAGCCCATAGTCGCTGAGACTGCTAGAAGTACCGACTATTTCAAACATTACAACCACTCCGTCAAAGCGCAGCCTAGCATGCTTGTAATTACACTGGCTCACTCACCCTTGAAATCGAAACGCAGTAATACAAAGCATTGATGTTTCGCGGTAGAATAAGTGACGATTGAGTCGTACTTACCCAGACGAGCATGTGAAGCCCTACCATCGGTTAAAAACTTTTATTTATTTTGCAATCTTAAGTTTTACTTTAGTACACCACCAAGTGAATAATTTGTAGTGTAACGGTATAAAAAAATAATAAACATACTTTACTTACGTACTTCGCACGATGATCTCTTTTTTTAAATTGTAATTTTATAAATTAATTAGACATGACGCGACACAGTCGGACATTCCAGTTTATTTTTAAAATGTATATATTGAATAAACTTATACATTTTAATTTATTAAATAATTTGACACAAATATAAATTTACTAAAAATATTGTTAATACGACCATTATTTATAAATTATCCCTTGTATAATCTTAATAAAATTCCCTGTAAACTTTCTTTAATTGTATCGTGAATTGTAGATTTAATCTATGTTAGGAGTTGTTATTATAACGGCATTTGCTTTACGACCGTACTTAGAAGGAGCTAGAGCGTTTCTAACAAAAAACCCATTCCTCGTAACCATAATTCTGATTTAATAACGGAGAACTTTCTTTGCTTTCTTTAAAATTAAAAACATTACGCGAAGCGTGTGTTGCGTCCATAGCTTGATGAAATTTGCATTCATTAAGGGAGTGGCCCGCGTGAGGGAAATGTCAACTGTTTTTTTTTTCTTTAAGAGCCATCGTAATAATGAACGAGGATGGAGGGGGGCGGTGCGTTATTACAGAACTTGTGTAAAATTCACCGGAAATAAGGACGTAAGTGCGTTAGATATTTATTACCCAATTTACGTAAAAGGATGGAATGATTGGTAACTAATTCATTAAAAGACAATGTTGTGTTGTTTGTATATATGGTTCTTAGCCGAAATCTTTTCGATAAACTACTTATTATAAGACTATTTTAATTTGATTTAAGCGTAAGAATACTCAGAGTATTTAGTACAAATTTAAGCGAGTATTTTAGTACAGTATTAAAAACACAAAAATAATACCAATAATTACGAAGAAAAGTTATAATTGTAAGTAAAAATACTGACGTCTGCCTTGACAGAGACAAATTTAGCAAACTTTAATCCAAAACTATGACAGTAATTCAAACAGTACGACTCACCCTAACCCCCTTATAATCAAGTTTGCAACTTGCTCGTCCAAGATGTCGCCACGGGTGGCGAATATTCCAACATTGTCCCTTCTGAATATCTCTCAGACCTGACCGGCTAAATTAACATACAATTTACAGCTAGATATAGGTCAAATAAATCTTAAATATATTCTTTAAAATAGTGTAATATATTATTATTAACAAGAAATTTATTGTGTTTATTTTCATTTTCAACGACTTCCCTTTAAAGCTATTCTGTAAAATGTTAATCAAAATTCACGTTGTATCATTATGAAAATATATCGAAAATGTGATTAAGTATAATAATTATAACGTCTAAGACATACACGCATAGCGTATTTTCGTAGCGTACCATTTTCAACATTCCATAAATGAGATACGAAGTGACTTCCTAAGGAATATCACTGCTGTAGTAATATTTTTTCTTACGATATTTATACTTAAAGCGACGAGCCGGTTGGCGTGGTTGATAGATACTTGCTTCTGAAGGTATCCAATGCGAAAAAAAAGGGCAAATGGCCGTGTGTGAATAATGTCCCAAGATATTATTATTATTAAAAAGCAGGAAGCAAGTATGTTCTACACTTACAACATACTTGTTTCTATAAATAAAACCTGATTGTACATAAAACAGGTACTACGAAGGCCTAGTGAAACTACGAATTATTTAAAAAAGTACGGAAGAGCCGTACCAGAAAATCGTTAGTTACAGCTAAGTAAGACCGACCATAAAATTTATAGCGTTCGAAAATAATTTTAATATCCATTTGATATAAAATACAACAAAGACATTTCAGATAGCGGAGGAAATTGCTGCATTCATATTTTATCTAGAAAAATTTCGCTTTACAAAGCCCGGTCCTCAATGGGGGCATCGTTTTCAACAAGTACAAAAAGTGCGATGCATAGCTATTCGTCTCGATCGGGTATTTCATTTGTTGGCACTGCTACCGCTCAAGTGAAGGCTTTGTGTCGTATCGAAAGGAAAATTTGATATCTATATATAATACCAGACAATAATATCAATAAATTTTATGACTAGAAATAATTAAAAATATTCTTATACATTACTATTACCAGCACAATAAATAAGAAAGTAACTACTAAAAAAGGTTCTAGATTCGGTTTGTATGTATGTGTGTGTACGCGTGCTTGTGTGTGTATATGTGTTTGTGTTTTTATATATGGAATACGCAAATATAAGTGGTTATGGGGGTCCGTAGACGTTTACATTATAACAAACCCATTGATTTCTGATAGACACAGTCAATTTGCGCCAACCTGTGTTTTTGAAAAACTCTTCCAAAAGGTTAAGCAATCCGAATGCTATATTACAATAATTTATATGTTACATACAAAATATGTATATATAATATTCTATTTAAAATCTTAATAATGTAGAAAAGACTCGAATTATGAAAATAGTATTTTGTTATTAACTAAGAAAAATTCTGGCAATTTGAAAAAAATCCATTTATTTCTTAAATTATAAACTACTCCGTTCCCCTTTTTCGGCTCTAATTTTGGTTCAATAAATCCATCATACACACGCAGTGTTTTTTGTCAAAGTTCTGTCCCGTTGTTTTTCTCTATGTGAATTGATGGGGTCAGTGTGGACTTTGAGCACACTAAATAAATAAAGTATGTATAACATATATCTAATCCATTTGGGCAAATAAAAGAAAATTTTAAAATATCTCAATCTAAGATACCACAAGGGCGGTAAGGGTTGAGATGAGTTTTCAGTAACAAGTTAATAAGTTATCTTAAAAAATTTTAAAGAATTGGTAGTCTTACTAATATTATAAATGAAGTGGGTTTGTTTGCTTGTTACATCTCTACTACTAAGCCCATCATCGTGTAATTTTGCATTCACGTTATTAGGAGTATAGAAATAGATGGAAGGTACTTTACACATCATTCCCTCCTAAGACGCGGGAAAAGCCACGGGTGGTAACTAGTAGTTATATAATATTGTTTGTTAGTGTGAAGTCAGTTAACATCGTATGATCATTATCCTGGTATTATATAAAATGACCATCACTTTATAAGTGGTAGTTTAAGGTGGAAATTATATAATTTACCACCAACCCGCATTAGAGCAGCGTGGTGGAATAAGCGCCAAACATTCTCCTCAAAAAAGGAGAAGAGGCCTTAGCCCAGCAGTGGGACATTCACACACCAATATAAATTGACAACAAAACAAGCGTGAAATTGTTTTCGATATTCTTGAGAAGTTTTCAAATTAATAAGAAGGAAACTCAGGGTGACTGGTCTTAAATTAATAAACATCAAATCTATCAACTCATCTTACAAAGTATGTGTATGTGTATAAATTAATTCACACCGTATTATTACTCACACATAAGCACAAATACCAACATTTAATACGATAGTAACCAGACTGGATTCTCATCTCGATCGTTCTAAATACAAATATAAATATATAAGTGTATTGTAAACAGCACGTGTTGAAAGAAAAAGCTGTCCCGCTGAGTTTATTTTGCCGGTTCATTATAAGTGTAAGTTATTTCTTTCCGAACTGGTAGTAGATTTTTGACAATCAATAAGTGTAATGCTTCTATATTGAAGAAATACTTTGACTTCTTCGACTATCATATAAATGAAAGAAATATAAAAGACATGTCGTTTAAAGACATTCTGTGTTATTACTGGAAAAATTATAATGACGTATGAAAAAAGGTAGTACAAAAAATATTTATAACAACACCTGTCTCGATCAACTCCTTGATATTATTCTCTGTCTCTTTTTAATCCAATATTTCGAATAAGGACGTAAAATAAAGTGCCGTCAAAGTTTGCAAAGTTTTCACATTAACTTAACCAAGGCTTTTGTGTTTGCACTTCGTTAAGTTATAGTCCAAGTTCGTTGATTGTAATCTATTAATTCTGCTGTTCTGTTTATCTTCGGGAAATGTTTAATTGAATCGCGGGTCGGTCGGGTCATGTGTCATGTGTGGGTGCTGCTTTATATCAAGATTTGTATCTACCTGCGTTACTTGTGTACAGACTGTGTAGATATTTGACGTAACGTTGTGTTGATAAGCATTATTTTATTGCCATAAATAATATTGTAATTACAAATAATATCAGTGAAAAATAGTTTTTTTCCTTTATTATATTATTTTAATTATGACTTAAGTGATTTTACTTGGAGTTAGGGCTGCGCAAGATCTTCTTGCAATTGTCTCCCACTAGCAGCCTTTTTATATGGCTGCTTTATAAGCAAAAGAGTTAATTTTTTCTGGCAAAAGTTAGGGAGTTAATATATTGATAAGCATCAAGCTGATTATCTTTTGCAATCAACTAAGAAAAACTATCATCGGATCTCAATTGCACTATAATTCGACTTTGGAACGTCATCACGCTTAAATATGTTTAAGTTTCATAAAAAACGGCTATTATATTGCAAAAATATTCAATGCACAAACGAGTTCGTCATAGTTATATTTATATATATATTTCGGTATCGTCATGAAACTTCTAAATGCTATTCCGCAGAGACGTCCGACACGTCGGCGTCATTAATTGAAACAAAGTACGTAACTCAATTATTTTCTAACGTTGGACTTTCGTGCGAAACCTGCCGACTGAATTCAGTTCATTTGACGGTGATTGTGTTACATAGGCACATACGTTCCGAACCGTATTTTTGCCTCCAAGGCAAGAATCGAATTATAAAGTTTTCTTTGTTAGCAATAGTAATTTACGTTTCATTTCATATATTCGAGTTCCAATTTTGAAATGGTTTGAAATTTATTCTTACCTACTACTCGCTTAGCTATTAAATGTTTTATTAGCACAGATTATTTTTAATGAACTTTATGTTTTCAGTTTATAAATCGCTGATATTTTATAAAATAAGTTACAGCTACTTTCATAGACACATCCAATGTATCTTCTGCAATCGGGTTTGTAATATAATTATTTTTTCTTTGGAAACTGTACCTAAAAATACTTTAATTAAAGGGTTTTATAATAATGACAATGTGAAATGATTGAAGTCGTTGCACTTAATGTTACTATATTGTACCGGGACAAAATTCCTTACAATACTAATCAAAGTAGCAGCCTGTAAATTATCCACTGCTGCGTTAAGGTTTACTCTCCATTTATGGAGAATGATTGGAGCTTATTCCACCACGCTTCTCCAATGCGAGTTTGTTAGATATATAATTGCTTAACTAGATTTTTTTTCGACAAAAGCAGATTCCTTCCTTTACTGACCACGAGTTGAAATACGAACGAAAATTAAGCAAATGAAATTTCAGTGGTGCTTGACCGGACTTGCACCCGCTATAATCGGTTAGGTTAGGTTCTAACCACTAAGCTATCTCATCATCATCGTCTCAATACTAATCGAACATCCATATAAAATATTACAATTTATACATACAATATTTAACTTTTAAAAGATTTTCTGAAGCTAAAAATCACTGAAGCAGACTTACCGAAACTGTCATACTGCATTATCTTAAACTATTAACTTTAGTACAGTTCAAAGAGAGTGTTAATCCATTCACAAAAACGCTATTAAGGCTTGTCAGCGGCGCGAATGTTTCAGAGTTCGTTGCCCAGCAAAAGTCACTTTCATGAAGACTTCAGAATGGAGTTTCTCTAAGATTTATGATATTTCTCTTCATTCTACAGTCGTTACTCGACTCAGATAGATTAGCTTGGACTTATAGTTGTAATAGTTCTCTGTGATCCCGTCGGGGGTCACTGCTTCAATAACGAGTCAGTTAATGGTCAATGGTATACCGATATTAAATGGTGCCATTGATCTTTAGTATTTTTTTTCTTAATATTTAACTTCGATGTATTTCGAATGTCATAGTGTTGACGTTTAAACAGTTATATTTAGTAATAAGCAGAAAAAATTTACATATTTATTTTAAGATGAATAGTACATATTAAGTGTGTGTTATAAATACTTCTTAATATAGATTTCAAGGTTTTTGGAAAATCCTAAGTTGGGCGTTATTGAGTTTTTCTATGAAGTAATTTCCTCAGGTAAGCCTGCACCTATTATTGGCACATACGTACGTGTGCACTATATTATTATAGCTGGTTAGATTTTATATGAGAGCATATAACCATCATAGTTTTGACTTTCAAACTTTATAATATTGCGTTTAACTATCTTAAAGATAATTAATAAAATTTAATAATATATCTTTTTTTAGTCTAATAAATCACATGGTCTTTTGTGGTATTGGCAGTGAAATATAACCCGGTGTCAATAGAATTTTGCGATTTGTAAACTGATTTTGATGTCATAACCACAATTCGGTTTCAATCACGCGTCATCCAATGTACATATTTATTTAATACTTTTGATTTGTATAATTTAATTTTTAGTAAGTTAAATTTGCATGACTTAAAATTTATTTATTAACATTATTTTGTCTTAGCGGGACTTTGTAAAGGGAGTACTAGTTGCTACTAGTCTTAAATTTCTATTTATAAGTTTATTACTTTTATCATTTTTATTTATTAGTACACTGGCTCGCTCAAAGGAATTTAGCTGCGACAATGCGTTCAAACACTTTTGAATAAATGATCTATTGAGATAGACCTTTATTATTATTTTTTAACAGAATGCTAACATTTTTACCCCGAGACGCTTCATTAAATGATGATTAGGTTGTCTAAGTGGAACACGTGGAAGAAAATAAACAGCTGGCGAGACGCCAAGTCTAGGTAACATAAATACAGGTATAAATATGTCTGCCTTTGAACAATGTCCTATTACAAGAGTGTTACGTTGAAATATAGTAACAATTAAAAATAATATTAAAGATAGCATACGATATGTAATAATATCTTACTAAAATGTAGATATTCGTTTATAAATTTCTCAATACTGCACTGCTTAATTTATACATTGAAAAGAATAGCTTAATATCTTATGTATTACAGTTGTAACTATATCAAGTGAGGATAATGTACATACATTTACTTTACCTTTATTTACTTTAAGCCGATATGATATTGGAGTGATTGAAGAAACGATAGTTTTTAATAATAATTTCGTAATCGCACATCATTATTCGCTTTTATGAAAATTCTATATGTTTCTTTATTTAACACTAATAAAACAGATACTAAAAAATATCAAAACATAACACTGAAAAGAAATGCTAAAGGCAAATCATCAGCAAACACATAAAAAATAAGAGGTATAGATATATGATAATATATTATATGAGATATATATAAATATATATGATAATACATTATATATATTATTATAACTAAATTACAATTTGTAATAAGAAAATCATTAGTCCTATTATATTATAATAGGACTGCATTGGAATAGTATTATATTCCAATGCAGTTTCTATATGTTGATCCAATTAACTAATAGCCTTTCTCATCAATCAAGAAAGCAATATCTTGTTACTGATATAACTATGATATTATAGTTCAAAGTGATTTGTGGATTTTGACCTAATTGCTTAATTTCATTTACTTTATTTTCAATATTAATAAAAAGGATGTATGATTTGCAAATTTTATATAAAAAAAAATTAACACATACAATCGTTTGTTGCTGAGGTAGGCAACTTAATACCTGCTTCATAGGTTTACATAAATACATAAAGTATATTGTAACCAATATATTATGTCTCGTGATGTACTCAATATATGGCTTGAAGCTTGGCTTTCAATTTTCGCTACCATATATAATTATAGAGATTTAAATATGATTTAAGTTACTTAATAAGTAATTGACCAGGGTTGATATCCTAGTGGACTAGTGGATAGAGCGCATGGATTATAACTGAATATTACGGGTTTAAGTCCAGGCTAAGTGGTGGATGAAATGACATTGAGATGTATATTATTTATAATTATATATATTCTTCTTTAAACAAAAAAAGAAGATAAATTTGCCCAGCTGGTTCATATTAGATGTCCATACTGTGTACGGGTAAAATTCATACATATTTACCCATTTTATTCATCCCACCTATCTTAAAGACTTTCCTTTCTAAGCGGATATTTATGGTATAAAATTCAATCACCAAGTCAGTCACTTGGTGGTAGGGCTTTGTGCAAGCCCGTCCGCGTAAGTTCCACCTACTCACTAGACATTCGATTCGATTCGAATTCGGTAGAATGTCTAGGTGGCCGAATTCAATCAGCAAGCAATATTTAGTATTATTATAATTGGTTTTATAGTGCAAATTCGAGTAACTACAGATACAAGGGACATAAAATCTTCGTTCCCAAGTTTGGTGGCATTGGAGATGTATGGAACGATTAATTTTTCTGAGATTTTTTTGTATTAATAAGGAGTACTACATATAAATATCAAAAACCTATTCACACGTTGGAAATATTCAATATACATCTACCACGCTACTCCACTGCGTATTAAAGAATCTTTACTGAGTTCAACTGGTGTATTCTGAATTTGATATTAAGTACTTTTGTCAAGATTTGATAATATTATATTATAAGTTAGTTATGTGCTATGTTTTTATTGTTGATGCCTCTACAGATAATAATAGCGTCGATAGCTGGATGAATGGTTCAGGTCACTGCCCATGTTAATTCATCCTATACATATAACAATAACCCTAAACGCCTAATCTACGTCGTCTTGACGAACACTGATGCATTTTAGCAAAAGGCTTCACTCAAATTCACAGAATACGATGAACTTAAAATAGAGTAAGTAGCCAAGAGCCTATAATAAATTTTATTATGTATATTGTATCTTAAAGCTTTGTTAGTTATACATTTGTGTAACGTTTGTTCTGTGAAATTAATTGTACTACAACTCTGTTTTATTATTAAATTTTAATTCAAAACAAATCGTTTTTGTATTTCTATTTAACTATTATATATTTATGATTGTATTGTATAAATATATTGTGTATTTTTATTCAAGAATAATTAAACTTTTCATGTTATTATAAACTTGACATAATTAAATATGTTTTCTTATAAACATATTTCGTTACGATAAATTTATTCATATTAATTCTAATATATAAAAAATACTAGAACATCACAGTTGATAAACAAGAAAACAAGCGACTTATACAAAATACTTAATAAGCTACAATACAGTTATCATCATCAAACAAAACTTTTCAAAAGAAATAGTTACAAAAATGAAGCAAAGATGCTATCCACCCTTTGAGATGCAAACTTCCCCAAGTACGGTATCCAATTAAAAATTAGACTTCTTCAAACAATAGGCCTTTAGGAAAAGTGGAACGCTCGTTTGGTGCACGTTTAAGGCACGTTTTCTCAGATTCTTCGTGCAGGAAGACAATTATACCCTTTACTTGTTCATGGGAAAGTTTGTGGGGAAGTATATTTGCTTCAGTCTCAGATAGAATAAAAGAGAGAGACAGAATTACGCGGAATCAGTATTAAAACTATTCGGAATATTTACAACATTGCTTAATATTCGTAATCATAATATCACAAAAGACGCCTGATTACAACAGCATGAATATTTTTTTATAGCTGGATTAGTTTTACTTATTAAACAAGGCGAGCCAGCTTAGCGAGCCATCTGGTTCAAGGTTAAGAAGAAATATAAAGACTTTTTTTCGGATCGAAGAGGCTACAGCATCGTAACTCCTTATGATCTCGTTGCTGATAAAGATGATCTCGTATGATTCATAAGAGGCGTCTAAGATAATAGTAACTCGCTTAAAGCACGTAATCACCTTAATCACGAACTCATCCACAAGGAAGGTTGGCATCAGGCAAACAACCAGCCTTAAAACTTCATCAAACCCACTTAATGGATATTATAAAAACACCGAAATACATAAATGCCATCAATGCAAGCGAATAGTTATTGTGAGTGACAGAGTGACAATGTATTATTATTAATAAACTTGAAACAATAATCATAAAACGGTGGCTAAGCCGATAATAAGATAAACGAGGAACATTTCAATATAAAAATTTATTTCTCACACAAGTTTATGAGTTGTACGGTATCTCAGAACATTATGAGTATTCGCTAAATGCATTTCGTCTCGCCTCCTCAACTGTTCCAACTTGAACAAACTCGTTACACCGGGGAACAATCTTGTTAGATTTTGTTATAAGATAATAGTAGCTGCGTTCTGTGACTTTGGTTATGGACTTAGAGATACCATAAAAATACTACAAATAATTTCTTTTATCTCCAATGGTATTCACTATCTTATTATTATTTCTTACAGTATATTAAACAAAAATTAAATTAATAAATATGCTCCTGAGAACAAATCGTTTAGATTTACGAATATACATCAAAGCACACAGCTTTATTTAATTGGGCTCATCTTTATATTTTTTTTAAGAATTGTGTATCAAATTGTATTCAGGTTGGGGGTTATTTAAATTAATTGATTCTTCACCAATATATCATTCAAACAATGTTATTTTGAACAGTAAATAAGACCGCAAAGGAAATTGTAATAAACACATTATAATAAATCCGTTGTAATTGTTTCACGTTTCGAAATGTAAAACGGTAATTCAAAACAAACACTAGGCCTTACAAAACATAGCATTTTGAACCTTATTTCAAATGTAATAGAGCCTATGCAAGTTCGAAGTCCATTCTACCACAAACACCACATGCAATAAAGATACTTAATACCTATCACACTAAGCTTTTATTGCATTGCAACAAAATTGCATTCGGTGACGTGCTATACATCATACGTAATGCTTTCCCATTTTGAACTTTACATCAATAGCAATAAAGGTGTAACATCTAATGTAAGTTGCAATATTTTCTAGTCGGCTGCATAAAGCAAGGCTGACGTCACACGGCGCGATAACAACCGGCCTGTTTTCAATTACACGTAATTGTGGTTAGGGCTGTAATAACGGAACGTAGCAATTTTGCCCAAGGCATAAATTACGTTTATTTTTTCACGTCTAATGATCTTTTCACAGTTTGTTATTTGTATCTGCTATTTTTTTTGAATGTCTGAACCGATTATTTGTACAAACTAATATGATATAGACATAAAGAATCCTCAAGTTTCATTGAACGAGATCAAGACATGTCCGCTCTCTGTATTGAAATCTCTGGAACGGGGCTGCAAATGATCCTATAATCTCATTATTATGTTACAATTACATTATTAAGTTTATTTATTTTTTGCATAATTTCGTTGATAAATGTACACCAATTGCTTGATTAGAGAAAACCGATTGCTATTATGTAACTATCGTTATAAACATTATATAATTGCGGAGTATTTTTCCCCAAATTATGGACTTAGAATTTATTTACACACATTTTATTTTAGGATGAAAAGCATTTTTTTATGTCTACATTTATTGTTTATATGATGTTGACATTCGATACGTCATTATAGTAAAAATAGATTAGCTTTTTACTAATTAATTCAACTTTTTTTTTAATTTCAACACTGTGTTTGCTGAGATGGCCTAGAACGCGTGAATCTTAACCGACGATCGTGGGTTCAAACTCGGGCAAGCACCACTGAGCTTACATGTGCTTAATTTATGTTTATAATTCATCTCGTCCTTCACGGTGAAGGAAACATCATGAGGAAACCTGCACCAATCTGCATAGGAGCAGCGTGATGGAATAAGCTCCAAAACCTTCTCCTCAAAAGGGAGAGGAGGCTTTAGCCCAGTGGTGGGACATTAACAGGCTGTTACTGTTACTGTGTTTGCAAAGTATAAATAAGAATTATTGATTATTGTTTATCAAAGTATAATACTGGTATTTAACATTTTGTTTTTAATTTGTTTCAGGTAAGTTTTCATCAATATAGTAACACTGATCAGAAAGTAAGTTAAGTTTTCACGAATGAAATAAAAGAAGAAACGAGTCTTGTTCTGTCGCAACTACGTACTATTTTCGTTTTGGTAAAAATGGAGATAAAAGGCCAGAGAGGACACCTCGTCGTAATTTTGTAGCGTTAGAACTAAAAAAATAGGTAAAAGTATTCTTTTTATCATAACTATTATTTAGTTAAGTTTTTATACTCTTAATATATATGAGCAGATAGTAGATATGGTCGTAGTGAAATACAACACAGAAATTTCTCCGGTGGTAGAGCTTTCTCCAGGTTCGCCCCAAGGTTTTCATCAACTCATCAATTATTCAACCGCTCAACATCAATACTGTATTCCGGCTTGAAGATTGAGTGATCTCAAATACAAGGACGCATTGGTAGTGTAAGACTAAGTTTGTATTTCTTGTAGTGCTTATATGTATTAGCGAACGTGGCCACTTACAATCAGATGGTATTCAATAATCTCCCTTCTTAGTAAAAGAGAAGTTGTGTTTTGTAAACCAGCGGTTTGATAATCTCTAAGAATCGCATGATTGGACCATTATTCATACGTTGTTCGTATATACGTATATTGTGTATTTATTTATACATACATTTAGTACTAAGTGAATATATTTATAGAAAATGCTATAAAAAAATAATTTATATTATAATTTCATACTTTATTTAATTTATATTAAATAGAGAAACAAACAGTATATTTTATTAAACAAATCAATTAATTCTAGAAAATACATCACTAACAAAGTTTCCACTTAAAAATACTACAGGTGGAATAGTGTAAAGAAAAAAACAAAGGTGACACAAAAAAAACTACAATAAAATTTCATCAAATAATTTTAATCAAACATTAAAATAAAATATGTAAAATGAATAAAAACAAGCAAATGATCAGACAATAGATTTTAACTGTATTTTTTTTACTCTTTTTCATAATTATTGTACACTGCAATAAAACATATTTCTATTCCAATATTTTTATAATTAAAAAACGACCGATTGAGACAAACCGCACCTCACAGAAGATAATCGTCAGCAAGTTTTACTTTAACATATCGCGTTAATAAATATTAAAATAGACATTGAAATTTTACTGTCATCGAGACCAGAAACTTACCCATATAAGGCAAGAGCTCAAGTATATTTCTCTGGATTATGCATACATATTTAATACCCTCATAAAATTCTCAACTCCAACCGACGAGTTACAAGGAAAATTATTTTTTCGGAAACTTCCATTCCGCTGAGTGTATTTACCCAAAGTGGTCCACGAAATTATTTAAACTTAAAACCGTACCGAACATGGCGCTAATAACCGGACTAAAGTTTCATTTACTTTATCAAAGTTTAACGGAAAACGTTCAGTTTGCGTATTTATTTGGACGGTTTTTTTTAGTTTGTTTCATAGAATATCTAGATTCAACTGAATCATAAGAAATAATTAGATTATAATTATGAATAGATATTCATAATGACGGACAATCAGTTTAATTTTTTTTTTTATCATTTGCTTACACATAGTGCTGTGTGATCTGAAGTAATTATTATATAAACATAATGTATTAATATATAACCGTATCCGTAACAGCCAGTGAATGTCCCACTGCTGGGCTATAGGCCTCCTCTCCTATTTTTGAGGAGAAGGTTTGGAGCTTATTCCACCACGCTGCCCCAACGCGGGTTGGTGGAATTCACATGTGGCAGAATTAGACACATGCAGGTTTCCTCACGATATTTTCCTTCACGTAAAGCACGAGATGAATTATAACCACAAATTAAGCACAGGAAAATTCAGTTTTGCTAGCCCGGGCTTGAACCCACGATCATCGGTTAAGATTCACGCGTTCTTACCACTAGGCTATCTCGGCTTTTTTAATATATAAAGGAGAACCTAATTGGTCCAGTATCATAGCACGTGAATCCTAAACGAAAATTGCGATTTTAATACCGGGCAAGCAACAGTGAATTTTCTTGTAGGCATACAAGTGTGTGGTTATCATCTCATGCTCGCCGCTGAAATAAAACGTCGTGAGGAAACCTGCATGTTATGGATAAAGTTCTGCCTTAGAGTAGCGCAATAGAATCCCCATACCTTCTCCTCTAAAGGAGAGGAAGCCTTTACTTTCGTATTAACATAATTCCTTATTTTGGACACTTCTATCAATATTGTCATTGTTAGTTTATTTGCTAGCTTTTATTTTGGGTCAACATCAATTTTAATATCGGTCACGTTAAACGATCTGGTGGAAATAAAAATCTCAGTACAGATAAGGATTTGCAATGTAAATGTAAACGAAGTTGTGGAACCAGCTCTTGTAGGGGATTTACAACAGTATTATGTATTTAACTTGGTTATCTACAGTTACGGCCTTCGACACCCAACCCAAGCGACGTAGGCGTTTGATTTATAAAAAAAGTTTTAAGTTTTAAACGTATTATTTACAGTTCAAATATATGTGCATCCACGTGTGCTACGCTACTACGGTGCGTAGGCTATGCTACATGATATTACTAATTATAATTTATCTACACAAATATTGGATTTATATTAAATTTATATCTGATAACTCTCTGGTAGGGCTTTGTGCAAGCTCGTCTGAATACCCACCCACCCACTCATCAGATATTCTACCGAAAAACAGGAGTACTTGGTATCGTTGTGTTCCGGTTTGAAGTGAGTGAGCCAGTGTTATTACAGGAACATGGACATAACATCTTAGTTCCCATGGTTGGTGGCGCATTGGCTATGTAAGCTAATGCGTTTATAGCCGTTATCATTTCTTACAATGCCAATGTCTATGGGCGTTGGTGACCACTTACCATCAGGTGGGCCATATGCTCGTCCGCCTTCTTATTCTATAAAAAAAAACTCGAATCGAAATAAAACTCAAGATGATTGTATGTAAATTTTAAAATGGATTTGTAGAATCTGGTTTGTTTGCAAATGAGGTATTTTTAATACAGCGCTATTCCCAATAATAGTAAATATTAGTAGAACAGTTCACATTTAATGATATGTTTGTGATACTTGTCAAGGAACTGGTTTCTAACATAAATTCATAATATTATGCTATATATGTATATGTATTATATTGTAGAGTAAGAAGGTAGACTATGCTTTCTAAAATAAGTTTATTTTTAATACAGATCATTATTCCTTTACTAATTATCACAATATGAATCATAAACACAAATTCAAATGAAAAATAAATTGCTCGGACTTGTATCTACGATACACAGTTAAGATTCTCGTGTTCGAACCACTAAGCTATCTCGGCTCTTTATGTAAAGGCAATTTATTATAGTTAAAGGAAACTCAGCAACGTAAATAAGCAGGTAAGCCGCGAGAATGTTTGCCGATGCCCATTCTATTTCCGTTCATTATCGGTAACGGCCGCATCCACTGAAGTTTTACTATGCAATACATTAGCGCCATTAGCGTTGTTCTGAACCATTTCGTGGAGTACTCATTGGGAAACGTTTTAACGTTCTATTGGTATATTTGGTTTCTAACTCGTTACCTGAATATCTAAATAAGACATCAATTTTCATGGGAGTATTAAGCTAAGTAAATGCTTCTTATATAGTTGTATCGAATTATAACGCTGGTAATTTAAATTGTACTGTGTCTAGAAAAATCCGATCTCTAAACAAATGATACTGAGACAAATGCCTCCTCATGAGGGGAAATTTAAGAACTTATTCCACCACTCTGCTCCAATGCATCCTGGTGGAATAAGATACACACGTAGCAGAATTGCATTTGGACACATGCATGTTTCCTCACGATGTTTTCCTTCAGGCACCTATAGGATATAAATTATAAACACAAATTAAGTTCATGCAAACTTGTGTCGCTGTCGCCGCCTATTAGAGCAGAGACAAACTATAGCCAATTATTATTTACACCATTTTTGTAATAATTATGACATCTATATTTTGGTTTTACACTGTAGACAATAGAAGTCGTATACTGTACGGTCTGTACATTGAATATTTAAAAAAAAAAACGATTATTAGCTACAACAAAAGAGTTACTGTATTTTTTTTTCTCTCTGTATGTACGCTTATCTCTAAAACTTGGAACTGACTTTCTTGCAGTTTCTTTTATACCTAGAATAAGCGTACCTTGGAGCAACAGGCTTTGTTTGATTGAAATCGGATGACAGTAAAAAAAAATATCGTCATTTAAACTGAATATTAAATTCGTTTTCTACATAAAAAGCAGTAGAACCCTGTAACTGTTCGTATGATAAATTTATCAAAAAACAAGTGTGGGTGACACGAAAAGAGTAGGAGAACATGAAAACGCATTTTTTAATAAGCCGCTTTCACGTAAAAAAAGTCGCGGACATAAGCTAGTACTAACTATAGAACATTCAAAAGACTGCTTTAAATACCGAATATATCATAAGTATTGTAAGAAATGCTAACGAGGTGGGGTTGTTTACAGTTAGGCCAGATTGAGCTGTTACTTAAAACTTCATTATGCAAATTCTAGTTGGAATTTTAAATTTGAGGCTCAGGCTTTGTTTGATTAGGTCAAATTGAACCCTCCGAGTTTGTCCAATGTATTTTAGGGGATAATTATTATTTTGCGTCTTAATAACATGTCGTATTGAATATTTGTATGCTTATATTGAGGTTTAATGATCATTATTATTTATTACTATTTTTAAAGCCGGATCAAGTTTTTTGTCAAAAAATATTAAGAAGTCTTCTTTTTATTTTCAAAGCAATAACAATTATTGATTATTGAATAAATGTGGATAAGCTTTATCGGTAAATAACAATAAGTTTCTTTCTGGAATCCACATTACAAATCAATGGGTTACTGTTTTAATATTAGATTACGGAATGAGAAGTCATAAATTTACATTTAATAAAATAATCTAATGCTTAGTCAATAAATTAAATTACTTCTATCGCTTACGTTTATTTAAATGACGTTGTTGTAACAAGTGAAATCACTTGTACTTAAATTTGTATATAGAGTTTGTTAGTCGTGCTTATATGGCTGCAGATCCTGAGATCTCGATTTCAATCAATGGGTCAAACCGATAAAGGGTAGTATTTTTCTGACGTAGCCATCTTCAGTAGCAATCCGAATTGGGTTACACTCCAATAGCTCAAATATATAAGTTTACACAGGAAGACATTATTCTATTAATATTATTAAATTCAATTGCTTGTCTACCATTCAACGTGTAAGAATATATATGTATTGCATTACTACGATGACGGAGCAGATCTCGATAAAACTGTTAGCTCGTTCCGTTTATAAAATACATAAATATTTCATCATGACACGAACATTTATCACAATAAAACTCACAACTCAAACATTTTCGCGTTATAAAAAGCACTCATATTTTGATCTAGATTGATACCCATCTGTTCAATTTGACGTATTGTTCGTGTGAACGATATTAATAACCTTTATTGCTTGTGATGTTGTTCGTGTATTGCCTATGCGGATACTAATTTTTCCAATTAATTGAAATCTTATTATGGTTTAAGGTGTCATTATTTGTCAGTCGTAAGTACTTTTTATTTAAAAAAAAACAGTATGTAATTCAAGTATGAATCCTTCGCTTTAAAAATTACAGAATTTTGTGCAATTTTTTATCACTTTTTCAACCTGTTTAAATTTTGTTACGTTAGCTATAAATTAAGTCGAAACAGTACTTCATTTAAGCATCGGATCAACTTTAAATAAAGCCGGTGTCGAACACCGTGCATCTAAAATCAATTACCTGTCCATTGATTGGACAATTTGTCGCTAATCTCTAAACGATCGATATTACCTTAATGATCTCATGAGGAAGCTACGATAAGCATTTAAGCTTGTCTAATGAGATACAGCGATATAACGTCGACAAGATCGATGGTGTTACATAAATATGGAGTTTAGCTTTAAAGTGAAACTTTTTTGGTTACAATGAGAGTAATATTTTAATATCAAATCGATTTGTGAAGTTTCTGCACTTCTATTTGGGTGCTATGAGTGTAATGTTCCAAGTTTGAATTTAGAAGCAACGTAACGTCTTTAAAGACTTTAGACATTTGAATGTGAGATTTCTGACAGATCCGCAGCAATCGTTGTTAGAAAAGTTAATAAGTTAGCTATCTGATATTAATATTGCTCGATCAGTTTTTAATATTAGTGTCATGTAGTATGATATATTTTGGAGGATAGGCTTTTTATATATTCAGAGCTCGAGATTCCTTTCGTTGTGTTTTAAACAAAGTTTGAATACTTACAATTGCATCACATTTTTTATATAATAATATTATGTTTATCGACAATAATATGGTTTATTTTGGTAGAAACATTGTATAAAAATTACAAGTAAAGACAAATCTCAAATCCGGCAAATAATTTTAGGCTTTGCCAATTAAAACTCTTGTTAAAAAATATTAATAAATTACTCGTAATACTAAACAAAATGTTATAGATGATACAAAACGTGTAGTTATTGTTCGTTGATTTTCATACTTAATTTTATTTAATGAATATACCTCTCCAAATGAATTGATAATAAAGAGTACCTGCTAAGTATGACAAGCCGATGGTAGCACTTAATTTAGTTTGGCTAAATGAAGATTCAAAAGGGCTTGTAAGAGTCTACTTGAATAATGTTTGTATTGAATGATTGATGCGAAATGGCCTTCTAGTGTTTTGAGTGGCATACGAATCTTTTTTCTTAACTGTCATTTTTTTAAATTTCGAACAAAAATGTTTTTTTTCTTATTATCACGCGTCAATTACATGCACTTCATTATTATTTTAAACCTTAACATAGATTTAAGCAGTAAAATACTTGTTGGGTATAAATACAATCAAATAGTTTTATGAATACGTATTCTATAATATGATTAATTTATTTTTTATTGAGTTAAGAAATGCTCGAAAATATATCCTCGCGTAAATATTTTATCTCTTAAATAAATATCAAAATCATTGGTTGTTTTGTCATTCCGATTTTAAATTTACAAATAAATCTATTGTAACCAATATCCTTGCTATTATTACGGTACATTTTATCTCTAAACTTATTAAAATCTTGAAATATATTTCTAAAAATAAAATACTTGAGAAACCAATCTTTATGTAATAATATAATCCAGAGATTGATAATCTTAAATAGAAGATAAGCCTCAGGTGAGCTAAGCAAATTCGCGTATAAGGCACTGCATTGCGTCAAAACAATGTCAATAGAAGGGCGCTCCCTTAAAGCCTTTGATACAATCCTTTGATAAGCGACTCACACCCGGAACCCTTGGTTTTTCGTTAAAACATACGAACACTATTTTATTTTGTAACATCGCGGAACCTTTTTTTATGTTTTTTTTATGTAGATACGAACATAAGTTCCCGAGTTCTGTTTGTATGGATGTTGGATTTATAGAGAAATTTGTGGTTATCTTCCTGGAACTCTTTCATTTTTCATTTCGGATTCAAACAGCGTTTCATTAAATCATGTCTGTTTTGCACAGACAGATATATAGAAACTTTTTATTACAAACTTTTTGTAATTTAGTCATCATTAATTCGATATAAATAAACCGTTACGAGTTAGATTTGTAAACTAAGGGATACGAAATATTTACTTTAGATTTTTACTATTTACGGGCTGGTTGGCGTGGTTGGTAGATACTTTTCACGCCGAAGATTGTGGGTTCGATTCCCACCCAGGACAAACACTTGTGTGCATGAACATGTCTGTTTGTCCTAAGTATGGCTTTACAAACACAAACACGACAAACATACGCACATCGTAAACCTACGAAACCTAGTCAAACGAAATAAATATTATATATTAATACTTTATTAAAACAAGTAATTTTTTAACGCAAGTTATATTACTTTTATATTTAATTCAATAAAACGAAAAAGTAAAACACAATTCAAAGCTGGAAATTTTAGGAACAGCGTGTTTACACGTGATGAAATTTGAAAAGATCTAAAACTGGCTGCCACACCACATTAAAACTAAAATTTACAGATGGCAGTTTTGCATAAAACCATTTATACGTTTGTACGGCACTCACAAAGAACTAGTGGCTAGAGAACGTTTCAAAAAATTCCCTCCGAATGTGCTTGAAGCGATATAAAAAGCGATACGATGTAACAAAAGTCATGAAGTTCTCTTTGAATCCTTTTTATTCGTTCGGAAATAGGAAAAAGTGTTCCTAAAGCCTTACGCCTCGGTGTTCGCAGCCGTTCGAGATATAGACAGACTCCATACTTGGCGCAAACGAGCGTTTGATACGGGCAGGATATAGTGACAACGGATGTGGCACGTTTTTAAACATAATAAAACAATTTGTTCACTCATAACTGTTTTTTGTCTTTTTTTTATATTTTCGGATAGCATTCTTGTTTTAATTTTGAAATAATAAAAATTATGATGATTATTAATGATCAGAATATGTAAAACTTAATAACATTATAATCTGATTCACCATATTATTTGATAGCCGTATAATTGATAAGCAATTAGAACGTTTTCTATATTAATAGATATTAATAGCGCGGTCGCAAGCGATTAATTTATAATTAGTTGATTCAAGTAGTACACTAAGAAATTCATCTCATTTCATGAAGCGCCACCCGTAAATTAATGGAATAAGCGATTGATGATGAAAAAAGAAAGTGTCAAAAAACAAAAAAGGTGCTTGTGAATTTCTGATTCAAATTGTTGATAGTCCTATTCACGTCAGTATTCGTACCCTTTTCTATGAAAAAATTGTCAAATGTACGTACACGATGTATCTACATTGTTTTTTTTTATAAGAATTTATTTTAGTAACTACATATTCAGTTTAAAAAAAAAACATTCTGAATGTTTCGTACAAGCACCGTCATTTAACAAATCATTGTTGTGTTCCGGTTTGAAGGGTGAGTGAGTTAGTGTAATTACAGGAACAAGGGACATAACATCTTAGTTCCCAAGGTTCGTAGCGCATTGGTGATGTAAGCGATGGTTAACATTTCTTACATTGCCAATGTCTATGTGTGTTGGTGACAGCTTACCATCAGGCCCATATGCTCATTCGCCTACCTATTCTATAAAAAAAATCATTGCAACAGACATGACACAGACCTGACATGAATTCTTCATTAACCAAGGGCATCTCGGCAATCGACAAGAAAATACCAATAATAAATTCCAAACTAACTTCTCTCAGAAATAACTTATTAATATTAATATATATTTATTATTTATCTGTTATGATGGAAAAAATATGTTAATTATTATAGATCATATTCAAAGATATTTTTAGTAACATCATTTTGTGAAATATTTCAAAAATAGAAGATTAAAAAAATATACAAATTTAATAAGCGATTTTATTACGTATGCTACTTCTATTATCTTTATGCCAGTGTTTCATATCACCCCGATATCTAAGTAAGGATTACTAAGGATTCGGATTATACCTTTTTTGATGAAATGTTGCTATTGCGAGCCAAACTCATAATACTTTACTGTGTGATAAATTAATCTTTCCTCCCATTATTTCTCGCTTATCTCTATTTGGCTCTGATCGGGATTTTTTGCTTTCTCTTAACAATAGATAAAGTATTGTTGATGCTTCTGCAAGCAAAATGCGGTATTTTTATAAATAAATTGGGCTATTATATAGCTATAATTTCGATTAAATATTGTTTTTTTTTAATCTTCGGCTTATAATTGATTTTATGTTTATTGCAAAATAATAAACGTCATTAAATATTTAAAAAACGGTCATTTTTTTGAAATATTCCCTTACTAATAAACCGATGAGATGGCATACCAACATTTCCAATTTGAGATCAGTACTAGACTTACGGGACTATACCCAACAAACACAACCAATTTCGTAGCTTCAGCTTGCAATTAATAATCCATTAACAGAAAGAGCCGAGATGACCCAGTGGTAAGAACGCGTGAATCTTAACCGATGATCATGGGTTCAAATCCGGTTAAGCCCCACTGAATTTTCATGTGCTTAATTTGTGATTATAATTCATCTAGTGCTTTACGGTGAAGGAAAACATCGTGAGGAAACCTACATGCGTCTAATTTCACTGAAATTCTGCCACACGTGTACTCCACCAACCCGCACTGGAGCAGCATGGTGGAATAAGCTCGAAACCTTATCCTATAAAAGAAGGGAGAGGAGGCCTATAGCCCAGTAGTGGGAGATTCACAGGCTGATATGGTAACATAAAAACTCAAAAACTTTTTACAGAACAGAGTCGGAACTTGAACAGGGGCATCAAATTCTACAGCCTTATAAACTAGAAAATTTTATGTCAAAATACAGTAACAAAAATAAACGTATAAACTTATTTCAAAGGTCATAAATATAAGTATTTGATTAATATCGTTTTAAACTTTTTTCTGTTAACGTAAAGCAAAGTTTAATCATCAATTGAAAACATGGCAAACGTGATTGGCTGAAATTAAATAATTCTTTAATTAAATTGAGGTACCCACCAAAAAAAAACCTGTTCAAAGTGTACATATTGTCTCTTTCTAACTAATATCATAATATATATATTTGTCTTTCTCTCATTAGTAATTGGGATGACGTTGGACCAATAAACGATGACAATGTTTCGCGCCATCTTGAAGAAACTTTCTTTGTCGGGTGGTTGCGGATGCATAAATATATGTAAAAATTCGGTGATTAGTAGTTGAGTGATGTGAAATACCAAACACATCGTACATACGAGACCGACATTTGCAAAAATACATTTTATTATTAAGCAGTGGAATACCACCCAAGGTTATACCAAGGGAGATTTCCCCATCAAACATTTACCATTATTTTTAAACCTTTTTTAAATGTAAACGTATATAAATTTTCATTTAAATTGATGCCATTTTTACATATTATATCCCTAACAAAACCCACAAGCTATTAGGAACGTCTCAAATCTCTCGTAAAATTGACGCTACGACTCCATTTTCCATCATCTATTCAGTCACTCAATTGAAATTTTAAACCAGTCTTTTTATTTTCTTCTCTTAGGCTTAAACTAATTCCATGTCAAAGTAAGATTTTATGCCCATAATGTAGAACACCAATATCATAAAAATAATGTAATATTATAATAATAACAAATATGATTAAACTTAACGAAATTTTATATAGCAAATTATAATTAGGGTCAAAGTAGGTAGTTAAATAACAATTATTGTATCAGCAATGGATAACGTTATGACCGAAAAAAAAACTGCAAAAATATGTTGTTTATATTTCATGACGTGTGCAATATTGTTCTATAAACGTGAAAAAGGTGCAAAAGAAATTTTGGTTCCGCGGAACGATCGAAATCGTGTACAGACGTAAATTTCAATTGCCAAGCCATTGCCAAGAGCCCGCAAAATTGCTGGAGACAATAGCATCGGTACAAATTGGTATATTTTTATTCTTGAAACGTGTGACGACTGCTATTGTGTTTGAGTAATGCATTTTATATATAATAATAATAATATCCTGAGACATTATTCACACACGGCCATCTGATCCCAAACTAAGCAGAGCTTGTACTGTGGAAACTAGGCAACTGATACATATACTACTTTTCTTTTGTGAATACATACTTATATAGATAATTACATATATATATATATATAATTGGTTATTTTGATTTGAATTGATTCAAATTTTTTTTTTATAGAATAGGAAGGCAGGCGAGCATATGGGCCACATAATGGTAAGTGGTCACCAACGCCCTTAGACATTGGCACTGTAAGAAATGTTAACCATCGCTTACATCGCCAATGCGCCACCAACCTTGGGACCTAAGATTTTATATCCCTAATGCCTGTATTTACACTGCCTCACTTACCATTAAAACCGGAATACAACAATAGCAAGTTACTATATATACACAATACTGCTGTTTTGCGGTAGAATATTTGATGAATGGGTGGTACCTACCCAGACGAGCTTGCACAAAGCCCTACCACAGGATGATGACACGTCAGCTACGACTATATTATTTTTATTAGTTGCCTATTTTAAATTCGAATGTCAGTTTTTAATAATAACATAATTGTTTTGAAAAAATACTAAAATAATACATCGTTTCGTGCTAATTGTGATGACATTATTTCGAATATAATAATCATCTCCCTGCCACAATTTCGGTCACAAAAATATTATCATTTAGGATATGGAACATTTTAGTTCAAATTTTAATGAAAATTAATTACGAAACAAAACATGAGCATGTGGAATAGTGGCAAAAATGCTAGCAGCATTTTAAAACAGAACAGTAATATTGCACTCGTTATTTATCGAAACTTTTATTAATTTTCACGTGCTGCTGAATTTGAAACCAAACCCTATAACACAATAGCAATAATATCTAGAATACTAATATACTCAATCATATTTCTGTAATTTTTACTTGTAGTATTCCAATTAAGGTACAATGCAATATGTCATAGTCAACTTTAACAATTTAGGCTTAAAAAAATAATAATAATAATAATAAATTTTAAAATAAGAATATTTACTTTGGAACTATGAATCACCTAAAAATACAACATTTATAAAGGTCTTATGTATCCATAATTTAAATATTTACTTGCACCACACGCAGACGAATCGTCTAACAGTAGCATTCGAACGCGGGCAAATTACTGCGATCAATTTCGGCAAGAACCTTTGGGATTTGCAACTGTACGGCACAATCTTCGACTTGTCATTGTCAGGGGCGATGGACACCGGAATGGAGTGCGGTCTCCTAGTGATTGGTGTTTCCTGGTGATTTATCTTCTTATTTGCATTGTTTTGATAGGCAGACTTGGTGATGACAACGTTTCGATTGCTTATCGTTTAGATTTATCGTGGAATAGATTCAGCAAAGTTGGATTTTTATAGCTTATATATATTATTATATTATTTTATACATATTAAGTATTGCTTATTAATTTTAATGTAAAATAAGCAGTTTTTTTAATACTATATACCAATAGAAAAAGCTTAATCAAAATAAACAATGTATCTTAAAATAAACCAATTCTAATAAACGCGTGATCATTACTAATAAAATATAAAAACCTTCTTTTTTATATTTATTTTCCATCGCCAGGTGATAAACAAATTTACACTAATAATTTTTAAGAAAAGAATAAAATCTTCAATTGATAAATATCAATAAGTAATACAAGACGTTAACAATTGTCACTCACGTAGAATCTAGTATAAATTCAAGTACGTTACCGTCGATTCCGATATAACTTATGATTCTTGTAACAACAATTTCTCAGCTGTCATCGTCTAACCATAAATTCTTTCGACACTTTAGAATGCAGGACTTGCACTCGTGCGCCGCGCGTCGTGATCGCGATAAGAATAAAAATTTCACTCGCGTCCTAATAAATTTCTAAATCGATATACAACCGTTTCGTATTCAGCCTGGCTTCGAAGATTTCGTACACAATAAGATCATGTTACAAAGGACATAGCTTTGCATATCTATTCGGAACGAATACTACTGTGTTTGTTGAATGTTTTTTCGGTGCTGTTTTTCCTTCTGTTTCTATCAAACACGGTCCGAGTCTAAGCGTACGTGGTTTGTTAAGTAATTGAGTTTAAATCAACGAAGTTGAAATACACTCGAATTCGAATTTTAAAACCAGAACGGTCTCACACGAATATCGCTCCAATTTCACAGTTTTTATTTTTGCTTACCTACATTATTATTGTTTTGAATGAAATATTGTTTAAGAAAATGCTGGCTTAATTGAATGTTTTAAGCAAGTTTCTGAAGCAAGCGTGTCGTACACGACCTGCGGGTGAAGGATTTTGAGTACAATAGTAGATATTACAAAGGCAGTCGCTTTGCATATCTATGGAGATCGTTGTTCGCAGTGGTAGATGCTTTTGTCCGACAATGAAGTGTTTTTTTTCTGTTTTATATAATATATTGGACATGTTTTAAATAAAAAAGGAAATGTTTTGTATCTTCAATTAAAAGTGGAACATAAAATCGCTTTGTTTTTAAATGATTTAATATGAGTTTTAATAATTGAAATTTTAATAATTGAATTAGTAACAAAGATTAATCAGACATTTAAAACACATTTTATATAAGAGTACTTTGTATCTTATGTAAATTATAAAATAATAATTTTTTTATATAAAAATTAATTAAAAATTTTTATCCTATTTCGTGACATAATCGTCTATGATGCCAAATTTAATTAGGGTCCACTAAATCGCTAAAGCGTGACTGAGTATCAAACATCCTGAGCAAACATCAACAAGTTACCATTTGTAATATTACTAATAATGTTTCGTTATTGATACATAGTGGATTGTATAATTCAATGTAATTATAAATATACTAATTAGCCCGCTGCAATTGGTGCCACACCCTCAATATATACCTAGTAAACGCCCTCAACGCGACAGTGTACGCCAAAGTTGTTCCATAAAAGCTCTTTCGCCTCTCTCCACCTTTCCTTTGGCATTTCGTAGACGGTGTTTTTTTTTTCGTTATGCAATTTCGTCCAGACGATACATATTTCTGAATTTTTAAAATCATTCATTTTTCTGTTTTTCGATAATAACCACCGCCTTTTGCTATCCGTTCTTCCTTTGAACATTGTCCTCGCGTTATACGATATTGCTTCTATTTTGATGTAATTCGTAAGTAAGCTACGGTAACTACAAACTCAACAAGTGACCATTATATCAATTCTAGTATTTGGTACAAAAAATTCATGATATAATATAGGCTCAACGGTTAATCCGAAATGAAGAACACATATCTAATTTAATCCTAAATCCCTTGGTATTTAACCCAAGGTAGTCAAATTAGTTTTGCGTTAGAATAATTTCAGTTTGATAATCCTCCATGTGAAAATTATTTCATATAAAGTGTAAGTGTAGGTATTCAAAATACTCAAACACTTATTCAATCAAAATAATCAGATAATCTTGTTCCATCACCATTACATCGCATTATGAGAGTGAACAAAAGTGCACCTGTGCTTACACACACTTAGTCTTTGAGATTGGCTGACTGGAACCATATGATTAACGAAACTCAATTAAATCAGACTTATATATTTTATAACTCGTTTTCAAAAAATGTTTACGTCAAAACATTTCATACCCATGTCCAAACTCCACGAACGTAGTCTCGACCAGACCTCGTCTATCAATCATAAAAAACGTATTCAGTAATTTAAGACGAATCCGAAAACATTTTATTTAGTCAGCAATTCTAGTCTTAACGTATTGAGTCTGATTTCCCTAAATCGGTTTTACAAGTCCAGGTAACACAGTTCGTTTTAGGAGTTCGGTGATTGAATAAAGGGGGACGCAGTCGCTTTGACAAAAGATGCATGGGAACACACAAATGTTTGCTCTCGAACCGTGTCTGCTTTCCAGCGCTTTTATACGTTTTAGTAAGCTTATCGATTTTCTACTTAAATTCTGCATAACACCGGATTACACTTTCGGAATTGCTATTTATACTTTGATTATGTATTTAAAACTTTGAAATTTAAAATAAGATCTGTTATGTTATTTTTTTATTAAGAATCTTTGGTTGATATATGAATGCTTAAATAAAACTTAAATATTATTAGCTACGCAATTTTTATTTACATCACTAATATGATCCAACGTATATTGAACATATTAAACAATTAAAACAGTAATCATTTAAATATACATTCAACGCTTTAAATAAAGTTGATAATTGATAAGAAGGTCCAATGGATAAAATACGTTAATCTTATCCGAATATCACGGGTGCAAATCCGGGCAAGAACTGCTGAGCTGAAAGCTGTTCTTAATTTGTATTTCAACAGATCCCGTGCTCTGTGGTGAAGGAAAACATTGTTAGGTAACGCACATGTATCGGATGGAATTCTGCTACATATCCAACAACCTATGTGCCTTTACAGTAGTTGAACGGACTCCTGTACTTTTACGAAATAGAATGTAATGTTTGCGGATATATTAAAAATTCAGTAAAGAATCCTATAAGAAAATTCAATGTAATCAGTATTCAAATATTAAAAATTCTGCATTGGAATATGATCAAAAGTCCAATATTAAATTTACATTACCTGGCCGAGGACAATTGGTAGACTGCCAAGGTCGATTCGATTGCCAATAAGTTCGATTTCAAAGCACTTCGCACGGAGCCTTTTCTCACTGAACACGACACCGTATAAATTTAGACAAGATACTGAAACGAAAATAATTATATCTTTAATTTTTTAACGCCGATTAACTAATAATTATTTCATATAAAGTATAAGTAACTACTGAGTTAGAGCCGAGATGGCCCAGTGGTTAAAACGCGATGATAGTGGGTTCGAACCCAGGCAAGCATCATTGAATTTTCATGTGATTAATTTGTGTTTATAATTCATCTCGTGCTTGACGGCGAAGGAAAACATAGTGAGGAATGCATGTGTCTAATTTCACTGAAATTATCCCACATGTGTATTCTACCAACCCGCATTGGAGCAGCGTGGTGGAATAAGCTCCAAACCTTCTCCTCAAAAGGGAGATGAGGCCTAAGCTCAGCAGTGGGACATTATCAGGATATTACTGTGACTACTGAGTTACTCTTATCACTTAATCAACATTACGAACTGGTAGCTTTAAATTCATATAATATTGTAAAACGACGATTCAAAGATTGGATTTTAATTGATTGAAAAGAACCTATTTACATAAGTATAATACATTTTGAAGATAGAAATGTAAGCTTAGTTATAAACACAAATCATATATCTTCTTGATAATCATCGTTTATTTTTATCGCATTGACGTAATGTGGCGATAATATTTGTAGCAGTGTCTGTGGGTAGTGGTAATCTTTTACCATCAGGTGACCAAAGTATTATTCTGCCATCTTATTAAAAGAAAATATATTCAAGAATATTATCAGATTAATTTCGTTAACTAAAAATCAAAGTAAAAAATTCATGCCATGTTTTATCTTTTAAAGGCTTTAATGCAAAATATCGTTGCTGAAAATTACTCCCAAATAGTTACTATCTCCGTACTAGGTACCTTTAATTTTCGCTTCGTTAGGTTTTAATCAAAATTTTAAGCAGTCAAAATACAATTTCTAAGTATATACCCAACACGAATGAAGCATCGATGACTTAACTTGATGTGAAGGTAGCAAGTTCAATGCTGACCCTTTATTATAAGTGTTGACAATCATAATATTGATAATCATAATATTTGGACGGGAATTGCGAGTGCTGCCGATCTCTTTCGCCTCGCGAAGAATAAGAAGGAATATTCAAAGCTGACTGCCAACCTTCGCTAGTCTGAGTGGCACTCGAAGAAGAATCATAATATTATACGCAATAGAAATTTTACACTATATTTGAGGGTCTTAATAATCCCTGTGCTGAGATCAGGCTCAGTGGTTAGAACACGTTACTCTTTAGATTGCGGGTTCATACTCGGGCAAGAACTAAAAAAAATATGCTTTATTTGTGTTTATTATTCATCTCATGGTTGACTTATAAAATACTATCTCCACGTATTGGACTAGCATAGTGGAATGAATTCCAAAACCTTCGAGCTTCGCATGGCAATGCAATTTAGCAAAATAATTATTATTTACTTTTGATCAATTAAAAATCGGCATTACTAGTTTTATTTTATTAAAAACTTAAATTAATTAAGCGACTACCTGATTAGGAATAATTGGTTACGTGCCAAGGTCGATCCGATTTCGCAAAAGGTCGCTTCGCTCAGAGCTCAGAACCGAACAATAGCTCGCATATTACCTCTCAGAATTTGGTCTTTGATTAATTATAAGGTGTAATAAACATGAGAGTGCTATGATTAGTTCGAAAATTGGTTTTGCTGTTCGTGGATATTCGGAAGTTGAATTGAATATTACATAAATGGCATGTAACTGATACACAGCTCAGTGGTGAAGCATGGGGTGAAGCCGCAGGAGCATTTCATATACTTGGATATCTTTCATAATGGATAACATTATAATAAATAAATAAAAAGATATATAATTTACTATACGTTAATATAAATCAATTATAAGAGTATACTAAATAGTTTTTATTTAATTATAACAAATATTTTAAGGTGCTAAGTGCAAATTGTTGTGTAATTACAATTAAAAATATGGTATTTCTTTGTTCCTTTATAGTTCATATTCAATAAAAAAATTGTATTCCTTAGCTATACACGAGGTAATTGTAATAAAAAACACATTGATTCATTATTCGAAATATCAGTACACTCATAGGAATAAATTGTATTAAACAATTAAATGTTAATCATATCAAACGTACCTGCACCTGATGTAACACATACCTAATTATGTTTAATTAATGATCTGTTTACTATCCCACATCTGGATTGTCGCATTCAAATTAATTATTAACATAATTAACAACATTTCCTACAATTGTAATGGCCGAATCACGAGACAGTTTCTGACAGCGCACACTATCACATAGTGATTTGTAAGTAATTTTTTTATGCTTTATTTTGCAATTTGGGAAATTTCAAATCAAATCAATTTGTATTAAAAAAAAAATGTTTTTTTTTTAATAGCTTGTTGTGAATGTATCATTTCAAATACACAACGACCAGGTTAGGCACTTACTGTTCTAATATCTACTGTTAATGCGTTGCAAGCCATATGAACTAGGTCATTATGGGTATGTCTGTAATTACGCTGATAAACACTTCATACTAAACATATGGTATGTTTTACTGTTTCAAACAAGCATAGGTTACTTGTTTCGCATTCTATATTGATACTATAAAATATTTATTTCATAAAGACATTTTTACTTACATATATGAAAAGAAATATTGTTCACTTGAACGTAGCGCGTTCAAACGCGACCTACCAGTCGATATGAAAAATAATAATTTCCGTTAGATGCATTTATTGAGTAAAGTTATAGACTATATAATGCTAAGATCCCCTGAGGTGGAGTAGTAACGCTTAACGCTAGGGAAACCACGCGGAGCAGTCACTTTTTAAATATAAGATGAATGTATCAGGTAAATTAGGGGCAAGACGAAATAAGCGTCCTGGTTGACGGTCATTGTCATCAATCTTTACTATTAGTGTTATATTCAATTGTTTTTTTATATCTTTTTTTTTGAGTACTATTTTGTATAATTGATAATCATTACCTTTTTCTTCGAATATTTTTTCCGTAACAAAATTATACAAGGGCTGTAACTGACATCCGGACAGCGCTAGACGAATTTATAGTATCCGATTCAGTAACAGCATTAAAAACTTAAGTCCTAAATCAAACAAGGACCGTAATTCACCAAACCCGACACGGCTTTCCGGGGCATCAACTAAAATAATATTCTGTCACCGCATGTAAATGTCCAAAAAAGTTGTTTGATAGTGTGGTAGCACACCGACCAATGGCGAACGCTATTTATACACGTGTCGTTACGTGATTGGTTTAATTAAATTTCTAGTTACTATTTGTTCTTTTACTGTTTCATCGTAAGCTTTTTTAAATTGTATATATTGGCAGTTTTTAGATAAGGACTTAATGACTAACTTCTACAGTTAGAGTTGAGATTTTCTTCGATTTATTCTGTATTTGAATTTAAATTTCATGTGTACATTTTATGTTTGAGGCGAGTTTTAAGTTGGATATTTTTTTTGTCAAAGCTATCAAGTCTATACAGGCAAGGCAACATATGAGCAATGATTGTTATATAAGCAAAAATACATTTGTTTGTGTTTTTTTAATCGTTAACAAAGAAGATGATAAATTATTATATAATTTTAACTATTTAAGGTAACAAATCAATTTAAAATGATGAAGTATTCTTATTCTAAATTCGAAAACTCTCAATTTGAAGTCTAGTTGGTTATGTTTATACCTTAATAATTTTGATATGCATAACAATTTTATCGCAAAGTTTTTCACGGGTGATCGCCAACCGAATTCTTGCATGCTTGCTTGACATTTGTTTTCAGTATAACATAAAAAAAACTGAATGGTTAATATAAATATTTTGACGGTGAAACTTTCTGAAACCCGTCTGGGTTATGCACTTTTATTCCACGGCCTTACAGAAATATATTTGTACTTTTTAAAAGCGAAAGGAATTAAACTAACAATATAACAATAAAAGACTAACATAAATGTACTTCATTATTACCAAAATACAAGATAAATGGAAACCCAAGGAAGACAGAAAAAAAGTACAAAAGACGGACTTATTGCTAAGAGAGCAATCTCTCTCAGACAACCTTTGGGGAGAGGACTTTACTTTGTAAACATTTAAGCAAGAAGAGTAAAAGAAGATATTTAATTAAAATGAATTAATATATATGTATGTAAGTATATAATAAATACCAAGTAAGTAGCTTCTTAAAATAAAAAAGGAAAATCCAACTAGTAAACTCAACCAAAATAATACAAACATACTTCAAAGTCAAATTGTCTCTGGGGATTTGACGGCTTTACCTATTGTTTAGGGGGGTGATATAATGTTGTCTTGTTCTTTCAAGTGTCAAATCAGTTATGAGAGAAGAGAGAAATCAGTGTTTAATCAACCACACGTTAGATACTTTTCTACGTAAAGCGGTGATAGTTTCGAGGATTTTTTTATTCTATAGACTATAAGGTGTAATACTACTTTGTCACGGATTCGAAAAACGTATAAAAGTCGAAACCAACTGTATTTACATTGTAATATAAAAACAATAGTTAAACCAGTTTGATCAAAAAACATTGGTATCGCGCTCAATACGAAATTTGCATTTCAGTTCACGTTCAGTTTGAAACCAATAGCCTTACAAAGCACACGGTGTGTTTGCTTCATGTAGTTATTTATACGGGCTGTATTTATAGTAACTACAAATAGTATTAATGTTAAACTGAGTGTCGAACTAAAACAATCGAGTTACAAGCAACTATGAATTTTACTTTTACACGATTTAAAAGAACGCAACCTTTTACTGGATATGCATGAATGTAATGGGATAAATTAAAATAAAATGCAACAGTTTTTATTTTAAATTAATTTAAAAAAAACGTTAATTCTTCTTCGTTTTTTTATATAGTCGCAATAAGACTTCTACTGTTAAGAACATTTGAGTTCATTTCAGACTTACAATTGAATCATTTAAATTATATACTTAGGTATTCTTTAGGTATAGCACCGTGACAGCCCTGACTCTAATACAGTTTTAAAAGGATAAAATATTTAACCGCGTCTCTTCTGCCTACGGCTTACTCTGAACAACTGTGACAAATAATTAATGAACTCGTAAATACTGCTAAAAGTCTAAACGTACTTTAAAGTAATATCAAATAAAATATTAACGAATTATTTTCGAAAAACATTTTAAATTTTAAAAAGTCAAATTCACTAATTTGACTTTAACTTGAACGTTCTTTAAGTTTTAATGGTCATTGGTCGATGACAGCTGATGACGTAACAGACGACCAATGAATGTTGAGATAAATGCCAAATAACTTAATATAAACTTCACCAACGGTTCAGAGATTGGCGGATAGAATGACGTTGAACTAAATGTATATTGATTAAAAATATTAATTGATATTGGTTGATAATGACATTAAAATTGGTCATAACAATCTTACTTCATTACCAAGTATTGAAGATATATGTAACAATTGATTCTTTTTGCGCTTTATGTTAAAAATTATGACCGATAAGTCAGAGGTAACATTGTCTGCGTTTTTGGTAAAAAATAATGTCATAATAAAATTAGAGTAATTTAGAGTTGTTTGCCGAAACGTGAACACTAACTGCGGGACTAGTCCACAAATTCAAAGTTGCTCAGTGTGCTATGGAGCGAGCTATGCTCGGAGTATCTTTGAAGGATAAGATCAGAAATGAGATTATCCGGAAGATAACCGGAGTCATCGACATAGCTTTCAAAATTAGCAGGCTAAAGTGGCAGTGGGCTGGTCACATATGTCGCAGGACCGATGGCCTTTGGAGCAGACGAGTCATAGAGTTGAGACCGGCGATCGGCAAACGGAGCGTAGGGCGCCCTCCAGCCAGGTGGACCAATAAACTTAAGAAGGTGGCGGGCACCGACTGGATGCGGAAGGCGGAGGACAGAGAGCTTTAGCGCACCTTGGGAGAGGCCTATGTTCAGCAGTGGACAATGATTGGCTGTTGATGATGATGAGAGTTTTTTTAAGCATTCCTGATTATGCAAAATGCTAAATTTTGATCTAGCAGCTTTATGGATCAACATGAAATGGATTTTAAATTATGCAGGTGCCCATTATTATTCGATGTCTGTAAATTCCTCCATGCCCGTTTTATTGTCACTAAAAATCCAAACTAGCTATGTCAACACGACGCCACAGTTTTGCATTAACGTGGATAGGGCGACGGCGGCGCGTGAAATCGTATAGTTTTTAGGGACTATACACATTTAATCGGATGAAAATTTGGTCTGCGGCTTTAAAATTTTATTTCATTATATATTTTTATTAATTATAAAAGAAGCTCAGTTCTTGCAAAGTAGAATTCAACTACCCCATTTCCTCCCCACCCCCAAAAAATTACTGACTCACAAATAAATATAAAGAATTAGAGCTGAATTTTTGCATAGTTTTCTAGTAACTACAATCTGTTATACAAAAACATATTATAATTTTAACTGATTGACTGATCGTGAAGTTTTGAAAACTCCAAATAGGCAATATAATAATCTAATAAAAAATATAATAAAGAACTTTATTCAAAATGTTGCTACCATGTGATTGTTGAAATTATTTTTATACTTTGAAATTAATTTATTCTGCGTTAATTTATGTCTTTACCCTTAATAAATCGTAGTGGGCTGTCGGACAGAGTCTAGTGTCACTGTAACACGGCCGACAGCATCGCGTGAACAAATTACTCGTTTCTAACTTCTACCGGTTCGCACGTGCCGTGTTTACGTATTAAGTTAATACAAAATATACTAATGCAATACGCTCGTAGATTGGAAAATTACATTTCATTTTAGACTAGTTTATTTTTTAATAAAAATAGTTCATAATAGTGTCAAATATATACCGTTTCGTCGCAATAACTTATTATTTTGATAGAATAAGAGACAATCTAATATATCTCAAGAATGAAGATATTTTTATTTTTGTTTATGAATATATTATTGTGTTAATAAACATGAATAGATTGAAGTAATACGATAATATCTTTAACATATAAAAGTGAGAGATCGTCGAGCATGCAGTATAAGTAGTTATATCAACTTATTAATATATAGAAACTAAGTATATAGTTTTATTTAAGAAAACGTTTTTTTTTTGTTCTTCTCAATAGTATTCATAATTAATTTAGTTAATTAGTGTTAGTTATTACTTAAGTAACCACATTCTAAACCGGATTTAAAAGCTATTTCATGTCTGAATATTTTGCGCTGACAGTAGCGCCATCTCTGTATTTCTGCAACTTACATTTCATCCTAGTACTAAGTTATAATGCATAGAGGCGACATCTATTCAATTTCATGCACTACTTTCTGAAAGCGGTCCGCCCTAGCCCGCCCAAGAAAACAGTTTCGCTAAATGATCACAGATGGCGCTGATAGCTGTTTACAGGAAATATATTTATTGCAGGATGTAAAATGGATTATATTAACCGTTTATTTTTATATTTCATAATACGAATATTTTAAGAAATGTAATATTCGAAAATAAATATATAATGAATTATTATAAGACATCACATACACTTGCACTGTTTTGTCGATTTAGTAATATTTTAAAGTTCTAATAATAAATATACTTTGGGCTTGCACAAAACCCATATTGTTAGGCAATAGCTACTAATTACATATTTCATAGCAAAAAAATAGTTATTGCGAGTCTCCCTTAGAAGACAGATACGTCATATCCGGGATTTTTCTGTAGGCTGTAGGTAGGCGGACAAGCCATCAGGTGCACAAGGAAAAATACCATCAGACGGTCAATTTCCATCCGATGGTGAGTGACTACAATCGATTTATTGGTGCTGTAAGAAATTCCATACTTCGCTATTTCATCACCAACTTCCGGAACTAAGATGTTATGTCCCTTGTGCCTGTATTTAGCATTGCTGCTTGGAGATACAATATAAAATGTGTGGGTGGTACCTACCCAGACAGGCTTGCACAAAGTCCTACCATTAATATAATCAATACCTTTTTTCATCTATATTTTAATATTACTATTTTCCTTTTGAATAAGCAAAAAGCTCGCTAATTATATGGACACAGAGGGGAAAGACGATACTCCTGAGCGATGGATATGGGGCTGGATTGAACTGGTGAATTTCACATCTCCGGACAGCTGTATACCATTGTAGAACCACTGGGGCTATTTATTTTTCGTCATCAAATAAAATCTACCTTTACTTTTATTAGAATACTTTAATTAAACTAATGAACTTGTAGATAGAGCAAGGAGACAGTTTGAGTTTTCATTGTTCAGTGTGTTTATATAAATTAAATCATTATTACTAAAATTGTCATATAATTTAAAAATACTTCAAATGCAAAAGATTGAATTATAATATTAAATCAAATCATCCATGACTTCACTGAGTTATGAAAACACGATCATAATAATATAATGTAGAAAAGAGACGGTAAATATTGTCCAATAATGGAGTAGACGATAGCCGGGTGTTGTTTATTTGTTGTTCAACTCGTAATGAGGACTCGGGAATCGATGAGTGGTACAAGTTAAAGGCGATTGTAATTTTAGAACACAATACGAAATAATTTAAATTTCAAAAAAATATAATATGTAAAGTGCAACAAGAACTATATGTATAAAGATTTATGTAGAGACCTATGTCCTAACCGACTTACTATAACTGCTATCCACCCATATAAAAGCACGATAAGTTATTTTAGCGTTTTATATTTTTATTTTGACGGGTTATCCATTTAAACTTCAGTTTTTTTTCCAATAAGTCCATTTAAACAGACACTATTTGGCGCATTAAAACAAATTAATGTGGTCAAATATGTCTTACAATCATGATGTGTAACTTGGTTGCAGTATGTAAATTGAGTGTACCTGAGTCTTATTATAAACAGGATATTAAAAATAATTGAGTATGAACATTAAGTGGCTTATAAATTCTATCTTACAGTCATATAAAATACATAAATTAAACTAAGTAAGAGCTCTAAATGATATATGCGATTTTTCTTTATCTTTCAATGTTTTAAATACACTACCAAACAAGAAACTGATGATATTAGTTTTTGTTACTCTTATTAATTTTAGTCGTAAATTTACGAAACTGTTCATTACCTATACCATACGATCACGAAGCCCGACGGATGCTGAGGCAATTGGAGTCACCTATAGCAACCCCCTGTATCTATGGAAACGCCCACTCGACATCTTTATGAAATGTACCGTCATATTTTATAATGAACACAAATTGAATACCTCGAACAAACTATTTTGTTAATTTGCGATCGGTAGCTATTGAACTGTACAGCCTAATAGAGACGGGGGGTTTATTTTAATTGGAAAGTTAGTTTTCAATGGATTATGAAGTACATTAGTAACAGAATCTAACTCGTATCGGTCGAGCCAATTCATCTATTTGATTTGCGGTTTTAAAAGCCATTTACGCAGTTTAGTCTGACTTTAGTTGTTGTATAAGTTTGAAGGACGCAATATTCTGGTATAATATAGCTCTATTTACTATCGGGTATTGATTTTCAGGGACCGTACAAATACAAGGACGAGAAGTTCTTGCGATTTAGTGAGCTTGGACATTGAGTATTACAATTCGTTGTTGTTCAAACACTATAATAAAATTGAACATGGTTTACTGGTGGTAGGGCTCTGTATAAGCTCGTCTGGGCAGGTACCACCCACTCATCAGATATTCTACCGCAAAACAGCAGTACTTGATATTGTTGTGTTTCGGTTTGAAGGGTGATGGACCCAGTGTAATTACAGGCACAAGGGACATAACATCTTAGTTCCCAAAGTTGGTGGCGCATTGGCGATGTATGGCGACAAATAATAATTTCCAGGAATTTAAAGGCATTTCCTTTAGAATATTTGGTTGTTGGTACCACTAATTGTTAGCTATAATTTAATTTCTAGTCCCAGCTTATAATTGGCACAAAATATCTATATAAATATTATAAGCTTTCTTTGTTTTATAGAAAGTAAAAGCTTTATATTATATTTATTTTTTTATTTGCACCAATTATGCAAAGTTAGACATAATGCCCAGTGACATACTTTTCCAGTCTATCCTAATTGAAACTGAGAGAATGCAAATAATACAAAGTTAAAATATATATAAATAGTAAAATAACAACATCAAGCAAATACGTACATAATATACAAACTTATATATAAACATAACATAACTGAACACGTATTTTTTATAACAGGTGAAGAGAAAAAGAAAAAACAAACTACATATAAAAAAGATTTATAGAAAGATATTTTCTTTTGCTTGAATTTATTTGTAGGATTTCTAGCAAGTATTAGAAGGTATCGCCCACTCATAATTTATTTCAAAGCAGCTATATTCCATGCGAGTAGTACTGTAATCGATTCAAACCGTATTTATTAACTTTTGTACTAAGTAGTGTAATAATTATATGCTGATAGGTGAGACATTCATCACTTACTAAACCGCCAAAACAAAATCGAAATACTCACTCCATATTTTGAGTTTGTAGGGTGAGTGATCCAGTGTAATTACAGGCACAATAAACATAATATCTTAATTAATTTGATGTATCTTAAACATATGTGCTTAGCATATTAACGATTGAAAGTGAATTAATGGTGCTTCTTTCAGGGAAAATGACTTTGGACAAAAGTCATATTTAAGGGGCGTTTTATTTGTATTTTGTATCACAAATTAAAAATGTATGAAATTCGTAAGCAATAAATTGAAAATGTTAAAAAAAATGGATATTTTATTAAAATGACGTGTACTGTATTTTGAAAGTAATAGAAAGCTTATGTTTTATTTAAATTTATTCTAAGATTCGGAAGGAATAGTATTTGATGTTATATGTCCGTCAGTCGACGAAATGAAGTGTGATATTTTTTCATCTGATATACAAAACCTTAAAATTTACAGCCGAAATAGATAAAGCCCTGAAGTAACCATTAAGCTCTTATTAGAATACCGTTATACCGTACTAACAAAGGAATGAAAAATTTGTGAGTTCGTTTGGGACGAATAACCACATATATCAAGCTAAGGAATCATCAAAAATTTGGTAGCATAAAATTCAAATAAAGCCAGTTTTACATGAATTACGTCCGGAAAGCATTCGCGTATGAAGTAAAGAATGATATTGTATGCATTTTGCATGAGAGCGGTATTATCGGATATGGCAAAGAATTTGAATATTCCCAACGAACCAGTACTATCGGTCTCGAATGCATGTCGATCGAGTTACGTATACGATAGTAAGTATATTTTTTTTTATAAAATTATTACGTATTGAAAATGTTGCACTCCTTAAAATCATCACATTTTAAGGTGTGCAACTTTTTAACAAAATACCCTTAAATATAAGATATGTAGACTCGCTTAACACATTTAAGATACGACTAGCCGCGTATCTTACAAATTCCCTTTCAAGCAAGATCATTCCCTTCTAAGCAAGTAGTCACAATATGTTAAATGAGTATGAATTAATAAAGTGTCGACTGATGTAACAACGAACGATGAATGTAATAACTAATTTTAAGTTTATCATTGTTCTCATGTAAGTGACGTCAGTCTTTATGGGAATAAATATTATTTAAACCTAAATGAACTATTTTTTAGTCGAGAAAATGAATATTCACACTTCGGTTAAGGTTAGTCTGTATTTGAGATTAGACACCAACGATTAAAAATATATAATTATGATTTTTTTTCACATAAATTCACGTCTCAATTACCACACAACGATTACTAATGAGTGTAACTAAAAGTACAAAACCGCTTGCATTATGCATTCTCTAGATTCTAAAATGATGTTATTAAGTCGTAATAAATCATTTAGACGCGCTGCAAAACAGTAATTTTCAAGAGTGGCGTAACAATGGGTAACTTTCATGGCACGAACCAAAGCGAGGAGAATATCTTTTTTTATTTTATTTAAATCATTTTACACAGACGATATTTTAATGGCTTAATCTCACAGGATAAAAATTTCTTTTTACTTTATATTAACATAAATGTTATCAATATGTATCATTTTTTTATTATTTTGCCTATATGATTTTATAGGTTAAAAATATGAGTTAATAATAAAAATTGAGTGAATACTCTTCACTAAGTATTCTATAAAATTAAAATTGTTTGCGTTATAAAAATAATTATCTTTTTGTTTTTGTTTTATTTTAAATTTGATTGTTTCTTTTACCTTTCGCTTTTGTTTTTTTTTATTAATAAAACTGAATACTTTTATCAAAAATTACGTTTGGATCGAGTAATCGTGGTAGTAAAGCCGGTAATACATATAGGATACGCGTTTGTAAACCAATATGTCATCTACGAGGCCGTTCCGGGCCACAAAAGCATTCTTTACTATTATTCGTTCGGTAATATTCAGTGAAATTATTCACTAAATTTTTGCCTTGATGCTTGAAATCGAAATATTGCGTCAGCGTTGGGCTTTGTTCTCAAAAATATGGTTAAATAGAATCATATTTTTTTTAATATCAAAGTCGTATTTTCTAATATGTATTATCGTCATAAGCATATTATTAAATGTTGCTTCATACTTAGTTTCTGTAATAAGATTTTTTTTACATATTACGCGATATAAGACTTTATACAGATAATAAAAAAGCGTAGAGTTAGTATTCGTTGATTTAAATATAGGATACATAACAATTTAATAGTATTTAATCAACATAAAGATTATGTAAATTCGTGGAAAAGAGTTACTACTGAGTACCTTACCTGTTTTTATTGGCAGAAATTTCATTCCGTACCGCTTGTACCTTAGCTTTACAGACATTGCAATTCTATAATATGATGATTCCATAGAGCTTTTATGATCTGACTGGAAATATCTTAATTCAATCATTTTATTTTATTTTATAATAATATAATAATTATTTAACAAATATAAATCAACTTGACATAAAATTTATATATAATCAAACAATATCGAATACGAAGACGGTTGGCGTGGTCGGTAGATATTTGCCTTTCACGCCAAAGGGTTCGATTTCCACCCAGGACAGACATTTATGTGCTTGAACATGTCTGCTTGTCCTAAGTCTGGATGTAATTATCTATATGAGGATGTATTTACAAAAGAAAAGTATTATATGTAGTATAACAGTTGTCTGGTTTCCATAGTACAAGATCTGCTTAGTTTCGGATCAGATGGCCGTGTGTGAATAATGTCCCAGGATATTATTACTATTATTGTTATTATTATTATTAGGTAGGCGATAATAAAAGACAGGATATCGATGATAGAACAAGTGAAGTGTGAGGCGCGATTCCGTATCGACGTATTTTGAAATACATTAACCGGGATCTTAATTTATCTAAGATACTTAAAAGTTGAACGTCGAGTCCGCTTTGAACGGAGTTTGTCAATATTTGAGGGACCGATGACTGTGATAGCGAATTTCTGGAAAGGAAAGGAAAATATTAATGGAGTTTATATAACTTTATTCGAGGAGTTTCGTTGTAAATACATGTTTATAGAAAAATGTTTTTATGAAATCCAAAAGTCAGATTCAAAATCTTTGTTCAAGATGTCTCTCTTACTTATTACTTTACTCTTGCTTATTGTAATCTACGAATGTTTTGGATAGAAACACTTCAATAAGAGAAGTGTCACAAAAATTAAACACATGATTTATTTTCATGAATAATTTGAAATTGCCTGGAGGTGATCTTTTTATGGTACATTGTGAAATAATGACACTATTTCAAAATGTAGTTGACATAAATATTTCTGAACATTTTTTGGTATCCTATATGATATGATATATATGATATTATTCTAAAGCGTATAAGTAATCCTTCTTATTCTTGAAAGAAATATTATATTTTATACATTTGAGTAAAAAAAGAAAGACAGATATAGTAATGTCCTTATACAAAAATGTCCAAAGAAATAATCCGATAAAGAAATTAACAATTGGCAATCAATTTATTTTGATTTAAAATGGGGACGGTATGTTCTATTAGTCAATTAAATTAAGAAGTATTTCATTAAACAGAATACAACGTACTCGCCGAAGTTAGATTGGTAAGCGCCGTTATGATTTCTACAAGCCCGCGATAGGCAATTTCCTCTCCTTTGAAGTAGGCTTCCTGTTGCTGCTGTGAGTTGTTTTCGAACAGAAATTAATGGAACAGGCATTTTTGGGACTTCTTCCAGTGACGAGAAGTTTTCCTTCGTACCTTTACGTCAATCTATTTATACTTTGGCTTTCTTGGATTCTATAAATGTAAGAAATAAGAAGAAATATATTTTGCTCATTAAAAATATTCTTCTAAGCAATCATTTATTGGATAATAAAAGCTATCAGTCGTTTTTACTATAGAAATTCATGTTCACATATTCGTATCTAATCTTAAAAATATTTTGCATTTTGTAAAGTCACAGTTTAATATTAAAAGAGCTTTGTAAGTTCTAACGATTTTGCTTGTTATTGCGTTATAAAAATGTAGTTTTATTTACAGAAAGTAATATTTTGCTTTTGCATTACAGCAATAATTATTGGATCACGAACCGCACGAGTTTGCAGTTCGTTTCTTGAAGGTCGAATAAGGAAATACGGTTCCCTTGACTATCCACTGGGAATGTAGTTTCATTATATGTCTAGTTATTTAGAGAAAATGATAATGTTTTGAATTGATCTTATAATAAAATTTACTTTACAAAATGTCATCGTATTAATAAAACAAAATACGTATACTATCTTTACGTTTACAAGTTCGCGACCATTAAACGTTTAGCTAAGCATTCATTTTTCGACTGTAAAATTATATTTTTATAGTTTAATTGTATTTAAATTTTCATCCTAACTAATATTATAACTTTCGTCTAACTATTTCATCTATTATTATGAAATTTTGCATACAATTCAGATTCTGATCCAAACCCACACATGCGAGTGAAAACGCGAGCAGAAAGTAATACTCTAATATATTTATAAGATGAATCTAAATAAGCAAGAAATTCCACTTCGATTGTTCTCTCTCTTTCATTGTTTATGACATTAAAATCTTTTATCTCAACGAAGCCGTCAAAATACTCTTAAGAACTTTTATTCTTGTATGACTTCATAAAGATGTTATACGATACCCATTCAACGGCATTGTGCGTTATTAATGTAGCGCCTTATCATATTTCACTGACGTCAGAATTACAATGCCTTTCAAAGGTGGACACGGGTGGGTTTCCAGTCGTGCTTTTAAAAGGGTAATCTGTGCGGTATGTGGTATGTAAAAACAGTGTTTCCAACGTTACCTCTGACGGGGACCGAGGACGATCATTTATTACCTGAAGATGACACTCTATTACCCCTCTCCCACCGCGAGGGGCTTGGACGTAGATACGTTTGTTGGATTTTTTCCACCTTTAGATTTTAAAAGTAGTGGCAATTTGTTTTAGCCGAGTTGACTAATGCGTTTTTGTGATGAGTAAGTGTTGGGAATTTGTGGCGCACTGTCTGAATGTGTGCATTTGAGTTTTATTTAAATAGAAATGTTGAATTTTAATATCACGATATGTTTATTTTATATTCAAATCTTAGTATATTTTATTTTATTCATTCTCGCAAGTCTTCTCAACTTAACACGGGCGAGATAAAATGTAATAATTATGTAATTTTAATAGAAAATGAGTTATAACCACAATTGTTTTAAGAAAACTTAGTTTGAGAGATTAGATATCTCAAGATCTAATCTAATTATACTCGTACTTCACTCTACTATCCAATTTTTTTTTAATATCTTTTTAACTATTGTAATAGGTACGGTACTTTAGGTGGGACTGGCAAGTGGTAACGTGATGCTAAGTGGTATCAACAAGCAATAGATATTGGCACTAAGAAATATTGATCAGCCGCAATACGCAATATCACGTCACAAATACGCCATCAACCTTGGGAACTATGATCTTATGTCCCTTGTTCCCTTAGTTACACTGACTCACTCACGCATCAAACCGAAACACACCACTTCCACGTATATATCGTATAATATATCATAAACTAATAGTCTACAGTGCAAAGTGAACGCGGTAATTTTTATTTACTCTTACCATACAAATGTATTAATATCACACAACGGTGATTTTTGAGAAATTTGTATAAGATTATATTAAATAATAACATTACATTCTGCTTATAATATTAACAGCTGTTTACATTTTCGATTGTTTTGGTTTGTTAGCTCGCAAATAGCAATATTAATTTTTAAAATTAACAGATATTTTTAAATCTCAGACAGACACTTCAATATTATTTGTTTTTCTAGATTTATTTATAAGGGAAACTAAGATAATTAAAAAAAATAACTAATGTTTCCAAAGAAAAATAAACTAATGTTTCCATTTTTGTTTCAGGTAAGCATCAATTATTTAGAGAATGTAAATCTCATGCAGTAAGTTATATAGATAACATATTATTATTTATATATTATTTCTTTATTTACTTCGAATAGTATCATTTATTTATTTAATTACAAGAATAGTAAACATAAAAAAGTCTTTAGTAGTAGTAGTAGTAGTAATCTGACTAAATACTACACGCTCATTTGTCCTCTATAACGTCATCGGCTACTCTATCGACCAAATAAAATTCAGTTTAAAGTTAGATTAGTTCATTTAGCTTAGATTTGCATTTTAGGAACATGGATCTGCCAATGACTGAAAGTATATCTGGACTATGTCGTACATAATTAATTTATACACAACAAATATTTGAAAAAACAAATATAATAGTGTATAAAGATGAGGTAACTAAAAAAAAATTTTAATGTATTGCAAATATAGTGTAGAGACGAGACGTAACTTAGTTAAGCAATTTTGATAAAAAAATGAAGCAAAACTAATTAAAACACGAACTGAGTTATCTTAAAATGAGCATTACTCGTAAATCTACCTCATTTATCTTGAATTACAAATCATTAGTGTTTGTATGAGCATACTTGGATAAAGTTAATTTTGATACGCAATATCGAGCCACTTGTCTATATTTGTCTCTTTGTCAATCAATTACGAGTGTAGCTCACAGAATATCAAGTACTTTTAACTCGTCAAATTATATATTAGTATCTTGTATAATGTCGAGCCATGATTGGTAAAAGCATATTTAAATAAAGAATATTTTATTTCAATATTGTGTTACTACATTCTTACAATATTAATATCAACTTTGCTTTGGTAAAAAATGGGGGTGATGGAATTAGTAAAGTAACGACTCGCTAATTTTTTTTATTAGAAAAAGTATGCGACGGGCCACTTGGTGATAAGTAGTCCGTACTTCGACCATAGCGCCAATGCGCCGCCAACCTTGGGAGCTGAAATGCTATGTCCCTTTGTAGTATTTACACTGGGTCACTGTATCAGCGAAACAACAATACCAAGTATTAAAGTATGGCGGTAGAATATATAATTAATGGGTGGTACCTAACCAATCGAGCTCGGTTTTAAAGAAATAGGTAGAAGCTTATTCCAACAATAGCACGGGTTAATGAATACTCATGTAACACAATTTCATCCACATGAAGACACATCACGATGTCTTCCCTCACCGAGCACGAGATGAATTATAAACACAAATTAAGCACTGGATTCGAACTTGGATCTACGGTTAAAAACTACATATTCTATTCACTGGACTATCTCAACTCATTAAAAACACAGACATGTTAAAATGATAAGTCTAAAAATATATCTACAGGCGTAAACATGGGTGCATAGTCGTATTCATTAGTTACGGATTGGCAGGGCACGCCCTTTGGGAATAATTAATGACATCCAGATATGATTAAGCTGCCACAATACTGTGTCATCAGCGTACATACATACATGGAATATATGTGTACCTTAATGCGATTACTTAGACCACAATTTGACGCTAATTCAGAGTTGATTTATTCTTGTTTTGATGTAATTAGATGTCTTCGTGGCAATTATTGTTATTGTGACCTTAACGACGATTGGATGGTTCTCTTCGTTGTATATTTTCTTTGCAGTTTTCTCAGTTTAAATGAGTTTTGATATAATCATTTTAAAATTTACAGTTATTACTGTTAGAAAACTTATCATTTTCACCATGAAACATAATGTATGTATATCCTTTATTTTGTTTTTTTTAATAAGTAACGGTGAGTCAATTTTGGTGACTCGAGGAGAATTTTCAGAACTTATCGATACATTTGGGAGATTTTCATTCGACATGTAAATTTGGTTCACTAATGAGCATCAGACTAATTATAAACACAAATTAGGCAAGTGAAAATTCAGTAGCTCTTGTCTGAGTTTGAACCCGAAATCTTCGGTAAAGTTTCACATGTTATAATTACTGGACCATCTCGGTTATCTTTGGTGTTACAATCTCGTTATATATCTATAGAACTTTAGACTAAGGAATTGTCCGTTCGTCCTTGGTAATGTGTATTTGAATAACGTATCATAATCCAGTTATTTTCCCCATACTCTTCTATTGGGTCTACATATTTTCTAATTTATAATTGATGCCAAATTTGAATCAACGTCTTTTTTTTAAATCCACGCAAGCTATCCACTGAGCCACCTCGGCTTAACTATTAATAAATTAAAACGTACATTACAAAATGAAGGTATTGTTTAAAATACATAAAGAAAATTTCATTTATTCGAAATTCAAATTGCAGTTATTATAATTTTAATCCGTTCAGTATCATTCAATTTCATTCGAAGTATATTTATTAACATACAGTAAAACTTTTGGTATTACAATAAACAATAGTCACATATGTATTTCCCGATCGATGTTTGATGAAATATTTCAAACAATTGTGTGATTATTGAATGGCACCCTTTGCACGTAGCGTGAATCATTATAGCAGAACATAGGGTGGGTCCACACGGTGTGTCTGGTAGCGTGGACAATGGACATAATCCGAATTAGTGCGGGCGGCCAAGCGTGAAGTACAATATGAATGACCTTTGTCAATAGCATTGACGCCTCGGTTCGAGAAAGACCGAATAATTTAACTGATCCTTGGTTTACACAACACGATAATGTTTCGTTATTGTTACAAAAAATGACAGTTTTTACAGTAGTGTTGTTTTGTGCTATCTGTGGGGTTTCCGATACAACAATTAGTGCGACAGAGTTAATAGAACCATTCAAAAATTCAGAATCCCTAAATAATTTTTTTGGTAATAATTATGAAACTTTTAATTTATATTTTATGTAATAAAATCAAAACTTCTTGTTAGTTTTTATACGTAACGACATTTGAAGTAAAATAAATATGAATAAGTATTTATTATAATAATTGCACCTTAGATGTATACTATTTTTTTTATATAATATAGGTAGGTGGAGGCGCATGTGGGCCTCCACCTACCTATGGTACCGGGACCTGATGGAATAACCAACGCCCATAGACATTGGCATTGTAAGAAATCTTAATCATCGCTTAAATCGCTAATGCTGCCAACCTTGGGAGTACTGCTGTTTTGTGGTAGAATATCTGATGAATGGGTGGTACCTACCTAGACGAAAAAGCTTTCACAAAGCTATACCACCAGTAAAAAAACCACCAATAGAAGTAATAAGACGAGTTGTTATTATTATTTTAAGCATTTGGATGCCTTAGTTATTTGTAGGAGATATTTTTGGTTTGCATATAGTATTTTAAAAATTAGTCGTAGAGCCTTTTGCGCAACCGTAAGTAGATTTAATAGCCTCGCATCACTTCTTCACATCACACATCACAAAACAGTAATATTTTGTATTACTGAGTTTCAACTTAAACAGTAAGTAATTAAATGCACACCTTAATTACTATAGTTGGCAGCACCTGGATATTGTAAGAAATAATAGTAATCTTTCTTATAGAGAGAATATATGTATATATTTATATATGTGTATATAAAATGTATTTTATTAAGGTCTTAAATATATAAAAATTCAAAATAGCGTAACGTAAAAAAATGTTGGAATGTTGGCGAGAATGTTAGCAGCATTTCCCCTTTGAATCGCAATTACGACCCTCTGGGCGAAAAATGAGCCAACCCTCCTGTCACCAGTAGAAGTAATAAGACTAGTTGTTATTTTTTTTTACTAAAAGTTTTTGCACAATTACTCAAAGGTCCAAGTGTTTCAAAAGCAAACGTAACAAAGACATAATTTGAAATAAGAGACGAATATTTGCAACATTTTTTCGCTTCAACTTTCCCGCGGCGTCTCTGGCCTTTAACATTGTTTCCCGGATATAGAGAAGGGCATGTATTAACACTTGTAGCGTACCACAATGAAATTCGTCCTAGAACACCAGTGTCATATAGATATAGATATGAAAGTTAAACCCTGTTTACCATCAAGTGGCTCATTTTCCCGACTGACTTTCTATTCCAAATAAATAAAAACAGTGATGGATATTATAATTAAACTTTGTATTTGATTTGACAAAATTAAAAATGTTATCTTCATGGAATATGTTATTTGAGATTCTAATAAAGTACTCTTACTTTCTAAAGTCTATTGAAATACCTTGTATACAATTGTGTATTGATATTTGATCTTCAAAGATAGATTATTTGGTGTTACGTTTTTGTTGTCAATCGTGGCGATGTGAAATAGTGTCAAATCGTATCGTCGTCGTGTCGTATCGTGTGAAAGCCAACCAACCGGAGCGGATATCTGTCTTTTGTCCGCACACTTGGATCTGATGGTAATTAAAATGAATACAATATCCATATAATATAGCAACATCTTAAATTATATTCCGAGAACGTATTTTGATAAACTGTTCGTTATTAATAATTTATTATTTCAATAGCACCTTCATGTTAAATTCCTGTTGAATTTCAGTTTAAAATGGATATTTCTCTATAGAAATACTCCATGGATAAATAACAGTATGAATATAAGAGATAATCTCAAAGGTTTCATAAGATGCTTTAAACTGAAGCTTGAAATTGTGCTTTATTGAGTAACGAATTTCAATAAGATTTTACTTTTGACTATAAAGCGCTAGAGGCGCTTTCAAATAGTATCTTATTACCTATGCCTTCTAAACAAGCTTGATCTATCTTAGACTGTACCAGAACTCATGATTGTGGTCAAAGTTAAGACGGTAGTCTAAAAAACATAATAAAGTAATGGTTATTCAATGTGCTCACCTGGTTGGAACTAAATTTGTTAACTGACAATTTTATATCAATGAAATAAGAAATATTATGAAATATTATTATTAAGCGCTGGTATATCTTATCTGTGGAATTATTTTTTACTCTGTCGGTTCAATATGTGTGTGATTTTCATTGAAAGTTCCATCTAAGATTTTGTATTTTGCATAAATTTTGGACTAAATAGCTAGTGACTAATATGATTCCGTCATGTTACTTATTGTATATACTGAATGACTTAAAACTATAATTTCACAATGAAATAATTAAACTAAATCGATAATTGTATTGCTATATTAATATATGTAATTTAAACACAAATTTTGTTTATTTATTAAATATCGGACTACCAACAATAGTTTCAATATTACAACATAATGTAGGCCGAACAAGAATTTGCACTTTCAAATAATTATACACATAACATAACAAAAATAAAAACAAACTATGCAGACGGTTTATACAAGTTCTAGAAAAAACACGCACTCCAAACGATTTTACTGTTGGGGGACGCTGACACTCTGGAAAGATAGACTCAATCTTTAGGCTAAGTAAGCGCCAGCTGTTGGGACATCGGAAGTGTGAATCAGATTAATTGAAAAGTCTTTTATTGCTTTAAAATCGATTAAGACACTAAATGGGATACTTGTTTATTTCAAAATTTTTGTGTAAATTGATAGGTGTTTATTGTAATTTATTACGGTAACAGCCTGTAAATATCCCACTGCTGGGCTAAATCCTCTTCTCCCTTTTTGAGGAGAAGGTTTTGGAGCTTATTCCACCACGCTGCTCCAATGCGGATTGGTGGAATACACATGTGGCAGAATTTTAGTGAAATTAGACACATGCAGGTTTCCTCACGATGTTTTCCTTCACCGAAAAGCACGAGATGAATTATAATCACAAATTAAGCACATGAAAAACTTCAGTGGTGCTTGCCCGGGTTTGAACCCACGATCATCGGTTAAGATTCACGCGGTCTTACCACTGGGCCATTTCGGCTTATTTATAATATACATAATTAAAATAAATATAAATGGTTGAAACCACACCAGATTCTTGAATCTGGCTCGTATAGTTTTTGCACAACTATGTCGTAATACTTTTGTCAGCGTTCAAAAGAAAAGCGCCAAATCGGCCCGACGGCCCGGATAGTATTGACAAATTATATAAACTATATCTAAAATAATATGCAAATTATAAATATACTTTTTAAAGCCTTTCTTGCTCCTGAAACTCTTAACTAAAATAAAATGAAAGTTTTATTTCAATCGGCTTAACAACATAATTAAAATTAAAAATAATAATAACCATATAATATAATATACGTCCATGCTTATATACAAATTATTATGATGTGAAAAGTATTATGTAAATTAGGTTTCAATTTATGTATAAAATTGATAGATCATACTTAAACTTATATCTTCATCACTATCCCTTCTATAATTATATAATATTATAATTGCGAAAGTAACTCTGTCTATCTGTTAAGCTTTCACGGTTAAGAAATTAAACCGATTTTGATGAAATTTAATTACATGTTGTAACTGCCTCGTTGTCTAGTGACTACTTTAAATTGCAGCCAATCTAAAGGTCCTAGGTTCAAGCTTCGGGTCGTGTCATTCAAAAGTATTGAATTTCCTTAACAAGAGATTCTGATTAGCTTCGCTAGGTTGTGCATTAAAGTTTAGCTCAGCGTCAATAGCGCAATGGTTTACGAGGCATTTAGCGATCTAGAAGTCGCAGGTTCAATCCTGACTCCTAATGTCGTTCCCACTCCTAACAAAAACTTTACGCTTTATTGTTATATATAGAGGTAATTTTCGTCGAAAATAAAAGTTTTTTTTTTTTAAATATATAGGCTAGCGCTTGACTGTTATCACATCTGATGGAAAGTGAGATACAGTCTAAGATGGAGCGCGCTTGCCTAGAAGGTGCCTATTCACTCTGGACTTGAAGGTACCCATATTGTAGGTGGTGGAAAACGGAGGTCGGGAGGGTATTCCAGACCTTGGCGGTGCGTATCAGAAACGAGGAAGCAAATCGTTTCGTACGTGTCTTAAATACATATGTCAACGTCAACCACGTACGGGTGCAGATCCTTAATCCTTTCTTATGTCCTTGTAATGTTGTAGAATATATTATATATAAAACTATATCAAAATTCCTTTTCATTGATATAATGACCGCTCCTTGACAACTTGTCAATACGATGACACGCATAATATGAAATATTATATACAACAATACAGATTAAGAGTATGTCCTTGATTGATGTTGATACGTATCATGTTTCATTTGTTTACGTGTATTTGTTTTGTACTATATAAAAAATATATATTTAAATACAAAATATAATAATAATAATTATTATTATTGTTATATAAGACTCATTTTATGTTATAATATACATATATATGTATAAATTTATAGCCTCGAATATCACAGTCCTGAATCAAATAAAACATTAAAATAAAAGACTATATTACGAAAATTCAATGTTGTGGAAGCGAGACTTATTTGATGTTCATAACAGACAGAGTTAGGGAGAAAATAATAAAATTGTTCTCAGTAACGTCGCGATATGCACGCTTCATAATAAAAACTGCAACCCCATAGCTTTTGCCAACAAATTGCTTGCATGTGATCTCTTGGCCATGGTACATTGCATAAGCGGGAGCGGATTTGATTTAATTAAAAAAGTATATGACAAGAACTTGCATTATAATATATAATTATTATATATATATTAAGACTTATTATACATATGACTATTTAAGAACAAATTATATTATAGGTATTGTTTTTGGTTTTAAATGGTAACATCATCTGTTATGTCATAGTTGAAGTTTTATTTTTTTTCAAATTTCGAACGTTGTGCTTATGTGTGTGGTAGGGCATTCTGCAGACTAATTAAGCGAGTTTCATACACTCATTAGGCATTCTATCATTGAACGATACTTTGTATTGCCGTTATAAGGTGTTACGGTTTAGTTATCTCGTGTAATAACAGGATTATGATACATACCATATGACGATTGACAGCTCATTAACATGGTAATGAGTGCCTTATATTTCTTGCAATGTCAGTAAGAATTAACTATCAGATTGTGGTGAATCTTCTATACATTGCTCCAGCCTTCAATCTTCATGTAAAAGAATGTCGCCTGGGATCGGCACTTCTTATCTAGGCACGGAGCCAAACCGCGGCCATTATGTGCCTCGACTATGATTCCTTATGATGATGTTTTCATTCTTTGTGGTTTGCTTTTAACTTGTACTTCCGTTGGAATCGGAATTTCAAGGTGCATCAAGTTATTTGAGTTGTACACAGACTTGAGAATTTGGATAACTTTAATTTGATGGTACATTACTGTGGAGATTAAATATTTATTATGTAATTTAGTCATATAAAAACATTTAACCCATTCACAGAAAATTGATATAATAGTGCTTTAATGTATATGAAATATGTATGTTTGTTAATTTAAAATTATCCTTCTTATATATTTTATACAGAAGTTTGTAATTAAATTATTTTCAATGCTAATAGATACTTGAAAGTTTTATTATCACATTACCAGTGTTAATTTTCATTCGTTAAAATAGTGACTGGCTATTCGAAAATATCATTCAGGCATTTATTTCTGTTTATTTTAAAAAAAGAACAAAGTTTGGTTGATTTAGAAGCAGCCAATAAGACTGGCGTTATATTTCATATGTTAGACTGCGCAGTACTGGGCGAGTCGTTGCTTTGAACCAACAGCGAGGCCGTAGCAACACAGTCTTGAATACAGAAAATTTTCAGTGATATCAACAAGTGCTAGGCGTAAAACGAGCCCACTCCGCCGTCGCATCTGGCTTGGCACATTGCCATGCCACGCCTAGGCCGACCATTGGTTAATAGAGTTAACCAATTGACACTAGCTCGTATGCTATTGGTTGAAATATTACATAACGCCAGGTGACCCGTTACGCAAATATAGGTCAGTGGGTGTTAAAACAGTATACAGTAAAACGACAGATAAAGCACGTTTCGTACTAAATAGAATTGCTATCGATTCGTACTCTCCCTTGAGCTGACCTTTGATTGAAGGTTTTGTTTGGTTACAGCTCATAATATTTTAAGTTGATTATGCCCCTAACCAGTCGGCAAATAAATACAGTCAACTGTTGCAATTTCATTCTACTTAACTGGCGACTCGAAATTAACCTTCACTCATCACCAGATATTGATAGAAAATTATAATCATACTCATATAAACATACAAATACTATCCAGACTGATTTAAGAATCCAGAAACTCACAAAAAGAACAGACACACGTTCAATCAAGAAGAGTCATCTAGCTTCTATGACATCAAATGCAAATTAATACCATATCTCTAACAAATTTTGAGTCCTACAACTTAGATTTTTTTCTTAGGTTGGTTGCGTATTGGTATCACCCAGCTTGGGAACTAAAATAAACAACATACATATTTATAGTTACACTTACTCACTTACCTTTTGGCAATAGAATTTGTAATTAGTAGATGAAACATGTCAAACTCACTTGCAGTAAACTCTATGTCCAAGTCAAATTGTAATGCTGCCTTGTAAGTAACATTAAAATAACATTGAAATAAATTAAGCTATACAAAATCAAGATCATGACGTCTTTGCAGATACAAAATTCAATAAATAAATGAATAAAATATTTATATAACGAATAGTGTGGCCACGGGCTTAGAAAGCACTGACGTCAAGACCTTTAAGTGTTGGGTGTCACATACCTGACTCATTCTGACTTACCTATTTGGGGCATGCCGTTGCAGACAGTATCAAAATACATTATAGATTATATTTTATTTCATTATTAAATTATGCTATGTATAGTGTATCTTACTTTAATTTTTTCTAAATAATGTACACTACACATAACATATAACAACTAAGTCCTACACAGGGCGTGTAGGATGCCCTGTGACAAGATGGACCGACGATTTAAAAAAGATGGCAAGTACGGGATGGATGCGGACTGCCCGAGATCGGGATGGTTGGCTATGGCTGCTTTCGTCCAGCAGTGGACAATGGTGGCAAATGGCTGAAAAAAAATTAGATCATTTGTATACTTATTCTGCAGCAATGTGCTGTCATAAATAAACTTTGATTAATAACAACTGACGATATCGAATAACACATAAACGACTAGAACTAAACGAACAATATGATATGATATGAATTTGATTATTTCATGTTTTTGTTTTTATTATGTAGCGATATACTTAGTAGCTTATAAAATCACTTGCCGTAACAATTATCAATCCAAACCAGGTATCTGATGTAGCGTAATAAATTAACAATTCTATTGCAAATATTAACGACATCTAAGAATTTATAACGATACGACACGTGCGAGTTAAGCGTGGTGGTAGTTAGAGTGTGTGTTCATGCGTGACTACAGTCAGGAGTTATGCACACTTGTGTAAAGGTGCTTAGTTCATATTGAAAATTGTGTATGAATTGAGACCGGTTTCAGTAGTTAGTTTTTTTGACTATTGCATTTGTTGTATTTTTCCATGTATCTATTTTTTTTAGGGTAATGACTTATTAGTTTTGATTAGAAAAAATACGGATAAAGAATAAGCCACATAATACTAATAGTAATAGCAACAAATAAATGAACTGGTAATAACACATAGTATATTTGAAATACAGAAATAAAAAAGGCATGTGAATTTCTATAAAAAAACAATTAACTCACTCACTCATTTACTGGTGGTAGCACTTTGTACAAGCTCCACCACGACCCACTCATCAGATATTATACAAAACAGTAGTACTTCGTATTGTTGTGTTCCGGTTTGAAGGGTGAACGAGCCAGTGTAATTACAGGCACAAGGGACATTACATCTTAGTTTCCAAGGTTATTGGCGCATTGGCGATGTAAGCGATGGTTAAAATTTCATAAAATGCCAATGTCTATGGGCGTTGGTGACTTACCATCAGTTGGCCCATATGCTCGTCCGCCCACCTATTCTATAAAATAAAATAAAAACTCATTTTCGTTTCAACTATGCACAGAGCTTTATATTTATAGTTGTTATTATGAACTATGATATTTTATTGCTCGAAGTATTCGTCGAGAAACGATAAGCTTTTACGTTCGAATAAATAGAACAAGTTGTTAGCTTCGTAAGATATAGTATTGCATAATTAGCGTGAACTTCGATACTCGGATAAATCAATCATGCGTGTTATGTTTAAAGAAGGACATCTATAATATTTGTTACAGCTATATTTGTTGTTTGTTCTTACATATTTTACTTCTACTAGTGATTATAAAAAAAATGAATGTAAAATTCCTGTTTGATGTTTTCTTGAAATGATCTTTTATAAGAAATTTGTCTTTATTAGTTGTCCATTTTTAATGTATGCTTTGTAAAGTTTGAAGCTTTATCCATATACTTCATCACCATTTAATATACATGGAACATTCAATTAGTTTTTAAAACCTATTTTATTTTTAATCAAGTGGTTATCTATTCTAAGTATCACTTCACTTTATAGTCATTTGTGTTAAAGTTTTATTTTGTTCACGCTGATTTTTATTTTATTATTAACTTTAACTGTATTTTTTTTCTGTTTTTTTTTCTATCTTTTGAGATAGAATTTCATCGTACACGTGAATGTTACATCGCGTATTCTCAACCACTGAGCCACGATGTGAATTATAATAACAAATAAGACACGTGTGAACACGGATTTGAAACGACAATTTTCAGTATTCCATTCACGTTGTTCTTTTTTTAAATCTAAATTACAACATAAATAGCACACCTATATAGCCACCTATATTGTTATAGTAATAACAAACTTCCTTTTAAGTAGAAAGGTCGCTCGTTGCTCCACTGCGGACGGATGGATGTGAGCAATACCAGTTATGACGAATTTATTTTGCATTTATACGACATAACTTCATTGGTATTTCCTTTTTTCCCAGTCGGTTAAACATCGTTAAAACAGCCGAGTAAACAGAGCATCGATAGCTGAAACAGTCGGTATCTTTCAGCGCTTCAGACGTTTCAAATTAGTGAAGTGGAAACTCTGGGGGCACGTGTTGGTTTTCTCATGCTAACAAATAAACTAGAATAAACGTTAAGGAGGAGGAGTTTCCTTGGAAATACACGCAGTATTTAGATAGTTACACCGAAAATAACTATCATTAATGGGAAAAAAATTGCATTTATTTACATAAAAAATCTTCAGCAATCATTTAAGTATGTAAATTTCATATTTCTTTTCTTTTATTTTAATTATCATTTCACGTTATATTTTTTTTAGGTAATATAAGATCAGTCCTTTTAATTTTCATTGCATTACCTTTGATATCAACTATTAATTTCGAATTATATAAAATAAACATATAGGTACACTACCTACATACAAATCAAGCTTGAAATATGCAGTAGAAAAAAAAAGTGTAGAAGTATTGTGTGTATGCAAACATATGTTGTATGTGTAGGTACAACATATGTTTGCATACACACAATACTTCTACACCCTTTATAAACCCTTTTATTTGAATAGTACAGGAATCTGACACGAACGCATCGATAAGGGAATAAGAACTGCATATTTTCTAAGTAAAATAGTCTTGATTGAAAAACGTAAACCCCAATTTGTTATGGACTAAAATAAGCTAACAATTGCATTATAATTGTATAGACACAAAGTATACTACAACTAAGATTTTCTAATACATGGCTCATTGCCAATAGTATGTCATGTCTTATATCAAATGTCGCGTTTGATCGTTTCCTTTTACATTCATAAATTTTCATAAAAATGCTACATTGTACTAGAATATGACGTCACGCAATTGAAATACAATTATAAAATGGTATCACAAATTGTACTGAAACTAAATAAAATGTTTCAAATATTTGAAAAAGGAAAATATTAAGTAAATTTTACATTTTTCTTTCGTCCCTCGCCAACAATTATTCTCTGCTTATCAACGCTCAGCAATAATCCGCTCGTTTAGTTAAGGCGTTTTTCACGGGGACAAGATTTTAAATAAATTCAACCAGATATTATTTTTGATTTATAATCTCCTATGATAACCTCGGTCTCAAATTGTGTGCTCATTTTCGAAGGAATTAATTCTTTTTATATAAAAATTTAGATGTCGGTACGGTGATGATGGTTTGATGTTAATGGTTCTAATATCTATTATGTATCCGTTTATTTATATTTATCACAATATAAGCAAATTGTGACATATTTGCTATTCTACAAGTTTCGTCGACTTTTAAAAGCATTCAACTTTTAATGATAGTCATAATAATGATGTTATACTGACCGATTTAGGCCACGGCGGCCATTTTTAAGCGAGTCTAGCAAACTGCGTAAGATATATTATGGTGCACAAGTGTGTGCGTAAACATAATTGCACTCTATATTCCCCTCTCAAAATCCGATGAAACGGAAAATGATGACCGTGACATGATCGTTCAGGCGCGCGCAATTTACGTACATTCCGTGGCAATACTACCAACTTCTAGCCAACTCTTTATTAATCTGCTCCGGGGCTTTAATTTTTTTTTTTTGCTTTATTAGTTTTTAATACTTAGCTTAAAAAAAACCGTATGGATTTTTTATTTTATTTACAATTTCAAATTTTATAATAAACCATAATTATCGGTACAGATATCGCAAATATCTACGATAATTTTCCGGTATAAATTATATATGTATAATATAATACTCCACATTTAATGTCGTCGGTAAATAATTTCAATACATACATGGTACTGTTTCGAATTTATCACATAGCTGTATATATATTCATCATTAACCAAAAGCCGGAGAGATGGAGGGTCAATTTGAAGGGCTTACAATTACAGTGATAACGTTCTATTGATCCATTGTCACTGACAAGAACAGATGTAATTATTCCAAGATCATGGACTGAATTCAATTATAATAAACACTAATGCTAATTCTAATATGAGATGTATAATATTGTATTATCCGTGTGAAAATTGCTCGTCATTGCTTAATAAACTCTCTCTAATACAATGAACTGGCGGATAACTGGTTACTGGTGGTAGACCTTTGGGTTAGATCGTCTGAGAAGGTACCACCTACTCAACACACATTCTAACTCAAAACATAAATGCTTAGTATTATAAATTGTATTCCAACTTGAAGGGTTAACGAGCCAGACATAATATTTTATTGTCCAAGGCTGGTGGTGCATTGGCAATGTAAGGTATGGTTACTAATTCTTATTGTGCCAATGTCTATGGGTGGTTGTGACCATCAGGTGGTGGCTCTGCTATTTATATAATATATTCGCGTATATGGATTCTTGTATAAAAAATTGATTGGATTATGGACGGTAAAATTATTTATTGATCGAGATTTTATTAAGTCAACATTTGATGATTTCGTTACTTAAATAAAATGTTCTTTTGTCATTTTCTCTCAATTCATCAACTTTATTGGTATAAAACTTCGGAACGGTGAACCACAAAAATTTTACATCAAAAGTAAATTAATTCCGCTCCAGATATTCTAGATCATTCAGATTTCTCTTTACAACTGAACTAGAGTAATAAAATGTCCCACAATTCCCGCTGTTACCAAGTGAAACGCCTTAAATTCATTTAATCACCATTATCTCGGCCAAAAACTAAGGGCTGTGCCAGGCTGCTCGTTCCATGTAATCCGCATTAAGAACCGCAAGGCTTAGTGCCACTTTTGTTCTGTTTGCCTGTTTCTTTCCTATCTCCCGGCAAAATTTGTCTAGGTGATGCCGTAAAACAGTCTAGCCAAGGCCTCGTGTTACACCGATTCCCACATCTAAGTTTTTTTTTGTAAGAGATATAATGACATAATTACAATCTGATGATGATGATGATGGTGTAAAGAATAACTTATATTATTTACGGTACCAATTTCAAAGTGAAAAACTGCTATAAATAAAACAAGAACAAATTGACAAATATTTATAGGTTACTAGGTAAATCTTGAATCAAGATATCATTACATGGTGTAGTTTTACGTGTCTTATTATACTGGTATGAAGTCAATCAAACAGTAGACGATAACTTAGATCGCAATAAGCTTATCTATTAAAGTTGAGCTATAGTTTTCGCGACGTGTTCATATATTTCTGTAGTCCACTCAATATATATACTATACTCAACACACATCCTATACTGTTACAAAATATATTAAAAAAGATTACTAAAGAATAATAAAGTTTTGCTTCATGTACTAAAACTTTAATCGCTACTTATATTTACAGAAAATGACATAGACACACCTAACGCCTGCCTCACACACGCGTACGAATCCTTAGGCGGGAACTAGTCACAAATAAGTCCGGAAATAGATGAAACACACTTTGCAATATTCCATTACATTCACACATAGCTACGTATAGATATAGTTAAGATATTTTTCTAAAACATTTTATTGCAATATTAGTCCTGTAGAACAATTGTACAGTCACACTCGAAAGTGAAATGCGATATACTTATAACATTTATTTATTGTACACACGTATTAAAACATCACATCACTGACAGTAGGTTTCGACATTTCGCGAATAAGGTAAAGTGAGTTCCGAAATAGAAATACAGAAATATCGATGCTGCGCGTACATTACAAGTTACAACACATTGTAATAGGCAACCGTTTTAAGTGTTAGATATCTAACTCAGCCGACGCGATTTATATAAGCCGTAGCAGGCACATTTATTGCTTGTTAAATATAACTTTTGTTTTCCTCTAATGAAAGAAAATTACAATTCAGAAGACTTTCGTGTCTGTCGTTCATACATTTCACAAACCTTGAAGATTTTATATTCACTCCAAGCTACCGACTCCATATTGTCAATTTATCTAAGATTAGTTAATCAGTTTCGTTTTAAGCTCATATTTATTAATATTTGATTCACAATGTAAATTTTAAATAATGAAAAATAAATAACAATTATTATATTTATATAATAAATTATGTATAAGTTGACATCAAACAAATTACAAATGAATATAATATACAATTGTTATACAAAGTCAAATTTAAAATAGTCTCTCCTGGTTCCCACCCGACGCAAAGCTGCCCATATTGCAGGCTGCATTTCCACGCTGTACGGCAATGGACAACCTCTGCGCCAGGTAGGACCCGGAGCGACTGTCAAATCCCCTCTCTCTAAGGCGATAGCCAATCTCCCTAATTAAAGCAAGTATAAGTATAATAATGAAATAGATGTTTGGTTCTTCATTGATCTTATAGTTGGCTTATGTCGCTGCAGGTACCCGTGAGCCTGGGTACAAGTCCAGTACGATATTTGGCAGTGATTCCATACCCGCGCCTCGGAAAATACACAAAAATTGTTTGTCCTGCAACTAAACTCTCTGGTCATGACAGATTTTATCGTCCCGTCGGATTATGAGAGTGAAGGAGAGTGCATATCTATTTGCGCTCTCACTCCTGCACTGTAATATCTCCAGTGCTATATATACAGTGTTGGCTCGCATTCATAGATATTGGACGAGTAACCGAAGTGGAGTAACCGATATTCGTCACAAGGTCCTCGTCATATAGATGACATAAAATGCTTGGAGTTAGAATCCGTTGCATTTACAATGTGTAAACCTTTTTTAGTTTTTCTTAGGGGTTAGAGGGTAAGGGATGTTCTTATATATTTAGCAATTCAACGGCGCTAGTAAGAACAAACGGTAATAAAAAACATTTGAGTCAAATTGTTATTTTCTAAATAAATTATTATCTTGTAGCAGTACTTATTTCACCAAGTTTTCTCAATAGATTTTTTTTGAATTTTTATGAAATATGACTACACATAAACGCTTTACTATCGAATTAATAAATTTGATATTCAAAATAAAATATAGATTGTTTTGTCGAAGCTTTATTTACATTGTTATCTCTTTTAAGAGTGTACGCAATATTTATTTATATACAAATTTGCTTATCAAGTTTTGGCAGCGTTCGTTTGCAAACCACTCGAACTCACAATGTTCTCTCAGATTTCTTTGACATCAAATGCTATATTTAAAATAATAAATAGGCAATAAATAAAAATACAGGACTGCGTATATTTTAATCCAAAAAAATAATAACTCACAATATTTTTTTTCGTTTCAATTGGTTTATGAATAAACAAATTAATCATTACTCATTTTATATGTTTACTTAACTTCACATATACGTGTGTGAGCCAAAATTTGCAACTGAATTTTAAATCAATTTCATCCAACCGATTGAGCTGAAAATTTGTTTCATTTTAGTGCTGATGAAAAAATAATAGTTTTAGGACACGGATTAAATAAAAGCTCTTTTTGAAATATATTTTTCAACAATTTATAAATATCAGTATATTATATTCCATTCTCTATTTATCAAAACTATTAATATATATATATATATATATATATATATCTATTGTATTACTAATACACAAATATATGTGTATATACAGTACAGGTAATACATAAATATCGTATAAATCAAATCTTCTCATAACATTTGATTTAGTTGGTTATTCATATTTCAATATTACTAAAAACCGAATTGAAAATACTTAAAATACAACTTTATAAGTTATTACCGTCTACGGATTCTCCCTTTTTCCCCGTGAGCCAGTGCCTGTCTTTTAATGAGCATATAATGATGAAAAATATGGCATTACAGTCGTCCTGTTATATTAATCGGTGCAATTTTTCTGCCAGCATTTATTGCGTGGAACGAAAGATAGTGCTTAGTGCCTTTCTGTGTTTTAGTGATTTCGTTGTTATTATGGATATGTAGTTTTATGCGAAGCTTGTTGCTATTATAATGCGAGTTATTTGAAAGATTGTTTAGAGATTAGGATGAACAATATTATTGATGTCACTTTTCAATTTAGTCGTTTTATTTTTATATTATTGTGAAAATATTATTAGTTATTATTATCCATAACAGCCTGTGAATGTCCCAATGCTGGGCTAAAGGCCTCCTCTCCTCGTTTTGAGGAGAAGATTTGGAGCTTATTCCACCACGCTGCTCCAATGCGGATTGGTGGAATACACATGGTGCAGACTTTCAGTGAAATTAGACACATGCAGGTTTCCTCACGATGTTTTCCTTCACCGTAAAGCACGAGATGAATTATAATCACAAATTAGGCACATGAAAACTCAGTGGTGCTTGCCCGGGTTTGAACCCACGATCATCGGTTAAGATTCACGCGTTCGTACCACTGGGCCATTTCGGCTTAATTGAGTTATTATTATAATAATTATTTACGTTATCAATAAAACATTTATCTTAGACATAACATTTATCTTAACTACTGCTTACCCTTGTTTTTTAGATTTAACTTTGTACCTAATAAAAATTATGTTTTGTTGACCTGTTCTGAATTTTAAATCAAATTTAAGTAAACTAAAATTGGAACATGAAAATGTTCATAAGCTGGATTATAAAAGTCGAATATAGCTAGGCTTGCCTATAAAAAGCAAGTAAGCCCTTAATAGCAATTTTAGCTACCAAGGCTTGACAACTACTATATAAATTGATAAGCTTAGTTTAGTTGAATTATTAGTAATATATTTTTTTAATTTGCCTGGACAATGATTTCAAGTGAAACAGTAATTTGCAGAAATATTTTAAGCAAGTTCTGATTTTTATGATCCATAAGGCCGATTTTTCCGTATTTGACTAATAAAATACTTCAAGCATCATAGCTATGTTACGTCACAATATTCGAACAATACTGTATTTTAATACGAACTAATAGTGAATGCCTTTGAAGCTATTGTGTACAATTTAGTCGCTCAATATTCGCTACGTAATTAAGCTTTTATATAAGCATTGTGATATTTTCGACATTTTTCAAGTTCTTCTGACTACGACACAGCTTATACGAAAACTAATAATTATTTCACAAAAGAAAAGTGACTCAAATCGAATTTAAAATAAACCATAAAATAAAGTTGCATAAAAACAGCTTTTCCTTTGGAACAATGAAACTTAAGGCTGGAATAGTTTCGGAGCGCACTCTTCACTAAAATTACCGTCTTGATTGCTCCTAAGATAAATTATTTGAGTCTCAGGACTCGACGAAGATGTACATATGCAAGCTAGATATGACATTAGTTTCGAGTGAAACGTTCGTGTATTTAGTCAGGCGGTTGTAACATTTTTACACACCTAATTGTAAATTTTGTCTAGTATTTTTTTTAATTTATTGTATTTGTTTCTCCACACACGTACACATGGACAACTCCATGGATTTGGTGTATCTTATCTTTTATTCGTTTCTATGTTATTTTAATGTGCTTGTATGTATATTACCAGACAGCATCACAATCTTAGTTTAAAAATTAAAAATTAATAGAAATGAGGTTATCATATGCAATATAAATAAAAGTTTGTATTAGACGTCGTTGAGTCTAGATGAGTTCTTCATTGACTCGAAATTTATGCCAGTTACTTCTTTGTAGTTTGTACGAAGATAAGGAGCCTGAGTTCCTTAATCTGTCTGGATGGTATTTGGCCAGTCGGTCCATAATCGGGTCGTCTCTATTATGGTAGCACCAATAAAGTTTCGACGTCACTAGATTTTGGATACTGGTATTGTAAGAAATTTATGCATTTGATAATACAAGCCGTCACTCTTTAAACCGATGATTGACGTTTGACGGTAGCATAACTAATTGGTTTGACGTACAACAGGAGCATCGGAAACAAAAATCCCATCAAAATAGTACTAAATTTTACTATTTATAGTACAATATAAAACTACCAACTATTTGGATTATGTTTTTCAAAGTTTAATCTACGTTGTCACATCCGCAGCGATCAATCTCCTTCGTATTTTTACTCTTTATCAATTTGCCAAAGACTAAAAGCTTTCAAAAATATCATATCCTCTTACGGCTAAGCATTTAGCCATAAAAATTCAGCCCTTGTAATAAATTAATGAATACGAAAAAACAATTTTACTATTATGCGACTACTTTTTCAATAAAATAGCAAATGTTAGTCTAATGAAATAGTAAGAAATTCAAGCGCATTTCTTGTTCATTTCCAGCTTACATTACATCTGTGATCCCTGGTTATAAATGTTAGCGACTAAAAAGGTGTCGCGTAACCAACCAGCGTCTGCGACCAGCTGATAAATGTACTATGGAACCGGTGATCCTCAACCTATATTAATATTTACCTTACCTTGCATTTAATGTATGACTATCGTTTAAATGTTTTAAACATCATAAACACCGTAAGTTAAAGACAAGCTATGATATTTATTTTGTTTAATTTTCAGTTAATTCTTATTTTAATTATTTCGCGTACACTAAGATTGAAAGTTTTATACAATATATAAAACAGCGTGCCTCATATTTTGTTCTCATAAGCGTTATTTTACATATTATTTGAATATTTTTTGAAGCTGGACCAATTACAACATTGCGTACCCATAGACACTTTCATATATTACCCTGGTGATAGAGATTTTTGCAAGTCATCTGGTGAATATTAACACATATAGCCCATTGCTTGTTCACCTACCTATTACACAAAAAAGAAAGTCGCCATGTAAAAAACGATAAGTATTCCTTTACCATCAACGCTTCGAAAACCAAAACAACACGGACACCAATGAAGTACGAAGTATTAACGTTTTTTGATTAAGTGATTGGTAACAGATTTTCTTAATCCGCCTTAAGCCATAGAGTGGCCAGTTTTTATCGGATCGATCACCTTTCGATACAAATAATTGCAAATAATAAAAAATAGTAATCCTGTGTGAACGAGTCCTTAGCAAACGCTATGTCCAAAACTGAAGTAACTTGTAATGCAAATTATATGCATGCATAGCGGGATTCCGCTCCAAAGCCTGTAAATTGCTTTGCCTGATCTAAATATTGACTTGACGCTCCCCAGAGGTGAAAGCGGTCCATATCTCATCATAGCGCCATAACTGTGCTCAGATGCGTATTTGTGCCGGTTAGAATTAACGATTGGTTTGAGCTAAACTAGTCTAAGATTATAACCAATCACTTATATTATTTTAACATGAAATTTTTTTCAAGCAATCAATACTAAAGAAAATTTAAAAGTTATTTAAGTCTAAATATCTAAGTTAATACGAATATAATATATACATTTTCCTAAACAATATTGAAAATATTATTTTACAGTTATATTAAACACTAAAAATTACAAATTAATTATTAATATTATACAAAATAGCACGAGACTACAACATTACAACATCATAAGGTTTAATGTGCTTATGAATAAGTAAATTACAAACGAAATCACACAGCTGCCTGCCATAGACAAATTTAACATTGTGACGTCAGACGGAAACTATAACTGTTATGATCGTTAGTAAATAAATGATACTTTCAATAAAATTTGCAATTGTACTTGTAGCAACAAAAACTGCAAGAGCCTTGCGTTGCCAGCCTTTATTGGATAAAGTTCTGTAAAATATTTACCTGTTAAAAAACGTTGGACCTGAATGGTTGTTTAGAATTTTAAGTTCTTCATATTTATATTTAAAATATTTTTATAGAGTTATATGGTATATATGTATGATATAAGCTTTATTATATTTTACTTAACATTTTTTAATAATAGTCGAAAATGAAAGACAATTTATTCTAAATAATTTTATTAAATACAACCAATTCATAAATTTGTTTAACTTTAAACAATATATTAAACCTCAAACGTAATACGTAAAAAAAATCAACAAACAATTAAATGAGTATTAAAATGAATGAGATCAATTATTTCCTAGCTTTCATTAATTCTTACGCCCGCTTACAAATTCTAAGTGCGCGGAATTTTAATTCAGTTGCGGTGTTTTAGCGATCCATCTTTACGGTACTATACATCGAAACATTGCAAAGAAAGCTCATTTCGAAATGTAACTACAATTAATAATATATTTCATTGAGTAAATTGATTATCTAATCATATATAATTTGGTAGATTTGAATTTTGATAACGATTGAATTTCATTAGCATTGTATTTATACAAATTACAACCAATTTCTAAAAAAATACAGTAAGTATACAAAGATCTAATAATAGCTGATTAAGATGATATCAAACAAATAATTAATATGTAAAAAGATATAACATATATATTGAACAGTATTTGAATATCCGTCTCAGCAATTATACAATTAATTTCTCGATTGAGAAATACTTCAATAAATTATCACAATAGCTTTACTAACAAAATAATGAATAATAAAATAATATTTTTCGAATAGTAAAGTTGTGATATATAAGTATAATAATTTATAGAGGTAAATAATAAAGCGAAATGCGGTCTAATTCAATACACAAGATTCATACGTTGGTATCATATATTTGATGTTGATAAATGCGTCCGGTCCGCCGTAGCGCTCCAGGATTTGCAGTGTGTCTTCAATTAAATCTGCAACATTTTCACCACGCGAGGCCGTATGGTCTATTCCGGATCCCATATTACCTTTAAATTAATCATTTAACTATTAACTTAGTACACAGTAGATAGTAATTTATCGTTGCTGTTACCAGACGGATACTATTTTACAATAGCTTAACTCATCAGAAATTAAAAACGCAAAACATCAGTAATTGGTATTGTTGTGTTCCGATTTGAAGGGTGACTGATTAGCGTCTCTTACAGTGTCAATGTCTATGGGCATTGGTGACCACTTACCATCAGGTGGCCCATATACTCGTCCACTACCTATTCTATAAAAAAAAAGAAAACTACTTAATCAAAAATATTTTGTAAAATTTGAGATTTAAAAGTTTGCTCTTGATGATAAATAAACTTTTTAAACCCTTAATGTAAAGACGAGAACCGGACCGGTTTTGTTGAGGTCCTTGTAAGTGTGATACTTACAAGGACTATAATGATTGTTCATTACTGTTCTCGTTTGAAAGACTAGTCCGTGTAGTTTTATGCACAAGGAACTTAATGTCTTAGATCCCATGGCTTGGCATATTGATGGTAGAGGAGTGTGTACTTGTAGCACCAGTATCTATGCCCAAAGGTCATCTTTAATTATAATAATGTAGAAAAAAGTAAAAATATTCCCTAAAAACTATATACACATACATTTTAAAAACGCAAATGATATGTTCATTTAAATGAGGTTATAAAAAAAATTAATGGCGTACATTTTAAAAATAATAAAGATATATTAAGCAGTTACTTTATTCTAATTTCGAGAAGCAACGAGTTTCATGGAAAGATAAAAGTTAAAGAGCATACAACATACAAAAGTGGCTCTGAAGAGCGAGTGTTGTTAGTGATTTAGAACACGGGAATGACTTGTAAACAGAGGCAGGTACGTAATTTGCAAAACATTAGCCGGCTAAAACAAACGGAGCAAAACGACAGCGGAGACGGCTGAAACCTCGGCCACAACTATTTGACAACACGAGAAATGAGAAGGCGTGAAATACAACAAACTTGCGCAGCGGTTGACGCATTCTTAGATAGGTATTTAGTAATTTGTTCGAAACATATATTCATTAATAACAACATAGCCAATTAATGAAACAAAATTAAAATCAAACTATTTGATTTTATATTTAATATACGTTAAAATAATATTTATAATAATTTCAACGTAAGTTTATTTTGTTAAAACTCAAAACATGCCGATTTATTTTTTTAATATATATATATATATATATATATATATATATATATATATATATATATATATATATATATATATATATTTGTAAAATATAGTAAAAATATTTAAATCCATATATATTTTTTATTAACACTGAAAAGCAATGACTGGACGGTTGAACGAGAGACTGCAATAAGTGATACAATTGTTCCGAATCACAGAATCTACGGCATAGCATTCGCAAGTCAACAAAGCGAAGGTAACACGAGGTTGGAGCGCGCAGAATTCCTGTAACAATGCGGTCGGGTGTCAGGTCGCGGTGACGCTGTGAAGCCGTGACGCGCCCGAATTTCGCATCGTTGTCCCGACGACGAGTATAATTAATCTACTCGAGCGCCCCGACGAGTCTATTAGACTGAAAACAATATCTGACGTTATGAACGCGTCAATTTGATACTTGTACCAAGATTGATGGATGGTGTCATTCATGCTCAGTGTTGGTTATGTAAATATAAATGACACATTAATACTGGTACGGCTATGATAGACGGCTATACTGAACTTGTAAGTGCATAAACAAAAATAAACAATTAACACATAAATTGAATGTAAAATGCCGTGCAAATAAATAAAATCAATAATAAAAAGCAGTGAAAAAACCAAATTCTACATTTTCATTATTTCAAAGCTTTCAATAAAGATGAACTACAATTTTAACTATACATTGAATGATGAATTTTTTCACTCAGACGGAGAAATAGATCAACGAAATGAACACTTATAATTTGCGTATAAAATGAGACAGTTGAAAATGATTACAATACTAACGATTCCTGTCCTTGAAGAGGTTGAGAGTGGGTAATATCTGCCTGTAGTAGGGGACGAGCGCCTCGCCGACCCTGTCGCACCCCGTTACGAGCATTTGTATGCACTTGAGAGCATGGCAGAGAACCGTGGGTCGCTTTGTTGCGAGCGCGTCTGAACAAATACGGTTATTGTTAATGGAAATACGTTGTGTAAATATTATATACAAGTTTTATTTGAAAATTTTATTAAAAATTTATAGCTTAAATTTAAATAAACCAGTGGATATCGAATTTGGTAAATTACTTTTGTAGATCATGTTGTGAAATTTTTGAAATATTATATCATATAAATTTTAAATGAAATAATATTTTAAAATTGCCATTTATTGATTAATACACCGATATATTACACTTACATATTATACATTATTATATAATAGGTGAAAAGTGATTTTAAATATTGTAATAAGCGATCTGATTGAGTTATAAATAATTCACAATAATCTATAACTTTCAATACAAAACTGATTTTCAAAACTTTTACGCTAAATTCGTTTAAGACAACTTACAAAGCTAGATATAAAATTAAAAAGATCTTAAATCGACATTAGTTATGTTACGAATACTTAATAAATGATTTCCTACATTTCTCTTGTAAATACCAAATATCATTCTCTCACAATATAAAATCTAGTGAAAGAATTCTTCATCTCATCAAAAACATATCCAACAAAACTTAAATGTAATCAAATACCGAGTGATCGTTTTACGCGTTTAATCTAGAGATTAGAAGCTGTTTGATTATTTTTCGCTCTGCGTTATTCCACCTGAATAAGGAATATCAAGTTGCATGTCTGGCAGTGATCTCTCAAAAATGTACTGCGAATTTACGAATATTGAATATCTCCTATTTCAGTTCAGGCTTCGTTTTTGTATGTGTTATGTGAACGAGATGAATCATTACCGATAAAAGGCATTCTTTTGAAAAACTCCAGATTCTGTCTTTTTTCAAGCAATTCACAGATTTAATTAAGGATATTTAATCTGTATTAGAAGATATCGCAGTTCAGTTATTAAAACAAATGAATGTTCATCTAGTAATAAATGAATATAATGTGTCAGATGAAATTGGGCCACATGTGTATCCACTAACCTGCACACGAGCAGAGTTGTCAAATAAGCCATCTGATTTATCCTAGGTGATGTAAGCTCGAGTGACAATTACAGACTGTTACTTTACTGTATTTATTTTTTAGAATAGATTATTTTTTGCTTACCTTAAGAAAATACCTGGAAGAGTATCTTTCGAATGATATTTTAAGTCTTATTCGCTTTGTCAAAATATGATATATATATATATATATATATACTGGCTGAACTATAATTTTCGTAATTGTCTATAAATTAAGATGTCAACTTAATTATATAAAGGTAATTGACTTACTTTTTATCGGTATAATAATTTGAGGAACCACGGGTAAGACTTTGAAGGATCCTTTTGTAACGAGATCATGTATGCCATGTTCCACTATGAAGTTAAAAGGGTATGTCCCTTCAGCTAAGCCATCAAAGAACATTGGAAGATAGTGGTGGAAATCCAGTTTTTCTACTGGCACCTGTAAAAATAATTCACCAGTTAAAAAATATAAAAAGGTAACTCTAAATATTAAATTGATGATATAGATTTGCACACATTAATATCTCAATTTCACCTTAATAGAGCCTAACGTATTTTATTTGCTTTGTATAATACAAATACCTTAAAAATCAAATACCCGAAACCGTTTTATTCGAACACAATAAATCGACGGAGCTTCCTATCACATTAAAACGAATCAGATACACGTGAACAGTTGTTACCTTCCAAGCGAGCCGTTTTCCGCTTGTAGTGAACTCAATACAGACAGGGAACTCCCCTCTTTGATAGCAGCTCCTGAACATTGTCGGCTTCGGCGGCAAAGGGTCGAACACACCGCACTTCGGGGGAGGAAGAACTTTCGTGTTCTTCTGCATCGCCTGTATCGTAAAGGCCGGGACGATCCTGCATTTTCTTGTCTTATACGGATAGTTTGGACTCGGTTTCTTCAAAGATGAACGAAAATCTTTTCCACAAATGTCCGGAGTACACGGCGGCAGTAGAACCATATTGACGCTCAATATAAAAACATGGTACACAAAGGATGGAAGTAAATAATCTGATAATATCTATCTAAAATGTTGACACAAGTAATAAAATAAGAAAGTAAATTTGCTCGGCCGATCCTCGATTGTGATTGTTTATTTTGCAACATGATCGTTGCTTGGCAACCGGTCGCCTATCGATTGATTGCCGACAGCGCCGCCGCACGGCTCCCGATTGTATTAGGACTTGGACAGACTGAATTAAGTGCCTATGAGTAAATAAATTTAATAATATTTTGAAATGAATTCGGTGAACTTTAATATGTCATTGCTTTATATTCTTTTATCAAGATAATTTGTAGAAAATAATAACGATAAAAAAAGGAAAAAAAAAATCTAAAATTTTTCACGGTTTGAAATATAAACATTTCTATAGATATTTAATTATGAGAAATTGTTGATTTTTTATTTGTAATCTAAGCAAGTGTATGGCACAAAAATATTTATAATAGAAATAATAATGGACTCTATGCAATAAGAGTAATCGATTTTAGAATCGGCGATTGAATTACTATTATTTAAATTGTATTCTATTATCGTCATTGAAAAAGAACAAAGAAAACCCTGTTTTAACATACAATGAAATCTTGCATAAGGATGAACATTTTATTGATAGCTAAACATTATGTGCCTATTAAATAAATTTATGTAGTATGAAATAGTAAAAATATCGGCACGTGAACTCGCGACCTAACGTTCGGACCACGCCACGAAATTATATTAGCTATGGGGAATTTTATTACATTTTAATATAAGGTATCTCACAATATTTTCAGTGAAGGAAAGTGCCTCGAATTTTGATGGCTTCTGCTCCACGTAGAACATGAGAACATTTTCTTTCATAAGTTTTTTTTTCATAGCCATCGAAAAATTTATGGACTCCGAATAAATTGGTACGATAGATTTTTTATTACTTGTCGAACTTTTGATGTCATTACAGAATGTTATCGGGTTTGAGTTTTTTTTTTAATATCATCGGAGCCTCGCATAGATTTTATTTAAATATTCGTGTTAGTTGACGTAATAGATATCATCTTTTATTTAATATCGTTTTATTTTGAATACATAATTATAGGAGTAAATTCCTATCGTATTAATTTACTGAGAATTTGATTTTTTATTTATTTATTTGGTAATCTTACAGTTAGTAAAATACATACCTTATTATATTAAGTATTATATGACGTGTAACTTAAACCAAAATAGGGTTTGCACAATTAGTTTAAATATATATTGAATTACTAACTAAGAACTAATTTTGGACTACTTTTAGTGTGCTTAACTAGCATACATGGTGCTTAACTAGCATACAATGTTTCGATTATATTACGTTGTATAAAGACGAAGGAGTACAGTTGATTTTATTGTTTCAAAATCTTGCTTAGCTTACAAACAGCGCCGAAAATATTGATTTAAAAGTTTGTAAGTTTTCAAACAAACTTTTTACTCAACCGTTTTTTTTGTTATACAAATATACTACAAAGTTATTTCTTATTGATTCGCACTTGACGCACATTTTTTTCATCATTGTACTCGCCCCAAACTGTCACGATAGAGATTACGCGGAAAATTGAACGTTGGTCGGAAGGCGTTCGATATTTAAAATTTAATACAGCATCAGCTGCGGTCGGTATTATGAAAAATTTTATAACGTCATCGCGTTTCAAGTTTGAAATGAACCGCTTCGTTTGAGTATTTATGGACATTTAATGTCAAAGTCAACTAGTAAATAATAATTTAGCAAGTTTTTTTGATAATATGATATTGATTTAAAATATAAGTCCGTTTTATATATTTTTTTTAAATCATTGTGTTAAAAGTAATATTAAGCCAAAGCCACCTTGATTAAACAAAAAACAATTATTAATTTACTAATTTATGAAAGAGTACTGTTAAGAAGCCGATGAAGAATATACAAAGCAATGATTATAATTTTGGTGTTAAAAATAGGTTCAAAAAATATGGAATTTACATTTCGAACATTAACATATTCATATATAACATTTCGAAGATTTTTAAATTGTGTACTCCTATTTTTTAAATGAAAAATTAAATAACAGATTTACCTTCTTAAGTTTAATATATTTTCGAAAAGAGAACTTACAGTATCTATACGAACACAAACTGCATCATTGAAATAATAAATAGGTCCATCGCAGTCTAGACATAAAGAAATTTCTAGTCTTTTGTGAAATTTAATTTTTAAGTCTTCGCGACAGAATAATTCCTAGCTCACGTAAAAGAAACCCTTTAAAAATATCTATTGAATTCAGACGGCATCAAAATGAGAATGGAGGTAAACTAAGAAAATATGAAGAAGCCTTTGAAACTATGCTATTCAATACTCAGATGAATTGTAGAGGTGTTTCTTGAAGTAATAATAAAACAAATCAATAGAAATATTTATCTCTATAAGAGTTTCTATAATATTGCTAGCTTTTATCGAGTTTTTATATATGTATTTGTATGTGTGTGTAATTAAATAAATACACACATAGTTATTTTAATGCATAATATTTTTAGTCCCAAATGGTTGTAAATAATTTATTCATTTTTAAGATTTTCTTTTTGAACCATTAATATTTGTGGATTAAATCAAGAATGCATTCGCAATGTCTATATAGGAACCGTATACATTATTTGCTATTTTTTAGATATATAATACATTATCTACATGATCTACGGAAAACCGACGAAAGAACAATTTTAGCTCACGGTTGTATTATATACCTATGTAATGTATGGTGATAACATAAAGTCCTTTCTAAGCCATATAGAGTACTGTCTCTGTATATAATAGCAAGTATTTTAGATTAACTTTGTTTTTTTTTAGTTTAAATTTTGTGTTTTGACTAAGGTATAAGTAAAATATATGATTTAATTTGAAGCATATCAAAAAGATGAATCCAAAGCCTTCGAAATTAAAAAACAATCCATCAATTTTTAAATAAGTTAAATAGAACTGCTTGAACGTTGCCAAACGAACTGAACGTTCGACTATTGTCGATGATTGCTTACGGTTCCCACTTTTCTCGCTCTACATTTATAATTCAAAATAAATAATACAATTTCTAACGCAGCGTCCTTGGTTTATTGTTTGTACTTCTTCAAGGAATTGTGAAAAGGATTGTATTTTATCTAAATAGAAACAGTATTTCTTTAAAGTTAATTTTATTTTTTATACATATAAATTAATGTTTCAAGTTATTGCTATTTTTTATGTAATGGCGTTTAAACATCTTCTGATGGAAAGTGACCATCCATGAATATTAGCTACATCAGAAGGCTTGCAAGTGCGTTGCAGGCTTATAAGGAATGAGTAGGCAATTTTCTTGAAGGTTCCCAAGTTATAGCAGTTCAAAAATACCGCCGGCGAAAGCTTGTTCCACAGAGTGGTATTGCAAGGCAGAAAATGCATTATCATCGCGCTGTTTTGGGATTTTCAGACAATTATTTTAATAATATCATTCGGATTATAATATATTCGGATTATAGATATTTAATAATATCAGGTCAAATTTAAAACTCACCGCAAAACACGGTCGTAAAATGTTTGAAATAGATATGTGACATTGGTTTTTATAATTATTTGTAATAGTTTTTTAAAATACTCATCAAATTTACGTATATAACAGTAATATTTTTACAAGTGAAATATTATTAAGTCAATTCTAACAGTATAGACTCACTGTCTACTAAGGAATAATAGCGATTTTGATTAAACTTATTTAAAGAAATACATATAGATTGCTTAAACAATTATATACATTTTATATATATCAAAAAAAAAAATATTAGTTACTCTGAGAAACGAAAAAGTTCACTAGAAAAAAATAAACATGAAGTTGTAAACAAGTCTAGTCAATGAAATTACAGCTCTAGCTTCTCGTATAATAAGTAAATTACAAGCCATATTCTTACATAACAGTAACAGCCTGTTAATGTCCCACTGCTGAGCTAGGGCCTCTTCTCGCTTTTGAGGAGAAGGTTTGGAGTTTATTCCACCACGCTGCTCCAATGCGGGTTCTTAGAATATACATGTGGCAGAATTTCAATGAAATTAGACACATGCAGGTTTCCTCACGATGTTTTCCTTCACCGTCAAGCCCGAGTTGAATTATAAACAGAAATTAAGTACATGAAAATTCAGTGGTGTTTAAACCCACGATTATCGGTGAAGATTCACGCGTTCTAAGCACTAGGCCATATCGGCTATTTTTACATAAATAAAATTAAAATTGGCTAAATTATATAATATAATATCACGATTCAAATCAGTATGAACGCAGTGAAACTAAATATCTATTTACATATGTCCATTGGAAGTTTAAAATGGCATCAAGTTTTAAACACCTAGCAACACGATGTGAACGGTAGCGAGCTGGCAACCCAGGAAAAAGGCAAAAAGCAATTGAAAAAAAGTGGGAAAAAATTTGGAAGTTGTCGGCTTTCATACGATACCTGTTTTTTTTTTTTCGTGCACGACCCGAATCACTGCTACATTGGCGGAACTGTAATTTCACCATCTCAATTTTGTATGGATTTCGTTTGGATGTACGGGGATTTGAGTTGTTTATTATTTTTATTTAATTTCAGATAAGATGAGTTTTGAAGTAACAGAATATTAACTTAGTTCAAAATATTGTGAAAATCTGATACAATTATACCCTTAAATGTTGGCTCCGTTTCCTGAAAGATATTTGTATAAGCTATATAAATATTTGACGTTAACCTAGATCCTAGCTTTGAGGTCTGCCTTTGCTTCAAAAGCAAACGTCATCGGACACTACACCTAAAGGCCTGGTTATAGTTATAAAGTCATGCTACAAAATTGATTTTATTAAATTATTTATAAAAAGTGATAAAACATAGAAAACATTATAAGAATATGGTGGATAAAAATCTTTATTACTTCACTTTTAAAAATCAAAGGAAACGGCAACATCTATTTTTGTTGAAACTCTGTGTTATAGCAATTAATGAACCCGCCAGCAACCCAGCTTAATAAAGGCACAGAAAGCTAAGGGCACTTTTTTATAGTATAGGAAGGTGGACGAGCATATGGGCCACCTGATGGTAAGTGGTTACCAACGCCCTATTATCGATATTGGCATTGTAAGAATGTTAACCCTCGCCCACATCGCCAATGCGCTACCAACCTTGAGAACTAAGATGTTATGTCCCTCGTGCCTGTACACTGGCTCACTCACCCTTCAAACCAGAATACAACAATACCAAATATTGCTGTTTGCGGTAGAATATCTGATGAGTGGGTGGTACCTACCCAGACGAGCTTGCACAAAGCCCTACCACCAGTAACTATTGATAATAATACTTCATCTCTTTATATGTTAAAACTTTACATCTTCGGAGTTTGGCCGGTAGTTTTTAAACTTTGAGCGATACCGCCTGAAAAAATGATTAAGATATGATTTATAACTTTGTGATATTTTCATAAAGATTGATACCTAATTTACTATTTAGATTAAATATCAGAAAAATATAAATCTTTATTATTGACCAAATTATATAAACGCTCATCTTATCTAACGGTAATTACTGAATAACTTACTTCTAATCGTTCTTTAACGAGTGAGCAGTAGAAGAATGTTGTGTCTTCTTCTTTCGAATGACAAATCAATTACGGCAGAAAGAGTGAAATGAGCTAACTAAACAAACGCTATGCAAAGTTTTTAACTTAAGACGTTAAATATTTAAAATAATTATTTCTAGGTCACTTGTTATTTCTCATTCAAATTCAATAGTAGATTTTAAGCTTATATAGTGAAGATAATAAAACTCATAATATTTTTCAATGCCGTGAAATATAATAAGGTAGCGTTGTGTCCTAAGAAGTTATGAGTCATGAATAACCACTAACTCGCTGTGAAGCGGCTTAGTGGAATAAGTACCAAGTCTTCCGCCTTAAAAGGGGAGAACGTCCAGCTGTAGAATATTTTGGGCCAATAAAAATGATTGATTAGAATATCCAGTTATATTGTAAAATAAACATAATAGAGAAATATAGCGTTTTTGTTCCCTTATTTCTTATTGTATGATCATAATAAGTTTTTGCGAAACAGTAAATTTGAGAAGTATTTGTTTTTTTTTTATCCAAAGCATAATGAATTCTAAAGCGAAGCTGCTCTAAGTCCAGTGTTCTTTAAAGGTTAACTATCAGAGTTTATAACCTAGTCCGCATTATGATCGCTTAGTCAACCTCGATGCTGGAACCTACTTTTAATAGTAATATATTATGATGGTGTATCGTTTTATCCTCAGTTGAAGCTTCAGTTTTATGGTGGAAACGTGAGACCACTGGGTACTTAGATGCTCGTAAATCTTTTTCTACGACACACATATTTTATGTACGTGGTTCCGTTGGATATGTAAAGCTCTGAAGAAATTTAACGCTATCCCTTTTAAAAATTTCTAGTGCTTGATTAAAGTCTTATTTGTTTTAATCGATATTATAATAATTAATAAATTTAAATATCGCATGTGATTGAAATTTACCTTTTTTTTAATCGACCAATTTATTAGTCTTTAAACTTTAAAGCTGTATGATATTTTTTGATTTTTACGTATAAACCGATTAAGCTTAAGGTAATAAAATTTTAATTAAATTTATTAATACGTTTATATTTTTATTATATTTAAGCGTAAATAAACTTATAATAACGATCTTCTCTCGAAAAAATCTTAATAACCTTACCGAGTTGAAAATTTGGTAAAACTTTCAATCCCGCACCACGAAAAACATGTCTTACGTCTGATCTATGACCACTCGTTTCGATCCTTTGTTTGCTAAATGTGTGTGTGTGCAACACACACACATTTAGCGAGCTTAGCTGAAATAAGATTAGTACGTTATTGTTATTAATTAAACTGAATCACACAAGTAACAAAAAATGCTGTTGACGGTAAGTGAGTTTTTGATTCTACCCTGACAGATAATTTTGTACTAAACCCTGTCTGATATTACACGAACTATACAAGTATAATTATGACGAATATAATGAGATAATTCATTAAATAATCTCCTAATACCGGTCTCATTTCTATAACATCAATAACGAGCGAGGATTGTTATTACAACATATCGCTATTCCTTCAGACGGCTGCCGTATCGACGCCCACGTGCCACGATTCCTATCGATATCAAAAACGATTCGCAGGGGTTCTTGGCGCCACAGAGTGTTCTAATGAAGCTCTTTATTTGTCGTTAGCGTCGTAAATAACATCGAATCAAAGCAAACTAACGACGCACAAATTGTATATGTATTGTGACATACTGCTATTTTGTACGTCGATTTCTATCGTTTTTTTTTTATTTACACATATTATTTTAAAACGCTACACTATGAGTAAAGGACTCGTAATATAATTCTCAAATATATTTCTGAATGATTTGACATATTTTACCGGTCGTAGGGCTTTGTGCTATCTCGTCTGGGTAGGCTCCCACTCATCAGATATTCTACCGCAAAACAGCAGTACTTATTATTGTTGTTTTCCGGTTTGAAGGGTGAGTAAGCCAGTGTAATTAAATTAAAGGGACATAACATCTTAGTTTCCAAGGTTGGTGGGGCATTCGCGATGTAAGCGATGGTTAACATTTCATACAATGCCAATGTCTATGGGCAATGGTGACCACTTACCATCAGGTGGCCCATATGCTCTTCCGCATACATATTATATAAAAAAATACCGACAGTAAATGCATGTTTCATAATTGTAAATACATCGAATTATTATTAATCTTATTAAAAAATGGCCGAGATGGCCCAGTGGTAAGAACGCGTGAATCTTAACCGATCATTGTGGGTTCAAAGCCGGGCAAGCACTACTGAAGTTTTTCATGTGCTTAATTTATGATTATAATTCATCTCGTGCTTTTCGGTGAAGGAAAACATCATGGTTTCGGATCAGGTGAGGAAACCTGCATGTGTCTAATTTCACTGAAATTCTGCCACATGTGTATTCCACCAATCCGCATTGGAGCAGCGTGGTGGAATAAGCTCCAAAGCCTTCTCCTCAAAAAGGGAGAAGAGGCCTTAGCCCAGCAGTGGGATATTTACAGGCTGTTACCGTTATTAAAAAATAGATTCATAAGTAGAATTCAGCTAAGTATAATATAGGTAGCTTGCACAAAGCCTTACCACCAGTAATATAATTATACACGAAATTCATTGAATGGGAATTTACAGTCTCGTTGTTTTTAAGCTGTAATGATAAAGAGTATCTACTGAAGTTCTCGTCACTGTCTATAATTCTTACTTGATAACTCAAAAATATATACGAAAAATCTAGATAGATTTTATATACATATATTATAAATGCGAAAGTAACTCTTTCTACTACAACTACTACTACTACTACGAAATTTGATATAAAGTACATTTGGTGTAAGCCACAAGGAAGAAGAGATGTTTTACCTTTATATACATCCAACCCTTCCCCTAATAGGAGGGCGAAGCCTCGGGCGAAAACTATTGTTTTAATAAAAATAATTTAAATATTAAAGCAATCGTTCCAAGACAATGAACACCACACCTGTGTGTCACACTGTAACAAGCGAAACACATTCCTCGGACATAAATTCCGTATAAACATGTAAGCTCGCTTATATTTCATCAGAATGACTTCACAACAAATTGAATGTACCTCTGAAACCCATATGTTTATACGTTTATACAAGTGATTTATCATTGAATAAATAACAAATAGCCGAAAACAAATTATTGGATCGCTCCAGATTTATTTGTGAATAAACTTAATAAATTTTATATTGATGTTACGTTTTTTTTATAAGGTTAATATTACCCGAGTGTATTATTATAAGCAAATATTTGTATTGAAATGTTATATTAAAAAGAGATAGATTTTTAACTTGTTTTCCTTGGATATATATATATATATATATACTGCTAATACGGTTGCTAGTGGATAAGCTCTCAGGTACGCTTGGAATTGGATAACTATCTATTGACAAATCGTTCTATATTTGAATGTATTTGGATTTACTTATCTTGAAGATGATTGATTGAAATCCAGTTCAAAGTTGTATGTAAGTATGTATAACATTATATTATTAAGGGTAGCGTCTGATTAAATACAAATATTATATATATATATAATCACTAAATATCTTCTAATCTTTAATTTGCTGATTTATTTATTTATGGGATGCTAAAGGATAATAAGTTATAAGATTAATTTGGATAATTAATTATAAAAAGTTATTGGTGCTTACTAAATTTTCTTTCCTCGAAAAACCACATCTTCTGTCGCATGTTACCCATATATCATGTTTAGTCTAGTCATTTGTCATTGAACTGTTGAACACAGACTACTTTTTATACTTATCATCTACTTCTACTAACCTTTTATTAATAAAGAATAAAATATGCATATACTTTGTCCCTTCTAATAAAATTCTTTTTGGATGGCTATTATTCTTATACAAGATTCTCCTTAACAAATATATATTGAGTGCTTAGCTTATTTATGTTTGCAAGAACAACTGTTGATTTCCGAATAAAAACAAGGGATTTGTTTATTTAATTAAAAGCAAATCAAATCTTAGCGTTTAATAGTAACAAGATCCTTTACTAATTGGCACTTTCTAACAAGGTACGCAGTAGATTAGATGATGAACGTGCTCTTTGTAAAGAATAAATATGTTGAACCTTATTTCTTTAGGTATTAGGATCTTTATGCAATAAAACAGCTTAGGGCTTATTGTACAGTCTACTTATTATAAGCATTGCTGGAGGAGAATATGCCTTATGACAATGTATAAAGGGACTAATTATTTTATCATTTCAGTTTAAATACAAAAATAAACAAATTCCTTCCCTATTCGTATAAATACTCAAAGAAACATAATATCTGCATATAATATACTGTTAATCTGGGACATTGTAATCGTTAATTTTCTAAGTACTTATATTACATAAAATAAAAAAAATATTTTTTTTTTTTTATAGAATAGGAAGGTGGACGAGCTTATGGGCCACCTGATGGTGAGTGGTCACCAACGCCCTTAGACATTGGCATTGTAAGAAATGTTGCCCATAGCTTAAACCGCCAATGCGCCACCAACCTTGGGAACTACGATTTTATGTCCCTTGTGCCTGTAATTACACTGGCTCACTCACCCTTCAAACCGGAACACAATATCTGATGAGTGGGTGGTACCTACCCAGACAAAGCTCTACCACCAATAAACTTATGTGTATGCGCGTGTGAGTGCACAAACACTGTGTGCGTGTGTCTGGAGGGTGAAAATAATTATTGTTAATTCTTCCGTCAAGATAATTTACTATTAAATATTTTATTATTTAGATATAATACATCAAAGAAACATAATATCTGCATATAATCTGGGACATTGTAATCGTTAATTTTCTAAGTACTTATATTACATAAAATAAAAAAAAATTTTTTTTTTTTTTATAGAATAGGAAGGTGGACGAGCTTATGGGCCACCTGATGGTGAGTGGTCACCAACGCCCTTAGACATTGGCATTGTAAGAAATGTTGCCCATAGCTTAAACCGCCAATGCGCCACCAACCTTGGGAACTACGATTTTATGTCCCTTGTGCCTGTAATTACACTGGCTCACTCACCCTTCAAACCGGAACACAATATCTGATGAGTGGGTGGTACCTACCCAGACAAAGCTCTACCACCAATAAACTTATGTGTATGCGCGTGTGAGTGCACACACACTGTGTGCGTGTGTCTGGAGGGTGAAAATAATTATTGTTAATTCTTCCGTCAAGATAATTTACTATTAAATATTTTATTATTTAGATATAATACATCAAGATCTTTATATTCGTCGGTATATATCCGAATCAATGGTAATATCATTGACTATTTAGCATATATATAATTAATTTCCTTACAAATAGCCTCATAATAACATGATTATCTTAAAGGTTATATCAAGATTAGATGATAGATATACAGCTAGCAGTTGCTCGTGGTTTCATTCAAATATATATATTCTTGATTTTGTGATCATTTTGTGATATCTTTTCACTCTTCGTCATACATAATATGTTTTTTTTTTGTAGAACAAACAATAGTCATAACACTTTAAGCATAGTATACAATAGATTATTTAATTAACTAAAGTCTTTACATTTTAAGGAAAGATTAATGAGTAGGTACATAGAATTTAAATAGAAGAGGTATATTAACTAAAATTATGAGCATTAATTAATAATTATTTTAATGACCTACTAAGCAAAATAAACAATTAATATTTTTAACGTATAAATAATAAATAACATTAAAATTAATTATATTAGAATTGTTTAATTAAATACTGTGGAATAAAGTCATTTGAAAACACTCTTTTGAATGTCTATGAACCATTCGACATATCAACCGGAAGACGTCCACTGCTGGACAAAGCCCAATACCAATTTATATCAAATACACAATATTTATAAAAACAGTCAAATATATTCTTGTCTGTTGCCTTACCGCATAGATCGTAATATGTTTTTTTTTTCAATGTGTAATTTCAAATTCGAAATGTTGCTTTTCAATATATTAAACATTTTCAATATAACATCCGTGTTTAATTATTATAATTATTATTACAATAACCTTTGCCTACGATGCAATTTCCTCAATCCACTTTCGCTAACTACGTAACATATCTAGTCTAAAGTCTTGCCTAGACAGTCTAGGCATCCAAGCAGCCTATCTAAGACGGTTATAAGACCGTAATAAATGACTCGCTCGTATGTCTTGAGTCTTCACATTATTATTCATCCTTACCACGTGATTAAGGATACTAGTATATAATAAAACTGTGTAAAGAACGAAGTTTCCTGGTATACACCAGAAAATTTCGTTCTTTACACAGTATGCAAAATTTAAAAAAGAACCATCTTACAAAGGCTTTTACAAGTACTATTAAATCGTTGTACATAATTAAATATATAAAGAAATATTTAAATGGAAAGTATAATGTTAGTGTTAATACTCAAATGTATAATTAGACACGAAAATAAACGCAATTGTTATAAAGTATTACTTGTAACCGAACAATAAAAAGCATGACGGTACATGATTCTGTAGATTTGAAAAAAAAAACATTGCAGGCTAGATTTAAATGATTATATATATAAAGGTATGATTTTCCTTTCCTTCTTTCTGAAAAGCCGTGAAAGCGTAATAGCCAAACAGATAGACAGTGATATTTTCGCATTTATATTATATTAGCATATTTAAATATATTAAATAACGGCAAATAAAAAAAAATTGATTACTACAAAAAATGTCACGAATCTTTTATTAAGAAAACCAAAACGTTCCAGTTATATTAGAAAGCATGAATGAAAGCCGACGATTACGGGTTTTGTGTGTTAGTGTTTTTTTTTTCTAGGAAATAGGAAAAGCCTCTGCCCAGCTCTGGAACAATTACAGGCTGTTATTTTATAAAAGATGACGACCGAAATTTTCTTCATCTAAATTTGGTCATTATTTTTTACAACATTTATTAGAAAGCGCATAAACTTAAATTGATTTTACTTAATCTGTGATGAACAATACAATAAGATGATGATAAAAATAAATGTAATTAAAATTTAAAATCTGTCAAAATAATAATTCGAGTTTAATTAAAACACATGAGTAACAATTCAAAAATTTACTAAATCTAGACCAAATAAAATATTTTAAATTACATTGTTTTGAAATAAGAACACTCATGTGTAACGCTAATGGAATGACGTAGGAAGCTGAGGAATGACGCTTCAACATAATTAAGAAAATTCGGAGTGATTTATTCTCATCGCGTCCCTGTTTTCTCTAATTTGTTTTGACAAAAACAAATAAACAACATAAAATGTTTCACGTTCAAGATGTAATTTTGAATATTTAGACTTACACGGTCATAAAGTTTTTTAATTATTGTTTATTATTTCAGACACCGTAACCGTAACAGCCTGTGAATGTCCCACTGCTGGGCTAAAGGCCTCCTCTTCCTCTTTGAGGAGAAGGTTTGGAGCTTATTCCACCACGCTGCTCCAATACATATGTGGCAGAATTTTAGTGAAATTAGACACATGCAGGTTTCCTCACGATATTTTCCTTCACCGTCAAGCACGAAATGAATTATAATCACAAATTAAGCACATGAAAATTCAGTGGTGCTTGTCCGGGTTTGAACCCGCGATCATCGGTTAAGATTCACGCGTTCTAACCACTGGGTCATCTCGGCATCTTTGAGACACATTAGAGTCAAATTTGATATAAACTTTACTTCGAGCAAGTTTTTCAAGTGTCTTTGAATCGTCACATGTCTTTGTATTGACTTTGTTCAACTTTATTACTGATTCTTACATAATATATTTGGATATGATTTTTTTATAGGAATTTTTACTTATTTGGAATTTTAAATCTACTGAAAAGAGTTGGCAGAAGAATCAATAATAATCTTTCGAGATTTTATCATTGATTTGACATTTGAATGAAAAAAAATTGCATTATTTATTACACTCCCTAAGTTTTATAAGGCTGCTCAAATCCTCAGGTACTAGATTGAAATGTAATCTTGAGTACGTTCATTAAATGACATTTATATTATTGTTATAAAGAATATAATAAATAATGATAAGAAATAGTTCATAATGTATGTATGTATATGTAATGTATGTATAAATGTGGTAAACTTAAAACTGTATTCTAAGTTTAGAACTTAACAGTGTATTTCAATAAAATTATTTGATATTTATTTTTATTTTTATACAAAATTAAGAAACAAAGAATTAATTAAGTATACTTTTTAAAATAAAATTTATAAAGTTAGAATTTTTAGGTCCGTTTTTAACTTAACGAATAATTATGTAATTATAAAAATGAATATAATATGAATTCATTATTTTGTTTCAGGTAAGTTGACATTCTCGATGTGGTTCTACAAATGGATAATATTAAATTGTGAGCATTGATATAAGAATCCCATGCAATAAATAAATAAATAACTACAATAAACAATAACACAATAAATATTTCGGTAAAAAAAATCTCACTGGCCTGGCTAAGTTAGGAAGACAGATCAATAATAATTCAAGGCTAAACATAAACAATTATATCACAAGTTGTTAGTATTACAGATTTGATTATTATTACATTATTAGTTATAAAACGTAAACGTAATGGGTAGGCATATGAAATAAGTAATTATTTTTGTTTGATTCTCTAACAATGGAAACCATATCTCAACATACATATACGTATATATTATAATAAGGATGCATCACGTGACAAGCGGATTCAAGCACAAACCAAGATGGATGATCGTGGCGCGGCGTGCACAATTCGGACGCTGTAAAGCCGTCTGTATACAAGGAGACGCTATTGTCAGGTGTAACGAGCTTTCGATCTCTAGATCTTAGAGATGGTAGTAATTCAATGCATATAAACAGTGAATGGTGAATTTCTTTCGATTTTCAAACATTTCCAATTTTTTTTTGCTATTCGAATAAATAATCGTAAATATAATATACGCGTATCACATAATCAAAATTAAAAATTTAAAAAGACAAAATTAATTAAATATAAATAAATAATAAAAATAAAATAAAATAGATTCATACTTATTCTATATAACAATAGGAGAATTAAATGTATTATATTCCCAAAAATATTCTTTAGATCCAAACAAGGAATGAAGCTATAAATATATCCTTAGTAAAACTCTTTACCCGTCACTGACGCTCAATAAAGTCACTTCAGCAAAGTGCACATAAAAAGCGACCGATAGCAATAAATGGTTTTCGCTGCATCCATTAAGAAGATGAAAGTATGAACTCTAGGATTATCCACTTAATGCAACCGGAGTTACAAAATGGTCCAAGTTTTAGGTTCGGGACGGTTGTATGTGTATAAAGGACACTTTTCTCTTGCAGTCCAGTTTTATACTGTAGTGGTAAGGTATATCTATATATAGGTACCAATCTCAATAAGAACAAAAAAAAAGATTAAACTGGAATATTTCAGTTTTAAGGAGACATAGTAGCGTAAGGTAAATACAACTTTCCTGGCCGTCATTTTAGAGGTAATTTACTTAAATGACTAATGTGTATGTATCATTATCACAATAATCATTTATGTTATACAACCATAGACAGATATCTTACACCAATAATCAGATAATCTTGAAACTTTAAACAGTTGATTACGTAAAGTTATTTGCTCAAGTATAATTCACATACAATAGGTGGCATGCGAATCCTATCTAATTATGTTTACGAAATCAAAATATACTTTATTAAAGTGGAATTAACAAGCAGGTTTGACACGTCATTTTACAGAATTATATATTAAATGTAAAGCTACAACCGATTCGGAATGTAGATTCCACCAGCAACGACCAACAAAAACCCAGTAGTTACTCTTTTCCAACATTTCAAATAAATCATAAAATAAATAAGTACTGCATAGCATGCCATGTGTATAGCTTATTAATAAACTATGAATGAATTAATAAAAAATGAGAAATTAAAAGCAAAAATCAAAATCTTGGATCCACCGAACTACTGCGCAACTGTTCACGTATTACATAATTTTCTTCATTTAATAGTGAAAACCAAAACAATGTTTAAAAATAATTTTCATAGAAGAATACTTAAAAAACATAAATTTGATTAATCCAAAACTTGGACCAATCAGTAAAGTTTTGTCGTATGTTCTCGTGAGCTGTAAAAGTGACTTGGTAATTTATCGGGTATGAACTTGGCCGATGCCTTCACAATCTCATGACACTTGGCTAGTACAAGTTGGTGCAACCTCGCGACTTCCTTTAGTTTGATTCTTTCTTTTCAGCTTTACTTTCTAAAGTTGGATCTTCTTTCTTTTGGCAAAGAAAATTTTATTTCCGTTTTTTAAGAAAACATTTTTATCTATTATCATTCAGGCATTATTATTTTGATCTTTCAATTTTATTATTAGTCAACAGAACAAACAATGCGTTATGTATATTATGAGTTACAGTTGAAAATTCAGTTCATTCGAATAGATACATAGATCAAAATATAGTAACGAATAAAATTATAAAATATTAATACTTTTCAATTTTGTAGGATAACAACAGTGATTCGGTACAACTTTGCCAGTTTCGCAGACCTTTGTTTCCTCTATTTAAACTTGTCCTGACTCATATTTATAACGTCAATCGTAAAGGGTATCCCGCAAAGTGTTCAGTCTTTGTGTAGTTGTTGTCGATAACCAATAACGCTACGAGGTAGACTGCTGTAAGCGTTATACGCCCAACGTCTTTGGCCAACGTCTTTGCCAAGTTTAAGTTTTAACGTCTTTGAGCAAAGCGACCTCAACACAAGTTGTGCGATAAAGTCTTTCATTAGCTTAACTCATTTAACTGCTCGATGTACAGTTTTCATGGTCTAGCTCTGAATCTCTCCATCGTAATACGGAAAAGTTTTGATTGTGTCTATGATCAACGGCTTTGAACGATATTATGATATAGATGAAGTTATACGGTTTTAGGAACAGTTTTAAATGTAATTTTGTAACGAAATTGTATGTATATAAATATAAAATATATAGCCAATTTTAAAAATATTTAACTAAAAAATTGACAAATAGGATTTTGATATTGAAAAAGTCGATACTCTTTTGTATGTAAATGATTAAAAAATCATGTAAATAATAGCATGTAACTGCAAATGTCTCACTGCTTAAATTCTCTTCAAAGCTCATCATTAAGTTATCATAAACAAGATATCTATTTGTTATGATAATAATAGCAACTCAGGTATTAAATTCATGAATAGCATTAAATGAAAAAGCATTGTAGGTACTACAGCAGTTCATTTTAATAAAGTTGACATATTTTACAGAATCCCGGATCTGAAACCACTCAAATCAATTGCACAAACAATTATAAGAATGGAAAAAAATCTTTAGCAGGATTACATTCAATTAAACAAATTAACAGCCGTAGCTGAAGTTTGAAATCATATCCTGCAAAACGATAAAAATATATTTTTCACTGCGATGAAATATTAATCTTTGTACTCGTAGCAACAAAAGGTGCGTAGCTTCAAATTTATTTAAAGCTATTGAAGTCATAATAAGATATATATATATATATATATATATATATATATATATATATATATATAGCCAGTGAATGTCCCACTGCTGGGCTAAAGACCTCCTCTTCTTTTTTGAAGAGAAGATTTTGAACTTATCCCACCACGCTGCTCTAATTCGGGTTGGTGGAATACACATGTGGCAGAATTTCAGTGAAATTAGACACATGCAGGTTTCCTCACGATGTTTTCCATCACCGTATATATATATTATACGAATAAAAATTAAAAATAGTTACTGTACAAATTGTGACCGCGTGGAATGGCGGCAAGAATGCTAGCAGCATTTCCCCTTTATAGTGCAATCCTCTGGGCGAAAAATGAACCAGCCCGCCTGTCACCAGTAGAGGCAATAAGGTAATGTTTGCAAAGTTTTGTTTCGCAAGCTATATTACTTTATATTAACTATGTATGATTATTACGTAACTTAATTCTATTTAATTATATATCAGATACGATTGATGTAGAAATTTTATTATTATCTTTATAATTACAATACGTCTCGGCTTTGTTTGTCTAGTGACTAGCATATATAGCTTCAAATTCTGGGCCCTGTATAATACTGGGTCTGTATATTCCTAGGTATTCTCAATGCTAGTCTAAAGTTATATATTTAGCAATGTTGTACTCTGATATCTCTGAAACCACATAGAACTACTGGCTGTACGCCTGATATAGTTAAGAGTGTATGCATTTGTGCACATACTTTTTTTTATAGAATAGGAAGGCGGACGAATATATGAGCCACCTTATGGTAAGTGGTTACCAACCGCCCCTAATGTCTAAACATTGGCACTATACGAAATGTCAACCATCGCTCACCAATGCGCCACCAAGCTTGGGACCTAATATTTTATGTCCCTTGTGCCTGTAATTACACTGGCTCACTCACCCTTCAACACAAGAGTACCAAGTACTGCTGTTTTGCGGTAGAATATCTGATGAGTGGTTGGTACCTACCCAGACGAGCTTGCACCAAGCCCTATCACCAGTGAAATCAGGTCAGGCCTATACATATAAACAGGGCTTATATGATATAAGTATTTCTAAACTAAAGTTAACTAAGTAATAATAAATAAACATCAAATCGTAGAAGACTAATAATTTCATCCAGTTCGTGACAGACTGAATACGCGAGCGCTTAATATTATGTAACTTCTATTGGCGTAAATTCATGATTGCTTAGCACAACAAGAGATATAAAGTTGTGCGTTATTTCCTTAACCTAAACATCTGAAAGGATGGAAATAAATAATTCTCATTAGCTATTGATCATAAATTAATTATAATTTAAACTTTTCGATTGTTATGCTGATGTAAAAAAGATACATCTAAGAGTTGCTTAGTTAAGAAAAATATTGTCGATTATTATTCTTTGAAATTTTAAATCATCTTAATATATAATAAATAAATAAAATGATATATTTATTTATGACTCCATTAAATAATTTATTTAAAAATAATAATACTGTTGACAAAGAAATATGTTATATATTACACATACAATTGAATTAAGAACATGGCAGCCATTCTTGTCTGCCATAGTGTGGAACGCATGTATAGTGTATGCGCAAGCGCTGATCTACACCCTAATTTAGTTAATTTATTTTAATGTCCTATATATATGTAGTCCAAGAAATTGGTCGAATTAAGGACAGGATCTAAGTTAAACGTGCATTCCTAAGTGTTACAAGTAAAAAAACTTACTAAAGTACGTTCCTATGTCTTCCTAACCACAGGTGTTCAAGAATTACTTGTCAGAAAATAAATTAATAACTTTTATAGTCCCGAAATTTTAGAAGCTAATAAAAAAATAAATAGCGAAAGCCTATAAGCTTACCACTAAACTACCGAATCAGAGAACCTGTTTTTACTAATTAACATAACAAAGTAAACCACAATTTTCAAAATTTGTTCAATAAAGCTCCAATGCAATTGAAGTTGTGGCTTATCCCATAATATGACGCTAAGCGATTTTGTGTAAGTAGGTACCTATGACGATACAAAGTTCAGTATAAACGTCTCTCACAGGCTTTAAGGCTTAAGGCTGTCACGTGTTTTCATCCTCTTTATATGTATTTATCAACTATTTTTCAAGTTTGTAACCAATATAAGAATAACGATGTTGTATTCAATAATAATTATGTTTTATTAAAGGTAAAAAAATGTTGATTTTTTTAATAAAGAAATTATATAAATAACACGTCTATTTAATCATTCTAAGCTGCATAAAGCTTTCAAACTTTACAAACATCGTATCGACTATTCTAGTCCGCATTCATAAAAAGCGAAGCCGACACCCAAACACAATTATCAAACATAGCGTCAATCACAGCAAAACTTTCTTCCTATGGATGTAGTAATCACAAACATTGAAGGAGGCGTTACCATAGCAACTGATACTCCATCGCGCAGTCGCGCCCACCCTAAGCTCCGCCTATTTTGCAGCCTGTTGCTGCCGCACTTGCCGGACGCCAGTCATCTTCGTAACCTCATGGGCCCACAATCAAAACAATATCATTCCGGTAAACGTCAAATGATCACATAACTACGCGCAGGCTATGTCACTGCAGTTCTGATGTGTTAGTTTGTTTCATGAACTTGTCAAGTTGGATCGCTTAGTATTGTCGTCCTTCTTCATAGCAGTAGTCGTGAGAAGCATCTTGATAGTGCAAGTTAATGAAGGCCTGCAAAATCAGGTATTATTTGATTTACTTGTTCGTTGTGTATGTCCTATGATCATTGCATTACAGAAGTTTCACCGCTCACATAAGACCCATGTGTGTTAAAACAATTAAATACTTTATTTTATAAAAAAATAAAAATAAAACATTTTATCCATAATAACTTACGGTTCTCATATTATGTATTGTATTGAAAAGTATCGATGCGTTATAATTTTCACTTAAATATATATTTTGACATACTGACCTACTGACCTACTTTTGTTATATATATATATAGGTCACATGAATGAAAATTTCGCTTTTGAAAAGTATCAATTAGGTAGTTCTATTACAAATTAAATAGTAATTATAAATGTTAACGCTAGATGGCGTTATTTTGACGTTTTAAAAGCCACGTTCCTGATTCAATAACACATGATGTATACTTGCAACCAGTCTGCCTGAATAGACAATCTCACGACTTGGCTACTGCTTCGATTATGGCTACATTAGAATAGTAAGAAAGTTATACAACATCTAATTTTTTAAATGTATTATTTAATGAAAAATATGTTGTAATCATTTTTTTTAGTTTCCTAGATAAGGGCGTTCAAACATACAAACTCTCCCGCTTAGAATATAAGTGTAGCGTATCATATCATTAATTGCTATAATAAGTATCCCAGCTAAATTCTACTTTTTATTTTTATTAAATTGTCCATTTCTCTGTTTCTCTAACATTCCTAAGAAAATAGCTGTCCGATAGAATGTTCTGTCGCATTGCACTTAAGAAACTGACGTTATTACTTCTCCGTATATCGATAGACATTCTCTGAGCTAGGTTAGCACTCCTTAAGCTCGACTCACATGGGAAACAAAAAAATACATTAATTGAATTCATGAAATAAAACAAAGTAAATTAATATGTTTTGTAACAGTATATGTATTTGCTACGAATCAAATAATCAAAGCAATTGAAGTTGGTAACATTGTATGAGAATCCAATACTAGAATTCGAAGAAAGAAAAGCATTATAAACAATATACAACAAGTACCCAAGGGTTTCATTCAAACGGTCCTGACAATTAATTAAAATTTGAATGGAAGTGTTCAATGAAACAATAGCTTTAGTATTTATTGAATACAAGATCCGATAAAGGTAGTCTAAGAACTGTAGACGTCGTTCCACTTTGTTTGGAAATAAAAAAATATGGTACTGGAGCAATATGAAGTAAATCATGTAGAGCATTCTCATAAACTAAAGGGGTATATAAATTAATAAGGTTAAGGTCTGTATTTAAAAAAAAACAAATAAATAAAATTAACAGCCAGTAACAAATGTAAATAGTTTAATGTAATTCAATGTAAATCTTCGCTCCTATTGAGGAGGCTTAAAGCTTATTATACCACGCTCTTATAGGCTTTCGTAGAAAAAGATTCGTACACATTTTTATATATTTTAAAAGCTTAGATTTTAATTTTGATTACTAATAAATTAAAATACACCAGAATTGGTTTTCCTTTTTATAAGTACACAGCACTACAAACTGATGAATGGTGAACATTGACGTATCCTCTATATCTAACTGGTATGTATATCTATATCTAACTACAGTAAAGGTCCCCATAATCGACAATTTTTTGCGAGTTATTGATATTTCACTGCATAAAATTGTCAGCTCTGTGAAATGAAACGCGAGGCTCTAACCGCGTTATACGCGATATGAATGTTGAAAAAGTTTCATGCGGTAGAGACCAAGATAGTTTTTTATTGTGAAATACCGATACGTCATCAGAATGACTTCACTCGGATATATGAAAAAACACTCAATCGTAGTAAATTGTGAACAAAAATAGTTAATTGTAATTTGAGACAATGTAAATAATGGATCGGAGATAGTCTGTTTTTAAAAATACACGAATTAATCGTTCATATCCAAGCAAGCGCAACTGTTCACTAACTGGGCCTTATTATCCGATTACGGTAAAACCATAGTCAGTACTTATTTGAAATTGTATCTTATCATACATGTTCATAAGGACAATATTCAAATATTACACAAACATATAAAGTATGTTTGTGTGATATTTGTAAGCGTAAATAATAATCAGTGCTACAATATGAAAAAAATACTACTCCTTGAACTTCGCGTACGCGAAGGCGAGGTGCTAGTTGTTAAGTCTTGATCAGTAAATAACTTTTCCAACAGTTATCTATACTAATATTACAAATGCAAAAGTAACCCTGTCTGTCTGTTATGCTTTCCTGGCTGAACCAATGAATCGATTTTATGCAATTCGGTATGAAGAAAGCCTGAATACATTTGTATACTTAACACCAGCCTTCCAACTAACAGGCGGGCGAAGCCGCGGGCAAAACTAGTTAAATATAGAATAAGCTGTATAAAGTATAGAATTTCGGAATACGTCGGCACAATTATTATTGGGCAAAAGTATAACATTTAATCCGGCAACTTTAATTTGAATGCGATCCGCATAAAGCGCGTCCTGAACACGGAATGGCAAAAGTTAGCTTGTTTATTTCAACTCCCGAAGTGTGGAACGCAAATGGAGGTGTGAAATACATTCGTAACTGCGCTTTTACAATGGGCCTTATACGTTTTTAATTTGATTTATACTCATTCGTACCTTTAAAATGTTTTTAAATTAAAATTCCGTGACAAAATTCTACCATAAAATTTATATATTTGTGAAATTGTGAATTGGATAGTCTAAAACGAAGAATGTGGTTTCAAATACGGGAAGGCACCACCATGAACGGTCTTCTTTATTAAGTTTACCTTTAATTTCGATCACGACATGAATTATAAAGAAAAAAAAAAGAAAGCAGTATAGCTTGTCCGTGATATTTGTACCAATAAAAATAAAAATGACAAGGAAAAGTCCGATGAATAAAGACAATAAACAATACACATACTCGCAATAACAGTAATGAGGGGAGTTGTCGGTTTATTCATATTACATATCCCCATTGACCGGTGCCCAAAACTTCCCCGTTTTAGAGGATTCGGAGATAGCTTCGGGGCATACAGTTAATCTCTGCCAAAGGCTGCGCTTATGAAGTCGTGTGGATTATGAAAAGTTTCAGAGATGAAATTCGCTTTCACACGTTGTTGACAGTTTTAATTATCCTTACGGTGTAACTGCGTGTTTTTGTATTTTGTAATTTTTATTGATGTGAAGAATAGCTATTTTTATTTTTGAAAAAAAAACATATCCCTTAAAAATGTATTATTTGTTGTCAATGAATAATAATTTTAACAGGTAATTATAAAAATATGTGCAAATAAAATGATTGATAAAATAAATTGGTTTTTGTATACAACTATAACGATCACAAAGTACTTTAGTCAAACAAGGCTGATATTTAATTGCTGAGCTCATTGCTTAGCCTCTTTAATTGTTCTTTAACAAAAAAAGATCAAGAGGAAAAATAAATAATTCGCAAAGGATGAGACAATGAAAACTAGAAATAAATATCATACAGTTTTCCCTTAAAAATAATTCTTGTATGAGTAAGTTATAAATTAACGATTATGAAATCGCGGCGGGATTAAGACCAATGAATTGATAATAAGAACAGTTTATATATCATGTTTTATATACGTCATCATGGATTTCATTACTAGTAATATTAATAAGAAGCATTCGTTTTTACATAATAAACCTTTACTAATTCCAAAGCACGAGAGACTGAAGTTGTTAATGGGCACAAAATCCACTTTAATATAATTCTAGACCTAGACGTAGACCAGATGTCTCTAGGCATTAGGGGCGAACTTTTAATCCTAATATCCTTTCCTAGGAAATGAAGTTTAAGCTCGGAACGTCCGGAGCAGGACTGAATTGGACTTAAGTCCTGTAAGGAATCCTTTGGCAAACGGAGAGTCCATTGGTAGTGCTCTTAAGAAAGTTATGTTAGACCAAGAAAACAACGACAAAGAATTTATCGACTCTAAATGTAATTTTGAACATTCGTTCAATAACAGATAGAATAGGAAGATACATAAAACGAGAAATGTATATAAAAATATGAGAATGGTAAATGAAATCACCTTTTATTTTATAAAAGATAGTAAGCTTATGTCAATATCTTAAATCGATTATTTATTAAAGGATGTTTTTACAAAGAATTCTAATATTGTAAACTTCACACAATACAATCACCAACAAATATAAAATCACCGAAACGGAATGAAATCAGAATCTTGGACAGGTAACCGATTACGTGATAACAAAAGCCTAAATTAATTTTCTTCAACGAGATAAATTCGAGTTTTATTTTAAAACAAAACTCACGAACAATTTTGGAAATTGACGCTGCGATTAAGATTCATAATACTTGTAAAGTTTTATCTCCTGCCGGAGCCGGCAAGTTCGGGAGAGCAATAAAGCATTTTGGCAGATTTTGAAGTGGTAGATACGGATATTAAATGTGCATTACGCGTTCTGCCACAGATGTAGCAAATTTTCAGTATTCGCGACTCATTCATTTTGTAACTTTCTGACTATATCTAATACATTATTGAAGCGGCGTTTTTATTAATTTTTCAAAAGGATAATATTTTCTAAAATTTAAATTTAGAATAATGTCACGTGTTCAATGTTTGCGTTCAACACAGACCCGTGAGAATTAGTAAATCAAGGGGAGGCCTGTGTTTAGTTATTGACGTGGTCAAAATTAAGAGGGTAAAATTTTCTTGATTTTCATGAAAGAGAAAAAAAATCTTTGTATACAATTAAATATATTTTGCTTCATACTTTATTGTTTGAGTGTTCTTGACACATAAACGCTCATGTGTATAAAATGATACTACATTGATGACAATGCAGTAACAATGAATTTAAAATATAATAATAGCTTTTTTATATTACTAATATTCTAATCCTCCTATATAACAATTATAATAATAATGTAATAATACCCTGAAGCATTATTCACACACGGCCATCTGATCCCAAACTAAGCAGAGCTTGTACTATGGAAACCAGACAACTGATATAGTACATATAGGCACAACTTTTCTTTTGTAAATACGTACTCATATAGATAATTAGACCCAGACTCAGGCCAAACAGACATGTTTATGCACACACAATATCTGTCCTGGGTGGGAATCGAACCCACAACCTTCGGCGTGAAAGGCATGTATCTGTCAACCGGCCCGTGTCTGTAGGCAGACCAAGGGATCAGAATGAACGTTACAATTTTATCTTCCTTAATTGGATATTGAAGTGAATTGAAGTGTTTTTAAATATTTAATAATGGATTCTACATCACGAACAAGAAATATTAAAACAATGCTACTTATTTTCTATTGGAATTAGAACGGTAACTTCTCTTCATTTAACAGAATTCCAGGTAATTACTCTCAAATAACTTATTGAAATTTCGACATTTAACTTATTTTGTTTTTATTGATTTGACAATAACTTAAGCTAGTCTAGACACATAAAACTCATTTAACTTTAAAAAATATATATCCTAATTTAGAACTTAATAAGATGACCAGTCATCAATTATAATTGTTTGAAAATTTTAACATCTGCTTTGCAAGATTACGAGTGTTATCGCTAATATGATCAGAATTATTTTTCATCATGAAGAATACAATATTGAATAAAAGTTGATGAAAATTGGTATTAATTTAAAACTAGTGCGCTAATGGACGTTAAGTTGAGTGTTTTATTAGATAGCAACTTTATAAAATATCGTGTTCGTTGTGTAGTTTTAATTTAATCATAGTCGCATTCCACCGCATACACTGGGCCTATTCTCACTGAATTAAATAAGTGAGTTACCGCTTCCTAAGTTTATTAGCGTAACTGGATTCACTTTACTCGCTCGCCGGTGATTCTATAATGTTTAGAGCTATTGAAATTTAGCGGAGTCTAGTGTAATGTTGTATAGATAATGTTGTTTGTGCGTTTAGTCAAAGTTCTGACTTAATCCAGATGACATTAGGATCGATGTATTCTATCTTACTTATTGAATTTCATACCTTACTATTTACAAATGATTATTTAACTTATGTGTACAAATCTTCAAATAGTTTTATTAAATTTATCTCAATCAGCTAAAACAGATTCCTGAACCTATTATTGTGTAATCTGGTATAAGATAGAATACAAAGGATTTATTTAAATTAAGTATTAGGTCAGATTTTTACTAAAATTACGACAACAGATGTCAGGAAGTCCATGACGTTTTTTTTTCGTTAATTTAAGTTGTATTTAAAGATTATATTTTTGCCATTGGTAATTTTACTAAAACAAAGTTTTAGCTTCGTAACAATATTTAAAATTTCTTATTTAAAACCGAAACTCTTTCCAGTTAAGGTTGAAAATCTTTGTACCAAAATTACTTCGGATACATATTATATTCCACACGATATTTTTTCTTTATCGCTGGACCCAAAATGAATTTCATAAAGAGCAATCGCGATCTACAGTTATATTATAAAATTGCAACTGGATATGTCTTGATTCTGCATTTTAGATACATACAAATATGTACTAATTAGGTGAAGTAAAAAACCAAGCTCGTTTTATAAACGTACTTGGTATTAAATGATTTAATGATTTATATACTAGAATGATTAAATGATTTATCGTCTAACCTCGGGAATACTTTTTCTACTGGATCGGTTCCTTATCACCATACGCGTAATTGAGGCACTCAATCTAGCTTATAACTTTCAATGCCCTGAAAGTTCATAGTCTTCAAACATCAACTTCAGATTCGGTGTATTAAACGTTACACTATTCTAATCTGTCAGAACTAGAAGGTAAATTGTTACTTTAAGCATAAAATCCAAATGAAATCATTCATAAATGAACATCTTATAAAAGGCAAATAAAAACAGTAAGTAACATAACACTAGTATTGAACAGCTATTAACATTCGAGCGATACTCGATGGAAAGCGTAAACACCGAAGGGAACTCATCATGAACAAGCAACACTACGCTTTTAATTAACGTGAGCGATATTGTTCGCGTTCAATTATGTATAAATCTGTCGTATCGGTATGGTGGAGGCTGACAGTTTTTTAGCGAGATCTGACTTCGACACACGCTTTGCGGTGTGTGTAATGAATACAGCTGTGGTTAAATTATAATGACAAGGTCTGGTTGAATTCGGTGTACGGTTAGTATTAAATTGGTAATCTGTGATGCGATTTTGTTTCATGCTTATGGTTTTGTTAGTACTGTTTAATGATTTTGATATATAAGTACATTGCTCGTTACGAAATGTTAGGGTCTCTTAAAATTTACTTTGCAATTATAGTATATAATATGTATATTATTTTATTTATTTAGCGAGTAAGTATCTTTCCTTTCTTTTATATAAAATATAATTAAATAGTTTACCTAGATTGATCAAATACACATAATATACTTTTGATGTTTGAGCCGAGAAGAATTTCTCGCTATACTCCTAATTCGTATCCTTGATTATATATAATAATATAATATTACTAGAAAAACAAGTCATTAGCTGCGAAAGATAATAAATAATTACATTTATTAATACGAAATGTTCATCTAATACTGAAACCTATGTATATTTTAGTCTCAATTTAATAGAATATTAAGTAAAATGACACTCGGAGCAAGTCGATTTTATGAAGTTGAAAATTGAGCGGGGCAGTCTGAAGTTAAAATGAAATTTTACAAAATCCTTTCTTTTATAACGAAGTAAATGAAATTTAAAATTCAAGCTATGTATTGAATATACAACACAAGCTACTTACAGTGTATCAAGACATTGCCTTTGTATTATATATACATATCGTTTAAATATCTTCTTTCATAAAAGGTAAACAATACAAAAAATATTCATACATGTTAAAATAAACAGTCCCAAAATAATATTTATATTTAGCTACAGGCAGTGATATATTTTACATTCATAAATCTCCCAAAAATAACCTTGTACAAATGACAAATGCAGCCGCGGCGACCCTTTCTCATTTACACGTTACACGAACTACGAAATAGAAAACTAAAGCAAATAAAGTTACACGAATACTCCTGAGTCCACGTCAGGTTTTAGACAAATAAGGAAGGAAGCGTTTTCCGAACGGAGCTCTGAGGGGGAGGAAAGCGAGTTGAATTATGAGAATTCGGTTCTGTATATCTATATATATATATATATATATATATATATATATACATTATGTATATGTAGATGGCGCTGTATCACATCCCCGTCCCTTTAACTAAAATTAGTATTTATCATGACGATCGATCATGATAAATACTAATTTTAATTCATATAAGCACAAGGTTGAGAATCTTCAGCGCAAGGCATTGCTTACTTGATTGTAGTAGGTCTTTGTTCAAGTGTCATATTATTCTCATTATGTCGAGGCATTTCTTAACTTTGCAAAAAGTTACGTGGATCATTAACTGTAATTTAAGTTGCATCGAAATACCGTATCATTAGTGTTACCGAATTTTAAGATTTTAATGATGTATTAAATTAAAATTTGTGTTATTATAATATAATTGATTAGCTGATGTTAAATGGAAATGGGAACTAAGATGATACACCTTGATAAGATGATGACCCTTGCTCCTGAAAATATGCAAGCTATTTCACCCTTAAATGTACTACAAAGTATTGCTGCTTTATTTCATAGAATAGGAAGGTAGGTTTAACCAACCTTGGGACCTAAGATTTTATGTCCCTTGTGCCTGTAATTACACTGGCTCACTCACCCAGAACACAACAATACCAAGTACTGCTGTTTTTCGGTAGCATATCTGATGAGTGGGTGGTACCTACCCAGACGAGCTTGCACAAAGCCCTACCACCAGTAAACTTTGAAGTTAGAATAACTAAAATTAATGAATGAATCTACTTAGACAGTCTTTCCCATGATTAGGACCATAGTCCTTGCTTGAGACATTGCATGTTTCATCCAATTTCAACCAATTATATTGCCATTAATAATCATTTAAAATGAACGGAAAACATTTTGCATGCATAACCATATACTAGCTTTTAATTGGAGTTATTTATTTATGTGATATTTTTAAAATAGTTTCTCCAATTTAGTTGCTAACAGTAGTTTAAGTTAAAATATATAGCTACTGATACTGTGTAGTAAATAATTGTAGACTTGAAAATAATATGATCTACTAATATTCGCGATAATATTGATGGATTAGAAGAAATGTGAATTTATAATCTGTATTAATTTCTATAAATTGAATTTGTTCTTTTTTCAATTTTTTTTTTTCAAATTTAGAAGTAAATGACGAGAATATTATCAAACTATTTCGAGGGTCTTCCGAGTATAGCGAGTATAGCGATAGCTGGGTGATAGATACTTGAAAAAATTACATTTTTATACTTTAATTGTATCCGTGTGAAGTTGAAACGGCTCGCTTGTTATGCAAAGACACTGAAACTAGAGAAATTATTTCACGACGGAACAGTTTTTGTGCTAGTAAAATGTTTGCTCTTTTTAAAAACATAAAATACAAAATATTTTATTCGAAAATATTGCAATGTTAGTGGATCTCCAAAAGAGACGTAACAGCGAACTGAAGAGGTTTTATTATTAAGTTAGACCGGTCAAGACGGTACTCCAGACGTCGTATAGTGCATTGCAGCTCCACTTAGCTGAGGTGAGTCGTAACCTGTAATAGAGCGAGCGTTGTACCTCGCTCAAAGCGACAAACCCCAGTTTCGTCGCTAGAAGTAATAACGTTAGGTACATAAGCTGAATTTTCGTATGGCGCAGTTGAAAAATTGTAAAAGAACTCCTTTTGTTTGGTTTTTCGTTTTATTTTCTAAAAATGGGCTGATTTATTATACAAACTTATACGTTTACGTGGAAACAGTTTTTTTATATAACACATAAAATGATATTTCAGTTCGAGTTTTAAATAATTCACTTCGAATGTAAAATTTATAAATTAAATTACAGGAAACGTTTTTCAAATCTGTTTATTATAATACGTGTTCGGCGAAGAGTATTCTAGGCCGAAGGTTTCCGACAGAATTTAATTAAAGGCTTAATTTCCATACAAATCCTTGTTAAAATACGGCAATTGTTTATAATCTAAGTCTGTAGAATTTCTGGATTTGTTTTCATAACAACGCCATGTTTCCTTCCGAAGGGAACGTAAACACTAACTTAAATAATCACGAAACAATAATAATTCATCAACGGTATTGTATAATTATTCGTCATAAAATTATTTTAAATTATAAAAGATATTAATCACTTATCGCTTATAACTCGAAATATATTTACTTAGCAAATTATAATTTAGTAAAATAACATTGGATTTTGTAAACAAAACATGATGATAGTTAGCGAGCAAAAACTGAACTGACTGTATTTCAAATAACGACGAATGCTTTAACCGAATGACACGCAGATTAAAAATACAATATCTGAAACAGATAATAGATATCATTCAATAATACAAAGGTGTGCTTTGTATCACACTAGATGGCGTTGCTTATTATTTTGATATAATTACAACATACCCAGTATGAAACGCGTCTATGAGGGTTCGATTAACGATTATAGCGAGCTCTTCACTGAACCACGTTTTTGTATGCATTGTTTTGGATAACATTTAAACATAAAAAATATATATTTTGTAATAATTCGAATATCAAATAATTTATTTGTCATATTGAAAATGTTCAGAGAACGATGATTTTGCATAAAAAGTGTTAAATCTGTGCGGAATCAAACAAGTCTTTATTATGTAACCGTAACAGCCTGTGAATGTCCCACTGCTGGGCTAAAAGCCTCCTCTCCCTTTTTGAGGAGAAGGTTTGGAGCTTATTCCACCACGCTGCTCAAATACACATGTGGCAGAATTTTAGTGAAATAAGACACATGCAGGTTTTCTCACGATGTTTTATTTCACCGTAAAGCACGAAATGAATTATAATCACAAATTAAGCATATGAAAATTCAGTGGCGCTTGCCCGGGATTGAACTCACGATCATCGGTTAAGATTCACGCGTTCTTACCACTGGGCCATCTCGGCTTATACCATGTAACAATTGCATATTAACAGTTACAATATTTTGTTGATGAAAAAAATATTAATCCCAAATTCTAATACAAATTTGTAATTCTGGCAAATATATTGAGTACAATTAATATTGTTTAATACGGATTATGAATTTAATATACAATCTGTTCTAGTCATTTATCAATTAAATAGTAATAATAAATTAAATAATCAATTAAATAATACAATTAGTGTTCTTTAAATATTGGAAAATTTATTGATTGCAGTCATATAATTGTAGCAGTGTTCTAATAAACAATCAAGACCGAAGATCCTAAGAGAGACAAGTTTTAAAAACACTCACAATAACTCTTGACGTCGGAACGCAAAAAATACACTTTTATTTTATTTATTTTATAAAATTATGGTTATGTCTTTTCTAGAGAATAATTTTTATAGAGAAGAATTAAGATACTTCTTTTTTTCTTTTAAAGCAGTACTGGATTTAAATGCTTGAATCGAATTTCATAATCAGTTTCCATAGAAAAATGTCAGATATAGCATGTATATTTTTGAAGACTAAATTTCGAGCGTAATATCTTTATGTCAAGTAACACTTTTTAAAAGATAAACTCACAACGTTATATTATAGTATAATATGCAATAATATCAACGTATAAGTTTCTCGTCTCAGTACAAGTTACCAAAGAATAACTGACGGTTTCACGAGCAAGCAGCGAAGAGAATTTGATAATAATCTACAAACTTGCCTTCAAAGTTCCATTATTTACCTTTACACAACTCTTAGTCTTCTGGTTTTCAAGCCTGATTCATGATATAATTACGAAATGAAATTTTTATTGCTTTTTATTTATAATATATGTGTTTTAATTATGTAAGAACATATTATATTTTAGTAATCGATATTTTTATAATAAGCCATTAAGCTTATAATTTCTTTTTTTTTTATTTAACAAAATTGGTTAGCGTTGCTTTATAGTCTTATATATAAGACATCACCAGACTAGGTGACGAGTATTATGGTAATATTTCTGCATGGCCGCGGCAGCTATTCTCAACGATTTTTGCCTGACTACACGGAAAATATAGTTCACAATTGCGTACGCAAAAACATTCATGCCATCCCCAATTTCTCACGTGCATAGTCCCATGGGACGATAATCCAACAATATCGGAAAGAGATCAGGCATGGCATCGACAATTTTACGTTTTTTTCGAGGCACAGAAATTTAACAGTATCAACTTCTTAACTCCAGGCTAATCTTATGCAAAACCGAGACCTGAGAAACAACAGCTTCAAAACCAGTGAGGTATATTTACCAGAATAATTATGTTTCAGTATAATAAAACCAGCAGCAGCTACGATGTAATTTAAGAGTTTTAAGTCACAGCAACGTAGAATTAACTCAATAAACTTAAATGAAATTATCGTATTATATCATAACTTACTTGATTAATTAACTTAAAATCATATTAGACCGAAGTAAGTATGTTGGCGAGCAAAATGTTGTCACTCATCACCACGCACCTGCTACGCTTGGAACTTACTACAGTAATAATACTTCACTACTTGCTGATACATACGGTTATAAAGAATAACGAAAAATATGATGTTAGATTTAGCATGAACAGTGGACTTTAATCAAATCATTTAGTTTACACGGGCTTTATTTTAGCTTTATTTTAGCTTATTATTTTTCTAGTGCTCAGCATACAACCCCGCTATTTTTATGATCCAACCAGTACCAATTTATATTCTCTTCCTTATAAATAGCCTTTTCCTTATAAATAGACGATATTCTTGTTCACTGGTATATTTAGCGTTACTAAATTTAGTAGTTTTGTTTTTAAATATTAATGTATTGGTTTAGATGATATTGCTAAATCAAATCAATATATTTGGTATATCTTGGTTAATTTAAATTTAAGTTCTGACAAGCATTATTAAATCGTAATTCACAAGTTTGTGAATATATAGAAGTATATAGAACAAGCAATAATATTGTTATATTATCATCATATGAAAAAATAAATATAACTGTTGAAAATATCATAAATACACATTACAGTCTTTATTACTTATATAAGCAAATTATTATATAGGCTCATATATTCTTTATTACCTTCCAGAGTTCGTCTGTTTCTTTAATATTTTATAAAATGATATAAAATGAAGCATACCTACCTAATTTATATCAGCAAAAAAATAGCTCTCTACGGGTATTATTGGAGAGTCGTAAAAAGAAAAAAGATTTAAATTTTATGTCTGATTATACCTTGAAATGTAAAAAAACTACCTAGCTAGAAGTTTATATATAAATTACTGTGGGTATAATTATAATAATATAATGAATTGTTCGACGCGGTTGTGACCGGGTAAAAGTTTCTGCTTAACGCTTGTACATTGTTACACTTTACAACCTGAACTAAACTGAAGTATCTGACGCAAAAAGATTTTTCGGACGTAAATGCTGTGATTAACGCTTTCAAACAAACGAACTACCAGTTTTATAGTATTTAACTAAAAGTACATTTACATGCATAGCCGTAAGATATTTAGTCCAACATTACCGTGGTAGTTTTTCACCAAAACCGTGTGTATCCCGCATAATCCGGAACGCCTAAATCATCACAACTTAAAATACACAAATAACAAGTTTGATACAGCACTCCTCCGTTCCAAGTTAGAGTAATTTGCATACATTATCATCTCAGGTGTTTCGTCTGTGATATTCAACGTTCGTGTTCGGTTGCCTCGTGATTCTGTGAAGATTTATTTGAACCAAGTGCTTATATTTGATTTTAGATTACCTAACATTAATTATTTAATTTTATTTATTTTGTTTTTTTTAATATTTTGCTCTGTTCAGTAGTACTATTTTTAAGAACTTACTTCATACCTCAGTAGTAATGTTGAATGGCGATACGATAGGCGATACTTATTTTGATGCGTGTGTCGTTCAAATATTACAATTATTATAGACAACATCGCATATCACTTCGTAATATTTCACGATGGTTTTCCGAATTTGTTGTAATTGGGTTGGGTTATTCTGTAAGAACAAACTCTTGGCAGAAAACAGTCATGAAATGTAATTAAGTGATATGTGACTTTGGCCATAATAAATATAACATTTCAAGGATATACGCACCAAAATAGTATATCACCATAAGTCGGTTGTCAAGATTTCACTGGTGTGTAATGAAGTGAGTTCTTACAGAATAGTACTGTAGATCCCAATTTACTTTGGAGCAAAACATTTAATTTAAATATTAACATATCTTAACTATATTATATTTTATTACAATAACAGTTAATAAATAAGTTTTTTCAAGGAAAAAATCCAATAATTTGCAATAATGTTTACGTAAACTAATTCCTGATTCCAGACCACTACTGTATCCGAGTCTTGCTGCATTTACTTAAAAATGGTCCGTTCAGTTTAAAGGGCTCCTAATTAATTGATCCGAAGATTCGCGGAAATTGCGAGCAGCCTCCCTCGCCATCCTACGGTGTATCTTTGGCTTTAATTTAGAATTGTTAGCGCAAAGGGAATGCAATTTACGTAAAATAATTGTTTGATTTCAAATATTCCGAGTCTCATCCTTCTTGCTTTTGCTCATTTGTTTTATGAAAAATATCGTATTTTATACGAGAATAATAAATAATAAAATCATATGTTGATTTGATTATTGTATTATGAGATTTTAAAATTGTAACGTTTCAATATTAATTACCTAGACATATTACATGATGATTACACTCATAATATATGTAATCTATACATATATGTATATTAAATGGATCCGTTATTAAATTAAAAAAGTATGATTTTAACGAAAATGGGCTTAAGCTCAATTGAGCTTTCACATGTTTTTGTGCTTATAATTCATCTAACGCTCAGCGGTGAAGAACAGCATTATAAGAAAAAGTGCACGGATGATAATCTAATAATTCTAAGAAATTCTAAGCACTAAACTATCGCATTGCTAATATGACATTTAATTAACTTTTTGAATATATTTAAAATTTTCTTATTAATTTAATTTATAATAAACTCTTCGCGAATGACAAATACAGTGATCTATATAATTTTGTCACGTCGTACTTTAGTTGAAATTAATGAAAAAAAAAACATAACATAGTATATGATATAAAACAATATTTATAAGCAATTCACTATATAGATATTGTAAGTGTATCCAAAAATGCGTCATCAACTGCCAGCAATTTATCCCAAGTCGAGCGGAACTTCTCGGTCCATGTTTCTACCTCATTCTAACTTGTAATTTGTTGTGAAACGCAATTATACAGGGTGCGCTTCGGGCTAATAGCGCACCAGCGGTATTTCCAAGCCGATGAGACAGAGCCTTACTTTAAGGCGTAGTCAAGAATGAAACGTCTCGCTTTGAACGCTATACCTATTGTTAATAGTTTTGTAATCCACCTTTTGTAACCATTCTCTTGTACAATTTTTCTCTAACATAAATATTTTTCTTTAAGAATATTTTTGCTGTGTACTTATCGTTTGAGTTTATTATAGAAGTATAGAAAATAAAGTTCACTCCACGCGCGTTTCCCACCCGATCAAGTATATTGATAGACTGATAAAGTAAGACTGTTAATATAAAATTGAGTTTCTTAGCATGTCATTTAAATATTACTGAATTTACTTAAATCATTTGTGATAATAATCAGTAAATACTTTGAAATATATATGATTTGTGTTCTATTAAGTTAATACAAGAACTTTGATTGCGTAGCTATCTTGGCTTTCAGATCGTATTATAACCACTTCATTCGATGAAGGTATAATTTCTAACTATAGAAAAAATGTCGAAGAAGATATAACCCTTTGTAATATCAATGTGACTATTATTATAGATAGATCTTAAAAATAAATAAACGGCAAACAATAAGGCATTGTTCCATGCTTTTAACGGTATCTCGTGACATTTCTATGGGGAATATTGTGTTGAGATTTGAGTGTTGTATTCCCATTAATCAGGTATTATTAAGATAATGTATAGAAAGTGTAACTTTATACTGGTTACTTACATAAGGTGACGACTACTCATCAAAGTGCTTCCAGTACAAAATTAATTCTACATTCATGTTTGTTATCGGGCCTCTAATCGATTGATTGAAATTTGCCACATGAATGGCTTGAGCCATAGAGAAAGGTATAGATATAATTATCCTGGAGATGCAAGCACAAATAATATTCCACTAAAAATGGGACTAGAATTATTAATTCTACTTGTAAAGTATTAGGTCGCTGCTAAAGAATGGACTCCTTTTCTGTTGAGGATAAGGCTTATTTCATCATGCTGTTACATACGGGATGGTGTATACAAATGTAGCAAATTTTCATCCAACACATGAAGGCTTCACGATGTTTTTCTTCGTTTTTTTTCGATCGATTTCTTTACGATCGATTTTCTTCGATCACGAAATGATTTATAAACACAAATTAAGCATATGAAAATTCATTGATGCTTGTTTGGACTTTAACGCGCAATCTTTGATTAAATTCAACGTGTTATAACCATCATAGCTTTTTGATCGACAAATATTACTACATTACATACAAATTATATAATCTCAAGTTTATTGCTCATTAGTCTGCTTCCAATTCCTTATTAAATATTTTATACATTTTATGTTTTCTTGCACCACTCTTATTAGTACTAAAGGTTTATATATTTCAGAAATCATTGTCTGGATTTTAATCGGCTACCTTTCGTCTGTATAATCCACTTAATGTAATAACAGAAACACCATTAAGCTTATACGTATCATACATACAACAAAAAACGTGTCCTATTTATGTCATGACTATTATAAACAACCGATATATTTAAAAGGTTTTCATTAGGCGCCCATGTCTACATTACGCCAGTTCATTGACCTGTAGGTGAAAAGTAATTGGAACTAAATGACACTGACTAACGATCACACTATATGCAAACTTACACTTGTGCCTTTTTATTTATGTACTCAAAGTAATTGTAAATTTCTATGTATCTATTAATGAATGATGGCGATAATATCTGCCATTGACATGACAAGACATGTCAGTCACAACGTCCATTCTTAATGGAACCAACCATTTAGAAGATAAAATGATAGGGTTCTATTTTGATTCTGATTATTTTGATTTTCATTTTATGTGCTCTCCGAGGCAGGGGAGTGTAATGTTAGTACTACCAACTTCAAAATCTCGAGCTGCTATTGAACATATCTTAACAAAAATAGATAATTGCATATCATTTGCCCGAGCTGGCTTGTATCCAAGACCTCGAATTCTTAAGCCTTATGAGCTAGTTACTAGACAACGGCAAACGACAACGTATAGGAGATTTGTAATTGCTCCATATAATATCGTCTAATCTGCTTATGTGGATTATAGTAATAAGCAGATCTGAGTTAAATTAATGTTTAATTAGATAAGAAGGAAATTGTTACTTAAATTATAATATTAATGTAATTATGTGTTCTTCTACATTTCTAAGATTAGATTAAGGACCCGGAGGTCCTGGGTTCAAATCACATGTCGAGCTAATAATATATATATATATATATATATATATATATATATATATATATATATATATATATATATATATATATACTCGGATACTATAAGTTATTTTAACCTTACCTTACATGGCCAATGCGCCACAAAACTTCGGAACTATATATATTCGCCCTTGTGCTTGTAGTTACACTGGCTCATTCTCTATTCAAACCGGAACACAACACTACTAAATATAGCTATTTGGCGGTAGAATATGTGATAAACATGGTACATACGAATGCCACCACACCGTTGGCCAATACCTTGATATCTATTCTTGCACGAGAAGTTTAATTTTGAAACTCTTATGAAATTAATATTAAGATTCATTAATATAAATTTTTAGGTATGTAGTTTAATATTCAGTTGTTTTAAAATCATCGACTCTTTAGTTTTATTTACTTGTACAGAAAAATTAAAATAAATCTTTATAATTTTGTTGCTTCATATATGTACATTGTATGCAGTCAATTTATTTGTATCGACTTTACGAATACAAAAGTAGGTACTTATTGGTACTTATTCCCAATATCAACATGGGCAATTAAAAATTTATGTAATCCGTCATCTCGAAGGTAACCTCGTTCCCGCAAGAGTCGATTACGCCCTGCCACGTCCAACACAACCGCACCCAATAGCTTGAGACCACAAGAGGGCGCCACAAACTACTTTGTCGTAATGCCCTCGCAATTAGATTCGTGGTTGTTTTGTAATATCCGGCTTGAGGTACTAACATTTGACTGTTTAATTTATTGTTTAATTTTCAATATAACAAAAAGTCTATGAAATGATAGATTCAAATTTTCAATATTTTTAAAAAAAATTTTTTTAAATAATAATCATCTAAAAAAATCTATTCTCTGATTCAAATTCTAATATTATAAAAAAGTTGTGTGTATTTTTTTGTTATAAATTTAAATAATGATATGAAGCCAAATATATGAAATAGATCCCATTACTTGTAAAACATTTATAAAAAAATGACAAAAAAATAATTTGCTAAAGAATTCTACACCTTTTTAAAAACATATCAGGTCGATGCTGAACACCTTGCTTCTGGATGGGACATGAAGTTGTAGATGGGCTTGTACTTGAATAATTAATATAAATAGAGGACTAAAGCCTAAATGTGGGCTCTAGAACAATATCTTGGCTAAAAAAACTACGTCAACAGTTTGGCAAGTGTACCTATTGTCAATTCAGAGCTGAGATAAAAAATTAAAAGAGAAGCAATAATATATCCATCTAATGCTATAGAGCTTAAATTTATTGATTTAAATATTTTCAATAAATGAATTTATTAAACATTATACTGAATATTACAGCTGTTAAAGTGGCAATATCTAAAATTTACGACATTTGGCATTACCATTTAGGATAATAAGTATCAACAAAGTCCGAAATTCAATTAGTCATAGCTAGAGAAAAGCTAGGTTATTATAATGTATTATGTAAGTCACTGTTTCTTACACCAGTTCAAACGCACAATTCGCTCTTCCTACTGCACACATAGGTATGGAGTCCCATTACAATATTAGTTTGCGCAGCTTCAACCCACATTGGAGCAGCGTGGAATAAGCTCCAAACTTCCTCCTCAAAAAAGGAGACTATATATATGAACAGTATATATCTAATTTCGCTGAATTTCTCCCAAATGTGTTTCCATCAGCTCGCGTTGGAGGAGCGTAGTAGAATAAGCTTATCCACCATAGACACAAGATGCCTCCGCTCATTAGTGGGACATTTACTGTTCTTTTTTACTCTACAAACAAATGAAGTGATTTGAATATAATCATATCGAAATGCCCTTTTAAGTTGTATCTCCATGCAATGCAGATGTTTCTGTTGAGATTACATCAATAAATCTCTCATACGGCTAAGTCCGATGTTATTAAAAATCCCCACAGCCCGCTGACCAATCCGACGCGACCTATCAATAACTGAGACACCTACTGTAGCGTCATATTTCGTATTTATACACAACGGTGTAATGCATGAACTTAAGCGGTCAAAATCAAAATATATTGTATTCACATAGGCTCTTGTTAACACTTTTGAATTGTCATAAATATTATTTACAAGATTAAATTTAAAGTTACTACCGGTTCCGAATAGGGAATCTATCGAGAAGAACTATTAAATAACGCAATCGTCCTTTTTTAAGCAATCAAGGTGCAGGCAAATACAATTGAGTTATTATTTATCAATATTATAAATATGAATGTAGATTTATTCACGTGAAACATAATTTTATCATTATTAGGTGGGGTGTTCCATGTTTTTTATAATTGATTTTTTTTATTTTAAAATCAAGTTCGATATTTAAAAATGAATGTTATAATGCATTTTTATAGTGTATTTTTATTATTATTAATAAAACACAGCGTAATAAGTTTATTTTTGTTAGCTTAAGGCATTATCAATAATACGAATTAATTAAATAATACTTTATTTAAGTCAGATAATAATCCATTCAACGAGCCGTGGCAAAATTTAAATTTTAAGCAATGACCGATTAAACAAGACGTGCTAACATCAGATACACTCTTTATGGTTTAGGTAATTTATGCACTAATAGAATTATAATGTTTTTAAACAAATTATAATTTAATATAATATATAAATGAAACTACAAGTTTTTAATTACATTTAAGAAGGGGCACTTGCAACTTCTATCATTTGACAGAGGTGAAATTATTTTTTATGTAAAATAGGAACGTTGTATAATATGAAAACATTATATTAAAATTTAGCCACAAATTTTAATTCTCATCGAACACACATTCTTTAAATTTAATTATTTGATCGCCTGTAACTTGTGACTCTGTACACAGGACACGTCCTGACGCGATACATCAGCGTACTATTGGCACGGTCTCACTCCCTCCCTCCATTTGCATGTAAATTGAATAACGCAGAGCTTTGGCCGCCAATAGCGTTTTGTCCTTCCAAGATGCATGCATCTTTACTTTTGTCATTTCGTTTATCATTTTAGCTTTTAATTGTATGTCTTACGAATTATTTTATTGCAATTCAAAAATAGAATACGACGTTTAAAGTTACAACTTTTTTATTTTTTTGCTTATAAATTTTTATCGTAACATCGTAATTACCATATTAACATTTACAACAATATTATTACCGAGATATTTTTTTTTTAATAAATAAACACACATTCATAATATTATATACATAAAAAAAAAAAAATTCAAGTAATAGTTCAATCAACTTAAACGTTAACATAAAGAAAATAAATATTCCTTTTTCAGAAGATATCCAAAGTGAAATAAAACAGTTCGTCGATAAGAGTGTTATTGTTAAACATAAAGGTTATATATTAAGGCTTATAGCACGTAGAAGCGTTAAGAGCATTAAATGTTACTTGCCTAAATAATATATAACATTAAAACAGTTTACCCTCAACGTACGTCCTCTGAGACTTTTAGTTTATTTTTGCACGAGAAACCTATTGAAATTGTAAGCAGATTATGATCTTGATATAGAGATGTAGAAATAAAAATGGTTTTAAAAGAGTTTTGATATGAAACGTTGCTTATATTTTATGAATATTTTTCACAGGAAAGTTTTTGTAGATATATATGTATGAAATGATATTTGTTTGATTCTCTCACGAAAGCCCCCTTCTCGGGATTCTTTTAAGCGTTCATTTTTCAGGTCAAAATATATAGTAACAAATCATATGCCTATTCTTTGAAATCCCTTTCTAAATATTAAATGCATACTGTAATTTTAGTTTATAATATTTGTATGTGACTTTGCATGTAAAGCAAACAGCCGAAATATTTATGTAAATTTTATTGTTTTTTTTTTGTTTTAAAACATATTTTAATTGTGTTATTCTTATGTTTCAGGTAAGTTAAAACAAGTATACCGAATTTGTCCTGGTAAGATATTTATTAAATAAAACCGCTTTGCAATTAGTTCGTTTCCTTTTACAAATTTCAGAGCTCAATAAATTATTCTAATTATACATTCATAATATTACCTTTCAACGAAGGGGTGAAAATCTAGACGCTTCGTTAGGTCGTTTGAGATCATTTAGCGCAAACATTATTAATAAGACATTTAAATACAAAAGCAACACAAAATGGCGGAGACGTAACCAACAAATCTCGTACAGCCTTAACGACTGTAAATCCTACCCTTTAATTTAATGAGCTCTAAAACTCAGGCTCACTTGAGAACAAAAGGATGGTAGGAACTGGCTTCTCATCTCCGCTGTGACCCGTTTATATTCAGACATCCCGACCTCTTAAGCATGTTGACGATTGCAAGAAATATTTAAGTGTAGTAATCTTACAAATTAATCTATACATATTGTTCTAAAGCTTCGAAGTATCGCGAATATATTGTTGTAATTAATAAACGTTGGGTACGTAGCGGTTGATATTATGGAGATCAGACATTTTGTAGAAGCAAATAAATGGTTTTAATTAAACTTAACGTGGTAATAGCTTGTTAAGCAAAACAAATGATTATTTTGAGAAATAGTTAAAATAATTTTGGTATGTTAAAAAGGTATACTTTAACACGAAGTTCAAGCCCTAAATTATTATTTTACAAATTGAGTTCATTTCTTTATATCTTGAACATAATAAGATATGACGTTAAAGTTGATTATTTACATAAGAAATATTTAATTACAATTTTGTTACAATAAATACTTTATAGTTGATTTATGTTAGCAAGTGAATTTCGGGGCACAAGAGATGTAAAAATGTCTTCTAAATCTGACGACATCAATCTAAGTACCCAAAACTAATTTTCCTTGTAAAATATTTTTTTTATTATATTCTTAATTTTTTATTTTTATTTTTATTTTATCATATTCTTAAGAATATAATTGGTACATAACTCATAAAAACAACATAGATGGCTAATTTTCTACAAAAAAGAATTATACAAGAACATACGTGATGGAATCTTCAGATTTACATAAAGTTACTTTACCGACTCATATAGAACTTTTAGAGAATAATGTATCATACTATAGCTTATATAGGCGTAAAAAATGTTTTTTTTTTTAATATGAATTGTATATTACTGACATATTGACAGTTTGGGTGCTTTATTAGCGAGCTTTGAACATATACTTTGAGCGTAATATCTGCATCCTATAGTACGTAGTATTTCTCTAAAATATTCACTACAAAGTCCACGGCAATATTTTATGTAGCATAACAAGTAACGTCCTCATTTCAATCAGTCAATTTCGTATTTTAGTGAGAAATATTACAAGATGTTTGAAAAAGCGAATTGAATCGCAGGACGTGTGATAAAATATATATTGGTGTTCTCCTAACCGATTTTGGTCAAGGTGGCCAACTTCAAGAGCGGTAAACCAACTGTGACATATTGTGTGTGACATTTGCACGAGTGTGTGCGAAAAAACAGGTGCACTATCTGTTCCCTCACTCTCATAATTCGATGGGTCGACAATTCAACTCGACCTACCTATTAGATTGTATATTTATCAATATTTATTACCAACAAAAAACCTAATGTTATGATGTGAAACTCTAAGCCTCCCCAAAACATATTTTAAGACCATAAATGTCGACGTAAGGATTTTTACGTAAGCGTATATTGAATATATCATGAAGGATGTTCTACAGACTATCGATCATTTAGAAAGAAATTGACGTATCGTGTTAATGTAAACGTACTCTGTAGGGATTTCTTAAAGGGCCCGACCTTTCCTTTGCAAACACGTGCCTTGAACATGTGTTAATCGTCACTCAAGTTGCCGAATGTTGAGAAGTGTAAACAATTATTTATTAATAGTAATATAATGTTACATCTAACTGGATATACATTTATAAATAATCTTGCAATTTAACTATATACATAAGTTACGCTAAAGTAACTTGTTTTTAAAGAAAAATTTAAAAAATCGTGGTAACTATTATTTTAATGACACATTTTAATAACAGAGTTTCACATGTTGATCATTAATAAGAAAACAAAATATGTGTAAGTTATTATTATACATTTGTTTATAATGCTTAAATAGATAAATCATTTAATATTTACATAAAAACTTTATTGCACTGTTACAAAAAAAGTCAATTTTAAGAAATTTGTTTGTAAAATTGTTGTTTAAAATTGCATTCAAAGTCAGTCTTATCACTAATAGCAATGCAACCTCGGGCGAAAGAGACTTGACTGATGGAGAAAGGCAGTGCAAATCAATATATATCAGTAATATATTATTAAGATAGATAGTAATGTTTCAATCTGTTTTTAAAAGTGTTTTTTTTATTCTCATCATCTCAGTTAGTCAACCGTTGACTAACATGATGTTAAACATCGACACGGTCCAGGATGTAGCACGCTTGCCTTGAAGAAACCTGTTTACTCTGGATTTGAAGGCAAGTGTTAAGGGATTGTAGCTTCATAAAGAATATATATGTATTACAAGTAAGATTATAATGATCTAAAGCCGATAGTCACTTATTACACTATAATTAAGTATTTTACACTTACTTACTACATTACACAATAAACACATTATTAATTTCTGCATTAATGCATTTCTGCATGTCTATATGTCATGACAAAATACTTAGCTAATGACTTCAACTGAAACTTTAAATAATTTATACAAGGTAGGGTGACAATACCCACTGGGTTATAATTGAACCTGCGAGTATACCGTTGAGGCCTCAAATATATCGTTATATAATTGATCAAATTAGAAGTATATCAGCAAACTTATTGTTCTTTTTTATTTTTTTTATATATATGAAGAAAAGCAAATTGACAAATTAACCACTGGACGATAAGTGCTCATCACCGCACCTAGAAATTATAAATATTAAACGTTTCTCACATCGGAAATGCGTTACCAACCTTGGGAATAAAGATGTTATGTCCCTTGTTTAGTTAAACTGGCTCACCTTTCTAGCTGGAAAACGGCAATAAGTATTGCTATTTGGCAGTCGATTATCTGTTGGTATTATCTAGTGGTACTTACGCAGACGCGTACACATAGGCTAACCAAGTAAGAAATGACATCGCGTTGTTATTACATTCACTAAAAATCTATTAATCCATTACGTTCCATCGTTAATATATGAATCATATAAACGTTGGTTATATTAAGCTAAATAAGAGACAGTTCGTGTATAGTTTGAATCGAATTCCCATTAACGCAAAACAAATTGACCAACCATCTGCATTAGGGAAGGCACACCTACATTAATTTATCGTTTCCCCACATACGACACTTCAATGAAATTAACTATGATGAATGGAAAAATTGTCTACGTAGCTCATCAATCATGAAGTTAGAGAAGTATAAACTTGTTTCAAAACAACGATACGGCTACGATACGACATTTGAAAGTAGAATTTTACGATACAGTCGTATTTGTGTTTCGTATTCGTGTTTTTCACAGTAAATAAATAACATGGATTTTTTTCATAGTACATTTATGAAATATAATTTAATATTTTATTCCATGTTCCATGTTATTATATAAAAAGCAATACGTTGCATATTTTATTTATACAAGAATAATTGAGTAAGCTTTTCACGGAATCTGCACTAGAAGATCTATTTTCACTTTACAACAACCATGTGGGCACGATGTTTGTACCCATAATACTCGCTAACTTACCTTAGTCTTCGCAAAATACCCAATGAAAAGAAAACCTTTATTTCATAAACTGCCATACATTGTATTGAATATGTGGTATATACCCAGACCGACCGAAACAGGCCCGCACAAAGCTCTATCTACCACATTACATATTAAGAAATGAACAAGCTTTTATTTCTTCTATATTTTTCCTGTATTCCTGAAAAATTAAAACAATGTCGACATAGAATTAATTTAATAGCTACATGCATGAATACGTATCGTAATATATAAATAGATAAAATTAAATTATGCTATATGATGTTAAAATAGTTCGTCCTTCGTCGTAACGTTGACACAAAACCAAATTGTACTTTTATTTATAAACACGAATAATTATTTCCTTTAACTTTTTAATATATCATAACATTAAATCTTTTGATTAATTAATGCAAAATTGCTTTAAAACTGTTTTTTCCTCTGAATGTTACTTTGAACCGTGTTGTACAATTAAAATAATTAACATTTAGTTTTAGTTTATATTTAGATATAACAGATAAAGAAGAAATATAAAAGTATCCTTCAAGGTCTAGTTTTAAGGTCCGTGGTTATTGGGTACCAAAAAACATTACAAGAGTTTTCTATGAAATAGGCCATAGAACCATCAAACTTAACTGATGATTACAAGGTAAAACTCATACAAGCAAAAATTAATTTTCATGTGCTCTATTTGAGCGGTGAACAAAACATCGTGAGGAAACCTGTATGTGTCTTATTTTCCTCCCTCGAAGGGAGAGGAGGCCTTATTCCAGCACTGGGACATTCACAGGTCGTTACTTTACTTTTACTTTTTTCATCACAAAGAATAAAAATATACTTTAAATATATTTTTTGTTATACTAATTATATGGATATTTTTGTCGGTATAAAATGTTCATTATTAAAATTTTAATAAATTTAAGAACACGTTTCCCGCTAATGAGATGTACAATGGACTAAAAAAAAACGCAGCACACGATTTCATAAGAAAAACTAATACAGTCGTCTCTCTTTCGTCAAATCGAATTCAAATAAAATTTCTTTCGTATCTCCGTCTACGTAGACACTTCCAACATTCTCTTTTACTAACGTCTATTCGCCGGAAAACTGCTCATAAAAATGCAAAATTAATTTTAAATTCTACAAAGTGGTAGACGTATTTGCAACATTCATATAATTGAAGAGACTGCGCATACGGGAAATATGTAAAGTCCGTATAGTTTTATTTTCCGTTCGCTTTGCTGTGGACTCATTTGTTAGGAATGTCCACTCTGGACATTGCAAAAGCTTCTGTGAAAAGACCGACGTGGGATTGAAAGGAGAATTCTCAAGACATTCGATACAGTATCGTTTTCGAAACGAATATATTATTATCTACGTGGGTTGGTCGAGTTTGGCTCGTACCAAATCTATATTATTAGGAATAGTGATTTGCAAATGCAAATCGATTTTGTTTTATTTGCATAATTTTAAATGCGAATTCCATATTTGAAATATTTGCATAGATGAATTATAAAATATATACTAATGTTGTGTAAATTAGGAACAATGTTCACTAATAATTAAATATTTATATTTAACTAGTATTCGCGCGGCTTGGCACATGGTGGGGGGTTATCGGGTATTAGGTATAAAATAGGATATGTTTTTTCATGGAGCTCAAGCTAATTCCATACTAAACTTTTACAAATTTGGTTTAGTGGCTAAGCTATGAAAGCATAACAGACAGACTTTCCCATGTATAATATCAATAAAGATATAATAATTATTAATTGTAAATAACGTTCTTTATTCAAAAATAGTTTTCACCGATTCAAATGAATAGTTAAACTGTCCCTTTATTTCTTATGATATCTGTTCGATATTCGAAACAGGAAGATACGAAAATATTCCCCATAACACCAGAGCCTTGCTAATTATGCAGTGCGTTCGCCTCGATAATTTCCCGTAGGAATAGTGTTCTATGCACTGTTTTAATCATATACGCGCGAAGAGATTGCATCCGAACAAATAATGTTCCGGTTTGAACTGGATCGCGGTGTAATTTACTGTTCGGTTTGTTGTTCGTGTTTGAATTTCGCAGTTTGTTTTTCGCAATTTGCTCCTATTTCAAATTGATGTAGACTCACTCGGTGCATTATTTGTGCTCGATTCGATTTGTAACCAACTTGTCAGATCATCTCTGATAGCTATCATGTATTTTTTTTTTTGTAAATTAAAATCTGTAATAATATACCGTTGCTTATGTACATTTGAATGATTATATCGTGAACGATATTTAAAGTTAATAGAAGTTTTTTAAAAAATACTCCATTTGAATAAATCTCGTTTTCTATTTAGTTTGTCGTCTCTCAAGCAGAATCTTTTATATTTTTAGTTTATATGCCCCAATAGCTTATAATATATAACTAAGAAACTGTATTAATGTCCGCAATTTTTAATATCAAGCAATCCGATTATAATAAAATTAATTATTATTATCATCATATTTGAGTATTTACTTTTAAAAAAAAGTATTTGATACTCAATTGAGTGACGTTGTTTCAGTATTTTCTTTAGCATAATGTAATCTAGTCTAATCTACCAGTTCCAAAACACAGTATGTCGTGAGCCCCTAACACGTAGCGTAATACTGCCATGAATATTAATACACGTCACTTTATTTGCTTATTTATTAGCTTCGGGGCCAATAATAGCTTGTCACACGTCCTCACTCTGTAAGACTTTGATTTTTAGCTCAGAAAAACAAGAGATAAAAATTATACGGTACTTTTATGGTTTATCATCTTGCAACTCAAAGACAACGCTTGCGCTTTATATGATATTATTATTAAGAATGTGTTATTCGTTTTTATTTTATTTAAAAACACACACAGGTTGACAAATTAAGAGGACAAATAACATTTTACATAAATTAAGTAACAATTTTTTTCGTATTCTAAGGTTTCGATATTTTATTATGTTTGCATACAAGTTAGTCTTATCTATCATTTTATGTTTTGTTAAGAATTTGAATAATAGAAAGTAATTCATATTATATTTGTGTTATGCAAAAATGACTTATATTATAATTATAATAGGATGTTTTAATTACACAACACGGCTTTAAGCACATTAATAACCATCGTCACATACTATTAGAGTACTTTACAGATTCTACACAATATAACCAACTTCTGATTTTTCTTATGGAATAAATATGAAAAGTTAGAATCAAAGTAAATATTGATAAAATCTGAAGAAAATCCCTTCAATAACCCACAAACTAAAACCGACCAAATGTTTATATTTTGTCGAAACTCTGGTTAATACCACCGATAAGACCGCAGACGCCTGAACAAATCCAGTCGAAAATTGTTTTCTCACTTAAGGTAGGCTTTCTAACCCTTGCCCCAGCGAATTGGATAACGAAGATGGATGAATCACCGTTATCCCGGGAAAGTATCACGAGGAACATAATGTTTCTCTCTTATATATCTGTTTATTTCTGTGTCTCAGAATTTTGGATGTTAAACAGTTGACAGAAAAGGGTTCCCTAAATTCGGAGATCGTTTTTAATATTTCATTTTCACCTGTACGAACTATTTTGGGGTTTAACTATTTTGATGTAAGTATATACCTTTTTGGGAAGCTTCATTTCGATAGTAATGTAGTCCAACTTGAATAAACCAAGCTCTTCTTTATGGATTAACTGACTTTATATAGAAATATATTACAGTTATTTTTAGTCCTTTAAGATCTTATTAATATTTTACATTAAAGTCTTAAAATAAATGAATACGAATAAAAATTAAAAATAGTTAGTGTACAAATCGTGACCGCGTAGCATGGTGGCAAGAATGCTAGCAGCATTTCCCCATTGAATCGCAATTCCGATTCTCTGGACGAAAAATGAAACAGCCTCCCTGTCACCAGTAGAGGCAATGAGAGGGAGTGTAATATTTTTGATGAAAGTTTTTGCACTATTACTCCAAGGTCCAAGCGTTTCAACTGCAAACGGAACAAAAATATAATTTGGAAAAAGAGACGAATATTCGTAACATTTGTTAGCAGAAATTCTTTTGAAGATTTGTTGACAATTATTAGTTTTTGAGATAATTTGTCCAATTTCGTTGGTTCCAATTTTACAACAAGGAACTTGTTACATCTGGATTAGCTTAATGATTAAACTTAGGATGAGATACATGAAGAAAATACGATTCTCGTCTTTGCAGACCATTTTGGTATTTTCACTGTAATCCAATTAAGTCTATGCACGCCGTCAATATCATAAATTTAACAATGTTTTCCAGATACTTTTGCAACGTAAAGGAATTAAATCTTCGAAACTTTTGCCCGAAATAACGTATTAGCTTACAGAGTCACGTTCGCTAAGGAACAAAGACACAAAAATCTAAACAGGAGCGACTTAACAAACACTAACTACTGTGCTTAAGCCAGTAAAGAAGTCTTGCCAGGTTTTCAGTGCCAAACCAACGGCCAAAGTTTATTCGCAAATTGACTCCACGTATTCGCTTAAGGTGCAGTTTCTTTCATCCGGCTCAGCTTTTAACACTTAGTACGAATCACAAGCGATAGCGATAGTAACATAATTATGAAATCTATCTTTTCTATTTGTTATAAATATTTTAATTTTTAAAATTATTAATTTTGTTAACTCAAAATGTTGATATATTTTGCAACACCTATGATTTAGGAGACACTTAATTTATATAACGTCATGATTAAAGACTCAATTGTATTTATAAGTGTACTTCTTGTTGGTGTTGATATTATAATAAATAAAAAAATACAATAAAAATAATACCTACGTGAAAATTCTTTTTAAAATTCATACTATGAAATGTACATATGTAGCTGAAGCTAACTAGAAGCTAGAAGCTGTTACTTACTATCTGTTATCACATATTATTAAATTACATAATATGTGATAATAGCTTCATACGTAACTGTACATTTTTTTATATATAACGTTTTTACAACTAGCTATCGTATATGCAAGTAATTATAAAAAAGTGAGTCGATGTGTTGCTTAGTGAAATGTGAACTATTCTCTATTTATTCTGAGATTTTTTTTATAAAAATAAAATAGTTTAAAGAAGTCATTGCGTTAATATTTTTATTATTATTATTATATAATTTATATAACTATTATCAATAAAAACATAAATTGCAAATAAGAAATGCATTGTTATATTTAAATTGTTATTCGTATAAATAACATTTTTCTCTAATTCTATTCTTAAAATATTCGCACGCTTGAGCGTATTCATTGCATCCACGCATTAAGTTGTATTAAGAAATGCGAAAACTAAGCAGAATGGCATTCTAAAGACCTCTGCTACGAAACTTTGTTTAGCATGAGTTTGTTCACAGTTTGGCGATTTTAAAACTCCCCTTTGTCGGCGCCTGATAGGATTAGTCGTTTATCTTATTTGTTTATTTGTACAAAATATAACTTTGATCATATAAATATATATATTTTCGTTTTATTACTTAACTAATGATAAAATGTTATACTGACGTGTATTAAATATCGCCACGTTAATATTAAGCTGCTGCACAATTACGACCTCCTGTTAAGGTAGGTTTTGATCCTGCCGAGGATGGCCATCGCAGTGGTTTTAGTGGTTAAGAATCCCACTTAACCCAGTTCATCTCCCATGGGAGCTGGGTACCTTTCTAAAGGTTTCCACTGCGTGAAAAAAAAAAGGTGATCTTACTCGTCAGTGATTTAACAGCAGAATTTCAGTCAACATTTCTTCATATTTCTGCTGCACGAGATGACTTTAAGTAGAAACTGTTATTCTTAATAAGCAAGTAAAAACTCGGTGATGATTGCCCGGATTTGAACCGTGAATCTTGAGTCACACACATCCCATCTCAACTGACATTTCGCTTCTGTTTTGAGTACTGCAATCTAACATTACATTACATTACAATTACACTAAGCTAATATTGTATATAACTATACATTCAATATATTGTTTTAGCTTAGTGTAATTGTAATTAAATTCAATATCTGCTAGCATTGTTTTTAATTTTGCGTCTGTATATGAAAGGATTTCATTTATTAATTGCAACAACTAAATTATATATCAAAACAAAGAAAATGGTTGTTTGTAGCGCGTTTGCAGTGTAAGATTGTGTTCCTACTGTTTTATTTACTTCTGTGATTATTTGACACGTGACTTTGAAATAACGAATCTATCGTGCTTGTAAGAAAATTTCGCTTCCTTTCTTCGAACTAGTTTTTGATCAAATTCATACAACTTTGTTTTATTATATCTGCTAATTTAAGTCTTTAGACTAGTAAGGTAATGCCTTTATTTGAGGTATGAATACTTATTTAAATTTGTGTACTCGTAAAAAGACCATAAAACCAGTCGGACTCTCCTTGGATCTCGTTCAATCATTTTAAATAAGAATGCTATATCTAATGTCAAGCTAAATCACATCATCACGCCACACATACCCTCAAACATATTAATACTGTTATAATAATACACATTTTAGATAAAATTTGTTATTGTATTACCGTGATTGTCAATATTTAAGTTTTAGTATGAGAAAATTATAATGTAAAGTATAGTATATTTTGTAACTGCTGTCTCGTAGTACTTACCGCTGATTGCATAAGGGAAGAGCGGGGCCTCCTACTACAGGTATTGATATACTTAAAAGGGGGTACCCAACGATGTATAAACAAGTGTACCACTTTGAATGAAATAATTTTTTTTTTTTTTTTTAATGTATCTTAAGACATTGCATTACTATCCTAATTATCTTTTTCGTAATTTAAAATAATCTTAGCCTTTTTGTATTAACAAAACATCGAATTTGAAATAATTGTAAAATGTTTTAAACTTTATAATTAACATTGTTCATAAAATACATACTTGATGCATAAAATTCCGTCTTAAAGTTATACAAATAAACTTCAGAAATATCAAAAGATTAATTAGACATTTTACTTTATCTATAAAACATATTATATTCGTAACACAAGGACGAAAACTCAAAACGCCCCCGCACGCGCTCGACATAAATTTGTTACAACTGATTAGGAAGTTTTCGCGGAGTTGTCATCACAACTCTTCCACCTTGGCGGGCGAAATTTTTTCATTGTTAACGTAACATCCTCCAGTTGGAGATCAGAGTTCATGAGCGGTCGCGGCGCTCCCCCTGTACGTGCCCCGAATATTGTACGCCGTAATATTCATCGTTTTAAACCGAAACGCAAGTGTAACAGAGATAAAGCTACACGACAGAAGGAGATAGTTGATTTCAGCAAGATTTCGTGACCTCTCAGCGGCTCAGTCCGCAGAAATATGGACGGTAATAACATAAATCCCTTTGGCATATAAAACACTAAACGCTCTCAAAATTGTCCCAGTACTCACGGGCTGTTTGTTTGCTTAAATTAGTTAAATAAGTAGGGGGGATGTACTCAATGAATTAAAACCAAATCATTTACTTAAAACAAAAATCCATCGAAAGTTTCTACCATCAGTGGGTTAAAGCTTTTAGTAAAGGTTTGACCAATAGTAAAGTTTCGGTAAATTTGCGGTGCAAAACTGTAATAACCAATTAGTTATGGTCGACTGGATAAACACATAATTAACTTATACGTGCTTAAAATTCGCGTCGTACGTTATTTTGGATGATGGAAAATAATATGAAATATAATAAAATATTATGTAAATAAAACTAAATGATTACTAAATACAAATTTAGTTTCACGAGCTGTCACAACTACAGCTGTTTTTGAAAATCGGTACATTTGCTTAAATAAGCTAACTACGATTTAAATGTATTCTTGTATATGACTGTTATTACATTGCATACAATAAAAATTTATTACTTTAAAATTCTTTAGTCACGATTATTTAAAAAATGTATTTAATGACAATTTAATATACTGTAAAATAGTTTTTATATTTATGTATATAAAGGTGATTTCACATTAAAAAAATATGGCTCTATTTTTGCTACTTCGAATATTTTCATCTTCCTGATGACCTCATAAGATTGACAGATAGCATGATGTTAAATACGAAGTAATCCACCCCTCCATAAATGCAGAAAGTTCCAAAATGCGCTACCAATCATGGAACGTAGACTTCCTATCATAGTATCAATGAAATTTATCCATTCTAGTATCATCTGGAAACGCTCATATCATTTCAATGATGGAAATTGCACCCTGTTTTCTTACTATCATTTTTTATGCGTAACCCGTATTACTTATTCCAGTTTTATATAACATTTACATACGCTTACTTAGCACTTATTTACTGACGCGACCATGGATTTGTGAACGTTTACGCGATCGATCATAAACTTCTTGACGGGGAGCTGCATAAAATAAAACACTGATTGACTGTGATGGAGGATCAGTAATTGATTCTTTATCTTATAGCACTTTAGATTAACATTTTTGTATTGTACTTACATTTCCTACTACTAAATTGAGTAATGTAATAGTTATTGCTTTGTTCATTTATTTACATTGTTTATAGACGAGGTAACGTCCGGCATTTGATATGTCTTACTTGCCATCTATAGTAGTAATAGATCCAAGCCTAGTTATAAATGTCAACAATAAAAAAATGTTCAAAAATATATGTTTGTGTTGAAAACGTCATTATTTAAGTACAACGTAAATCGTATATAAAGAAGTAATTTTAAATCATAACATCACAGATAAAAAAAGTAATAAATGCTTTAATTTACTTCACTCACAGAACTTCAATGGAATGCCTACACAAATTTCAATCGTAAACGTAAGCAAAATTTTCATTACACTCGTGAAAGTAGCATAATGATCGGACCGCTATTAAGGACCATTATCTGAAACTGTAAAAGCATAATCTTACACCTTGAATGCATAAAGAACTATAAATGTCAGATATCATCTAATTGAAGTTGAAGTAATGGGCGCGAGGCAGCGTAGGGACATTAAAATGCCTAAGGTAACGATCAAAAAGGTTCTTTCAAGTGTAAAATATTTAAATTTACCTCGAAACAAATTGAGGAAAGGTAAAATGAGAAGGTCACGAATAGACCGCTTTCAGTTTAATTAAAATTGATCGGATGCTTGGTTAGTGTTGCTCTTGATTCGATTTCTGTTCGTGGTCACAATTTGTAGAAGTGCAGCTGAAATAAGATGACATTGTTATTGTGAAGTGGTTCGCCGTCGAAACCAAGTAGAAACGTTTTTAGTAATTGTCTTTTTTTTTTTTTATAGAAAAGGAAGGTGGACGAGCATATGGGCCACCTGATGGTAAGTGGTCACCAACGCTCTTAGACATTGGCATTGTAAGAAATGTTGCCAATCGCTTAAATCGCCAATGCGCCACCAACCTTGGGAACTACGATCTTATGTCCCTTGTGCCGGTAATTACACTGGCTCACTCATCCTTCAAACCGGAACACAACAATACCAAGTACTACTGTTTTGCGGCAGAATGTATGATGAGTGGGTGGTACCTACCCAGACGAGCTTGCACAAAGCTCTACCACCAGTCTCATCAGTTTCGAAGTATAAGGTCGTAAGTGCTGGTCAAATAACCACTCTATATGATGGATATTAAAAGTTTAATTATAAAAAGTTATATATTTCATTAATGTAACTTTTTGGATCAATCGATTTTTCCCGAAAATCGTGCGAATTAACTTAGTTTTTGGTTCTCTTGTATTTTATCTATATCTCTATGACTATAGTACTTTAAAAATTGACGACTATTCCGAAACTATTAGTATTGAAAGTGCTCCGTATTTGTTATCCGAAGCTTTTCTGAAAAGTGTTATATAATTGATCGCTAAAGATTTTATAGTTTATAGTGATTGTTTTATCGAATAAAACCGATCACTCCGGCATAATTCGAATTGTTCGAAAACGCCAAGATGTCTTAGGAATTTCATATCCCAAACAAATTTCTACTATAATGAATTCCAGTGGGACTGACAGGAGCCCGGCGGCGGCCCATTGAGCGACTACTTGAATAAAAATATTTTAAATTCCATTCGCATAATATCCACGCCCACTCTTTTGGAAAAGAGGGCCCTAAATATTGTTTTTATATACGATAATTTCGGATTAACTAATTATACCAAATATACTACTAAACCTTAATTATAATTTTTGTTTTTATTAATTCCATATGTATTCATTATTAAATCCATATGTTTTATCCATATTATTATGATAGCATCATAATTAGTCTAGAGATTATAAGGCTGCAGAATTTAAAATGTCAGGTTGCAATCTCACATCTGCTCAATTGTTCTAGAAGAGAAGAATGAAGCCTATTCGTATCATAATGGGTATCATAACATCGAATTGAATAGCCAATTTCTTAGAAAATATTATAGTGCTCAAGTGTGTGGACAAACAGAGGTGCATTTACTTCACTCCCATAAGCCACTGGCTTCGACCAACGGCAGTACATCTTTTCGAGACACGGAAGACATTGCCAACTTTCAAACTTCGAGCTGCTGCTGACAATTTCTTGACAGCAAAATACAATAATTTTTGACTAGTTCAACCCGCAGGCTAAATCTATCTCTTAATCTCGGAATCGGCAGCCTTGTAAGCTACACCCATAAGGCAGAATAATAATAACATAATTATGTTATATAATAACATAATTATGTTATATAATAAATTTAAAACTAAACATAAATGAGCTAATGATAAACATTATCAATATAAATAGTATTATCAATAGAGTTATCTTACTTTCGGTTCTTTTATGAAGATGAACACGGTTATAACTTTGTGTGTGTTTGAAATTTTGTCTTTTAATAAAAACCTCTTATATTCTAATAAAATATTCAGACATCGTATCCTATTACAGTACTAAGAAGATTCAATTATAAAAATATGCTTAAATTAACAGCCTAAGCGTATATCATTATGTTCCTTTAGAAGGTTTTTGTATACATTTTTAAAAATTATTCGTAGGTACTAATTCTATTATACCAATTACATAAACTATATATATTTATTTGTATTACTAGTAGCATGTAACAGTAGATATTTTATTTCTATATATATTAGTAACAAATAAATGATACATAAAAATAATTTAAAAAACTTTACATTTTTATAAACTTTATGTCGGTAGAAACTTTATTCAATATATTTTTTCACGATTAAAAAAAGCTCTCACTCTTTTACAGACTGTATATAAAATGCAGGTCAGGAACAATGTTTCAACGGCTCATGTCAGACGTGAATGTATTTCACCGGACCCGCCATTTTGCGGTGACCCCTCGCATCCCTTTTCATCCCTTCGGTTTTTATGAAAAATTTGAAAATGATGCGAGTTTGCGGGCTCTTCCACGGTTGGATTATTTTTGACGCGTTTCCCCCGTGCCGAATATGTTACAGTGACTGACGTTGTAATGAAACATACCATTTTCTGGACTTTAGTTATGTTTAACGATTTTCAAATTTAATGTTCAATATAATAAACAATTGTTATATACTTATGAAGTGTGTTAAATTGATTTTAATATCATTAATTAAATCTTGGTTTTCTTAATCTTTTAGCCTTGATTTTTAATATATTTATTTAACTTATTAATGTGAACAAGTCAAATAAAAATTTAATTAGCTAATTGCTTTTAATACTTTGTCTGAATAGAAATTCGTCTTAATTAGCAAATAAATTCTCCAATCACCTGATCGGATAAAACATTCATTCAGACGGAGTACACTTAGTTTAATTAAAGCAACATACTAGATGACTATAAGTTTATTTGCATAGCCGTGTCTCCAAGCGGGAAGCAAACAAATGCTTTTCTATGTTTGCTTAAATGTTTACTTTCGTTTGCCACTACGCAAATGTGCAAGACTTCGCTTTGACTCCGGTACACTCCCTATTCCATTACGGGTGATGTTATTTAGTTTTTTTTTTATTTTTTTTATTTCCATTAAATGTATACGAAATTCGCTGACGGATTATATTAAGATTTTCGTTTACTTAGTTAAGCAGTTTTGAGATATATTGGATTTTATATGGAAATATTAATGGAGTCAATTGGTGAATATAGTACGTGGCTCTGAAGTGAAGGTTGCCAGTTCAAATCAGCAACATTGAATTTTAATGCTTTTAATATATTTATGTGATGATCTAAATGTAATTGTCCATTTTCCTAATATCCATAATGGGCCATCTCGGCTCTTAATATATGACGATTGTTATAACAGTGGTTAGAACGCTTAAATCAACGATCACCTGTAAAAGTAACTCAATGCTGGGACATTGCTTGACTTTAATAAACCGCCTTGTTAAATGTTAAACTGTACTTCACCATAACTTCACGTGATAAGTTTGAACGTTCAATATAATGTTAAAGTATAATATCTCCAAATATTTTTGTTACTTATATAATAAAAAAACGGTCGTAAGTATTAATGAATAATTATTTCGCTACACACATCCTATCTATTCTATATATTTACATGATACAATTTTTTTTAACTAACGTTACATAGAAATTCTATTCGCTTTCATTTTCGAGGCCACGAACAAACAGTCAAACAAGATTTATGCTCTCGCGCCGAGGATTAAAATATTAAAACTGCTGAGGTGTTTTCGCAACAATTTTTATTTACGGCTCGAACAATTGGGCGACTTTTCTGTTCTTTTTTTTTTCAGCTTCGGTCAAATGATTTGTTACCCTGCGAAATATATTCTGAGGCAATTTGCTGCGAATTATTTAAGAGACGGTGAGGGATTTGTGTCCGTCACTTTACTTTCGAAATTAATGCTTCGCTTACAAGTCTTGTTTAACAATTTTGACGGATGTGTTCTTAGTTTATGTCAGTGATTGATTTAATTTGAAAAAGTTTATTAATACTATTTTTAATGAGAAATTTTTAAGGTAAAGAATCATTCCGTATATTTCGACTGCTGGGCCAGGCTTCCTTACCGTTTTTGAGGACATAATTTGAAGTAATATTACTATAAAATTAAAAAAAAACCACCATTTCCAAACGAGTTGTAGGGAATAAAAATACAATACGTTACAATATTTATCATGGCTTAACTTATATTTATAAAACTTGCATATTACAATGAATACTCTAAGAAGAATATATTGATATTTTGTGACTGAAAAGGTTATAATTCAAAGTCAAGAAAAAAAATTTTTCTAGATCGTAAATTGTGGGAATAATTGACAATTACAAACTAATTTTCACTCAACAAAAGGGCAAATTATAATGTTAAATGGGTCGTCGACGGTGCAAACAAAATTTCGCTTGATTATGTAATCCGGTATAATCAACGCATCGTGTTGGCTCGCTTCTGGAGCGATCACGCGACAAAATGTGATGACATGACGGTACTTTGATGAAATTTAAAACGAGGTTTTATTTAATGTTACCTAACTTACTATTACTCTTTAGTTTCTTCTACTATATAAAAAAATATGTCAATAAATAAATATTTCAACTATATAATGTTAGAAATATTAACGGAGACATTTATTTCAGTATGTTTTACGTGACAGGTCTAGAAATATTATAATAAGAATAATACAAATTACTTGTAGTAATTAAAAACTGATCATTTAACTATAATCATATAATAATTTTATCTGACATAATGTAAATGAAAAATCATCTCCCTTCTTAGTTACTTCCAACTTCTTGCCAACCTCCTAAATCCGGTCTGCCACTGACATTTTTTTGACATAAAACTCAACATCTTTAATACAGCAATATCAAATTTGGTATCAGTATAGTATATATATATATATATATATATATATGTAGGTTTTTTATATTTTATACCAATTGTAACTTTTTATAAATTATTGTTAACAATAATAAGACACTGTCATAAAGGCTTGGGTCTAAAATTTTAAGTGAGGTTCAGTAAAAGGGTAATTAGTCTAGCTGGTGTGACATTCGTGACATTTTCAAGCCTTATTTAGCACTTCAGGCTCGCACCAAACCATGTCACTTGTTACACGCCCTTCTATTTCATAGGGAGAATACATTTTTCAATTACATATTTTTTTAATTGTTTTTTTGTTGACTTATTATATATGTTATACTTTATAGACTTTGGTTTGGGTTTCCGAATGTCTGTTGATAAAACATTACTAACAGCCGATGAATATCTCACTCCTCTCCTATTTTGAGGAGAAGATTTTGGAACTTATTCCACCACGTTGCTCCAATATGGGTTGGTTGAATAAGACATTGAAAATTAATAACTTTAACAAATATGCATAATCATGATGAGAATTTCTTAATTGTTATTTTAAATTTTTCTCTTTCTTTTTCTCACATTAGGGCAACATTTTTCACCTACGAAAAGGATAAAAAGTAAAAGGAAGTTGAAAGGTAAAAACATCTAAAATCGGACTTGGTTTTTGGACCATTTTTCATTCTAAGCCCTATACATTCGTGTTACCTATGAAAGACATATTGTAAGCAAATTTGAAACCTCCATTAATCAATCAGGTCAATTTATTAGTTACTTAAAATAAATATCCGTAACCGTAACAACCTGTGAATGTCCCACTGCTTGGGCTAAAGGCCTCCTCTACCTTTTTGAGGAGAAGGTTTTGGAGCTTATTCCACTACGCTGCTCCAATGCGGGTTGGTGGAATACACATGTGGCAGAATTTCAGTGAAATTAGATGCAAGTTTTATCACGATGTTTTTCTTCACCGTAAAGCACGAGATGAACTCTAATCATAAATTAAAAGCACATGAAAATTCAGTGGTGCTTGCCCGGGTTTAAATCCACGATCATCGGTTAAGATTTACGCGTTCCTACCACTGGGCCATCTCAAAAAAAATGTCACCAACATTATTCAGGCAGATTATAAATCTATGCTTTTATGGCGTCATTCATAACTTGGAGAGCTTCACTATTCAAATTCGTTTCAAGCTTCGTTCGTTCTAGCAAGTTAGGGTCCAGTCAGTCAGTTTATGGTTTTCCCAATCCCTTATCCCACTTTTCAATTTCGGATAACTCCGCTAAAGAGCGACATTTTGACTAGCTTTACCATCGTTCGTGTAGAAGTGTCACAGCCACAACTGCACGGCGGACTGTGCTATGTGACTGCAGTTTTATTACTGCAGATCGTACAATTACCATTTTCTCGTAAATCAATTTTTGTGCTTCATGTATAGTTCGAATGTTCATTGGATACGGTGCGTATACAGCCGTTCCTCACTAACATGGTAGAAGATTCAGTTGGCATATATGACAAGTTATTAAGATTAAAAGGTAAATATTTGTTGTCTCCCGTTTTTAGCAATAGCAAAGTGCTTATTCGTATATGAAATAAGCTTGTAATTTAAATAAATTTTGCTTTCTAAAATATCTAATAAGATAAATAAAAAATAAGGCTTCTCTTGAATTTTTACCAATCCCATATGCGGTGGTCCTTTATACGATACGCTGTATATAATTACATTTTAAACTGAATTGAACTTTATTCTTCGCGACTTAAAGTCTAAGTTTAGTCTCGAAGTCTTCTGTTGTTTTGAATTAATTTCAACTTTGACACGAAATAAATCACGTGGCCCGCATCTTGATTAGTTGAGGTTACGATTATAAATCGGCTTCTGTTTTTCCTACCTTTGATTTATATTCAATTTAGTGTCACCTTGTTGTTTATTAAATAATAATTTAAATTTGTCACGGTATAAATAATTTCATGTTTTGGTGTTGCTTATAAATTTGTACGAAAATTTATTTCGTTGAAAATCTAGCTTAGATTATTTAAATTGAAATAATGAAAATAAATGTTTTTCATCACGTACTATTTCAGACTTAATTTTATTTTGTTAGTTGTTTCGTTTAGTTTAGTTAGTTATTGCTTTCATAAATATCGATCTGATCTAGACCTTTAAATAACTTTCCTTTTACATAGGCTGATTTGAGAGCATCAGCATTAAGAGTATCAGAGATCGTGATAGGTTATCTAAGTTAATATAAAACCCAACATTGGTGGAATTGAGTAAAATTTATCAAAACAATTTGAAATATAATATCAGAGAGAACAAATAAATAGTTGTTATCAGAATGTTTTAGTATGTATAAGCTGAAAGTAAAAACAATTAAGTTATCGCTTTGAATAACATTTGAGAATTCAACTATCAGTTTCTAGTGAATCTGACGGGTCAATTAATTCTAACTTTAACGGATATGGATTTTAATTACATGACTTAGTATGAGATATGATGCTTATATATCGTTCATTTGCAACTAATCCTAATGACAACTGTCCGGAGCCACGAGTTGTAATTTGCAGTTTGTTAAATAGTTCTTGTTTAGAACAAGACGATTTTGTTTTCCGTTTTTAATTATTGTATTTCGTGTTACATATTTGAAATAATTAACAAAATTTACATTTAAAATACTTGATATTAGTATTACTCGAATGCAGAATCCGAATATTTATAAAAGTACAAGTATTTACGTTCTTTTTTAATATACCTCAATATATATACTATCTATATATGTATATGTATGTATGGAGTTAATGAAATTCATGATAAAAAGTTACAAATAGTGAACGGTCAGCAGATAAATAAATACTTATATATTCTTTATTTTTATAATTAGGTACTTAATATTATGCATATTAAACATATTTTTATATAAAATTTCAAATACTGAATAAGCTTACACTAATGTTTTACCCAAAAGTTATATCATAGCTTAAAATATGTTTTTATTGTATGTACTCATTTTCAAAAATGTACAGTAACTCAAGTTATCTAGCAATTGCTAAAAATCTTAAATAAAAGTAAATGAAAGAGCAATTAATGGTATTGTAAAAAAATGGAATCATTTTTACGTCGGAAGTACTTCGCTTAAACTTTATAATATGAATTATATAAACATCATCCCAATTTTAACATTATGTGTACTTTTACATATCTATCACGTAATCATGAAATTTTGAGTTTAAATTTATATATTTTTTTTATGGAAAAGGGAGGCGGACGAGCATATGGGCCACCTGATGATAAGTGGTCACCAACGCCCTTAGACAAATGTTAACCATCACTTACATCGTCAATGCGCGACCAACCTTGGGACCTAAGCATTTATGTCCCTTGTGCCTGTAATTACACTGCTCCTGTTTGAAGGATGAGTGAGCCAGTGTAACTACAACTACAATGAACGTAATATATTCCTTCCAGAGGTTGGCGGCGCATTAGTCATGTCAGGAATGGTTCTTACATTGCCAGAAGTATTTCTTACATTGCCAATGTATATGGCCATTGGCCTTTTCCCGTCCCAATAATATAAAAAATCGTTTTATTTGATAAATAAAATATATCATAAATTTATTTTTAATTTACATTACATTAAAATTCTTAAAGAAAGATATGAATAATCATTGTTAAGTATCAATTACTTATGTAGCTATTTCTCAATAAATAAAGAAGCGGTAACATCTTTTAATAAACATAACAATGCGATATCCACCCCTTTTGTATTTTACAATTTTAATTAAACTTCAGTTTGAATGTGTTCTATGACAAACTGTATACAATAAATATAATTTTCATATAATTGCTATTGAAAGTTTAGCTAAAACTTGAAATTAAAGTGGGATAATAATCCTGAAAAGTAATTTAAAATTTACGTTTTGTAAATTTCAAAATTCATTTTAAAATTTTAGTTATTTGATGTGCTCTTTTAAAGTTCATACATTTAGTGGTAAAATCATTCATATTTTTTTAAACATCAATATTAATTACCTTCAAAGTATTAACTATTTATTTTCGAATTCAAATGAGACCACAATTTTTTTTTGTATAAAAACATAATCAAAATCACAATTGGCAAAATTGTTAAAAAACAAATACAAAACAAAATAAGATCTCATATCCTTCTTTCTTTTGTCTCATATTATGTCCATACTTTGTTAATAATTATAGTCAATACTATCTTCAGAAACGTATTGTTTCCAATTATACTTATCAAATGGTTATATGATAAATCTAATTTTGTCTAAAAATAATTGCTTGTATAATAACGTTACCAACTTATACGTTTACTGTGCATTAAAAAGCACAATAAAACACTTTATTAAAAAAGCGTTGATAATAATATTTCAACATTAAACAAAACGATCTAAAAATTATTACACGAAGTGGCACGAGAAGACATAACCCTTTTATTGTGTGACAAAATAACTAAATAATAATAATAAATGAATCTAAAAAGTGCTATTTTCGTATTCCTAAAGTATTACTATCTACCAGTATTGCGTATGAATTTAGCACCAACGAGGGAATACAATAAATACATATTTCATGAAGTGCTATTGAATAACAATCGTGTACGCCGGACGCGAATACTGACACATATTAAAATGGACTCTTGCCTTTAAGTGTATTGGATTTTTACGCGGACTTTTGCGGGTTTTTTTCGCCTTTTTTCGCGAAAATTTTACATTCAACATGTAAACTGGATTGTAGTGAGTTAAATTGTAGATATTTTGTTGTTTACTTTCAGTTTGAAATGCTTTTTACTATATGTGTCCAAGCCGAGATGGCCCAGTGGTAAGAACGCGTGAATCTTACCGATGATCGTGGGTTCAAACCCGGGCAAGCACCTCTGACTTTTCATGTGCTTAATTTGTGATTATAATTCATCTCGTGCTTTACGGTAAAGGAAAACATCGTGAGGAAACCTGCATGTGTCTAATTTCACTAAAATTCTGCCATATGTGTATTCCACCAACCCGCATTGGAGCAGCGTGGTGGAATAAGCTCCAAACCCTCTCCTCAAAAAGGGAGAGATGGCCTTTAGCCCAGCAGTGGGACATTCACAGGCTGTTACGGGATACGGGATATGTGTCCGTATTTTAATTCCATGTTAAGCATTATGTCTTTTTTAATTCCATTATCAGAACGATATTGAATAATAGTTGATCGTGGTGCTTTAACGTCGCTCGGGCAGATTAGAATATAACCACTCCATAGATGACGGCCATTTCATAGATTATATTAAGAGGAATAAACATCAGAACTAACTTTTTGATAACAATACAACAAAATAACAGCTAAACAGGTCTAAATCAGTTAGAGACAGAACAGTGTCACAAAAACTCGTTTTCTTTTTTCGTAAGAAATTTATGCAACGCGTCAGCCCTAAATAAATAAAGTAAAGGAAAGTGAATTGTGATTATGAAAATAGAATATTCAAAAATTTTTGTGTTTTTTTTTCTGTCAATATTGTATACTTATTATATTAATTAATTACAATACATATGTTATCAACATACACACCAATCTATCTCCAAATTGATTACTCGTGAAATTCCCGTTGCAAGGTAAGACCTCTTTCCCCGTTAACCAATACTAAATTTCATCATAATTGATTCAGTGGTTTAGCTTTAAAAGCGTAACAGACAGAGCTTATGTTGCATTTATAATATAAGTATAGACTTAAAAATACAAATTAAACACAGATATTTCTATCAACGGCGTGTAATCTTGGGATCTTTTCAAGTAGAAATCAATTGCAAATGTATAAAAACGATTCTAAATCACCAAATTAATGTTAAAACATATATTTTATCACTGATTAAATTACAGAAATAATTATATTTCGCGCTCTCGAAAAAGCCATCGCTTACTACGAAACACGCAGTTGCAAGCTAATGCTTAGGTATTTACGTTGAAGTTACAATGAAATCCTCCGCTTCTCAATTCGTTTGGCATTAGTATGTACCTGCCATTGTCCTGGCACAATGCCGCTGCATTTCCCTCTCTAGATTTAAATAGGCTGCTTTCGATGGCACAGCTAATGCGATCGGGCTTTGAGTCCATCCCACTCGAATGACTCATATAAAGTCACTTGAATCAGTTGCTAATCGCATGGGATTATAAGAGAATGGGCACCGCTGTGTCGAAAACCAATATTGTGTGAATGCGCCGTGTTAAATGGTTGAACGTCTGACGTAAAATTATGACATTATGGAAATTGAATTTCAAATTATTTTAGTTATATATAATATATAATGTACGTGTCGCAAATATTAACGAATGAAAAATAGTATGATAGAATTAATGTTAAGTTTTAGAAGTAATATTTAAAAATATATAAACATATGTTTCGTTTTTTATTAAAATTTAATTTTTTGAGGCGTGAGTTATAATCTAGACAAGCACCAGCAATTTTTACAACATTTTTTAGTACTTAAGTTGGTAATAAAAACATCTTTAGTAAAAACAACATATGATGGTTGAATTTTTAGATCACGTGTTGCTATTAAACTCCCCTGATCAACAAGGTGGAATAATTTTTCGCGTTTTAATAAAGTCAAAAATTAGTGAAAGTTTTACTTAATAGTCTAAAATTTTTATTTTTTCATTTTCTTTAATTCAATGTATCTTGGCTATATAAGAAAATAATTGTGCTAAAAAATATTCGGAATTGTAGATATTAATTATAGTAAAATGAATGGTGTAATAGTGGCTTTTAATGTTAATACTTACGCTTCAGACTAGGGGTGCATTTCAAAAGCTGTTTAATTTATTGATTTATTAAAAAACAAAATAAAAATATTAAATAATACTAGATTAGTGGCATGCTTACATACATTAATGCACTTAAACATATGTGGAAATAAGAACATGTGAAAATCCTACAACACATGATATAGTGAAACCTCTTAACGTTAGAAGCGCGCAACTTAAAAAAGTACTGAAATTCGACTTCAAAAATATTCTCGTACGTTTAAAAAGAACTATACTTTCAGAAAATAATGATAAAATACAATAATTTAATATAGCAAAACATATGAATTATTAATATATTAATGAAATCCAAGTACATTTAATGTATTAATATCTAAGATACCTAGCTTATATCAACACATAGAATAGAGGCACACTTAGACGCACGAAATTGCCAATAAGCCACCAATTACACCGAAGAGTACACGCCACAATGAGCACGGAGTTATGTTGCGCTCGAAACGGCTTTCATCGAATGCATCCCGCGGAACAACGCCCTGAATTACCTACGCCTCCATTAGTCGGAGTCATGTTACACAGTTACTTAATTATTTAATATTATGCGAGAACTTAATTATGTCCTTATGTACTTAAAATGAGCCGAGATGGCCCAGTGGTAAGACCGCGTGAATCTTAACCGATGATCGTGGGTTCAAACCCGGGCAAGCACCACTGAATTTTCATGTGCTTAATTTGTGATTATAATTCATCTTGTGCTTTACGCTGAAGGAAAACATCGTGAGGAAACCTGCATGTGTCTAATTTCACTGAAATTCTGCCACATGTGTATTCCACCAACCTGCATTGGAGCAGCGTGGTGGAATAAGCTCCAAACCTTCTCCTCAAAAAGAGGAGAGGAGGCCTTTAGCCCAGCAGTGGGACATTCACAGGCTGTTACGGTACTTAAAATTGCGTAAACTTAATGCTATTTATCTCTAAGCTATTTTTAAAAATAGACTTCAGTTTAATGTAGTTATTTCGATCTTGTTAACAATATTTTTTTTATTTTAATGATTAATTTAATAATAATAATAATAATTTTATCTTTAACGTCACATATCAGGCGCAGAACATCGAACACGAGACTTCGAGATGTACAGTCACTAGACCAATCATAAAATCATTAAGAAAAAATTTAAGGTCACTTTTCAAAAAGTACGTTAGAAGTATTTCGTATTTATAAAATAAAATTGACTTGAAATATTATCCTTCGAATTGCACTACGGTGTAACAGCCGTATCCATTAAGCGGAGAAGACACAATTTGCAGCGGGCGGCCGGCACGCCTCAGGTGCCACCAATAGCCTAATTAAAGGAGAAAGAACTCCAATTCTCTTTAAGTGAATTAAAATTGCTTTTCATTGCGTCCTGTGTAACTAGGATTTACGTTTCGCGTCTACACCGCTTTAATTGTTTTCGTTGGAGGCTCCGAACTCATTTTATGTTTATTTTATTGCGGTGTTTTAGGCAATTTGTTCGGGAGGCCACCGCGATTTTTAATTCCACTGTAAATTTCTACGATCTACTTTATTTGACGATAAGTAAATATTTATGCTTATTTGTTGTTTTATTTTCGTTATAATTATAATATATCCTAGATTAACAAACAATAACACAACAATACTAAGCAGTACTTAGTATTGTTGTGTTCCGGTTTGAAGGGTGAGTGAGCCAGTGTAATTACAGGCACAAGGGACATAAGATCGTAGTTCCCAAGGTTGGTGGTGCATTGGCGATTTAAGGGATGGGCAACATTTCTTACAATGCCAATGTCTAAGGGCGTTGGTGACCACTTACCATCAGGTGGCCCATATGCTCGTCCAACTTCCTATTCTATAAAAAAAAAAATACAAAACTTATTTATAGCTTACACCAATAGGTGAAACAAATAGAAAGGTGATATAAAATGTGAAGAAGGACTCAAAACATTCTCGTTCAGTTACATTCAATGACGGAACCATTAAAGAAATTATTTTTAACAACACACATAATAATTATAAGTATAAAAACTAAAGTGCTATGTACACTTGAGATGCATATTAGATATACTATTATTGTTTTATAAATTATTTTTTTCAATGCTTTATATGTATGTTATAAGGACCTAGTTGACTGAACAATTCTTACTAATTACATAAGGTTACTCTTAAAAGTGCGATACAATTAACAATAGTTCAAATATTATCATTGAAAATAGTAATAAATTATTTTATCTAAACAATGTTATTTAAAGAGAACGTTTTGAATAAATTACCTCGAGGTTGAAAAAACAGTGCATTAATTCAAGATTCCATAATTCGCCTGTTTCATTAAATATTATAACGATGAACATTTTAACGTTAAAATGTTGTGAAAACGAACATGGTTCAGTGGTTTTTCTGCATAAATATAACAGTAACTTAAATAATATGTACATTGTTGAAGTGGTTTTGGGTAAAATCAATGAAACAATGCGATGAAGTATTTTTAATAAGATATCTTTTGTTCTATTTTTAAAAAGTTATTTTTTGGTAAGAACTTAGTTATATAAATAGTTCAATCTTTAATTAATAGGGTTTTTTCTCTTTGGATGCTTAAAGATTATATATATAGTATTAATATATTTTATTTATATCGCCGAATATGATAAAGTCTCGCAAGGGATCAATTACAGTTATTGAGTCATCTTTCACGAAACACAAAACCGGTGATATACAATATTTATATTATACATATACGGGTATAATATATACAATATAAAACGTCAAAGCTTTGCATAAAAAAATACAGAAAAATCTAATTTATACTTTCAGGTAAACTGTAAACATAAACAAAACGATGCAAGAACAAATTTCAAAGCGGAATCAAAGTGCCAAGTCAAATGAGATTCCGATCTAAACGAACGCACTTTATGTACGCAGTTTTAATAAAGGCCTATGAGTGAGCACTGTGACGTTTATCCGTGACATCAAAGAGTACCACACACGGGGTTCAGATGTCAATTAACTTCAATCAGTACTGCATCATCGCACCTTGATAGTTAGAACTTGTGAGGCTTATTGCTGGATATTGGATGAAAGAAATGCCATTTCGATGTTTGAAATTTTCAGTCGCTTTTATATGGATCGAATGTTGATACAAAAATTGGAATTGGAATTTTGTCAGGAAATGGGTTTTATTTATCTATAACAAATATTTTTTGTGACGTCAGATACCGCGCTTAGATTTACGTTTGCGTGCAAATGAAATCCGAAAAACCTTTACATATCATTGTAAACATACGAATTGGCGAAATGGAAATATACCGTCGACAAAAATGTCGAAGATATTATTTGCAAAATATCTTTTTTAGTTTGTTATACTGACGCATCATTATATTATATGGAATGAATTTCAAATGAGAAAAATCTTTATTAGGAAATGGTTCATGTCCAAAGCGGAGTCTATCAGCTCTAATATGTTCGTGGTTTCGTTTTTTGAAGTTGTGATCATAAGTTTTAAAGGATTTTTAATCATAAAAATATTGTGCTGAGATATTATGATTAATAAATATTTGAAGATCAATACAAAGATTAAGCATTACCCATTCTTTTAAATATAAATCTGCATCCACACATGAAGTGATGTTGGCATTATATTACAATAGGATCTTGTAAAATGACTCATTTGAGTCTTTTATTAAATATGTTTTGATTATTTTATAAGTAGGCGTATAGTTAAATGAAAACCCTGATGGTAAGCAACATCACCACCTATAGAGACTGGCAATGCTAGAAACAATCATTTTTTATGCCACCAACCTTGGAAACTAAGATGTTATGTCTCTTGAAGTTATACTGGCTCACTCAACCTTCAAACCGGAACGCAACAATACTAAGTAAATCTATCAAGTGGTAGAATATGAGTAGGTGGAACCGACCCCAACGGGCTTGCAAAACCATACCACCTAGTATAATAATTAACTTATTTAAGCGAATAAAAACTATAAAATTTTAAACTAAAAATTTCTAAAAATTCTAAAATTAATTTAATTTATTTATTTAGTACACATAGCTGCACATACAACATTTTTCACTGACCAATAAAACAAAGAGAGGATTTCGAAAAAAGAATTGAAACAATAAGTGGTGACGCGCAATCGACAGATTGAACTTGATTGAAATTATTTCAAATCCATTATGCAAATTAAACGGCCATGTCCAAACCGGAGTCTATCAGCTCTAATGAATACGTTCGCGGTTTAGTTTTGTGAAGTTGTGGTCACAAGTTTTGAAGGCTTTTTCATTTAAATTTTATAGTTACCGCGTTTTTCGTTACATTCGATTAATGTGGATGTACGAGTATGTACTTACGTTATTATTTATTATACAATGGTATTTAATTACGAGTATAATTCGAACATTATATACATTATTATTGTTATTGAATGTCTGTGATTATGTTTCAAATAGCAACTAGTATCAAAAGCATTACAGTAAATAAAAGCCGCACTCAATTCAAAGGAATTCTCATGGTGGGTTTGTGCATAACAATGACCGGTATCATACATTACCAGTGTAACTACAGCCATAACGTCTTAGTTCCTAATGTTGGTGGCGCATTGGTATACATACCAATAAAGCGAAAGTTATTAGAAGTAGTAAGAATTAAGTTGTTAGAAAGTTAGTTATTTCTTACAACACCAATGTCTATGGGCGGTGGTGACCACTTACCACCAGATGACCCATTTGCTCGTCCACCTACCTTACCGTAATAAAAACCTCAGATATTATATAAATAGTGATAAAAACAATATTGATATGCTTTGATTTGATGAGTAAGCCATTAATGTTATAACTTCGATCATGGTGGAGTAGCCATATTTAATATTCGATGTTTATAGCTAAGAAATGTATTGTGGTAATATAAGCGTACCTTGCTTAATTCGATTTATCATAAGATAACTTTGTATATTGACTGTAAGCCTACATATTCAGAAGTCGCACGTTCGTGTATTATTTCGTAGTAATATTTATTATAGAGCTAATGTCTGCCATAATATATTATATTTACAAAAATTATGTAGGTTGTGGTGGTTAAATATAATCATCATAAAAAATAAGAATATTACATTAATTAAGTTAGTTCCATATACTTCCTAGTAAGGGAAAACACTTCTCTTTTAAGATGTCATGTATATGTTTTATTAAAATAAATTGCAAACGACTAAGTCTTATAAATCATATCACTTTCAATGTTGAAAAATGACAAAACAAAGACCATACAATAAATAAAAAATAGCTTCTATGACTAAAAACAATAAAGATAAACTTATGCTATTAATTATTTTAAAATGAACACAAATCAAAAATCATACAAGCAAATCCATCAGAACGGATTTCGGAGTTTGGCTGCATATTATTTTGATCCATTATTAAAATTAAACGTGAAAGTGTTGAAAAATTAAATTTCAACTGAGCCTATCATGGCCTCACGCCGAATAATTGGCTTATCCCTTACCGTAATGGAAGCTTTTCTGAATCCCGTTGTCACAGCCAATCACATTTGAAGAAGTGTAATAAGATTTCAGCATTGGTTGTAATGGAATGGTCAAGAGCAGTTTTTTATCCTCTATTCACACGCGCTAATATACCAGCAGGACGCCCGACTTCATCTGGATTGAACAATTATTTTATTTGTCCTTTATTGCACACAATTTACAAACATATTATAAAATATAACATATAGCATGCAAAGGTTGCCTTATCACTTAAAGTGGTCTCTTCCAGGCAACCTCTGTAAAGAGAAATGTTTTTTTTTTTTTTAGCTAGGATCACTAATCGGGCATAGAGTGCGAACAACTTATACTTAAAATTTATTGAAAGCTTAATACAAATATGTAATATATCAACATACATACTTTTATATATATATATATATATATGCACTTATACATGCATACATAGTTTAGTATATATTAGGAAGGTATCAAATTGAAAACTAACTCGTCACAGAAAGTGTTTGAAGAAAGTCACCGGCAAATAAGAAGGTGACTTTTTCCATAATTTTGACGAGCTGGTTGGGGTGGTTGGTAGATACTTGCCTTTCACGCCGAAGGTTAAGGGTTCGATTCCCACCCAGGACAGATATTTTTGTGCATGAACATGTCTGTTAGTCCTGAGTTTGAGTGTAATTATCTATATAAGTATATATTTACATGAGAAAAGTAGAATATCAGTTTTCTGGTTTCCATGGTACAAGCTGTGTTTAATTTGGGATCAGATGGCCGTGTGTAAATAATGTTCCAGGATATTATAATTTTATTTGAACTTTTTAGCTATCTTAGAGTTCTATGTACGACTACGGTATCGTACACTACACATACCACATATGAGAAAGACCTCTTTAAAAAGTTAGCCTGTTTTTTTGCATGGAATATACGAAGTTGACTATCACCATAATCATTTCGTTGCGCGAGCGTTTTTTAGGACAAATATGTTCTAAGTTCATTCGAGAGACACTGCAGCCATTATTCTTTTTAAAGTTTTTAATAATAATAAAATATATATTAAAATTACAAGCAACAAATTATAGTTTAATAACATAAAATATGTAGGTAAATAGTTGATTGTACTTAGCTTGGCACTATTCGCTCATACCGCAGTATTTTTCTTACTCTTATCATTTTTATACCCGTCGTAATTTCTAAGAGGAAGGTCCGATTTGAATAATTTAAAGAGGAATTTACATATATATAATCAAACTTTATTATTAAACTATTTAATTGGATGGGGTTTAATATAATGATTCGAATGTCGTTTTTTCGATTCTATCCGTATTTTAATTGACTAATTTGGACAAAGAGCAGTTGTTGTGATTTAACTAAATTAGATTATTACAATTTTTGCAAGAATTACTCTTTTTTTTAAATTAAATTAAAATATAGGCTATGTTACTCGCTGATAATGTAGCTTTCTGTAGGTGAAAGTTTTTTTTTAATTCAGTTAATAAGAAATACAATATACAAAAAACATAATTATATTTATAGTATTAGTATAGATATTTATGTAACATTGAAATAAAAATATATCTTGTTCATATAGGTTAAAAGAGAACTTTAAATTCGATTATATTAAAAAAAAGAGATAACTAAATAATATATATAAAGATATAAAAAATATATACAATATTTTGTGCTCAATGTAAAGATATCTGATTTTGTTATAGAATTGAATACATTCTCTCAAAAGGAATGTATGCATGCATTGGCAGTGGAATCGCATTCGTGCTATAAGCTATCTTCTTCTTCTATCTTTAATTCTCGTGTTTATGCAGTTTTTGTCCCTGTTTCTTTGATACTATTAGAGTGAATAATACATATAGTGAGCTAGAAGTTTCTACAGTTTATAATATAAGTTTTACTGAACCGGGAATAAAGTATGGAAAAATAATGTAATTAAAATACATAAATGTTATTTTTGTTTGTCTATTTTATATGTTTTTGAAACTTTTTTTTTAATATGTTTTTGAAAACTTTTAATCACTTCTTTTTCAACTTTTCTTCGCAATGTAATGCTTTCTCATTCAATCGAAAAATCAGTACTAGTAAGCCTCACTGTCTCGAATTATGCACGTAAAATACAGATTCATTATTCGAAGTGTTTAATTTGAAGTATATTTGTTGAAAACGTAGAATTAACTATAACAAGTAAACGAAAAAAACGCAGTTCCAAATTTAAAATAATCAATTTCGATTTCCGAACGTATCCGTAAAAAAAAGGTAATTGACGTGTAGAAAATAAAAACTGCAACATTTGTTCATGGTTGTTATTTGACTAGATCGATAGAACTCGCTCCATTGACCTGTGCGAGATAATATGAAAGTTGAATGATACTATGCCCGTCCTATCGGAAAATAGGAGTGGATCTTTACTTCTTCAAGTCCCCAGTAACAATGTCGCGTACTGTTACCGGCAGAAGTGTTAGTTTTCTTTTGTGCTGCCCGTCTGTTTTTCTACTTACGTTTACTTTGAAAATTATAGTTTCAATGGAGGTAGCACTGCTTGAAAACTTCCTGTTTTAGATAAAGTTTAAAAGAAATACTTTGAGATGTTATATCGATATCAAGTAACTTGTTCTTTTTCTTTTACGAATGGATATTTGAATGATTTATTTTCATTATTACTTTTGTATCTTTTGTCGACAATTGTCAGTATTCAGATCAATATTTATACGGTATATTAAGTCATTTTCTATATTATATTGATTCCTAGCTATATAACAATCTTAACTTTTAGGGTATCCACTCAAGGTCAATACTTTTTAATTATTCTAAACTTAACTATTCTATTTAACTTAACTAAGGCACTGTAATATAAACTTACAAAACATATTATATTATTATTATTAAAGACGCGAAATCTTAGGGAATATATATGAATATATAGAAAACCTGGGCTCCTAATCGTGAAGACACTTCATGGGAGCCAAGGGATGTTTGATTATGGGACAGGAGAAAGAAAGTAGTTCGTTCGTTCGATCTTAAGACACGGCAATCAAACGATACGATATAGAAAGGAATTACGTCGTAAGTCAAAATTAAATCATGGACAAGAAATAACATTCCAATCTACGAACTAAATAAAATATTTTTTATATAGAGGTTTGCTTAATTTTTTTTCAAGTAACAAAAACCGTTTTTTATACTTTTTTTGGTGACGAATGTACCGTTAAGGGCCTCAGAAGTTGAACGAAGTAAATCGTAACTCAGTAGAATCCCCACAAGCATTCAATCGTCGAAACTATTGGGAGTTTCGGTAGTGCCTAAAGATGTCACAACGATGGACAACTAGGTTGCTATGAAATTGTTCCCGAGAGAGAAAAAATTGACTACTTTTTGTTTATAAGCACTTTTATCCATACCCGAATAATATATATATATATATATATAGTAGATTATATATATAACCGGCATGTATGTGTCACATCATACACATACATGTTGCTTTAATTACCATTATTCAGAAAGTGATATAAGGCATTGACTATAATAATTAAAACAATATAAATGCAAAATGTAGTATATCACCGTAAGTCGTCTGTCAACATTTCACGAGTTAAATACAAAGTGAGTTCAGGAAAGGAATGCAAGCCGCAGATAACGTCACTTACATATATTATATACCGTATACGTCATAGACTTATCTGAAGACAATTTGAAGGTGTACAAATCTTTCATACAAGGCTTTTTTTTATCACGTCAAAAACTCCTGAAATGACATTTATTTCTTTGACTGCACTAACGAATAATGTAATGATGTATGTATTTATGTATGTAATGATAATGTAATGAGCTATATCTTAAAATATATCTAGTATAATAAAACATTCTATATACGCCATAACCACTGTGAAACTAAAACGTAGTCTTTAGTGAATCAAAAACATATCTTCAAGGAATAAATACGCCCTTTTAAATGACTTAAAAAAAGAAAGAGATTCTCATTTCATCGGTATACATGTCGAGATAACCTTTATGTAACAGCACTTAACTTAAGTCAAAAACTTAAGTCCTATTAATTTTAAGTATTTAGTGTATATTTTGGTTTTGGTTTGGTTGGTTGTCCTAAATAAATAAATTGACAAAAGTCAAACATGCACGACATACATACGCGATAATTTCATTACTAGATCAATCGTTTCCAATGATTATGTTTTCACGAATTATTTTGGCATGTGCTTAAGTTAGAATATACATTCGATTTTTTTAAAATAAATAAATAATTACTTTGTAGATTTTTTATACCTTTATTTTATTTATTGTATTTCTGGTACATATAAAAAAGTTAAATGTAATAAATATATAGTTGTATTAATAGATTTAAGTTGGTGCGTAATTAAGTTATATCTAAGTGAATCTTCATTGTATTACAGCGTTGTAAGATTCTCTCTCAGGATTATGTGTTTTATTTCAAATCTCTTACCGATGTCCTCGCGTAATTGTGGATTACGAAGCGTGTCCTCATTTGTCTTCCACTTAGTGAGATTTTTTTACAGCTGCTTCTGTTTCAGTAGGTATTTCTTATTGTTTTATATTTAAAGCGCTAAACGTGCTATGTTTTCTAAATAATTTTTTCATTAAACTACAATTTTTTTTTTTTAAATCAAATATACCTAATTTGATATTTCGTAGTCAATTGATTAAATATTAGAATTATTCAACATTTTTCCTTTGTAAATAAGTTTTCTTGCGCCAAATATTATAATTTAAGGCGGTTTTCAATTACAACTTTCGATATTGAAATGACTTTCGTCTGAGTTTTTTTAATAACACTAATATTTTCGTTGTAAAATTTTCAAATATAAGTGAACAAGATTACGAGACAAGTAAACAATTTTCTTTTTCGTTATCTGTTCGAACTAAATTCATTTTACTTCACACTAAACATATATTTATTTATTCCGATGTTTATGACATTTTTAAAACAATGCCATATGTTACTTATATGTTTATTTATTATTATTTTTTATAGAATAGGACGGTGGACGAGCTTATAGGCCACCTGATGGTAAGTGGTCACCAAACGCCCTTAGACATTGGCACTGTAAGAAATGTTAACCATCGCTTATATTGCCAATATTCCACCAACCTTGGGACCTAAGATTTTATGTCCCTTGTGCCTGTAATTATGTATAAATGTATACTCTATACTTATAATAGAAAGAGTGAAATACGAGTAATATAATTTTACAATTGTAATTTATCACTTCAAAATTAACTCAAACCAGATGTTTTATGGCTCAGACGCGTTAGTTAATAATTCCCTTTATAGTCTGTTAACTTGGTTACTGGCTTAGCGACCTCTTTGGTTAAGGTTGGTATACTTTTATATATTTTAAACCCTATAACTATTGAAATAGAGTACACATTTAAAAATTCATAGGCCAGGTTACGTTCATTTAAGCTCTCTAAATATTTGTACATACGTTCGCATCCAATGGAGTTACTAAACATTCCGCTATTTGAATCGCTGGTAATATTGCTCTCCTTTATTGAATTACATTTCAATTTTGTTCAGTATTTATATTTATGTTTGTGGAAATTTGAATTGAAAATGATACTAAATACAATGTGATTTCGTGCGTGCTCTCAAATCATTTGTTAATTTTAAAACAATATAATATGTTAGTCAAAATTATTGAAATTTATATTATCGTGTTATTGGAATCTAGAGCAGCTTACAACTCTCATTATACAATTGTATTTGATTTATAAATCAATTGCATAACAAAGAACTGCTTACATTAGTAATTGAAGCGTTATACTATATCATATAAAACATACTTATATAGTGTTTGATGCTAAATTCAACCAGGTTTAACCGTAAGGCGTGTAGGTGACACACTTGGTTTTGTCCTACCACTCCCTCATCGTTTATTCTACCGCAAAACAGCAAAAACTTTGTATTTTTCTGTGCTAATTTGAAAGCTAATGTAACTAAAATACAAGAAACATAACGTCTTAGTTTCCAAGGTTAGCAGCGCATGCCCAATGTAGGGAATATATAAAAAAAAACCTACAGAGAAAATGTCAATTGTCGGTGGTGACTGCTTACCCATTAATATGTGCCTAATTATTATGTATTCCATTTGCCCTTCTACCTTTTTTTTTCTCGCTGGATTAACGACTATTTCGCGATTCCCTTACATGAAATAGAGGGGTAAGTGTGACTCACCGAAGCCTAGGGCGACCAGGGCACCGGAATACTTATACATAAAAACAAGCGGTACTCACTCCGTCTATCAAGGTATGTTAAGGAATTGCTTGCGAATGCGAGCGTGATGTTAAATACGGTGATATAATAAATGTGGTGATATACAATACGGTAACCGCGTATCGCTCTCACCGCTATGAGCTTTTGTGGCCTCCGTAGCATTGTGCAACATACGGCACCATGTAGCGTACCATACCAGCGTATAGGCACCAGCTTGGTGATTCCATTCCTCTCACGTCATAAGAGGCGGGCCAAGGTGGCAGCGGCATTGATGAGAGTCGGATAAAGTGCTGCCAGAAGCTCCATCTTCTGTCTAGGATTAATTTTCTATACCTGGTATACTCGTCCGCGTACCCATTTTATAAAAATAAAAAGAAATTAATATCCAATGTTTTCAGGGCATCTTAAAAATTAAAATAATCTTACATCAATAGTGACAAAATAATCTATTGTGAAAACGGTTACGCCTGACAAAATATTATATGTATGTAATAATACTTTTGGAACCGGAAAAGTTCGTATGTACCGGTTATAAGAGGAATTGATTAATTCCGGGGTTGGGTCTTCCGGATCCCTCTCGACATCGGTCAAAGTCGATAAAGCTGAAACCACACATGGTTTCATTGAAGAGAAAAACCCTTGAAATCAACATTTATTTGACTTGTACACAAAAATATAATTTAAAAAAATTTAATTGGTATTCGTTGATTTGTTTGTTTAATTGTTGGGATTATTTATTTAAAAGAATATGAAATTATAAAAAAAAAAAGTAACAACATGTAAATAATAAGGAGAATGTCGTAGGCATTTTTATACGACACATGCAGGTTTCCTCACGATGTTTTTTTTTACCATTCCATCATCACAATTTAAGCAAATGAAAATTCAAGGTCACCTGTATTTTAATAACGGAGCCATCTCAGCAATATTTATATTTATGTATATCATGAGATTACGATCAGGTAAGTATAAGGTGTATTACAATACAAAATACCCTTACCTGATCGCAATGTGACGCGTCTTTCTTAGAAGAGTTAGAGGGAACCCACGCTTGTTATCCTAATTTTTACCTGGAGATAATGAATTTAATTGTATTCCTTTTTTACGCAAATCAAAAACATTATTTAAAATTTCGGTTTTAAATACAAAATGTATTATATTACACATTTAATATTTAGTTTTTCTGTAGTCTGTTAAATCTACTAAACAGTTGACAGATAAATAAAGTTTTTCTACCTTATCTGTTTTTTTTTTTAAATTATATCGTTTAAAAATACCGCCATGTTCATAATAAATTTCATACTACAAATTGCTGTTTTTAATTTACAAAAACGTAGGCAAATATTTATCTACAGTAAACGAATTCCGTCCAAATAATTGTTTTTTTACCTCTGGCAATTCATACTCAGTTCATAAAACGTTATATGCATTCGAATAATAAACATTTAATCATTAATCTAAATTTATTCATTAAACTGCATTAATTATTCAACCCGTATTAATTTCAAACCAATACACGACAATGACACGCCTCATGTGCCACAAACTTAAAACGGAAACTTTTTGATACGCCAACCCGTAAATGCACTGAGACAGATTATTCTGCCTTTCATTCAAGGTACGTGTGACTGGTCAAAGAGACCCCTTTGATATTCAATGCTTTGTCGTTCGCATTTATTACTGGAGACTACACTTATGTTATTTTACTCATTAATTATATCTTGTTTAACTTTCTGTAAATAAAATATCGTTACGTAACTTTCTATCAAAGGCTTATTAAAAGTTTTCAGATTCGCATTCGAGTAGTTCTTTATGACTGTATTTTATTAAACTGTATCTTCCGTGCTATTTTTTTTATTAATTAGTCAGTCCAGAGAGTCTGTGTTATGTAAAGACTATAAAGTAGTATGAATTTTATTTATACAAATCATATGAAATGTTAAAAGAACGAAGATGTATAAAAAACCTGTAAGTCTGGTGCATTTTTCTTTTAAGAATCTCCGAGGAGTACGACTAAAGGTAATAATATTGGCTCCATTCACAAAGGCGGGCGTTATTAACAAGTTTCCACAAAGTGAGTTTTACGGAAATGAATCCGGTATTGTTGATCCGAGTTGAGCACTCTAGTTCGTCTATCACTTGCAGGGTTATTTGCTGTTTTTCACGAAGGTTGTCTCCCCAGAGAACTTAACACCGCAGGTTCTTTGTGAGATCTTGTGTAAATAAAGGCAGGGTGGCAGTCGGTAGCAGATGTATTTCAAAAACTATTTAAAGAGGTCTTATAGGTGATTGCCACAGATTTTTACAAAAGACCTTTTCAGTTTTGTAAGGCTCACTACAACTAAGTGACGTTTGTTCGTTTTGAAATACATTGACACTAAAATTTAATATAAAGTATTATATATCATATAATGTGAGTTAAAATACATAGTTATAATATAATAGTTACGTTTCAAACACAAATTAATTTTAGTTCATTTCAAAGATACAATATCATAATTGTAACATTGTTGGAGTTAACTATGTACTAATTAGGGCTAATTAATTATATTCAATTAATTTCCTTGGTAACAAAAAATAGAAACTAATGATATATTAAACATTACCGTATTCAGATCTAGATGTAGATCAGGCTCAGTCAAAATCAATACTAAATAAATTTATTAAACCATTTCATTCTATCTTTCAAAAAATCAAATGTCGTTAAGTAACTTTAAACAACGCGAAATACTAATTTTTTTCATTATATCAAAAATTATTATATTATAATTATTAGATTAATAGAACTAGTTGTTTCTTAATTAACGATTTAAAAAAAATGCTGATTAAGCTGATGATGAAAAATTTTATTATAGTGAACAAAGAGCGCGTAATTAAATCAAACATCGCCATTTTATCATTTATATTTTCAAGCCCATATTTTTAAATATAAGGTACTCCGTCCACCAGCTTAATCGTCATATTGGAAATAATAACTCCATCAGAGGATGCAATATTCAGCGTAAACCGTCGCTTCCTGTTTGTGGAAAGAGGAAATTCAATTACAAGACGATAAAAGTGGACGCTACGTGCCTCCGGAATCGCGATTTCATACCGCTATTAAGTTTATTTCAACGTACTGTCTTCGCTTCTGTAATGCTCTTTCGTATATTTATTGTGTGTCGTTAAAAAACGCACAAATATGCATCTTCGGACATCACGTCTTATAGTAATATTTATAGAGATTTTTCAGTCAAAATTGTCTCAATTATATCACTAAGAATAAGCCGTGTGTGTAAGGACACGTCATTTGTTTCGTGTGATTACAATAAATGTGGGTTTAAACGGAGTCTTCTATGAAAATAAGACAAAAGAAAATATGGTAAGTATAAATCCGAATCCAAATCAATAAAAAATTTCAATACGAGGATGTGAGATCATCAGTCAATGAATTTATTAACATAAGCTCAATTATTATTGACGACAGTCATATATCATACCTAATGAGGTATTGTAACTTTAAAACTTCCCATTGCTGGGCAGACACTTAGAGTTTATTCCACCCTATTTCAAAGCTGGTTCGTAAATATAGATGTGGCAGAATTTCATCCTGCTTTCAAGCTGCTTTCCTCACAATGTTTTTCTTCACAACTTAGGACGAGATGAATAATGAGTTATAAGCACAGATTAAGAGCATTAACCTTATTGTTGTCCGGGTTCACATGTTCTTATCACTACGATATCTCGATATCATTCCATAATAGTATATTAAGATGTAGTTATTACGGTGATGAATCCCAATGAGACCCATTGGAAACGATCTTGGTAGTCTAGATAGATATAATCCTCTCATCAGTTATTACTCATTCACTCTACCGCGAAACGAGAATAGTGTACACTGTATTGTATAAAGGGTGAGCCTGTATGATTAAAGGTACATCAAAAGGAAGTCAGACGATATTATAGTTGATATTACATTTATATATTACATTTTATAGTCAGCCCAGTTGTGGGACGTCTATTATATAAGCTGTTACTTTTTTTACGATAAAATTGATAAAAAAGGTTCATAAGACGCAATACACATTTTACCGGTTAAATAAAACGTTCTGTTTGGGCGCAACAATAAATAAGTTCGTAAAACGTTCATATAAACATTTCGTTTATATTCCCGTTTCGGTAATAAGTGTTCAGCGATCGAACAATCAATTGGTGGAAATGTATCAAAATGAAAACTTCCTTTAATATTCGATCGTAATAAATTTGCTTTTATGCATACTTTATATCGAGATTGGATGGTATAAAAACATTGGGAAATAAAAACACTTTTCGTAAAATTGCATAACTGTAATATGTAACTGTACTGCTTATTTCCATTAAATACAAATAATTAAATAAATACTCGATTGCTTGTTAGTCTTACTTATATACTTTTTTATTTTTTTTTATAGAAAAGGAAGGTGGACGAGCATATGGGCCACCTGATGGTAAGTGGTCACCAACGCTCTTAGACATTGGCATTGTAAGAAATGTTGCCAATCGCTTAAATCGCCAATGCGCCACCAACCATGGGAACTACGATCTTATGTCCCTTGTGCCTGTAATTACACTGGCTCACTCATCCTTCAAACCGGAACACAACAATACCAAGTACTGCTGTTTTGCGGCAGAATGTCCGATGAGTGGGTGGTACCTACCCAGACGAGCTTACACAAAGCTCTACCACCAGTAAATTTCATTTATCAAATTTTATTTTCATTTATCATTTTACGACGATTTGACTTATCATCTTGAAAATAATAAAATGAATTTTTAATTTTATACAGATTATGCGAAAGCTATTTGATTAAAATTTGTTATAAACTATTTCGATAAACATTTTATTATATAATATTGTGTGATTAAAGTCATCTACGTCCTCATTGTGACCACTTATGTATTGTTCGTATTTAAATTATTTAATTTGGGTCTCCTAATAAAACAGGTTGATAGTATGAGTACATCCTAAGGCTGGCTGACGATAATTTGATTTTTTGTGTTCTGTTAATGTTTATCATTATAAGTATAATTAAGGATTTAATATTAATAATTCTGTAATACAAAATAAATTAAATTATATAAAAAAATATATCGAATGCCGCTAATTGCACTGAATTGATTAATTATACTGAAATCTAAATTTAAAAAAATGTGAACGCTTTTTTATATACAACTGAAAATAATAATAAGGCACATAGTCATACACCTTTCACCACGATATTCCAATGCACCCTACATTGGAATATCGTGGCTAAAGCTTCAAGCCTTCTTCCCGAGAGGAGAACATGTTTTTACCCAGCAGTGGTACAGTTACTAAATAATGATTCTAAATATTTTCGACTTTAAATTAGAACCTTATTATGATAAGCATTGAAACTTTTTCTGCATATAAAAATTATCCTCGTATTTTTTCGTCGAATAATCGCCGTACGCTACATTCAACGGAATGGAATTTGACACTTCACGTTAGCTGTTTTTATTTAAGCATTTGAGAGCACGTTCGGTCTATAAATTTCGTGGTACTTAGTTGTACGTCATTCCCACTACCTCGGCTTTCAAGTGGCTCTCAACGAAATTGGCTGGACACGCCCGTAAGGCTCGCGCCAAAACATCTGCAATTTGTGACCGATTCAATTTTACAATACATGCAGAGATTTACGTGTTTGTGTGAATTATCGGTGTATATTTTCACGTTTCTACATTTTATTTTATTTTGTATAATTATAAGCTTTTCTATGATTTTTTGGACATGTGAACTTAATCATGTCATATGTACCCTGATTGAATTTAAAATTTAATTGGTAGCTTAATATTGATTTTGTTTATTCATGATTAAAAACCGTTTTTATATAGCCATATATATACTTATTTATATGTTATATATTTTATGATAGAAAGTCAAGTATTGAAATAAAATTTTAAACGTGATTATGTGATTAAGTAAATGAATTTAAAAAAATCAATAATCAATACATATTTTTATAAAAAGGAAAACAATATGAAAATTGCAATTCCCAAACAGTTGATAACAGCTGGGAAAGTCTGAAAGCTGGATTTAAGTTATGTACCTGCTTTACGTATGGAACCAGGATAAGTGGCTTCTCAAAATTGTCTCTCAAACGGTAATAGGCGACAGACGAACAATTCTCCCAAGGTACTTAGCGAATAGTTTCGCGGAAGAGTCAAAGGAACCGGGGCGCCGTCAAAGCTCGAAACAGAATGGTGTAAGATATGAGCAGACACGATATAACGTCTTAGGTGTTACGTTTGGCAGCACATTGGCAATATAACGTACGGAAACACACTAGAATTTTTATGTCTATAGTCAAAGGGAACTTTTTATAAAATCTATTGCGCTGTGTAAAAGTAATTGTGACATGATGGAATATGAAATAAATTTCCTGACGAATCCTTGGGGTATTTATTAATAGGAAGACAAACAGTTACAAAATACACAAAATATTATCACATTAAAAAAAAACATAAACCGATCAAGTCTTCTATAAGTAAATCAAAAATCATTATATAGCAAATTGTTAAGACGCTAGCAACTAAAATAATTTTATTCATAGCAAATAATTATTGAAATTAACATGATAGATAGATATAGTGGTTAAACGTTTTCTATTTTGCTTGACGAAATACTATGTATGCTGATAACGGTCATTGATTTCCGCTCTTGACAGATAATTTAGAGTAAATGGTCTTTGTGTATTTTAGTTTTATGATTTTCATAGTTCTGACGTGGTAAGTTGAATACTTGATCGAGTTCTGTTCGAATCATTTGAGTTTAATGTGTAAAATTAAAAATAGCACGCTAATGTTTTATTTCGAAACGCTGTATTGTCGTCGTTTATTTTTGTTATCTGTCATATCACTTAACTTTTCGTTCGATTTTTCTTTAATCTGTGATAATGCAACCTTAACCTCTTCCGTAGCTCTCTGAGCGATATGGAAACCAGTTACCCATATGTAGTGCCCATCTGAAGTAGTAATATTATTGAACAAACTCGAGAGGTATGATAGGTATTAAAAGCAGCTTTTTATAATGTAGGTAGGCGGCCAAATGGTCCCCTGATGCTAAATAGTTACCAATGCCCACGATGTCTATCATCGTAAGATATACTAACCCTTATTTAGATCGAAATTGCGCCACTAACATTATGAACTAAGATGTTATGTCCCTTGTACTTGTAGTTACACTAGCTCACTCACTTCCAACCGGAATTCAAGGACACTAGGTATTGCTGTTTGGCGATAGAATATGTGATGACTGGGTGGTACTTACCTAGATAAGCTTGCAAGAAGAATAAATAAAGTAAAAAAAGATCTCACGGCACGGCGGCAACGTTAATAAAGACGAAGAATAACGTTTATTACTATAATTTAATTATTATTAGGTAATTTCTTTACGCGGATAATACTGAATTCAGTAACCCAATAGCACGTTTGCTTTCATAAAAATTTAGGCTTATTGAGCAGCAAGATAATTCATATTTAGTTAAAAGTGGTTATTATATTCCCAAATGTATTCGTTCTAAATTTAATTTATTAACAATACAAGTTATTTTTTTTAATTGGTGTTATTACAAAATTCAGTTCGAATTTTTCAATAGCATTTTATCTGCCACTTGCTCCTAACTTGAGCCGCATAAAGTTTGACAGCTAAACCGTCTCAAAACTGGCAAAACTCGGCATTTCGACATGCAACGACATTCCTGTACAATTTCACGTCTGCAAGTTTTATTGAAGAGAAAGGAAATGACGCGAGTTATGGCGGCGTGTGTCGCGGCCTTTTATTGTTATTTAGCTTTATGTTGTGCCATTGGGATCAATCTTTTACACTATTTAATTCTGTCGTATTTTATGATGCGCTTGTTATACTCAGGTTACTTAGACTTTAGAAATGGGGCAATTGTGTCAACACAATATCGCCAGAGAAACGTTTTACTTGTTGTTAAATACTGTAACTGTTTGTATCCGTTACATATGCATTCTCTTTTTCAGCTATAAATTATATCTGTAAATGTTTAATATGTAATGAGCAGCTACAAGCTTTACCAGTTAATAAATATTTGTATGTTTTTCTTATTAAAATTATGAAACTAAAATTATTAGTTTACATATATTTAATAATTATTTTTAAATGTAGTGACACTACGTCATGCGCTATGACTGATGCCATGATATTAACAATAACGTTTTATAAAATACTTGTACTTAGTGTACACTTGTATTTAGTGAATAGAATGAAACCAGCGCCATCTAGTGACAATTATCGTAATTCCATACCAATTTAACGTGAACGCTATCGAATAAGTAAAGAAACTCATACTAGGCACACAGACATATCATTTACTCGTATGTTAAATCGTAACATATAGAATTTTCGAGTAGAAAAATGATACGGATATCTAAAGATAACACATAAATAAAAATTTTGCTATTAAAAAAGATGGCGCCTAAAAACTATTAGTACTTTTAACTAGAGGACTAAGTTGGTGAGGGACAAATTATGAATCTCAATATTACAATAGCGCTCCGGGCGCCCCGCTCAATCGAATATTTATGAGTGAAAATTTACAGCTGATAAAACTAAAATAGCTTGCCCGCGAAGCGTCACTCTAATAAGCGAATAAATTTGTCACTATATTTTACTGACGAAAGCAATTTTTTTGCAATTATATTCGTTTAATATATAATTATTATTAATATTGTAACAATACAATCAAATATTATAAAAATAAATATACAACTAGGAACATTTTAAAATTACTGTTCAAATATTTCATTCGAATTTAAACTAAGATCACAAATTTCATCGATTGTACGGAGATGCATCTGCTTTGGTTTGGAGCTATAAATGTCGTCCCTCACATGCAGCTTGTATAAAATTTATAATAAATCTCAACTATTGAATAATGATAAGTACATTTAAACAGTTCACCATCCAATTTTTTTTAAATATACTCTATGAAGGCAAAAAAACATCTATTAAGCTAGTTGAAACTGGAAAAAGTGTATCTTCTTTTAAATCAATCAAAACACTGCCAGTCATTAAGATCTTATATACTATATTATACTACACTTGTAATTACATTGGCTTATATCACTCACACACACTCAATCGCTTTCACATCAAAACAACTGTTACAAACTGATACACATGTGTTTGTAGTTATAGACTATTAATATTTTTTCGGAAGAATAATTTGGCGTGTGGGTGGTAATCCGAAACAGCACTAACCTCTCCCCACCACCGTTGAAACAGATGCACAGATGCTGCAAATTTACCATCTCATGAACTTTTAATAAAACTGGTTGGTTCGGAAAATTTCTCACCAAAACACTTTCCTTTTTAATAATGCTTTCCCGATCATATACTTGGCTCTTTTTTACTTTCAACTTTATGATTAACATTTTCCATGTTTTTAGCATAATTTAGTATATTGTTTATAACGTTGGTCTCTTGTGTGTCAATTTTTACACCATTAATCATTAGCCGTAGATATGTATAAAAACAATATTTAAACAACATTTACAACAAGTTAAACCATGTAACCAGGGTAATGTTTCTTGTAACACATTAACTTGCACTTTCGCCTACAATGATAAGAGCATTTTATGATAACAGTGTTAGAGGTAAATATCGAACATATTATGCTTCTAATGGCTTATTAGTTCTTCAGCGATGGAAAACGTTTGTTTCATAGACTCAAATCTAGAATATTAAAAGAGAGCCGAGAGGGCCCATTGGTCAGAACGCGTGAATCTAATGTGTTCGATTATGCGTGTTTAAATGTGTTCTCGAGCTCAGCGATGAAAAAAAAATCGTAATATACATTCTTCTAATTCAATAAAATTCTGCCACATATGTACACCACCCCGTATTAGAGCAGCGTGGTGGAATTAAAAGACTTAAACATTCTCCTCAAACGAAGAGGAAGCCTTGGCCCAGCAGTGGAACCTTTACAGGCTGTTTTTATACCTTATAACACACAAGCAAAATTAAATATAAAATAACGTTCACATATAAAAAAATGTTACAAGCAAGCGTTTATTAAAAGATATATCAAAAATTCATAAAGCCTTAAATATTATGTTCCTTTATGCTCGTTTAAGGGGAAGATAAATTTTGAAATAGTTTATCGTTTTTTAGGCAATAAGCGTCGTGAAATTGTGTAATATCTTACGAGGTATAAAAACCAGCGTGAATTGTCTCTATGGACGATATTAACGTAAAAGTGCGTTCAGAAACGTGCCGATTGCTTAACTCGGTGATATCGGATACTATCTCGCACGTTCCAGATGTTTCGACAACTAGAAGTCCTTTGTTCCCTACAATAAAAACTATTCTATAATATCTCACTATTCACTATCACTATAAGTCAATCCCTACTGGAACTATTAATAAATAATTTGATGTTCTAAAACAATCATAAAAATTTGAAACCCGAATACGTATGATAAATTTAAAAAAAGATATTTGACTTTAAAAAGGTTGAGGTTTTATGTTTGGCTGTATGTATTTTTATGTACTAATATGTTCATCAAATTCCCCGTCAATTGTTGAGCAATATTGAAAATTCTTATTTATATTATTTAAGTAAGTTTATGAATTAAAATATTTTACGCCAAACTCCATACATTCGTTGAACCTTTATTTATATTGCTCGACTTTTCACATAAGGATAATAGAAACCATGTTGAATTGAATATGACGTCACATAGCCCATGACACGCGGGAGTCCAAAGAGGTTAGGAGTTACGTGAGCACTGATGAACATATTTTAAAAGTTATATTGAAAGACTGAAATATAAATCATGTTCCTTTTTTCTTTATAGCGCTTAATAATAACCTACATACATACATATTTAGAGCTGATGTTTCAAGATTTGATTGCAGGTTGTTGAACAATGAAAATATTAAATCAGAACTAAGAAGAACTTAGAATAAGAAAAACCTAGTATCCCTTTATACTCAATTTTCTTATTATCATAATACTATATATATTATCATCTTAATTACGTTTCTGAATTGACTAGGTTATACTAGACTTAGGATTTGATTAAATCAGCAGGTGTGTTCGGACAGTAATGAATTTCATTACGTACATGAAATTACAATTGAGATGTGTATATGAACGTGCCCTTAGAATGTTAAGACAGACAATGTATAAGAATTATATTTGATACAAAAAATCAGTATAAAGAAGATTCGTTATTATTGTTATGTTAAACAAATGATCGTGGGCAAATTTAATCTGAAGCGCCAATAGCGCAATATATCACTGGCCGTCTAGCGATGTAAAATGTCACAAATTCGATCCTGACCTCTTGGGCGTCATTCCCACAAATAAACGCGTAATTGGAGGATATTAGTAATTAATACTAAGATATAAATGATGGCTGATCGGTTGAAAAGGGATATAAGATTAGTTACTCTGAAGGCAGTGTTATTTATTTTTCTTTTCTTGATCTAACTACGCCTTAACGCTTCTAGTGATATACCTGTTTCCACTTATTTCATTTTACCTTACACCGATGGGTTCCTAAGGTTTCTGTGGTTCGGAGATGGGACCGTTTTCATGGCAATAATCATTTATCGGGCCCACGTTATTTTAGCACGTGACGCGCCTTGCTATACCTCTTGTTAGAATTACTTTTCAGACCTTTCCAACCGTATTCCTGTGGTGCTTCAACGATGATTTCATTTAATGTTATCATTGGCTTGAATATCTAGATCATAAGACTTTAAATAAATATAACTCATACTAATTCTGCTCTAGATAGAACTTTGTGTAGGCTCGTCATTCTCAACTCAACTTTGTATTGTTGTGTTCCGGATCGAAGGCTGAAACTGACGAACACTAGAATTATATATAATGGGACATAAAATATTTGACAGTTAAAAGGCTTACCATCTGGTTAATTATTTATAAAAAGAAATTTTAAAAAGAGAACTAAAACAGCAACCGATAATTTGATTATCATTTTGGCTGTTATTATACCTTAAACTTAAAATCGTAAACTGTATAACTTTTAATTAAGAACGTATTTAAATCACATCCACTTGGCTATCTCGTCTTCAGTACCTAACGTTGACGTTAAATATGATTGGTATGAAAACAGCGCCGTCTAGTGACAGTGACCGTAATTTTATACAAATCGTAGTTTACGTCAACGATTTGGAATAAGTAAAAAATACTTCTACTAAGCACACTAGTCCAGTCACAACAATTATTTTCAGTTAATATTACATAACATGAATAAAACATGTGAAAAATTATGATTTTAAATTATTTTATCACTAAAACGTAAGTAGCACTTCTTTATTTTAGAACAAAAATACAAAAGATTTGTCATAGATTTATGAAAGAAATCTCATTAAAACATCGCATCTAACACTTCACATGAGCCGAACAAATACATACGAAGTAAACATACGTCAACAAATACCTTGTCATTTTCCAAGCGTAAGTCAAGCATCGAAAGCTTTAGCGTAAACACGTAGCAAGTAACACGATTATCCCCTCCCCTCCCTGACTCCCCAACCGTGAAACCACGCTAATAACGAACTCGCCAATCGTAATTTCCTATACATGACTATTTGAATATATGATTATAGACTATGTTAATTTGTATGGGTTTCTGATAATACGGCTAACATAGGTAATGGTAACATAGGTAGGCATGTTATACGTTGGAAGTATTGAAATAGAACGTCTTAATATTAAAACTATACCAAAAAACAAAGGTATATCATAGCTTGCAATTCATAATTGAAATAGTCTAAACTTTTATTTATTTTTTCATAAAAATTTACAAAATCTAATATAAACACATCTTAAGAAAGTGAAAACTCCGTGATGCTTCTTTGTTCAGTCGTCTCGAATAAAAAAACGAATTTATACTTTAATAATAAGCCTCAATATATAGTGCATTACGCAGAGATGTAAAAGTCGCAGGGTTAGGGTTAACCCTATCCCTTAGCCTTCAGGCTATTGTCCCCACCAGCACGAGCTTACCCTTAATTGGAAGGGCAAACAGGAATATTATCAAAACGGGTATTGTTATTATTCTTTATTCAAAAAACAAAGTAAACAAAGATTAAAGCAATAAAATTCAGTGTGAACATAAATTTGCTATATACAAATAGGCGATAGAGTAGACGTAATGATCACTTTAGCTTTTCTCGTGAGTTCGATTTCCGCTCCTATTTGTAGAGCCTGTCTCTTGGCTGTCGTTTATTTGTATTATGTTAAACATGTTTCTGGAGTCAAGTTCAGAATTGCGTAAATAAAAATATTTTTTTTTTTTATTAAATATATAGGCAGACTAGAAAGACCACCTGATGGTAAGTCACCACCTTCCATAGACAACTGTGGTTATGTAATATATAAAAATAAATTTAAATTTAATGCCATGCGAAACTTTCTAAGGAGAAATTTGATCAGGCTATGATCAAAGAACGGGATGTACCGTTAAAATGTTTTTACTTCCACGCTTCGATACAATCTTATTTTACGTAAACAAATTTGTTAATATACTCGACTTAGTAATGTTACTAATTTAAATGCAAAAAAATAACAGTCTCTTAACATTCCACGCTGCTCCCATGCAGGTTGCCTAACGTTGTTTTCCTTGATGAAATATAAACACAAATTAAGTCAACGAAAATTTGCAATATTTTAAGATTTATGCGTTTTAACCAAGCGGTCATTCAGACTTTTAAAAAGCCGAGAATCCAATTTAATTCATATCATATACATAAAATATATATATATATATATATATATATATATATATATATATATATATATATATATATATGCCTTAAAAGTCATATTAGTAATTGAACTAAATCTCTCGAACTAAATAAAAATGATATATTTTCTAGATGAAAATATATTTTTATATCGATGTCAAACTAGTGTCATTATAGAGATTTCGCACACGTGCAACCGACAGCGCCCCACGAACATGTATCCAGTGACATTATTAAATCGGAACATGTAAAACTGATATATTATGTGTACATCCGGTTGTATTTTCATTTGAAATCAAACTGATACATCGATCAAGGATTCTGTGATAATTAAATTTGCTTCAGGTATCGTGTAACATTACAATACGCGTACATTTTTGATAGACATGTTATTTAATTAATGACCTTTACTCTCAAAATGGACTCAGAAATCCATCGTATGTATATTTTAATGATGTATTTTAAAATAACGTATATATTTTTAAATTGTTCTTTTTTTAAATTCATTTCGTTCTATATTTAATCCAATTGTTCGAAATAATTGAATTATTTCCTTATTTTCTTAGAACGATGAGTCAGCTATCCCAAAACAATTACTAAATTTGGCCTGCCGCTGACTTAAGATTTACCTTATAATCTGCAGCAAATATAGAATAAACTGACTTGATCATATAAATTAAAACATTTAAAAAAACCTTCACTAAGTTAGCGATATCTAGAGATAATAATGATACACACAACTTCTATAATAATATACGCTATGTTAATAAACACAATGAAAGTTTGCAGAATTCCAAGCGCGTAAGGCATGTCACACGTTACTTAATTAAATTCTATTATGCCATGGCAGGGATAAATAACCTCTCGCGTTAGACGCGACGGGGCAAGACCTAAAATTTAGAAAGAGTGAGACAATTCTTTTGTGAAACTTAACAGCCAGACTGAGGCGTAAACAGAATTTAAGTGTAATTTATTATACCTAGATGTAATGTTACTTTGAAATATATAGAAAGAATATTTGTATATTATTAGTAACAGCCTGTGAATATCCCACTTCTGGGCCTCTTCTCCTTTTTTTTTTGAGGAGATGGTATGAGGATTTTCCCACCAGGCTGCTCCAATGCGGGTTGGTGGAATACACATGTGGCAGAATTTCAGTGAAATTAGACACATGTAGGTTTCCTCACGATGTTTTCCTTCACCGAAAAGCACGAGATGAGTGATAATCACAAATTAAGCACATGAAAAACTCAGTAGTGCTTGCCCGGGTTTGAACCCACGGTTCATCGGGTAAGATTCACGAGTTCCACTGGGCCATATATTATTATTACGTTATTATTTTAATATAATAATTCACGTTTTTAGGTACATAAATAAAGGAGTCCCTTTTATATATATAATCTAGTTGTCTAATTGGTACATTTTATCATATTTATTTACTATATTATTGTAAAATGTATAGTTTTTACGTACAGTTATGTATGTATGTAATATCTGATATATAAATTTCCTAGCTATACAAATTAATACACTAATTATTTTATGTATCCGACTACTGATTCTCGGGGTGATGCGTTCGCTTTACTTAATTAACACTATATAAACAAATTAGTTACATATAGCAACACAACATACAAGTTTAAGTTCGATACTTTACACCAGGCAAGTGAACGCCCAAACACTGGCTTATATGAGTTAAAAAAAAGTTTATCGTTTAGAATTCGTTGTATTGATATTTCACAAATATCGATTTTTGGTAATTTCAATTTGTACTAAAAGTCAATTTAAAGATCATACGATCCTTTTTCTAATTAACAAAATACAGACCCCATATTAATGTATCGAAAAAAAATATTGGCAACTAAAATGTTATGTCCCTTGTGCTGGTAATAACACTGGCTCACCCACCCTTGAAACCGGAACACAACAATACCATGTACTGCTGTTTCGCGGTAGGATATCTGATGAGCTGATGGTACCTATCCAGAGGAGCTTACACATAGCTATACTACCAGTAAATTGGGTGGTGAACCTAGAACCTCAGGTTTTGCTAACCTAAAACGGCAATTAGACTAATACATTCTGTTAAGAACATAATTTTTACTTATAACACCTTTTGCAATAACAATAATGGCTATATAATATTTCTTTAAACACTTAAATACATAAAGCAAAGTTAAATTTCCGCAAAATCCGCTACGTTCGCTTAAACGTCCGAGTATTTATGCTTTTAAATAGTGTTAAATGAGTTACGAATGCACGTCCGGTCGTGTGGTCCACATTTAAATGAAATTATCCGTAACACTGTCTATCTCCGCGACGCCAGTCTGAGTCGCATGTGCAGATCTGTATCCGATTACTCTCTGCATTTGATGCTGACACGTAATCCATTTTAAATTTTACGTTTATCTTATGTGATACGAGATAGTTTATTAAATGGACATGGAATGCGTAACATAAATTATTTCCGTAAAATCATTTTAATATTATCTAGTAGCCGAAATGGCCCAGTGATAAGAACGCGTGAATCTTAACCGATGATCGTGGGTTCAAACCCGGGCAAGCACCACTGAATTTTCATGTGCTTAATTTGTGATTATAATTCATCTCGTGCTTTACGGTGAAGGAAAACATCGTGAGGAAACCTGCATGTGCCTAATTTCACTGAAGTTCTGCCACATGTGAATTCCACCAACCCGCATTGGAGCAGCGAGGTGGAATAAGCTCCAAACCTTCTCCTCAAAAAGAGGAGAGGAGGCCTATAGCCCAGCAGTGGGACTTTCACAGGCTGTTACACATTATCTAGTAATGTAAATAACAAAAGTATATAAGCTATGAACATATAAAGCTTTATAACCAAACATATAAGTTAAAGACAATTTCAAATAATGCATATAGTATTTGATAATCGTTTTATAAGTTTTTTAAAGGATAATTTCTAAATGCAATTTCGATTATGTTTTAAAATAGCGAGAAGAGAAGCAGTTATAGTTACTGAAGTGAAGCTTAAGCATTGTCCATTTTTGAAAATACAGAAAGTTTTTAAGCTCAGTGTTATCGCAACGACATTGCAGTCTGACTCAGTGTTAAATGTTTGTGACGGAAAGAATGGACCGGTGCATGCCATTTCTCGTTTTATTTTTAAGTTGGACGATAAGAAAGGTTTCTTGATGAAGGCAACTTTAAGTAAAATCATGATTATCTTGTAACTTTCAGTTTGGTTTTACCAGACAGAGAAATTGTTAGATATTTTTTTTTATAGAATAGGAAGGCGGACGATCATATGGGCCATTTGGTAGTACATGGTCACCAACGCCGATAGACATTGGCATTGTAAGAAATGTTTACCATCGCTTACATCACCAATGTGCCACCAACCTTGGGGACTATGATTTTATGTCCCTTGTGCACAGGCACATGAGCCAGGGTAATTACAGAATTACCCTGGCTCATTCACCGTTCAATCTAGAATACAACAATACCAAGTACTACTGTTTTGCTGTAAAATATCCGATGACTGGGTGGTACCTACCCAGACGAGCTTGCACAAAGCTCTACCACCTGTAAGATAAAGAAATGTATTTGTGATTGTTTGAGATTATATGTGTTTGTGTGTCGAGGTTTATTGACTGTGAATCATAATTGAAGATTGAAGGTTCAACCTGGGTAAATACTTTTTCATGTGTTTCATTGTTATTTACAATTGATCTCTCATCGTTGAATGAAAACGTCGTCTTCAAAATTTAACACATATTTATCTACCCTCTCGTTTTGGAGTAGGTTGGTGGAATAAGAAAAAACTCAAAAACCTCCTCAAAGAGGTAGATGAAGCCTTAGCCCAGTAGTGGGACATTAGCAGGCTATCAGTTTTCATGACAACTTAGTGTTGGTCTTATAAAGAAAACAGTGTTGTGTTAAAAAAAGATAAAGCTTATTTCACAATAAGACATATAAATATTATAAAAGTGAGGAACCAACTCAAATCATATCCTTTGATTTCCATACAGATTATACATATGTAAATTTATAAACTTGATATATAGTTAATTTGAGAGAAACAATATTTTGTAATTAATATATTACAACCCAAAGATTTCTTAGTCTCCTTCATTTGGAATGCTGGTAATCAAGTAAATGTATTCGATCACATAGCCTTGTGAGGCTTAAAGAACCAGAAAATATATAATTTCATAGGTCTCGACAGAAATCGAGATCAGAAATGCTTTTATCGTTCAAGTATTTGAATTTCCTACGAGCTTACGTTCCTGGATAAATTCCTTTTAAGATGTTGAACGAAATCGTCCATGAGCGCGAAGCCTAAGTATACTGACCCGTACATTTTATGCGCATTTTGCTTTACATAATCTATACTTCTCAAAGTTATAGTATATTAAACATAAACCCGTCTCTTTTGCATTCGCAATTTCAAATCAATAGGACCTGTGAAAGCTGGTGTCTTAACAACATTTTGTCTAGTAGGAAATGAGCTGATGATCTCCAAATGCCTGAACAGATCTTCATAAGTTGTAACTAATAACCAGTTCGATCATATGATGTTTCAGAAAAAACTGCTTCAAAACCAGTCCATTATTTTGGGAACTACGATACCACAAACAAACACACACATACGGTAAACTTATGCCGAACTTATAAAAGCCCCTTTTTTACGAAGAAAAAAAAGCGGCTGGCAATAAAGTGCCAAATTTTTCGTACCGGAGATTAGAGAATCAACCGATTCCAAATAAATTAGATTAGCAATTGAACAATGATAATCCATTAAATGCGTTCATAAGTAACACAGATTATTTATCAGACACTCTACGGTGTAGCAATTAGCGACTTATAATATAGGGACTAAATAGCTCCATAAAGTTATAAGCCACGTAGAACAAGAGTCAACAATTTGGTGCCGCTTTAATAGTCAATATTACGTGTTAACATTATTGTTTGCTTTTTTGTTTCAGGTAAGTTCAATAAGCAATCAAGTATTTATCATCGTAAGTATATAAGAATATTATACGAAGGCTCGTGAGGCGAATAACATCTGCGCCGAACAATTCATAATACTTCATGGCGACCACGACCACTCTGAAAAGAGTGTCACGACGAAGAAGAATATAGAAATATTGCAGTTAATTTATGCCCTGTATAAGAAACCTTTTGGTTACGTTCAGTAGAATTGTCTGGGATGCGTTATTCAGAATCTACCATTGGCTTGCTAAGGATAGTCAGGCTTAACTTACTGAGAGTAAAATAAATGTAATGTACAAGATATAAATGATTCAATACAAAATTATAAGTAATCGTCAATTCGTCAATTTTACAATCATAATTTTACGAATTATTTTACGTCGAATTATCAAAAATAGTTAGCAAGTTTTGTTACACTTAGTGTTGGAAACAGTACCTAGTATTATTGTGTTACTGTTTGAAGGGTGAGCCATTGTAACTACTGGCACAAGGAACATTGGCAATGTATGGAATGGTTGATACTTCTTACATCGCCAATGTCTATGGGCAGTGGTAACTAAAAGTATGGAGGCGCATTTGCCAGTCCACTTACCAATTTCATAAAAAAGGTCTTAATATTTGGTACAACAAATACAATTCCATTCCAATCATTTTCTAGTCTGATTTGAGATAACATATCCATGCTATTTGCGTTTCCCGTTTTGAATTCACCCAATTAACAAATAAAAAGGGTGACCTAGCTTAACTAAGCTGATATTATCTCTATCAGATTAAATAACAACCAATATCAAATTCTAATTAAGAGTATGACTAAAAATTAATCGAAAAACATACCCATGAGCCTGTCATGTCCCTAATTACTTATGTGATTATACTTTCTGATGTCTACTCAAGTGGTAAATGAAGTAAGATTCATAATACCAAAGGAAATTACTCAGATTTGTTTGTGCGAATTACTCTAGAGATATACCCTTGATGAAGTTACCAGAAATTCATAATTGTCGTTCTTTTAAGCGCGTCGGAATCAAAGTGAGATAAAACGAATTATTCTATGCCACATTTAATTTAAATTGGAATCATAGCGAGTAATTGAAGTATCTGAAATGGTGTATGTTATTTTTTTTAAAAGTGTAGTTCTATATTAATAATGTTGAAAATTTAGTAATTCTGCACTTTCTCTATATATACAAAAATAACGAGTCGTTAATTGTTCCGTAAAATGCTCCTATACCATATATATAAAACTAATACCGGGTTTCGTAGAAGACTAGTATAATACATCACTATACAAGTAGCTGCGCTTACCAGTTTCACTCCCTTTAAATTTATTGTTGACAAGCTTAAAATTTGTGTTCTGTATTAGTACAAAGATAAGAAAGTGTAGTAGATAATACCATATTTAGATACATCTCTTCAATTGGGCCGAGGACAGGTGTCTGGTGGCCTCGCGATCTGGAGCCGATGTTCCGAACAATAGTCGTATAAATTCGATTTATTTTTATTACTACGACCTTTTTAGATGATCACTACAACATCGAAATGGACGATCTTAGTTTGGCGTAACCGTACTAACGTTTTAGTGTCGTATTATATGAATAATAATTATATTTTTATATGTTCACGTAAAATATTGTTTGGTCAACTGATTCTTTTTTAAATTGTGTTAAAATTATGGCATTACATAGTTACATTGTTGATGACGCATTGGTGTTTTATAGAATGGTAGTTATCTCTTACCATTAGATGACACATCAGCCCATCCGCCTAACAATATTATAAAAAAAACTTAACATAATATATTTAAAAAAAAAAGTTCTAAATATATTAGCAGAAACATCTTAAGTAACGTATAACGTTTCACACATAACAAGTGTAAGTCTACATCGAAGATATTCCTAACATTTCTTTTATTTCGGAGCTCAATGTGAGCAGGTGTTCTGTGACCTAGCGAGCTCAAGATAAGCGTACTGAGCAATAGTCGTACAAGCTCTCTTTATTTTTATTACGACAACCTTTTTAAACGATCACAGACCTACAATATGTTTGTACATTTGTTTTAAGTTTTGGTTTACAAACATATAATTGTGATATTTTATCAATACACAATAAATAACAAAAGTCAATATAATCAATAACCGACAAGAAAAACAGAGTGAGGATATCTGTATGTTACGGATTATTCTATCGCGTATATCTACCATTCCTCAGTGGTATAGTGCAAAAGAGGACGCCCATCTTCAACGGTAGGACATTTAGGAACTTTTATTTTTTTAACTAAAGCCATTATATGAATGTTTCTTAGTCTAGTCATCATCGAATAAGTGACACGAGTCGTAACAGTAACAGCCTGTTAATGTCCCACTGCTGTGCTAAGGCCTCCTCTCCCTTTTGAGAAGAAAGTTTGGAGCTTATTCCACCACGCTGCTCCAATGCGGGTTTTTAGAATACACATGTGGCAGAATTTCAATGAAATTAGACACATGCAGGTTTCCTCACGATGTTTTCCTTCACCGTCAAGCAAGATATGAATTATGAACACAAATTAAGCACATAAAAATTCAGTGGTGCTTGCCCGGGTTTGAACCCACGATCATTGGTTAAGATTCACTCGTTCTAACCACTAGGCCATCTCGGCTTTTTGACACGAGTCGTTTGGGATTAAAAATTTCTCATCATCTTTAGCCAATCATGTTATTTCACCCAAGGTGCACCAATAATCTCAATTCTTAACAATCGGATTCAATCACCTTCTTCAGATCATATTCACGGATAAAAATGTTCGAAATTCAAGAAGACAAAAAGAAATATATTTTAATTTAACATTATTACTGATGATAAAATTATTATTATGATCTTAATTAACAAAATCAAGGCAGTCAAAATTGAATTTAAATCTTGAAACAATATAAAATGTAAATTTATAAATTAGCCAAATTAGATCCAGTTGACGGCGCAGTTATTGCTTTTTGCACGTTTGCAAAAGGCGATTATCGAGTGAAACGTCCTCGCTGAATAATCGTGTCAAATCCACGGCGTGGGTCAATTAAAATCATAATTGAGTATTTGGGACTGAGAGGAGGCGGGTGCAATCGTTCGTTGAGTAATTAAATGCGACTCAATTTACCTAAATTACAACTATCCCTCTATTAAATACCTAAGCTTTCTGATAAGCTTCGCAAAAATCATTTTTGGCAAAATTATAGAAAGATAAAAAATTTTAACACCAAGCGACACCCTGATACTTATGTAGTACATCAAAACTGAAGGTTATTAAAATAATTCTTAACTATGGTAACAAATAGTTTCTTTAATAAAATAAATATATTTTTGCTGCATGTGCAATACTTGTGTGTATATAGAGAAGCAACGAACTATGCTATGTAAATACAATGATGGTAATCTACTACTTAAATAGAGACTATATATTCAGTTATATATTTACCTTTTATAGGGTTTCATATCCTTTTTCATTTAAAAATTAAACATTTACGTCACGTTATAAAAAAACAACTAATATAAAATCCATTTTCAGTACAGTTATATTTTAATACTAAATTCACTCGCAGTTGCGCCCACGTGTTAGGGGTGGGTCAGGTGTTAGGTATGAAAAAGTAGTCTATATCCTTACTTGGGATTCAATCTTACTTCATACTAAATTTCATCAAAATCAGTTCAGTAGTTTAGTGAAGCGTAACAGATAGACAGAACAATTTTCATAGTTATAAGTATAGATATTTTAAATGATAAACATACGATAAAGGATGAGAGAATAAAAGCCTCCATATATCCATAAAGAAAAACTACTCAATATAATATACAATTATTAATGAGTGTTAGTTTTTGTTTTCATACACGATCGTAAACCAAACACGAAATTTCAACTACATATCAGATATTATCTCTAGCATTAATGTATGCCTTTATTAGATAACTTTCTAAGTTTGCATTAGAGCCGGCTTAGTTGCGTAAACGCGTAATATAACCTGTTTGAATAAACTACGGTATCTGTTTTTGCTTACTCTGTACGAAATTGAATTTGACTATGTAATTTATATTATTATTAATATGATGATAAATCAAATTCCGAATGGATTTCCCTTCGAACTGAATTCCATAGTACTTACTATAGTTTCCGTCCATGGCTTTACCTACGTGTTGGATGGGATGAAGGGGGACTCATCATAATATCCGCTTATTAATAAAACCAAGTCAAATTAAAAGACACTTTTTTCAAGTAGAAAGTTAATAATAAATAAATAATAATAATCTAAGAAGCACATTTCATAATTTTCATTTCATATCGATAACAATAGAAAATAAAACAATTGGTCCTGAATGTTTATTCTATCGAGAAAAAATATCGAGAAACTCTCAGTAGTTCTCCTTTTTAACAAATGAAATACGTAGTCAACCGTATACATGAACCATATCTATAACATATATAACTATGTACATTATATTATTATTTTTTTTTCATCATCATCATCACCCGTTCTCGTCCACTGCTGGACATAGGTCTCTCCAATGGCACGCTACTGAGCTCAATCTCCAACTGCTACCAGCAACCTTGCGTTTATCGTCACTCCACCTAGCTGGAGGGCGTCCTACGCTACGTTTACCAAGGCGTGGTCTCCACTCCAGAACACGTCTACTCCAACGGTCGTTGGTTCTGTGACATAGGTGTTCAGCCCACTGCCACTTCAGCTTACTAATTACTATTTTTTTTTGTTATTTTATTATTATACTGTGATTAATCTTATAAAATAATTTTCTTCATACTTTTTACTCAAACTACTTAAACTGTATGGTTATATTTATCTTAAAGTTACTCGTACAGTGTTAAATTTTAGTATCAAAATGTACACTTAGTAAATTTTAAAGTGAAGATTATTATTAACCTAAAATTTTATGACGTCAGCACCGTGATAAAACTGTTGAGGCGAGAACAGCGATTAGCCACTAGCCAGCTAGGTGTCATTTCGTCCGCAAACAAGACGAGCGTAAATATTCGCTACAAATGTCGCGTCGGACTAGCGGCAGCCTATGCAAATTTCATTTGCGCGTAATCCACTCAGCGGGATTGCACTTGATTGATAGACGCAAATTGGAAATAGGCTACGCATTCCGAGCGAGGCCGCGGGCTCGTGACGATGAAACACCGAGTAACGGCGAAGCCTTGGATGAATTTAATTATTCTTTCTTATTTTACGACGGATTCTTTGGTACCTTTTTAAACATTGAAATTTTATAAATACGAATGGTAAGAACGTTGTAATAAATTAATGAAATATTACATGTTATCAATATAGTTTTTATATCTGAATCGATTGAGGATATCATTTGTTAAAATAATATAATTGTAATTAGCTGAATGAGTATTTCTTGAAAAAAAATATTGATCGCCCTCTTCGAACAACTGTGTACGTCTATGTAAGTCTAGTGGTCGGCTTGCATTGCTGCACATTCTCAACTGCTAGTTTTGATTCAAGGATCCAGGAAATAAAAAGGTACTGGATTGTTGGCAATGAGAATGCAGGTTAATTATTATAAACGGGGGAATATTTAAGCATACATACGCATATTTATAATTAGTATATGTTTATATCGTTTCTTTCTGCAAAAGAAATAAAATTAAAAGGTTAGAGTCCATTACCACAATCACAGTCATGCATTTATAAATATTTATAACTTATAGTTTAATAACAATAAAAATGTATAAAAAAAAAAAAATTAAAGTTGTAATTTGTTTTATATGCAATTTTAATTACAAATAACATTATACAAATACTTTTAGGGACTTCGTACACTAGACGCCCAATACTACGGCCAGACGTAGTCGTGTTCGTATCCTTGGTCGTAGAATCTCCGGTCAAACTGCGGCCACGACCACGATGGGCAGTGAAGCGGCCAGCTGTTGAGATCCACTTTACGCAGCACTGGTGACAGCGGGCTTGCATGTGCGATCGCAGAACTTGTAGCCGTTCCTAGCAAACTATAAGTAGATTGGTCGCAATTACTAGTAATGACTGTCCTGACTGTGGTCTGGTAGTTACGTCCAAGTGCGCGACGTTCATAAGGTTTCTTTAGTTACCGTGGTTGCTGCATAGGTTAGAATCGTATCCGTCTATTGTGCGAAGTCCCTTAGGCGTACAATTAATACATTACTGAACATGGCAGTTTAGATGTTAAAGCAATAAATTAGACTACCAAGAATAAATTATCCTTATACACGCAAATCGCATTACTCATGTTGTAACTTACACTTGAAAGCCTTGTAGTTATTAGTTTTACGAGTTTTTTTATAGCACTAATTGAAGTTGACACCGTTTCACGTTCATTACTTGTTTTATATGTTTCTGCCCGAGAAATTAAATTATAGTGTCTTTGAAATCAGTTGTAGGACAAACACCAACAGCTTATCGTCTTATTTTATATGACGAAGAAGTCCCTCCAGGGTTATTTTTAAAAAGCGTGACGTCAGCATTGCTGACGTCACTTTCACCAACATGATGTTGATGGCTCATTTTGCAATGAAATAATAAAACTATTTCAGCAAAATAATAGGTTTATTCTACAATCGATCAGGACACAACGTTCGTCTGAACAGTCCGACGGCTCGAATGAGAATGAACCCCGAGCAACCGTCGCACTGCTTTTTTTATAGCAAAAATCATAACAACAACACCTGTTGAACACAGGTGTTCAATCAATGACATAACATTTAAAATTCATTTTTATGTTTAGTTTTCACAATTATTAATTAATTTCTGATTTTTAAACAATAAACAACAACTTATTTACAAATTAATTAGAAATAACTTGATTAAATAATCAATTTAAAGCGTTTGCGCCGACATATATATTTCTGAAATTAAATGAAACTTTTAAGTGCTTATAAAAGTAAATTAAATCGAGGAAATAAACAAATGAACAATATTTATCATTAAAAATATGTGTATAACGTAACCATTAATCAATATTGTATAGTAAATATTTAAAATTATAAATCAATCCTATATTACTTCAAAATGACATTTCCAAAATATTAGTTATTAAAACTTTACTTATAACTTTTATCACGCCATGAGAGTCGAAATATCTTTTAGCACATTTAGCCGCTATTTCATCTCATAGCGTAGGTACCAATTACTTGCAAGCACATTAGCCTCGAAGAGTGAATTTCTTGACCCCACATCCTCGCTAAGATCGCTAGCAACTTTATACAGCGGACCTTGGCGTGCATCACAAAAAATCAAAGTATAGGAAAATAGCGATTCAAAACAAACTGTTCTACGGTTTATTTTTAGATGTGAACTAACTATATTTTTATTGTCTTTTCAATAGTAGGTTTAAGTAGTGGCTTATATTTAATTTAATTATGTAACAAGAGTCTACTGTAATGAAGTTTTTATATTTTTTTTATTTTGGACGATATAAATTTTCGGACTACTTATTATTTCTTTTGAGTATTAGTCTAATATATGTCCGAATCAAGATCGTTACAAAATTTCAAGTCTTAGATATATTTAAGCGTAATGCTTTATTATTATAGTCTGCCCGTCTCGACGCAATTTATCTTTGAAGTAGTTTTTGAATCGCTTCAGTTCCTAAATTGCAGCCTTCAGAGCGATAGTGCACTTTGTTCATCTTTAGTGGTGCATGGGAGCAATGGGGCCAATGACTCCCAGATCTGCGACAGAAATGGCTGGATAGTGCTTTTATAGATGCCTTTGTCTTAGTAAAAGTTTTGTAACGTTGTCCCTTGATTTAACCTTTTAATATATTTGACCTTGGAATATTCCAATTGTAGAAATAATATTATGTTTGACGACACATAATAACTTTCTTAGAATTAGTCACTTTTCGATAATCTCGAAGTCTTCAGAATATTAAATTTTGTATTTTTTATATGTACTATATAAGAAAAGTTTAACGTAATTGAATCAAATGGATAAACATTTTCGTCTCTATTAGGGAGATTCAATATCGATTAGCAGTTAATCTCTATTTGTGTTCGAAGGAACAAGTAAATTATTTGGATTGGTGACATAAGCGTCTAAATTAAGATCATCAACCTGACTGCTTACAAATAAATCCGAGATTCCTCATTTGGTAATTTTAAAGTAGAACGCTAAAATAAACTATACAATTTGTTTTAATGATTTAATTTACGTAAATTTTGAAGCATCCCACATTCAAATTAAGAATATGTATATATATTATAACGTTGTCGAGATGAGTCGTTTCACGTGTAAACATTTTGACAGACTTTAAGATGCGGTTACCAAACAACGTTTGTAGGCCGTTAGCGGTCTAAATCACACACAATTTACTCGACAAGTTACTTTACACATACAATGTACATAATAGCTTGCGCTATACCGTGCCTCGGGTTTAATTGAACGGGGTGGAAAATTATACAAACTTTCACGCTAGCATTAATGCTTTCGGACATTTTGTAAGTCAAGCGTCGTACTCTCTTACAGTCAATATTTATAGAGGATCCGTCAATTATCGATGTTTAGTGATGCTTAAAATCGTGGTGTCTATCGCTTAAGATATTGTAAATTATATCGATAAGGGGTGAGGAATTTGTTTAGTAACTTTAATAATTGTCTATAGCTAATATTGATAGGAATAATTATTTCAGTCGTATTTTAGTTTTAGTTAGAAATTATACGTTGTAAAATAATAGAATAGTAAATGTTATGAACGTAGATCGTTAATTATTTTAAGAGAGTGATAAAAGTATAAAAAAATTGTTAATTAATTGTTAATCAAAAGGCTCTCTTTTCAACATCATAAAAGCTCATTTTCATTTTCAATCTCCAATACTTGATTGAATAACTAATAGTTTTTACAATAACGATTATTGATTTCTTAACGTTGACATACGGTTTGGAAAAATCGAGACCAATTATTTACCTTGTAATTCAACCAATAATAAAAAGTGCGGCACACAATTATTTGCAGTGAACAAATGCTTGTAAATATATTATATGACATCTACAACATATGATACGAAGCAGATACATGCAGGAATTAGGAAATATTGGGCACAAATCCATGTCTATATACAGGGTACGTGGTGGCAGGTTCACAGAATTATGACCCCTATATATCAAAGATTAAAGTCCATGAATGCATGTGAAGTGCGACTGGGTAGGTTGTACTGTACAGAGAACATTGTTTACGTTTACCTACGAAACGTTCGAACGCAAACATTTAATATCGGCTGCAGGGAGAGGATCAGAGTATAGGTATATTTCTATGTGTCACGTGATCTCCGATAGCCGTGTTTTACTAAAAGGTATATTTATTTAACGATAAAATGCAATGTTTAACTTGGTTCAAAAATTACATTTTTGCTGGGAAAATTGGTTGGAAAAACGAAATGTTTAAGCTCTAAGACGCGTCGAATGACATATGTTGCAACGAATCACGCGTAAAAGTATCAAAGTAATTTTATTTTTACAGAAATAGTTGTAATACTAAAATAAGGTGACACAGGATTACAATTTTGATTATGTAAAATAAATAAGTGTAACAGACACAAAAGAAAATTAAAAGTAGAAACATAGTATAAGTATTAATACGTACAATAAAATGCTTTCCTATTTATAAGTGAGTAAATTTTCTTATGCTGAATATTAATATATTAGTTAACACGCTATGTTCTATGACGTGATAAAGTCACTCTGATCCATCACTAATTAATACACAAACAAATATACATGACAATATGGCAATTTAGTTTGAAGATACTATATTAGTTACAATGAAAACGGACCTGATCAGGTTGCAAATTCACAATATGTGTGAAGCATATAATGTAGAGAGAATAAATTACAGGATAGGCAGTGAGCATTATATACAATAAGCATCGGAAATAATCTGACATATGAGAGAGCTATTTCGCGTATTCCGCATATAAAGAGAACACTCTTCATTCAAGACATGCATTGCTCGAAATAGGATAAACTCAGTAAATTCACACTCGTGTATAAACTTTAGAATTGTGATTTGAGAGACTTAGCCTAGCAATTTCATATCGCTGGCCGATACTATACGATAGATATAATTCCGATACGGTTTATTCTCTTGATCCTATTCTCAGTGGTCGGATTTCAAGATTTTCCCCCGAAGTTATTCTACGATTGCACATTGCAAGGTTTCCTTATAAAAATATATTTCGTAAAGGTATTTATTTTCAACAATACTGTTTAACGAGTTTCAAACTACTAGCTAGACATGGATAATTATATAAAATACTATTATTATAGCTCACATGGTCATCCAAACCAAGGCAAAGTCCTGTATTTTCATGTTCATTATTATTTGTAATTTATCTTTCATCCGGCACATGCAAGTTGCATGCATGTTGGATGAAAATCTGCCACAACTGTATTCACCAATACGCGCTTTGAGTTTATTTGACGCTGTCTGTTATATCCTTCGCATTGACTTTGTTTCCTTATTATATATTAAAGTTGTTTTACAATTCTATTAATATTAACAGATATTTTTAAAGGATTGTTTTTTCAGAAATTCAGAAACCCTCTGTCGTATAACGCCGTATGATATTATATTAAATCAAACATGGCGAATGTACTCGTAACTAGCGAAATATGAGAAACAACAAAAAAAAAAACATTGACCAACGTAACGAGTATGGTATCGAGTGAAGGGTTGAATTCGCAGATTCTAAAGCCAAACAAAAAATTTATTGTGTTTTTCCTAGACGGGCTTTAGTTTTTTTTATTTTAAGTAACGAAAGATTACTTGTATTATATTTTGGTTCATTTGCTCTGTGTTCGATAGAATTTCTTCATTAGGCACTCGCAGTTGAAAATCCCCGAGCGGGATATTCACAAATACAAATATGGAATATTCTTTCGAACTCGAGCAAACGTTTGCGTTGCCAGATTCGAACGGTTAAAATCCGCGTGGCTCATGCGAGGGCACGCGCAACGCATATTGCAAAGTGGTTCAATGATATTTCATGTGATACGCGTTTGTTGTCGCAATTTTTAAGATGTTTGCTGTGTCCCTGAATTTTTTCATAAGGGTTTTTTTTTAAACCTTGTCTTTGGCGTAAATATACGGCAAAGGTGATGTCAAGAGGAGGGATGTTTTATATGTTTTTTTATTGCCGTTATCGTTTATTTATATTTAAATTTTACTTTCATTGCAAGTTATTGCCATCGCTCTCAGTTCAACTCCTTAAAAATCTTCGCCTTTGATACTGTAGGGTGTGTTTTCGAGTTTTTTATGATATAATTTATGTGTGCATTAGATACCCTCATTAATGTTTCATCAAATTTGATTCAACTTTACTTTAAATTTTATTATTATTATTATTGCTTTCACTTCATAAAACTACATACGAATACATATAATATTCTACTTAAGGAATGGAGAAAATACATAGGTACATATTTTTAGCGCGACAAAATTGTATCTTAATATGATTGTCTTTCTGACCGACTTCTGGCTGATGACAATGTCGACGACATGGACGATATGGACGACTTGTCATCCAATGTAAACTAACTAAATATATAATGTATAATTACGCAAGTGTATCAACTAACAGTAATCTTACTCTTATGATACAATGAGACGGCAAACCGACACGACCGAAGAAAATTCAGGCGCAGGACTAACGGCTTTAGATAAACATGAAGAGCCTAGCCGTATAAGGTAGCTAGTTCACAAGCAACATCACAAACTCGTAAGTCAAACACCAGGTCGGGCTATTTGAAAGTTGTTTAAATTTTCTGTCAACAAATTTCATTAGTTTTCCTTATGAAGTAGGAAGTTGAAAAATTTATATTACTAGCTATACACTAACTATCAGAGTGTTCCTCGTAAAACCATTGACCCTTCTCCTGCTAGCATTCCGTTCTTGTTGATTTGACGGTCCATCGAACTGTGAGAATAAAGAAATCGAGAGAAAGTTTTCACATACATTTGTATACTTGTACACTATATCTGCGCAGTTATCTAAACTTTGAGATTGGGCATCGTGGTCGAAATTATAAGAGGAGGATTTTATCTTCTTATTGAAAACTTAAACCCAATATTTTAATATGTAGCCAAATATTATATAATTTGATTTATACATATTTAATATAGTTACTCTCATTTTCGATCTCTTAATAATATAAGTATTACCAAATAATTACAATCATCCGCGCTTGCTCACACTATATCATAATGTGGAGATTATCGTCCCATAAAAAACCTCGATCCTCTCGTCCCCTTTTCCAATATTTTTGGGATAAGAACTGAGTAAAGTTTGGGGACGATTAATTATTAAATTGAAATTCTTTCTCGAGTTTTGAGTAATGCACCGAGTTCAGTGAAGCTCGACCTTAAACCTTAAGGGATGGAGTGCTATTAAATTGTTTCTAAAGTATCCTGCTGCCCATTAATATTGGAAGTAGACTTTTTTCAATAAAAGTTAACCCTGAAATTGAATTAAATATATCATGTTTGTCTATCTTAGTCCACTGCTGTTTCTTCTTCCCTCAATTTGCACTGAAGCTCATGAGTCTCCACTTATTTCATCCTGTCAGGTCCCACAACCTTCTTTAGCAACCACACTGAAGAGCTACGCTGCGTTTAACGATCCGCAGTAATTAATTAATATATAATTTTGCACTCGTATTTTTTTGTAGTTGTATGACGTAATCATAAAATTTATATTAATATTCAAAAACTTTAGAATACGAACTCGTTATATTTGTTCCTCTTAAATATAAATATTTTTCTCCGCTTTCAGTAATTTTCCTTGACTCGAAACATTTAGAATATTATTTAGATGCAAAGCGACCGCTTCACTGCGGTCAAAGATAAACACGGAACATGGAACAAACGGGACTGGAAATGGCCGGAATATATGAAGGCATGCGCACATTATTCATAATCCAATATCAGAGAACCGCTGAGTGCGTCCTTTTAAGAAAATATTAAGCAAATAAAGTCTACCAGCTGTAACGGACTCTCGTGGGCTAGTGAATAAGCGTTTATTATGTAGTATATTTTTATTTAACAACTTAGATAATAGAACAAGACGAGAAATAACTATTACGAATATTAAATATAAGTTGAAGATTATTTAAAACAAATTATAGCGTACATTGTATTTAAATTCATAGACGTAAAGGCACTCAAGATAAACTTTCGTGGTTTTTGTAGTGCCATCATTTAATTGTAATTTGGTTCTTTATATTGTTTAATAAATAAATATTAAAAAAAAAAATTGGTCAAATTATTGACATGTCTTATTATAGTATTTCTTATATATATAAGTATGAATGAAAGTTGCAATATAATTATGTATGTTAATAGTTTATATTTTGTTGTATACTTTATATTTTGATAAACGAAAAACCTTGCAAATTATATTTTAACAACGATTTTAAAATTTGATCTTGTCCTGGCATAGTTTAATCAACAAAAAAAAATGTAGTATTCATAAATTCAATCGGTGTTCAGTCGGCTAATCTTAAAGTATAACTAACTCCAAAAGTTATATTATATATATGCACAATAACATGCACATCCTATTCACTCTCATAATCCAATTTAACGGCAACTTAGCATGTCAATAGAACAATATCGATTATTAATTATGCACGTGGTTCAAATCTATTAATATTTGTTTCCGCTAATTTAATGGCCTCACATACGAGCCGCTAAAACAAACGTCGGATTGAAATGTTTTACAAACACTATGGTATAATGAGAGTGTTCCGTACAAAGAATATGGCATCTTCTTCCCGTTAAAATGGAATTAGAAATATCTTTAAGATCGTATCTATAATATAATTACAAATTTTACATAAAATATGTAAATTAAAAAAAAACCAGCTACGTAAGTGTTTTTTTTATGAAATATAGCTAATATAATATCAATAAAGACATTACAAAATATATCAATTCAACGTCCTGCAGTGTTTCTATATTCTATAAGAACTTATTTTTTACCACTCTTAAGATATTGAAAATCGACTTCAGTGATCTTTTAAATTCCATGATTATTATATTCAATGTCGCATATCGGATATTTCATTATCTTGTTTTTCCGTTCCTTTTCATTATCTTAAGAGACATTAATTGGAAAAGTATGTACGCAATTAGGTATAGTTGATTCCCTGCAACTATATTCGCGTTCAGCAATCCAACAATGTTGAGAAAAATACGATACTTTTCACTGTATCGACCGGAGTTTCATAATCCTGTGACCTTAGTATATAAAACAATACAAGATGGCGACAATACAGTAGCTAAAAACCTAAATAAGAAAAAAATAATTTATACATTTCAGTTTAATCATTTTGTCATCTTGGTAAGTGTCGGTATCATTGAAAATCAGTGTTGGATTTTCTATCCCCAATTTAGAAGTTGAACTTCCACCAATCACCATCATTGTTTGTGATCTTTGGCTATCACCGATTATATAAATATGTTTTACAAATATTAATCTAGTAAATTATTGATTTAGTTAAATTTCATTGCATGGCTGCATAGCTGCAATACCAACGTATCTTAAAGGATTTTAATATAATACTGTTCACCAAAGACGCAACGCAGACTTAACTCGGACAACTTAGTGTAACTTTGGTAATCGTAGTACTGGGTCGGTGCGCTTAGAGCGGACCAGCGCTGCGGAGTATGGACTTAAGGCACGTTATGTGACTAGGTGGCGATGCTTGAGGTTATATTAGTTATATTCATGCCCCGTTCTTGTAGAATGGGCACAAGTTTATTTGTCATAATTAGTTTATAGTATACTGGTGGTAAGGCTTTGTGCAAGCTCGTCTGGATCATCCACCACCCGCTCATCAGATATTCTACCGCAAAACAGCAGTACTTGGTATTGTTGTGTTCTGGTTTGAAGAGTGAGTGAGCCAGTGTAATAATAGGCACAAGGGACATAACATCTTAGCTCTCAAGGTTGGTGGCACATTGGCGATGTAAGCGATGGTTAACATTTCTTACAATGCCAATGTCTACATGCGTTGGTGACCACCTACCATCAGATGGCCCATATGCTCGTCTATCTACCTACCTATTAAAAAAGTAGATATAAAAACAAATTACCTAACACCAACGGAGTTCTCGGAGACTGTCATCGGTTTGCCCAAAACTAGTATTACATACAATACGTGCTGACAACTTCCAACGACCAATTGTGACAAAGACCAAGAGATATAATTACTGAGGTATTCAAACCAAGTTTTCAAACATTTGAGAATATTTTGAGTGAAGCTCTCACTGTTTATATATGAAACACGGTCATCAATCGTAATCATCATATCTGACCAATAATAGCAGACTCTATCAAGTGATTTCAATGGTAATTTAGTCTGTATTTAAGAATTAATACGCAATTTAGTATTGAATTCCTTTAGCTTAATTGATCTCGTAAGCGCGGCGCATTCATAGTAAGAGCTATTTATACTTTCAAGTATCGTTTTTACTTCTCTGCCCACCAATTAATAAATTTATGACAAAAACCTTATAAACAGTAATAGTCTATGAATATCCCACTATTGGGCTAAAGACTCCTCTGAATTATAAACACAAATTAAGCACACGAAAATTCAGTGTTGCTTGCCTGGGTTTGAACCCACATCATCGGTTGAGATTTACGCAATCTAACCACTAGGCCATCTCGGCATTAAAAAAACCTTACAACATACACCTTTTCACTGCAAAACACGCTTGGTATTACATATAAAACACTATAGTATAAGAACAGTTATAAAATGAATCCAAATTGTTGTCTTATCTGTTGGACTACCTTCTAGTAAATCAGTTTTTAAGTTACAAAAAAAACTTAACTTAATGTTAATGCTTCAAGGTCACTATCCTAATAAATTATTAAGGCTATTACGTTACAATCAATAAAAAATAACTTAACAGCAGCTTATATTCAAGTTAGGTAAGCGTCTTAATCTTTAACTCTGACGTCATGTCTAATGATCCTACCATTATATCAAGTCAACATCGTTAAGATTTATCTGTAAAATTTCTCACGGGCGCTGTAATTCGATTAAAAATTCATTTAACCGTCCACACCGGCCCATGGGAATAATTTAGTGCGATTCACACACCGACGCCTCGGCCCCTTTTTTGCACGCCATGTGTAAGCCATTATGTACTTTCAGAAAACACTTACCTTTTAAACTAAAGTAAATAAAATTGCGCAAAACTATATAATGTTTAAAAAAAAAAAATACTTTAATTACTCTATCGTATTATATTCTAAAATTATTTGTTTATAGTTTGAGATATTATGCTAATAGGGTACACAAAATAGGACGAAAAATATTCATGATATAATGTAATTTGAATCAACAAGACCGGTCTATGATGTTGGGTAATAAATCAAAAAATTAAATTGCATGAGACGGTGTCGTCGGACCAATCACAATATTTGACAAGCGTCGAATGTATGAAAAGCGATTATAAATGTTTTACTGTGAATATGTAAATCGAAATAGTTATAAAAAACAACTAGATCGGACTAGAAAAACTTAATATATCACATTTTACTAAATTATCACAAAAAAAAATTAAAAGCTAAGTATTCTTTATTAGAATTAGTTCTGAATCCGAATCACCAGTGTTGCACTTTTAAATCATTTTACCATATTCATTATTTCATTAGAAAAACAATCAAACATAGACCAACTTACCTCCTTATCTTCAATCAAATTTTAAATTAAGATCTCGGTATTGTTGCCGCTTGCCTTATACATGCCATGCAATAGATTTCACTCAAAACGACTAAGTGAAGTCTATTGAGCATTTTTTTTTTATAGAAAAGGAAGGTGGACGAGCATATGGGCCACCTGATAGTAAGTGGTCACCAACGCCCTTAGACATTGGCATTGTAAGAAATGTTGCCCATCGCTTAAATCGCCAATGCGCCACCAACCTTGGGAACTACGATCTTATGTCCCTTGTGCTTGTAATTACACTGGCTCACTCACCCTTCAAACCGGAACACAACAATACCAAGTACTGCTGTTTTGCGACAGAATGTCTGATGAGTGGGTGGTACCTACTCAGACGAGCTTGCACAAGGCTCTACCACCAGTAAATCATATATCTAAAGGCATATCTAAAGGCAAGCGGAAACAATACCGAGATACATTTGCTACTGTAAACCATTTGTGTTTTTATAATATACTATTGTACAAACATGTACAACTGTGAACTGTTCAATGAAAGAATATCTATATTATCTTGTTGCATGGAGTTACACTGTTTCCTTTGTTCTTCATAACTCATACGTATTGCCTTCTGAAGTGGTAGAATATATTGTTTTTTTAACCAATGAATGTAAATAATTAATTGCAAGCTGTATTTTTATATGAATTAATTTATGCAATGTAAATTCCTGACATACATTTTACAAATTTCATAAATAACTGTATGTATGGCGATTTTTATTTACTACTGAATCATTAATTAAATCATCAAAAATATTACAGAATTGATTATGATATAATGATAATGATGTGAATTTTACAATTAATTTAATTAAGATTTAAAATTTGATGTAGGAGACAGTGTTTTAAGCTGAAACTACTCTATTGCTTTTTATTTCATTTTAAACAAAGTTTTTGTGACTGTAAACGTAAACCATACTTTAAGTGCCACACTAGATCCCGATTGTACGATTTAATCTTTCGCCCATCGTGAATTTTACAAATTATAATAAATTTTCTTATAAAATTGTAAAACAATTATGTTCACCCGTCATCTTTATTAGGCACAACGATATCAGATCCAAATATATAAGTATTTATAACGTTATTTGCATCGAACACAAGAGTGTACTTTTCAATAGCGAGAATATTACCGCGGACACAATAGCCACATCCAGCGAGCGACAGGCCGATGTATCGTATCGGCGTTCTGCAGTTGCCACAACCCAATTGTCAAATATTTGCATTCCGTTGAAAAAGTAATGCGATTATTAATTTACTCCCGATTCATCGTGCGCCGGTTCGATTCCGTTCAATAAATGCCACTGCCTGGTGATTTACGATATTCACTGTATGCAAAAATCGTGAATTTAGTTTGTGTTGTAGATTGGAAAATATTAAAATTTCACTCGAGATCGTCAAACGATATCCGGTTACGTGTCTATGAATCGAGAATCATTCGATATGTTGTTTATGAATCGTTAATTAACAATTACCTTTGACGTTTATATCGAATGCTGAATTTAATTTGACGTAGAGTTTCAATACTATGAGTGTATTTAGTAATATGCAAGCTCTGTACACATTTATATTAAAAATTCATTAAATCTTTATATGAATTGTTAATTCCGTAGGATATAATTCGATCAAGCTAAAAAAAATATTAGATACTAGATTCTAAATTCGATCGTAGAACATTGAAAACCAGACTCTATTTTGTATATATTTCTAAATATTTAAATAGGTGCATATCACCTTTTGACATTTAACGTAAAATTTTCTCTAACTTAAAAGAACTTGTTCTCAAAATGAAAATGTTTTCACAGTGTATTCATTTTTAAGTTTCGTACATCCCAAGTCCAAATCGATAAAAAAATCTACTAAAATATTTTACGATTTGAATATTTTATTATTCCAATCAAAATAATGAAATATAAAAAAATAACGCTAAAAGAACTTGAAAATGATTTCCTATTATGATCTGATTATAACGCGATTCTAAGGAAACCTCACTGAATAATTATGAAAATATTCGGTCCCAATTTAATTAACAGCGGTGAAGTGATTATGTAAATCACGTCTCATTCTACAAAAACTGAATTTAATGAAAAATTAAATTATTACCAGTGATATACTAATTTCCCGAGTAATTATATTGGAAGACTAATTTGATATAATCATCGCAAATGAGAGTGTCATCTTATTATAATTGTATATCGTGTTGCGAGTTTTAAAGTATCGCCATGAATGAAATATTATGACTGGTCGTAAGTAAACTTTGATAAAGTACAACTTAGCAATAAATAATAAGTGATGTTACAAAATATAAAAGTGACAATGGGACTAACGTGCCAGTGTAGGACAAAAGTCCCAACTAAATAAAGAAGAAAAAAAGTACAACTTGATATAAAATTGTATAGACGTTTGTATAAACGTCGAGTTATTTGTTGTTTTCTATGCAGGATAAATAAAAATTGTAATTAATTATATTCCTTTGTTATTTAGCGGAGGTTTATTGAAATTTTGATTTAATTGTATAAAAAGAGGAATCAATAAGTCTTGTAAATACATAGTTAAATGAAGTATATTTTAACTTATTATTTATTACAGGGTAGTGTAGTTTTGGTTCTCTTGAATTTCATTACATCTCATTGAAAAATGTGATAAGCTTATCAATACATCTTACATTTGTATTACCGTTGAAACATAAAAATAAAATTAAAAAAAAACGGGCTCGTACTTATAATACGGCGAAATAAACTATATTAAAAAAACCGCAAAAATATCTCGAATCAATGTATTTCTAATTATACTATTAATTATAAAAATAATTGATAATTTGTTTATAAACATAACTTATAAATTTATTATTAAATTTAATGAATTATAATTATCCTTATTTTATTAAACAAAGAGATACGCGAGTATTTCAATAAAAGAATAATTCCTTGACCATTAATTACTCTCTATCAAAGCTAACCGCATTATTTTTATTTTAATTGCTCGATCACAAAGAACACGGTATGTAAATAGTGTTGGTTCAACTACATAGATAGATAGAGAGAACGGCTCTCTCAGTTTGATTACCGTAAGACCGCCGCTCGCTTCGTTGAACTTTCTAAGCATTTGATGCTGTATGGAAACCATACGGTCCATATATTTGTGAACCAGTCCTGATATGAAATATTATTTACTAAATAGAACATTACCTTTGTAAATAATTATTTACTTGATCTTCACCCACTATTTACATATTCTACCGCCAAGCAACAATAATTAGTAATTTTGCGTTCCATAAATTTAATGTTGAGTGAGCCAGTGTAAGTCTAGACATAATGGATGGGTAACATCTTTGTTCCTAAGGTTTCAAGGGTGGTTGTGCATTGACAGTTTAAGATGTAGTTTATATTATTTTCTTACAGCGCCTGGCTGTATGGGTGAATCTTAGGCTCATTAGTTGGCCCATTGACTTGTATATTAACATAAAAAATGTTACTGCATATAATTTATTTGACGCTTATGTAATAATAAGTACAATTTATTCAGCAGAACAGTAGACTATTCTTCCTATATGGCATTAAGTTTGTCTTCTTTTATGTGTTTGTTAAGAGTTAGCGTGTGAGCAATTCTATTTTACGATGTTACTAGATTTCATGTCCGTTAAATTAAATGTCGTATGTTTATTAACAATATATAACTTGCCTGAAATAGTTAGTAAAATTATAGACCTAAAAAAACTAGAATCGGCAGTCGTTTAATGTAACGAACATTTTTTTCTATGTTATTATTTCAACATATGACGTCAATCAAAATTGTCAAATTATAAGTTTGTTTGGGTAAAAACTCAAGCTTACCGTTTTGCATGGCGACCGTAATTTAATGCAATCATTTGCTCAAGTTAACGCTGAACAACTTTCTCCATCGCTGTCTTAGTGCACTGAACTAGTGATGATGCTCCTCGTGTCGTTCTTAGGAGTATGACCAGGTATATTATGCATTATTATAATTGATATATAATAAATGATGTCCAACTGATCAATGTAAGTTAACGTCGGCTATTAAATAAAGAAAAGCCCAATTCACAAAAAATATTATGCTCAAATGTGTACGCAATCACAGGTGCACTCTATTTGATAGGCGGCTTGGCGTGGTTGGTAAGTACTGCCTTTCACGGCGAAGGTCGTGGGTTCGATTTCTCCCTAGGACATACTTTTGTGTGCATGAACATGTCTGTTTGTCATGAGTATGAGTAATCTACATATTTATGTATTTACAAAAATAAAAGTAGTGTATGTAGATTATCAGTTGTCTGGTTTCCATAGTACAAGCAGCAGCTTGGAATCAGATAGTCGTGTGTGAATAATGTCCCAGGATATTATTATATTATATAATTATTATTATATTCTCTCCCGACCATATTATGATGGCAATATGATATATGAACTAACAAATAATATTACCAATTTATATTAAAAAAAAGATGAATAATTGTCACTTACGATAAGGTGACCCGTTTGCCCTGTCCACCATTAAGTAATTTCATAAAAAATATTCTGCAGTGAAAAACGTCAGGAAACTTGCATGTGAATTTAATTGTGACACGTGTGTATACACAAATCTATAATAAATAAGCATAGTCGAAGCTCAATGTTTAAAAAAAGTAGCATTTGCCTAGCGGTACGACGTTTACTGGCTTTTATTTAACGCAAGAAAAGGTGACACAAATTTAATATACCATAAACATAGACACTAATTCGCTTTGAGTGAACAATTTTAACTATGACTTCGTGGACAGCTTCATAGCGTTCTAAATTAATTTAGAATCAGCGTATTGAAATACTATGATAGTATTTCATCGTGTTCGTTATAAAACTTTACATCGGCAAAATTATAACAACGAAATAAAATGTAAAAGTTATTCGAACAAATTTATCTCGTCCTGAAAAATAAAATTGGTACAAAATATCTGATACCGTATCAGAGTCGGCTGGAGTTTATCCGGTTATTAAAATATATATTTCACAATTGTTAGCGGGACTATCGCGTCCGATTAAAAACGTATGTAATATTCATTGTTATTTTACTTTAGAGCCGACAGGCCATTATAGTTGAGAGCTCCATTCAAAATTATCGACTGGAGAACAAATTATGCAGCCTTTTATATACAAACAAAGTAATAGTCTCTTGAAATTAAATCCACAATTTGTAATATAAATGTTTTAAATCATTTCGCAAACAATGTTTGTGGCAATTTTCAATCGTAATTATGACAATGACTGAACATAGAATTTTAAATTAACTTATTAAATTAATTTGCTTTGTTGCAGCTTCGTTTAAATGTTGAATATGTTAATATAGTTTTTTTATTATATATGGGATGAGGGATTTATTTACGCTATAAAAATATTCTGAATATTTTATATAGTAAGTTATTTTATGTATTATTTTAGTATATGTATTTGTAAATCTGTTTATTTCCGAAATACGAATGTTGATTAGACAATAATATTTCTCAGATCGATAGCGCACCTAAGGCTAGCAATATTTCAGATTTCAACCGGGTGTCCCGTACACGCTTCTTACAAATTATTCAGAAGGATATGTTAGTTCTTTTAACTTGAATATGATAATTTATACAAAACTCGGGTAACATTTTTTTCCATAGTGCTCTCGTCTCAACAGCGCTGTCTACTATTTTGACATTTTTTATCTATTTTATTTCTGGTACGAATATAAAGATGAACATATTTGATATAATTAATTATAAAAAACATAAGAGTAAACTAAAACTAATATAAAACTAGAAACTATACGAAAAATTAAGTCCATCAGAATATTAAGATTAAATTTACTTAAAATAAGTAATTAATTATTAATAAACTATGTACATTCATTTTTATAATATATATATACCAAAAACACGTCGTCTAAAAAGATTGTCCTGTGGCATTGTACCCAAGACGCTGGCACTATTGCCTCTCTGCACCGCTAGACTCAGCCTTTGGGCTAAATAAGCGCCAGCTCTTGTGTCACCAGAAGTGTGGACCAGTTTCTTAGAAAGGTCTTTTATGATTTTTTTTTTGTATCAGACGACCATGAACCTCATGTTTCAAAACCCAGCGCCATAAATTCATATCCGTTGGATAAAAGTGAATATTTAATGAATATTTTATATTAATGCAATATTAATGCAAAATTCTGATCTCATTTCGTCGAATGTGAATATGTTCGTATCCGATTGTAAATATTGCAATTCAAATCTTGAATCAGTGACAAGTGGCTGAATTTATCACGAATACAGGAATTCCACTTGCCGACTACTACGTCAGTGAGTTCCATTACGCTAAAATTAATTTAATATTGTTATAATTTATATTAAGCAAACGTTTCACTCTTTTGTGTTATATGAAGCGTAAACAAATAATGAGTCGAAATTGGCTTGGGTGCTTTCAAATGTATTGATTTTATCTTTCATTTGAATAATACAAGTTTGAATTTACAATTTTTCAAAAATACAATCGCTAATATATATAAAAAAAAAAATATTACTTTAAATACATTAAGATTCAATGCTTAAGGTTTTTACCAGTGACTAGACGAAAATTGCGTTAAAAATTTTTCTTTCCTTATCCTTCATTTGGTATTCAATAATGAGTGAAAGAGATGTCGCATGGCTCCAGGAACACCACAAAATGTCTAGCAACGCAGCATACTAAGGAAGCTGGAAATAAACTAGAGTCGTTGTATTCGTTCGATACATTTTTATAACACAAACTATAAACTAGCTAGAGAAAACGGCAACAGTGCTAAGTTACTCATAAACGGTGAATTGCTTTAAATTGTGTTGCATTGTTATTTATATAGGTGCTGACAACTTCGAAGAGATTTAGGGATTCTGAAAAGGATTATGAGATAATCGTTTAAGCGTTCGTTTATAAAATGAATATCCAGAATTAGAATTACATGCTAGCGATATGTAAAACGAACTTCCAGGAATTTATCTTGATAAATTTATTTCGAATAGCAATAAAAGTGATTGAAATTTTTAGTACCCAGTAATATATGTACATAAATTTGTTTGGTATGTATATAATATACATCAATTTTTATTTATTAAGTTTTATGTAATTCAAATTCAAATGTTGACGAAATATTATGAAATATATAAATTGTATATCAGCTATAAATGCATATAGTCTATACATCTATACATGAAATAATATTATACGTATTACAAATTTTCACTTTTCCAAAAACTTGGTATAAAAATACATAATTTTTTTACATACAAGTTTTTGATCATAAAACAGTTTCTTTTATAGAATAGGTAGGCGGACGAGTAAACGAGCCACCTTATTTTTAAGTGATCACTAACGCCCATAGACATTGGCATTGTAAAAAATATTAACCATCGATTACATCGCCAACGCGCCACCAACCTTGGGATCTAAGGTTATGTCCCTTGTGCATGTAATTACACTGGCTCACTCATCCTTCAAATCGGAACACAACAATATCAAGTACTGCTGTTTTGCGGTAGAATATCTGATGAGTGGGTGATACCTACCTAGACGAGCTTGCACAAAGCTCTACCACCAGTTACAAATAAAAAAGCGAATTGATTGAATTTTAATAAAATGAAGTGTAATAAAAGTCCTTTTCTGAAACATCTTGAGGATTTCATTTACGATGAAATTAAATTTATATTATTTAAGTCTGATTTGCGACAAAAATTTAATTTGGTAAAATTTTGTCCAAATAAATGTTTTAAGCGTGTTTCTGAAGTAATAAATAGCTTAAAAGGTAAAATTTAATTGAAACTCAAATGCTAAATTAATTTTAATGAAGCTTTTTAATATAATATTACAAAAGATACATTTAGAAAAATAAGTATATAATAATAGGAGGGGTAACGCTAAGCTAATAGATAGTATTTTTCTTCCAACAATTCCTAACGATATTCATCACCAGCGAGCGCTGTACTATAAAAACAAATAATGCACGTGAAAATTTAGTTATACTTACCCTGGTTGAATCCCACAATCTTCTATTAAGATTCCACTGCTTAAACCACTGGGCCATATCTTCTCTCTAAATCTATATACTCGATGCAAATACAAATATTCCTGTCTCTTATACAGTCGCTTCAATCGGATCACGTACAGAGATATATTTTAATCAAGAACAAAAGCGCGTACATCGCACAAGTAAAACTTAATTCCGATACTCAGTACTCGAACGAAACGTAAATACTAATTCGACTATATATCTTGATTAGACACAGTGAGACACAGAGACGTTGACATATACAATAGTAGCTCGCTTTCAAGATAAATTTTACGCAGTAACGCTCTGCTGGAAAACAGAAGCACCGTCACTGCAAGAAAAAAAGTGAGCCAGACGCAGCGACTGCATACAAATTGTTTACAAATGTGGCATGACTATGGCTTTTAAAGGAAATCGTGATTTAATATAACAACTTTTCAAACCCGTATTTTATGAAATAATAATTTGTCAAATTAAAGATTATCTATTGATGTCGATTGATATTACTTATTTTCTATATAGCAAGCTGAAGTGTCATACACAGATGTATGTAAAATTTGTCACATACAAGTCGCACTTTATGTGAGAAATTCTAACACCAACCCGCACTGAAGTGGCCTGGTTATCTTTAAGATGCGAGCTATAGCCGGGTCACATTTACGAATTACTTTACCTCATCGTTAAATAACAAACTCAAAGTGATTGATTGACTTAATTAAAATAAACTCCAAATCCAAAAATAGTCCGGCTTTTAATATTCAAGAGATAAAAATCAATACCAGTTTCATGACACTTCTTCCAAACAACAATAATTCATTAGACGGCCGATGAATGAGGGTGGAATTATAGGACCGAATGAACGACATTACGAATTTAATCCTCGACCCGATAAATCAGAATCATCAGTGATTGCTGCGATTTGGCTGAATTATTAGAATGGAGGTAGATTATAAACAGTGACTGGAACTTCGATCTGTGTATGAAATGAAATGTCTGTTTCCGTATTATGCCTGAATGCATTTGTAGTGCGTCAGTTACGTGAACATATCTTTCTGGTAATCATTTATTGATGACTACTAGTGGTAGATTTATGACAATAAATAAGCAAGTGTAACGCTTCTATATTGAATTAAGATTTTTGACTTTGACTTTGACTTCGTGAGAGGGTAATCGTTTTTCGTTGTTCTTTTTTTATCCCTGACAACGTGTATGCAAAATTTCAAAACGGTCGTTTGAGTAAGTAAAACGTGAAAGTGTCTAAACTAGCTATCACTTAGGTGTTTATAACATTATTACAATGTTAATATTTACTTTTACTGTATGATATCCTTGGGAATCAGAAGGTCTAAAGGTGCAGTCTGCATTTTCGATTTGGAATCCAGGTCGAATGAGGGTCTTATTTCAAAGCATACGATATAACAGCTCAGATCACCAAAGATATATTTTTTGACTTAATATTGACGAATGTAAATATAAAGAATCTATAAGAGTAAATTATAAACATTCTTGCTGTTATTTTTATAAATTAGAAGTAAGAATTTAATCGTGTGTTATTCCTTATTAAAGTGAAGATATTTATTTTAGTTCTGTTTTCATTACTCTGTATATCTTGTATTTTATTACTGTACGTGTTTGTCTCGTACCTGAAATAATCTATCCATTCATCAATTTAAACTTGTAAGTACATAAATCGATGTAGAAGTAGTCAAAGTATTCAACGAACAAAATTTGATATTATATTTTAACAGTTGTATAGTATGCCTTCTTATTAATGTTATGTAAATGTGATCTGTTATCATTTTTATATTAAATTATCTATTTTATACGACCTAAAATGCTTATATAATAAGTTAAGTTCCCTTTTTATGAATTTACAAGAAATTTATCATGAAGATCATTTAGCATAAAAAGGGTAAGTCGTCAAAACGATCCCTTTACAACCATCGTGGTATATCTCCTTTTGATTTATAAATGAGACATTTTGACATAAAACCACGTATACATAATATTATATATGAAATTGAAGCTCACAACGGGTTCAAAGTGAAAGAGTAAGTAAAAATGATTATAGCGCAATTCAAATGTACTTTGATGATATCCGTCGGCTGTTTCTACTATTTACCTTTCCCAACGATTTCTCGAGGTAAACAAAAACAAAATATCTTAATCTATATAAAAGGACCTCTCGCAATGGGTTAAACACTCGAACGTCACGACAAACATCGTTTGAGAGACTTCAAAAGCCAGACAGAATTTCTTCGAGGTGAATAGGGTAAAGGGAATAGTTGGTGTAAGAAAAAAAAATGATTTTAATCTTGTTTAGTAAAGTCGAGGCGTCGGCGAGACCAGAAGTCAGGTGGCACGCTGGAAAAGAAAACTCATTACTTCTTATTCACCGACGGCGGAGTGATAGTGCCGTTCAATGTCTGTCTGTTATCGACAAATCAGTGATGTACTAATCTTATTTAAAGATAACATTTGTATAATTAAAGTTTGACTTTTATTATGTCTTATAATTTGTGTGGCCTGAAAGAAACATTTAATATATATATATATATATATATTTGAGTATTTTAAATTATTAAAATGCTATATTATACCTTATAAATGTTGTTAGCGTCAATGGCGTTACCTTTATTATCGATGAATAAATGAAAAAAAAAATAATAAAAAAAATTGAATGGCATTCTTTAAGGAATATTTTATTCAAAGTTCTCTATTTTCTCTGCATATTTTTAGTGCTACGGTTCAACGTTAAGAAAAGGGATATGAAAAATAATATCCTTATAAAATATCAACAGTTTTAAACGTCGTTTATTTAAATTATTTTTGGTCTTATTGTATTTAATGTCTCATACGATTTATCGACAAAGTTGGAACATTGACACGTCGTCCCTACCCAGAGGCTCAGTAATAAATTTTAAAAGTAACACATCAGTATGCCACTGTCGTTCTCCGTCTCCACATTGAGCAGGACAAAGCAAGATATATTATGTCTGTATGAGCAACACTGCTATTACGTTCGCGCTCAATTTCAAGCTTTTACTTTGAAAGTAAAAAGATGAATTCACCGTATATATCTTACTTAAATTTTCAATAAATTTAATTCAGATAGGTAACAATTTAGAGGATTATTTTTAAATCGATATTAACTGATTTTTACTCTAAAATTTAAGAGTATATAAATATATAAGCACATGGATTTACTGGTGGTAGGGATTTGTGCAAGCTCGTCTGGGTAGATACCACCCTTTCATCAGATATTCTACCGCAAAACAGCAGTATTTGGTATTATTGTATTCCGGTTTGAAGGGTGAGTGAGCCAGTGTTATTACAGGCACAAGGAATATAACATCTTAGTTCCCAAGGTTGGTGGCGCATTGGTGATGTAAGCGATGGTTAACATTTCTTACAATGCTGATGTCTATGGGCGTTGGTGACTACTTACCATCAGGTGGCCCATATGCTCGTCCGCCTACCTTTTGTATAAAAAAAAGAACTGCTTTATTTCTAACATGAATGCACGTTTTTTAAGGAACTACTAATATTAATATTTAACACTCCCACTAAGCGTAAACTAAAACTAAGACCTTTTAAAAGAAAAAACTTTACGTAAGCACGGCTAGTAAACGGTAATTAACAATTAATAAGGGTATTTAGTATTTTTAGAATTCGAACGAACTCTTTAAAAAATCATATAATATTGTTTCAACTTAAATATCATTCTTATCATTAAATCAAAATATTGAATGTAATTAAGTCACATACAATCTAAAGAGTACCCAAAATAATGAAAAAATAAAATATTAAAACTTACAAATAAGATACATTAGAAACAGAATGAAATGTACCGTCTGATATGGTAAATATATCCAAATGAGATTTGCTCCCAACGTAATGCCTGCTTCGGAAAGTGTTCAGGTGATTTGGGAGTGCGGGATACAGATTGAATTTGCTTGTGGCCCCTGAGAGATAGATACATAATGGTCAAGGAAAACTAATCACTAGATATGCTCTTTGACTGGGAAGCATTATATAAGTGGGTAAAAAAAAATCTAAATTAATTTTCTTATTTATATTTTTTTAAATAGAATAAATTGTATTTTTTTTGTTTAAGCTAGACTTTATTTTGAATAAAGTCTTCGTGACACTGACGCCTTTTGTAGTAAATAATATAATTTTAAAAAAAAATGACTGGCGTTTAGTGCACCATTTGTGTCTAACAGACACCAACAAAATCTCTCGAACTCTTTAAATATTAGCGTGATTGCTTTAAGATTTTAAATAACCAGAATCGTAGTGCTGCAATTTACTGGATCAAGAATAAAAATGGATCAAAAGGGCTTCAGGGTCTTCTAAGGTCTTCAGGCCCCACATGGCTCGGGACGTCGTTTAAAACGTAAGAAGTATGATTTGAAAATTGCATTTTTTTTTCTTTTTACACCTTTCAGTCTCTCTCTTGACAATATTTTTGTAAAGCGAAACGTCGTTGGTCACAATGACAGTGGAATTCTACTGTCTTATTTGAGTGCAAGATAAAACACTCCTGACGCTAAAGTTGATACACAGTATTACTTTATATTACTGTGTGCCGGTTTGAAGTGTTATATAGTACCATTACAAACACAAGGGTCACAGGAAATACCATTTAATATGGTTGGCAGCGCATTGACGGTGTAATAAGAAGTTAATACTTCTTTCAGTGCTAGTATCTAGGAGTAAACACTAAAATCTGGTGGGCCATTAATCGTTGCCACATTTGAACATGTGAACATATAATCATATTTAACTGTCCACCTTACCTGACCACGAGGTTACTGGTGGTAGGGTTTTGTGCAAGCTCGTCTGGGTAGGTACCACCCACTCATCCATATCATACCGATCATCAGATATTCTACCGCAAAACAGCAGTACTTGGTATTGTCGTGGCACGAACTTGCATACAATATTCTATGTGCCAATCGATTGAGTACTAAAAATCAATGAAGAAAGAAAATAATGACAAAATAATTTTTATTCCGTAGCGTAAATTTCAATTTGCATCATCTTAAATGACCATTTAAATATTTATTTTAAAAGATAAAAGTTTAATGAGGCTGAATATATAAGTATTGTATATTTTTATTGAAATTCCGTGAGCTGGATACTCCAGACACTTAATATTTTATTAGTAAAACATACATATATATACAAATAAAAATTAGATAGAACCGGGTGGAATGTTGCAAGAATGCTTGCAGCATGTCCCCTTTGAATCGCAATTCCGATCCTTTCGACGAAAAATGAACCAGCCCTCCTGTCACCAGTAGAGGCAATAAGACGAGTTGCTATATTTGGAATAAAAGTTTTTGCACTATTACTCAATTGCCCAAGCGGAATACGGACATAATTTGGAATAAGAGATGAATATTTGCAACGTTTGTTTTAGCTTTTTCCGCGACCGCGACGGCCTTTAACATTGTATTCCTGAAATTAGATGATTCAGTGTGTTAGCACATGAAGCGTCTCACTCTAGAGCACTCTTCGTTTTCAGGAAACCAGGGTCAGTCCATTATGATTAATTCTACACTCAAAAAGAGCATAAAGGTGACAAGATCCCTCTTTCTCGTATAAATAGATAAGAATAGTATATAAATACACGCTATAATTAATCTGTGAAAATGTTACTAATATAATCAAATTCCAAATAAAATAATCGAATGTATTCAATGGCTCTTCTAGAGACAATAATGTATTAGTTAAGCCTATGCGCATCCAGTCCTTCGAGATATTTTCCCCTATTTGCTCTTATAACACCACTTTATGATACTCAAATGTACATTTTTTTATTCATGATAATACGCTTTACATTAGTCTGTTTGAATTCAGTGCCAGTGTTTTATTTTACCGCCGTTTATTGTGGTTTTTATTTTAGAAAGGCAAGAAAGTAAAATAATCCGCCTTATATTAATTCACCGTCTTAAAATACACACTATCAATGGAAAGGAAAGCACGTATAGGGCAAACTTGTCCTGAAGAAGGTTAACTTTTTTATTGTATTAGACAGGCAGGCTGGCAAGTGGGCCGCTTGACGGTAAGCGGTCACCACCGCCAATAAACATTAACTCTGTAAGATTAACCATTTCTTTTGCCTATTGTTACACTGGCTTACTCACAATGCAAACCGTCATAATATATGTATTATATATGTAACAATAGAATAGACATTGTACTAGGTTTATTTGGTATTGTGTATGCACAATAAAACTAAGAATTGCTGCTTGGTGATACCTACACAAACGGGCACAAAGTCCTACCAAATAAACCTAGTACATTGTCTATTGACTCATTAGATATAATTAATTATCTAATAATATATAAATCTCTATATATAGCCGTTGATATAATGTTATATTGTTTAATAGTTTTAATTGATAAATAATTAAATACATAGAACTAATCACAGACAAGATGTCCTATACCATCAGCGTTCACACCGATACAACCTCTAACATTACACGCTAATTAATTGGTAATCTGGATACAAAGCAAATCAATTACGGGTCCATAATTACGAGGAAGACAGTATTAAAGGGCGGCTTCTGTAGATCGAGGATTATATTATGTATGTGCAATACAATGGCAACTATATTGTATCAATGAGCATTAGATATACTTTAGTTTAAAGGATAATATCGTCTTTGAGGTTTCGTACAGGATGGGATTCTATTCCATGTTTATCCATCACTATAACTTGAAGTATCGTTGTGGAACTTATTCCACAACAATACTTTAGCAGTCATTTTCCAGTCATTTACTTAAATAACGCATTAAAATGAAATAAATTTCGATGCTAAAAGTTTTGAATATTGCAATTTTGATTACGTTTTTTTTTCATTATATACAAAAAAATTGGTAAATAACCAAATTTTTGATGTTATTATATTTAAAAATAACTTATCCATATATTATATTAAAAATAATATTTTTTAAGATTAATCAGACAAATCCATTTTAAATATAACTTATTTATATACCAGGCCTCAGATATCTACTTCTCTGTTTCAACATAATATTGTGTTATTAGATTCTAATTAATGACCAATTAGGTGCTATTATTGTGTTGTGTTGCGTGACGTATCGTTACAAACAGACGTATGTATTATTGTAATGGAATAGCTGATAGGAATAATTTTAATTAGTATTGAATAAATTGAAGAACAGTTATATCACTATGGATAAGAGTCATGCTTGTAAATAAATGTAAATATTATTTTAAATATAAGGACGTTGGAAGACATTCATAATGATACGTTACAGTTTTCTGGAAGGGTGAGTCAGCCAGTATAACTGATACGTGGGAGATAACATTTTAGTTTCCAAGGTTGGTGGCGCATTGGCGATGTAAGGATTGAGTTATATTTCTTACACAGCCAATGACTATGGGCGGTGGTGATCATTGACAATCAGGTTGCCCATTTTGCTCGTCACGTGCCCATTGTAAAAAATCAAAGTGCCTCAAGTATTAATACGCCAGTGTGTGTGACTTATACAAGCACTTGTAATATACGTACATTAACGCTCACTACGTTATAGGCCTTAAAAACGTATTTCACACACAGATAGCATATTTATTTCTTCCTATTCTTAAGAGAGAAAAATCAATACTCAGAAATTAAATGAGGGATATTTAAAATGACCAATTGGTTATTTTCCCGTGATTCGTGTCAAACGGGCGCAGGTAAGCCGGTTGCCGGCGGCAGAGCGCACCGACCGAATCCTATCGCGTTTGAAGCGAGTGCACGCCGCGCCAAACATTAAAAAAGAGCGAAAATGACATTTCCAATTTTCTACTGTTGCCCCCGGGTGTACTCATTTTATTTGCAGCCTCTAGGCTTGGATTCGGCTGACACGTGCGAATCCGACTAGCTACCTCGATATTTCAATGACGTCAAAGAATATTGAGGGCTCAGTTTATTACAAATAATTTTAAAAGGAATTTTTCGGTGCTGATAAAAAAGTAATATTTTAAGATTTTAGCTCAAGAATTACGAGACTCAAATATCGGGGATTTTTTTTTAAATATCGTTATTAGGTACGCGGAATTCCTTTAAATAACTTCGTTAAATTTATTAGTAAAGAAAGGGCGTTAAGGAAAGAAAATTTAATAATATTCGTAGATTTTAATTGATTGTTACAATCTTGAGAATTGTCTTTATAACATTGTTGATAATTATAGGCTTAAAATTAAGGAATATTATTCAGAGCTGAATACGACACCAACAGAAATATGATGTATAATGTTTTTTTAAAGGCAAATGATAAATTCGTTGCCAAATTGTCATTATATTGTAAATATGCAGTATTGACCGTAGACATTGTTAAAAAATTGGCATAATTTATTACTTGTTACCAATGCACTGCCAGCCATGGGAGTAAAGTAGCATAACGAACATGTATGTATAAAAATGTATTTTTTGAACATTATTCGCACATTATTGTATTATTAAACATATACTTAAAAAATTATGATATTATTTGTAAGTTACACGAATCTAGAAATCCAGCAAAAAAGTTAGACAAGTGCTATATAAGCAAACTTAAATATAAATGAATTAAAACAACATGGAAAACAAACTGACTCTAAAAAACAACGGAACGTCTGTGGAGACTACAAGACAACAACAAAAATTAGACAAATATGAAATAAAAAACACAATATGAGAAAAGAAAACAAATCCACATGATCTTAGCCTTTGCAAAAGGATTAACCGGTAACGTTTCAGACAAAAAGCTGTTCAGCTTATTTTTCATCTTGGAGCAAGAAACCTTTGGGATTTATCTAGCATGGTAGTAATGCTTAGAATTAACGACAATACCATGAATGTATATATTGATATCTTTAAAAATGTTAAGTTGGAGTGAGCGAAGCTGAAATTGTGAAATTGGATGATGAGTTAGCCTATAATTGCGTTGTATAGTGTTAATAAGTGTCATTATTTGGAGTTATTATTTTCTGGGACAGACATCTAAAAACATTGTACGTTGTGTTGGCTTCCTATAAAATAAAATAAAAACTATAAATGTATATCCACAACATTTATTTTAATAAAACACTGACAAAAGTTGTGTGTGCGAGAAGTAAAAAATAAACTAGTGACACCAATTTTTCGACTTGGACAATACCACCTTCCATGGGTAAAGTAATCGTTTCTACAACAAAATCTGATCATTTTTCTGATCATTCTTCATTTACCAATAATAAATTTAAAGTTCTTGTCAAAAGAACATTTAAGAAGGACAAAGATAGTATTTACAAGATAATACAGTTGATAAAAGAGCGTGTTAGTGTTCGTTGATATAGAATATATACATTTAATTCTGTATGATTATCATATTTCTATGATCAATGAAAAAGTGATATTACTGATTTTCTTGCTAGATCTTAGTAGTGGTATCTTTAAGTATATTTTATTTTATAAAATGACTGATTTCAAATTGCTCATAAGAGCCTACTTTAATTAATAAAGTAAATTTATTGTCAGTGTCTAAGATATTCTTTCTCGAATTTTAAACCTAGGACTTCATTTATGTTTCACGAGTTCTATCCACCGAGCTATGTCTGCTTAAAAGTATTCGAAAATATGTCCCTCATAACAATCTCCGCTCCGACCGAAATGAATGAGGCGTGTCAGAATTTCATGTAAAATTCATGTAAATCTCGACTTCGCGTTCGCGTTCAGCATTTGCGTTGGCAAATTTGTGATAAAATCACTCGCGTCTAATCATGTTATGCGGGAGTCTGAATCGAATGGAATTTAAAATTTCGTCCAACTATTTATGTCTTTTTATGGTTTATAATGGAAATAAAGTCAAGTAACGACCTTTAAGCATTCCACACCTAGGCTAAGGGTTCTTCTCCTTTTTGAAGTTAAGTTACAGCTTCTTTCACCACGCTGCTTCTGTGTGGGTTGAATATATGTGTCAAAATTTCACCCGACGCATGCAGATTTCCTAATGATGTTTTTCACCACCAATATATTTTTATAAACAAACAACAAATCAAAAGATTAATTGCATAGTTCACTAAAAAAGAAACTAAGCCTTAACACTTTTCACTTGAGTCCGCTCCTACTTGTTTGTACCAGGGTCTTATAAGTGTGGATCGAAAGGTATTATGAAAATACTCAATGACCATCTTGTAATAATAATTTGTCCTATAAAAGGTATACTCCTGTGATAAAACCTCTTTACCAAATATGGGCAAACATAAAGAACATACTAAACTAAATTCCTCTGAGTATTTGACGAAAACGAAATACAGTCAATTAAAAAAGTGATAATAATTAACTGTCTAACACATCAGGTATTTTAAAAACGTATAAGCAAATAAAAAGATATGAGTCAACATTTTAGATGCATAGGCGTTTAATATTTCTCACTGTGCCAATCTCTAAATCTGGAAATGGTCACCTATTTTTAGGTGGTGAATGAGATAACTTAAATATATAATTTTAAATGAAATAAAAAAAAAACTTACATAAACGTTATAAAAACATGAGTTTGAGATGCTGTTCAACTCAATATACATCAATATTTATTTGAATAAAAACTTTGCAAACGTATATTAAGAGTTTTTTTATTCGATGTATTCTTATCGCCTTTGGTCTATATTATCTTTAATTTGTTTTAATGTTACAGCATTTTGAGTTTGCCACCTATCTTTTCAAAAAACAACAACAGGATACTTTCCAAACCACTGAACAGTTGGTCAACGACATTCATTTATAATAATTAGGCTACAAATATCCTTTTGTTTATATAAGCATATAATACGGAGAGATACCGTTTCAAATGCGACACACAATGTACACACACTTTGAAACATCGGATCATAAATAATCCTATCACCCGTATTAAATAAGCACCAAACATAAATGTACGACATATTTGAGTATCACGTAATACTTGCCGTCCATTGCAAGTAGCTTTACTCAGCGCTTTATGATGCGATTTGTCATTGTTCGTTCCCACGATTTCTCCTCGCGCTTCGTATTCTGTTTAGGGCTTTAATATGTATATCATAATAAATGTGATTATTAGTTATTGTTGTAAAATATGAATCTGAATTGATATTACCGAAATTGCATAATGAAGTCAGATACATGAATGATACATTAATATGATAATCATGACTACGATTTACGTAGTAATTAGTTGTATATCTACAAATCAATACAAAATAACATTGAGATAAGTATCTCTGATTGAAATCCTTATTTTTTTTTGTTTAAACCTTGTTTGATCAAGTGTGCAATAAAATGATTTTATTACACATTGAAAAGAAAAACCACGAATGTAAATACATTACTTTTTTTAAGGGTAATTAATAATTTTAATAACAAATATTAAACTTAGAATATATAAAATTATTTCAAGAGATAAAAAGCTCCTCATATTGTGATGGTTTTAGTGGTTAGCTGTCCTGGCAAGACAAAGTGGACGCAGTCCGCGCTTTTCCCACGGCTACGTGTTTTTTGTATTCCGCAAACAATCGATCCCACCCAATTACATATAGGAGTGAAAACAGTCTAAAGAAAACGTTATGGCTCACTGGGCGGAGAACACAAAACTTTTGTAATATGCCTGGAATTTCTTCACACTTAAGGCGATTAGAATTCGTAGTTTTTTTTTGCGTTATGAGGAAATATTTATATATAGCATAATTTATGTTATTCGATTGAGATGTTCAAGTATATTCAAATATAATTTATCCTTATATTTATTATTTTATAGATTCGATTTCCGTATGGGGTTCTCGTGTATTTTTCTGTTGATTCGATTTTTGAATATTAAGATTTGTTATTGTTTATATTAATAAGTGTATAGCGATAAAAGTACAAAAACTCATTCTATTCACAAAAAAAAACTTATTTTAAAAACTGCAACCAAGTGCAAAAGATAAAGGTATTATTTAATTGTAGGTTTTTTTAAAGCTGATACTCGTAATTCTGTTAAAGCCCTAAGAGTGGGTGATAACAATTTGAAAACGATTGAACTTCTAGAGATTACTGCCTGTATATAAACAAATCCATCCTTTATTATGTTTGTATAGATATTTCTGAGTGTGTGAGTGAGTCTCGCGTCACTTGTGAGTGAGTGACGTCATTGTGTAAAAAGTCGTTCTGGGTGCTTGTAAATATTTTTCCGTTACGAAAAAAGTTGAGCTGTTATCGTAAGCGTCGACAAATATGTCAAACAGGTATAAACAAGTTTCGCGTGGTAGAACATCGCGGCAGATGTAGTACGAGTATAAACATAACAATAAATAATATAACTAGAGGGCACAAATCTGCTTAACGGCTGAATTTCCAACGTAACATAATTAAAGTTTGTATCGGCGTGATGGACATAATATGGCGGGGCTTAAACGTCAACAATAGGACCACATGCCATTGTGAGTATTTTGAAAATTGCATTTTCATTCAATGTCGCGGGATTGGTGCTTCGGTATTTTAGTTGTTTCAATGGAGCTCTGGGATGAAATTATTTTATGCAAAACAATACACGGCTTCAGCTGTTGTTATATGGGGTAGAGATATTGAAGTATTTACTACGATATGACACAAAGTTAAATAAAGTAAAAGATGATATAAAGGACTGGTGGGTAAATATGTGACGTGATTTTCATTCAACACATTACAATTTGTTTATATCCATACCAAGTTTTGTTTTACAAATAATATATGAAATTTCCTCTTAAGCACATAATGCCTGAAAGCACATAATGAAATTGTTCTTCGAATTCATACATATAGTTTTCTTCACGATGTTTTTCAATTAATTATTAGATAAACATTAAATCAAGCAAATACACACGTTTTTTTTTCGGTCGAGACGTTTAGTTATCACTTGTCAAAATATAGTTAAAAAAAATAATATGATTTTAACTATATTTATTGTTGTTTATTTCAATAACAATATATTTATTATGATTTATTATCTATTATTCATTATTATTATTATGAAATAAGATGTAGTTTAAACGTTAGATTTATAAATTTACATAATTGATATTTTTTTAGGCTATATTCTGTTTCTATACATTTTAAATCCTTAGAGTAATTTTATCGAATTAGAACGAAAATATCCAAGAATGCGAGTCATTACGTAAAATAACTGATAGTAATTTACGTCCATTGCTATATAAACTATAATTTAAAAGAAATTCCAGACAATTCCAACACACAAAGGAACCTCTCACGAAACTAAAACTGTGCGCTCAGCCTTTTAACTTTTTGTTGCTTTCTGGTCCACTGTAATGTATTAAGTTATTGCTATTAGCAAACTCGCTTTACTCAGTTTGGCACAAGTTACAATATAGGTGAGCCACAAGAACTGACATTCGTTCAACTATGAACTTTAAACTTTACGAATAAAGGTCGTTTATCGGATGCAACTTTGCCAGTTCTAGCAAATAACCAATTACATGATTATCAACTGTATGAATAAAGACTTAAGGTTGTTTTTTGAATATATCTACCTTAGACTAAGAGTCAACTGCACGAATTGCAACCAACCTCCGTTTCCGCCGCTATGCACTTCCTTCGTTTGAACTTCCGATAGATATATGTCTCATTCACACATATTATGTCGCTAAACATAGGATATCGATTTATTTGTTTCTTTACAAAGGACAATAATAACAAGCATTTAGTTTTACGACTTTGTACTGATTGGTATTATTCAAATTACTGCTAACACTTGCTAATACAAAAAAAATATTTTATATTTCGAACAGTTTACCCGAACTTTGCTTAATATAAACTAATTGCAACTAGGCCGTGTTGCGTAGCCTAACGCGTTGCTGGTATTATTATAAAGATATATATGCTAACTGCCTCGATTTCGTGCAATTATAAAAAAAAAAAAACGTTAAGGGCTCATATTAATTACTTTATATCCAAATCATAATAATACGATGTGAAGATATTCCTCATTTTCATAGAATCAGGGACAATCCTTGTAATAATGTTCAACTCCACAAAGGCTACATCCTACCTGGGGCAAAGTAATCGTTTCAATAGGACATACTATTAAGTTTACCTATTTATTAAATTTAAATTTCACGTTAAAACATAAATATAAAAGTTTCATTATAAGATACGTGAAATATATAGACGATAATACTTTGGGTTGACATGTATTTCATTTAAGAATAAGTCAATACAGAGTTTCTCGATAGGTAGAATCAACGTTCCGAAACATTGGTAGTTTTACATTCAATTTAATCGTATAAAATGACTGATTGAAATTATTCAAAAGTACTTCAAGACTTTCTATGAGAGCCTACTCAAATAAGTTATAGTTCGAATTTAATTTTCTATTTCATATAAATTGAATTTTAAATAACAATCAATTAACTAGCCTATTACCAAATATTATGTAGTTTGTAAGTTGATATTTTAAGTGTTAATATTTTAATGGATCTTATCAATAAATTATAAATTCGTATAAACTAGTGGTTAGAACCGTGAATCTTATCCGATGATCGTGGGTTCAACCGAATTTTCATGTGCTTAATTTGTGTTTATAATTCATCTCGCGCTTGACTTTGAAGGAAAACATCCTGAAGAAACCTGCATGTGTCTAATTTCGTTGAAATTCTGCCACATGTGTATTTTACCAACCCACATTGGAGCATCGTAGTGGAATAAGCTTCAAAACTTCTCCTCAAAAGGTAGAGGAGGCCTTAGCTCAGCAGACATTAACAAGCTGTTACTGTACAACTTTTACTATGAATAAATTACAACTATCAATAAATGAATGTATTTTTTTAAGTACAATTATAAATAACTTCTTTTAGTTTGTTATTATCACAGTTTTATTTATTTATTCAGTCAGTGATAACCCTTTATTTGATAAATCATAATTAAAAAACGATTAAGCAAATTAATTATTCGATAAATAATTATAATTGATAAAAGGGCGTGGAGTTATAAAACGTTAACTGCCACACTTGATATACAAAATTCGTCTTTAAATAATAATTAATTGATTTATCGATTATAATCTATATAGAAATCCAACTTGTTTTGTTTTTTCAAATGTAGTACATACATTAAGATGCTTCTCAATACATATTCGGTAACGTTATTGTTGTATGGAGAAATATTAATGATTTTGTAAAAAAAAATGTGACACATAACATTATACGAGCAGTATACGAGCAGTACTTTACTTTTTTTAATTGTAAGCAAAAGGTTTTTATACAATATATGACTATATGGAAGATGGCACATCTTGAAAATAAAACGATGACCAAGATTGCTATTTCTTTTTATACTGAAATTTTGTATACAAACCATAAGAAACTAAAAAAAAAACTCGCTGAGATTCTTCCACCGGCTCTTTTCAGGTCAGGCTATTTTTTTTTCGAAGTGGTAGTCTCTAACTTGACAATAAATATGTCATGACAATTCTTCTACGAGATTCTTCTTTGTATATATTGAATACAGGATTTTGATTTGATTTGGTGACGGTAAATTTATTTTCGTAATAATACCCTTAGCGTCTCTTCGAGACAGATTATTTGATTCTTTTATGGATTCGGAATTCTATATGTAGATATGCAACTAAATTTTTAACCTAAATTTACATATTTCATGTTTTAATTAATTGGTTATAAACATGTTTTAATAGGAATTGATTAATTTAAAATTACAATTGTTTTTTACAGGTAAGTGCAAGAAAAATGAAAGTTTGGTGGCGGAAACGAAGAAAGGTATTCTAATTGAAACCAATTAATTAATTAAATAAGACGTAGCACATCATAAGTAATTTAGACTAGTTTAGAAATCATCAAGTCTGAAATATATGGTCAGCCTAAAACTATTGCCCAAATTAGTTTAATTAATAAACGTTATTTGTTTAACAAACCGCAAGCATCGTCGGCCATTTTCACGGCTGCGAACCTAAGACGCAAACAGGTGTTATAGTAATTAATACAGTCATTGAATAATTTATAATTAATAGGTATACACATAAAGAATGTAACGCCGTTATGTATCTAAAATTATAATAATAAAAAAGGGTTGCCAAAAAGCGAGAACGCAAGTCTGTGAAAGCAGAAAAAAATATGTTTAATATTCTAATGGTGTACACCTTTTTGAGCATTTTCAAAGCGCGATTATAACTCAAAAAAATGTACAATATCACATTTGTTTTATGTAACAAGGTACTAGCGTAGATTACTTACGCATCACGAACACATACGCCTAAATTAAATGTGGCATATACGGGTTTAACCCTAAAATGTCGCAAAGAATTCGCATAAACGTTAGACAAGGGTCACATTCGTACAATCAAAAATCAAGCTCTATAATGTTCTAGGAAATACGAATAAAAGAGTGAATTGACTTTTTCCTATTTGACGCTAATAAAACGAGATGACGTAAGCCGAATCCGCAACATGTGGCCCGAACACGCACACATACACACCACCGATTGTTTTCTTTGTTGGAATATAATAATAGAATGACTCGCAATATTTCCTTAGTCGAGAATAAGATGTGTAGTAGACGTACAATCTCATTTCGAATAGTGCTTCTCGTGACGAATAGTGCTGTGACATCATAGTTATCGCTGTATCATACTAATGTTATAAGGATATGATTTTTGTTTTCACATTCTCGCAAAAATGCTAATCTAAATACGGATATTCATATGTTATTCATATTATTATTATATTATGTTGAGGTAATTGTATTCAAATCATGTGATATATCATAAAAAGGAATTCAATCTATAGATAGATTTGAATTAATTACAATATTTATATAAATTAAAAAAAAAACTTTATTTTATCTTTATTTAACACCTTATATTATAATCTATGATACTTATACGGATATTGATATAAAATAATGTAACGCGCGGAAAATCAATTGTTTTAAAAATTCAATCGATTACATAAATATACCGATTATTATTACAGGTGTATTTTGTTCATATTACAATTAGTTAAGTTTGAGTGCTGTTATTTAAATTCATTCAAATGTAAAACTTAATTAATGGAACCAATTAAAATTTTCATCTCCCGAGAAATATAAATCATCTAACAGATCAACCAATCAAACTTAACGATTCAATTAAAATCGAAAAGGTAACACAAAATCGATGAAAATCCTTATATCACGCCCTAACATGAGATGACATAAATAACGAGGGGACGATATTTCAAATATCGACTAGGGTCAGCCATAATCGATATCGAGGTCTGACTGTGGACAGCACTCGAAGATTGGTCGAACCACTACCAGAGTGATACATTACAAGGGATAAAAATATTTCTCGACATAAGTAACCTGTTGCTGTTAGATATGAACGGGAGAGCTTAGGCCGTATTTTTACCCAAATCAACTATCTTCCTCCAATATTCCGATATAAATTCAAGTGTGAAAGGGACGTAATGTTTTCTCTGTCAGAATAGTTAATGGATTTTTAATTTATATGTCAACAGTTGTTTTCCGCCTTTTCATTTTATTAATGGTTTTCATAAGGCTTTACGGAGGAAGCCTTACAATGTTCCAAGACACTAAGAGTAATGTAAAAGATTTATTTACGCAAATATACTGATTCTGATTAAATGAAAAAACAAAATTCTTACATATTAAATAATTTCTATGAACTTACTTCAATTAAAGTTGAATTAGTAGATAAGCCTAGACTTTAGATTAAAAGTGAAAGCTGAATGGTTCGCAAACACTGAAATACCATTAAGTCATTCGACGCCCCCAGTTAGGTTCAATTTGACGGGCTAAAGTAAAATTAAACTGGACTTCTCCGAGCCTGAATGAGATTATCGCTAGCACCATTAAATTAATGGTTTCATGTTGTAACTAAATGAAGAATAATTGATCATGACAAACGGCTTTTTATACAATTATTTTTAATTCTAAATTCAAAATTTTTTTTGCATGATAATACACATGATATTAAAATATATCGATAATTCATATGAATTTCTATAATAAAAAGATAACGAAATAAAATTATCTGATACACCAATGTCATCATAATTCATATTCATATTTGTCAGACAAGTCATTTTCTACGTTGTTATTGTAAATAAATTTCTATAAAACATAATATTAACAACAACTAAACTGTTAACGGTGAATCTTTACCGTATTATTTAGATTTTCTCAAAACATAACCCTATTTTTAATAAGAAATACTTTTTCAAATATCATAGTTATAAAGCTCGTATGAAAGCCTCTATAATATCACGACAGACTGATAGCAAGAAAAACAAAAATGCCCAAATGTGTGTCCATTTGTTCTCGAACTTTACTTTTAATTTTTTGTTTTTGTTACTATATTTTGAATGTAAGCTGACACAAATATTTCGATTAAAGAACAAACTGAATTAAGCATTTAAAAGTGGAAGACATTAAAGTGAAGTTGGTTCGGATAACGTCTTATCATACAATATAAAAACTTCTTAATAAAATTTAGCTGAACACAAAATTTTCGCAGCAATTCAAGGAGATCAAGGAAATCAAATAAAAAGAAAGTTGCAGTGACGTGACTAATGGGGGTACGTTATTTTGATGGGCGCTAGAGAACTCGCCGAGTTCAAGTGAATGGCGGGCTGGGGACGTGCTACAAATTTTTCCAAGGAAATCAGCTCATTTATTTTATTTATATACAAATATATATATAGTGACCAGTATTGTCTTGACACTAGTGGACTAGTTGTTTTTTTTTTTTAAATCTATTGCTTGCTGAATAACTTTGCTTGATAAATCAAACAATTTTAGAATACAGCTCTTCCAACTCTATACCAACTGGGGATTTTGGATTTCGATCGATTAAACTATTTTTAAAACACCCGAAGAAGTAAAAATAAAATATCCTCGAAGCAGAAATATATTTTTACATAACAGAAAAATAATAAATATTTTTACATAGCAGAAATATATTTTAGAAACATTAATGAAAGTCATTTTTAAGAAGAAAATTACTTAAAAACTAGTCTTATGGTTAAATACGTTTTATCTTAAAAGAACTTCGCGAAGTTTCTGCAATCGGTGATTAAGAAAAAATTAAAACAAGTTATGGTACTTAATTAACTTTTCTGAGAAAGTTATAACAGTGATACAAGTTTGAGCCTTAATTGTTTCTCCTCGACAAAATTATGTTACTTCCTTAAGTTTCGTATATTTAAACTTTTTTTCTAATCTTTATAAAAAATATTGTTATAGAAAATGATTTATCTAGAACACATTGACACGTTCAATATATCTAAAAATAAATTTATGTTACGATTTTCACCTTGGAAACGAAATTTGTCTTCTATAGCATAATCATGTTCATTAAAAATAAATATGAATCTATAAAAGTCCTATCCTTAATAAACTATTAACAGTTTATAGACTTTTATCCTCAACACCTTCCCGAAACTCGATAAATCGGATGGCTGACTCTGCAAAATTGATTCCGAATCGGACGCGTCTCGATTTAGATCGACGTATTGTGTGACGTTAAACATGTTTATAATGTCAATGGTGTACCATTTGCTTTTGCATGATTCCTAAGGGAACTTTTCTAAGATAGATTTTTCTTGAACATTTATTCTATGAAACAATACTTATTTTTTTTTGTCAGGGAAAAGATCATTTGATATATTTATTTGTATAACATTTGGACGTTAATGAATATTTATTACATAATGATTATCTACATTGAGTCTCGTTTTAGTACAAATAATGATGAAATGGAACAGTCGAACAAAAAAGCTAGCAATATTTTCGATTAACAATCAAATCTATATACATCATATATACATCATCATCGATAAAGTGATTTCCGAATATCCTAGAACTATATCGATCATTACTCGTTCAATAACGCAAGTGAAAAAAGAATAATTAATAATAAATGTATATATAATAAAATAATTATTATGATGTAAAAACCTTATAGACATATTTTGCTTACAACCAAACCCGTTATTTTTCTAGCAACATTTGTCATATTTATGCACGTTGCTATTGTGGAACTAATTTAAATTATTCCCTCAGTTGTATTTAAGACGCCGCTGTGCCAAGGATTGCAGCAATTTTGCATAGCTCTATAATGCAAATTTTGAGTGGAATTTCTTTACAAATTTCAGAATAAATAAAATCTGCATCTTTGTTGTCTTATGTAAACCAATTGTGAGCTTAGCACACTACATTTAAGCGTAATTACAATTGTCCATCGTTTTTCATGACGTCATGTTTATACAAAATAAAATTTACAATTATTATAACATAAAACAAGTTCATTAATCGCAAAAATTATACCATGTTAGTTTGTTTTAATCTCAGTCTTAAACTATCAAGTAAACACATATTACCTAAGTTATAAAAGCTTCGCAAACACTCACGTGCAGCAAGAAATTTGGCAAGTTTTCGCACCCAAAATTCTGCGAAAATTACCGAGTGTTACACCCGAGTGCATGGTAAACTATACACCGTATGTACGATCCGAGGGCGTCGCTTGCGAAGATGCAATTGTTCCGCTCGACGGCCCCACTAACCGGGTTCGCCTTCATTACAGCGTGCCCTGTTATGTTGCACCTACGAGTATGTGTACCATGTGACGCTTATTGACATCCGCTGTCTAATATGTTGGAGCCTGGTTTCTTGAATTTGTTGTATTTTTTTTTTTTTTAATGTAAGTCATTCAACATAATATAATAAAATGTATATTTTGTCTCCGAACTGAATGTGGAAAGCAAAAATTTAAATGAATTAATACAATTTGTAAATGTATGCTTATATAGGTAAATTAACTCGTCCTTAAAAATGTAATATCTTAATAAATAAATACTTTAATCCAAATTAACTTTTGTTAATAAATGTTAAAAAAAATATTATTATATTTAGTTGTGTTGTATAGAAATTCTTACACACAGACGTCTTTAAACTAATCTCATCCCATACGATGTCGACATTCAGAGACCAAGGAACAGAATTAAGTCTTCCGCATCTGCTACATTGTATAGCACCGGCGCAAACCGGCTACGTCCAGTCTAAACCGGTTAAGAGCGGTTTCGCCCGGAAATGTTCTTTACTACTTGCTAATGTAATTGTGTGCTGTAAGAGGTTATCTATGTATTTTGATCAATGTTTATTATGTATTTAAGAATTTTTTTTTCCGAAAAATCATGATGGTGGATATGATAATTAATGTATAGTTAAATGAAAAAAAAAGTAGTTTTTGAGTATCATTTTCAATTTTTAAAAATTATTTGATATAGGCAGATTCTAGTTTATTAGATTAAATGATACAACTAAATACCAAGGGTGATAATATAATTTTACAATATTACACGTGGTTATACATTATTATTGAAATACTCATTAGATTCACAAGATGGCAACTTTAATAATAATTTCGTAATTAACGCCGTATTGAAGCCATTCATTTCACTCGTTGTAACTCACTTTAATTAAGATGTACTGCTTGCTCGTAGGCACATTATGTTTCATAAATTTCATTAAAACCAAGTAATAATATATATTTATACATGCTTCAAAGTGAACTACAACAGTGTCTAAAATCTAGTCATCATCAGTCATGAGTCATAGATCATGTGTGTTCATGACGTCAATAAAGGTAAAATAATGAAATATGTTGGCTGTAACATTCATGACTTTTTTACACTTTTTTAGTCTCATATTAATATTTAAATTAAAAAAAATGAAATACCTATTTTATAGTATAGCAAATTTTCAACTTTTTAAAATCCTAATTTAGTTTAATTACCGGCTTTTATTTTGAACAAAATTGAATACTTAATAAAGAATTAAAAAAAAAACTAAGAACTGTAAATTTAAAATAGTTTTATAATTTATAAAACGAACAGATCAGATGAGTAACATGATTAAAATAATATTAACAAACCCACAAAAAACTACATATTCGTTTAAAATACTAAATCTCTATGCAAAGCATAATTAATTATTATTCTCTACGTTATACAATAATAAAATATATTAATAAGTAATATCTAGGTCAATTACGTACATAGAATTAAAAAAAAACATACTTAAGTTTTGTTTACTTCAAAATATCTTATATAAATGCTTGATAAAAAATATGAATCTGAAAAATCACAAATATTTTATTTCAAAAATCGAACATAATAAATACACCTACAAAAATATCATTTACTTAATAGAATGATTTAATCGATTCATTTCAATTAAGTGTCAACGAAATGACAGCGAAACGAATGAATGATACATTCGATCAGAATAATTTGTCACTAGGATGTTAATAAACCGTACGAAAAAACCCTTTTTCATCCGGTCCCGTCGCTCCGTGCCACGGCATCGAAAGATTTAATTGTTTGCAACCGTACGTGACGTGGTTATGGTCGGATTCATTCAATACGCAAAAATCTTTCCGGCGTGATATCCAGTGTTTCGATTGATCATGTTTCTGCTACCGGATTATTGTTTAAAGGTACACTATTAATTTAACGAAGATACACCATCCGTTGTTATGTTGTTTATTATTGATTTGTTGACTGTAGTTAAATAAAATTGCTTTAACTCTTAATAACCTTTATATTTTATAAACAGAATATTATAATTACGATAGAAGTTTTTGACATAAAAATAATTTGAATTTGCTTAAATAAAACAAATATATAATAAATATACGCTAGATTTATTTAACGTGAAAATTTTATTGAAACCACTAAAATAATAAATACCAAAATAATATCGCATTTAAAATTAAATTTGATTTATAACGTAAACTTTAAACTACATAAATTATATTAAACAATGAGAAATAAGACTACAAAATTGACGCAGGTTTATTACTGAAAGCAATTGAAAATAGAATATTTATTCTATTTAATTAAAACTTGATACTAGAATATCATATTTTCCAAATATGATATTAATACCAAGGCTTTATTATACATTATTAAAACTATCGTACATATAATATTCACTTTCATTCAATCTATATATAAAAATGAATGTTTGTCTGTATGTGTGTGGCTTCTATGCCTTACTAAGGCGTTCATCCCATTGTGATGACACTTTGGTGTGTTGTCCTGCTTACTCGCACGAAGATTTTTAGCCAAAAAGAAAACAGACTTCTTTCAGTCGAAACGCAGTCATAGGTCCTGCCGAAAGAAGTGAAAACTTGAAACTTGTTATATATTTGTCCAATTTCCACATACATTGGTACTCCAAGTAATAATTCTATCCCTTTTTATTATATAGCATTTTATTCGTAAAAAATACACAGTATGTCGCAAACTCACAATACTTAAATTATTTGTAATTTTAATGATTTCATTCAATTAACATTAGCATGTCGGTGACGCGATCCCACGTAAATAAACCATCGCAACATGCCTAAAGAGGTTTTCACTTCAAGAAGTTTTTTTTCTTTGTGTGTTTGTTCTTAAATAGAAACTTTCTATGTATACCGTTATTCTGCTAGCGTTGCTGGTTGCTAGCTAGGATTGCTAGCTTAAAATAAAAACTAACCTTTGCGTTACCTACAACAGACAATATCTGTAAATGGAAATTTCAAGCAAATAAAAAGTATTCACTATATTAATAATCTGCAAATATAATCCGCTTACGTAAAACATATTAAATATATTTAAAATAGTTTTTTTTTAATCTGTACAGTATTTTATATAGTATATTATATAATCTGTTAATATAAGTAAATAGTTATTAGGAACAACATTAAAAGAATCAAAATCATGATAAGAAACAAACAGAAATAAAAGTAGGTATACTCGTATTATAACCCGACTAAGTGAATAGAGCTTAGACACAGCATATACTCGCATATACATATAAATTGTTACAAAATATCAGTAGGATTGGATGTATTTGCATCTGATAAGTTAGTTTCTATGCAAATGGCTAGGGAGAGTGTTAATCATAACGTATTAACCTGCCATATTAAATTGGTATAAAGCGCCGAAAAGCACCGAAGTTTCGGGTCAAAATTGACCATGTTTTAATCTTGTAAGAATTATAACGGTTACGTCGACACATTAATGTTTGGGAGAAGTATTAAGTATCATTAAAATTATTGTAAAAGTAATGTAGAAATTGTTCATACTTATCAATAATTAATTTTACAAAGTGGTACAAAATATTAAAAACTAATTTGTTTATTTTTTTTTTTATATATTACATAATTTGCTTATAAATTATGTTTATATATTTATGTTACTGTTTGAAGTTTAACTTTCGAGGAGTGATGTGAATCGAAACTGCATTATTATTTCTTTATACAATTACTTGTTGGATATAATTGGACTGAAATCAACAATGATTTGTGTTCCCGATATGCAAGATTTGTTCTAGATATTCACAAACAGACATAGTAAACATATTGTGTCTATACGCTCATAAACACATACATATACAGATGTATTATATATACAATGTATTATAATTTAAATGTAGAAATTAGCCAATATTGATTGGTTTGTTAACGAATAGGCCATTAACGATATATTTTAACAAAATGAAATTAAAATATGAATGGTTTGTTGTTTAATACTTAAACACAAACATCCTTATTAAATCAGTCGACAAATTATATTTCTAGTGAGAACGTATTCACAATTTTTCATTCATTTTTATAATACGAAAAACATCTTGCTTAAATGGATTTTTTAATGAATTTTCAATAAATAATTTACAAGACATCAATTTAAATGAGCTTTTTATATGGACCAGAAACAATTCGAAATGAGTTATTGTGCCGTAATTGTATGTATTCAGAGTGAACGTAAAGTTTGCAAAAGGTGACGTGATTGCTTCATAAAAGCCGACACCCTAAAGGGGCAACGAATACACCTTTACGTTGGTTTAAATGGCAAGCAGTTATTGGTCTTCTTGATGTTGATGCGGCTTATAAATTTTATATATATAGCTTTGTAGTGTTCATAATTTTGCAAATTGAATTGAAATGTATTATACCGGCTTCGCAGGACCAACATTGATGTTTTTTAATGATATTATTGTGTGAAACAAAAACTAGTTGATATTTTTATTGATAGTATAAATGAATTTTATTACTAAGCTTTATAACATAAATAATGCATTGATGGTGTAAGAAATCTAATAAATATTATTGACAAAAAAATACAACTTACCCATACCTACGGTTGTACTAACAAATCACAAGACACTAAAGTAATATATTCAATTTAATAATTATCTTATTTATTTATTGTATGCTTATGTAATTGGATATTTGGATGTTGGATCAAAATGTATTTTTGTACAATTTTTCCTCGTTCTGCATTCGAAAACTAACAAGAATAATCTACATATTTACATAATTTGTGTTATGTAAGCGGTCACGTTGGGCTGGTTAGCTTGCTCAGCTTGTCTAAGGCCGGGTCAATGACATTCAATAATTGAGATTATCTGTTAAGAAATTTGGTATAAGAAAATGCATGGGGCATTGGAAAGCACTTAATTTCAGAAATAAAACACCTTGTTTGCTTACTACATTTCTATTTTATTGTGCAAGAATCGAATTTCAATTTATATTAATTATTAATAAAATTTTACATAAAAGAAAGTGGTTTTATCAGTAACGTTGCATTACGTGATCTATTTTTAAACAAGCTCGAAGTCTAGCAAGCCTAACTGAACCAAAGCCGCTACATAATTTATATTCGACAAAAATAGAAGTAAGACAAAATTGGTTCGTTTTCCAAAAAAAGCATTCACTCTAACTTAGATATAGTGTCTTAATTGTCACGTCAAGTCGGGACGTGGCATAAAATATTTTACGTCTCAAAAAATATAACAGCTGAGTTCCCGGATAAGCGGAAATAAAAAAGTCGTCTGCGTAAAGCCCGGATGTTTGCTAATAAAGGAAGGGAATCGGGACGAAGAATGTTTGTTGATATTAGACTTTTATTATTACGACGCTAATGTCAGACGCTAATAGGAAAGATTTTTTAGGACGTGTGTATTTTGGGTTATTGCAGCTTTTGACGTATTAAACGTAGTTATTTTCTTTGAGTTTGTATGAGTGTGACTGATGTACGTTGTTTGACGTAGAAAATTACAGGTTTTGTAATATATGTTTCAAAGAAAGGTAAAAAAAAATCTTCGTAAACACATCACAAGTTTAAATCATCATTTATATCTCTCATTGATTACAAGTAAATTACTTTTTTTTTTAATGATAACAAATATGGATTGATGATAATTTACATATTCAAACCCTTAATGTGTAATATGCTTTATATAGTTTAATAAAAAACAATTTGCATATAAACCAAAAACGCATATCAACCACATAGATAAATTAAAACTAATGGAAATATCGAAATACCTAAAGTACAGTCTAAACGCGAGACTACACGTAAGTCGTAAACTTAACGAATCAAATTCGACTGAAAACTCGGAGTTTCGACACTTGAAGTTTAGTCTGCAGTAACTACAGAACTATGTTTATGAATGAATATGCAATTTTGAACTCTAATAACTAGTAATAATGCGTTTGTACAACAATGTAATCATTAAAGTTATATTAAGTTTTGTCACTTGAAAATGGGATTTAAATGAAACAGGTTGCTTTAGATAATAAAGCTAAGTACAAACTAGTAGTTTCCAAAACTTGATGATGAATTACTACAAATAGAACATATTCAGCCTCATAAATGCCAACAATTTTGACTATTTCATTAATGAAATCATAATAAAAGAGATTAAGAAAAAACAACATGCAATAAAAATAACGATTTTTGACTTACAAATTAACAAATACGAAGTCATGGACGTTACGACGTCAGTGAACGCTTAAATGAAATAATGAAATTTTTAAAGCAGCAAAAAATCGCATTAAAAAAAAATATCAAGCATAAAAATATTGTGAAAAAACTAAAGCCTTGATGATTCTACATCTGAATGAATTTGCAACTTGATTTGCAAATTCATTCAGATGTAGAGTAATTTGTTTAACATAAGGGTCAGTAATATCCGACCTACCAGGGCTGCAGCAAATGGAAAGCGATGGAACTTCCTCGCTATTAGCGTACCGCCCGCTGCGTTGAAAAATGGCTCAAGGTATGTAATGTGGATGAACTTTCCTGGGAGAGAATTTGTCCAACCGACGTAAGAGAAGACAAAGGTTTATTAATGTCATTATTTATACGTTGAAGTTCATAAAAGTATTATAAAATTTTAAAAACTACTGGAATTTTGTCCGTGTTTATACTTATAGTGAATAATTGTGTTGTTTATCTACGTTACGTTGAAAATAAGCTTCGTATGATCAATAAATGTGAAATTTTCCATTAAATGAAATTTAGTTTGTTTGAAAATGATACATATATAAATACATAATTATGAAAAAGAATCCATTTCATTACTATTTGTATATTACAGTAACTACACTAAAGCTTTTAAGGAAGATTATATATTTGCTACGTTGATTAATATATATAATATATATTAACCAACGTAGCAAAAAGAGGGGTTTATAAGTTAAACCTGTGTTTCTGTATGTGGCATCATAATTCCTATGTAGCTGATGAACGCTATCTTTTTGTTGAAACGTGACTCCATCGAGATTGTCCTTAGCTCTGAGTAAAAAAATATATTTAACTGTTCGAAGAATATCAGCTCTTTTGTAGTCGGTGATGAGATCTGACCAACAATTCACCCATTACCCAGTACTAAACTCGTTTGATCCATTCGAAATTTAGTATACTGTAACTTAACTTAAATTACAATAATATGGTTACCCCGACCTGACGTAGCAGCATCACCTGGAATCAGCTGATACGCAACTCCTCACCGACTTCCAGCAGAGTTACCCTGTTTGAGCTCGTTGGAATGGTCCCAATTAATTGTTATTTTTAATATATTTATAATTATTTTTTTTAAATTACAGTATTAATAGTAAATAGTAATTTTTAGGTACTATCGGTTTTAGATTAAAATTTATAATTTAATTTACGTCAAAAGACTTTCTTCTATTCAAAGTTTCGAACGAAGTAGCTTAAAATTTAAAATATTCTTACACAAAATTATGAGGCAACACCGGCGCAAAATGTTCACATTTTACAATTACAATCCCTGGATGGTCAACCGATAAAATATGATCGTTGGGTTACTGATTTTTTCTGTCTCGAAACCAGCGGGCACCGCTTTTTCTCGGAACTAATACAATCATACCGGTTGGGGTCGTGTTTTTTACTTTTATAGATGAAAAATTGCCGCGTTACGAGCTCTTATTTATTCTTTTGCTTATTAAACCTGACAATATGATTATATTATCACAAAGAAATGAGTTTTTTATTTGACTTACGGTTGAATAATTAAATATTAAATACGTTTATAGTAAGCCGTAGTGGCTGAAGGATGAAGGCTACTTGATTCTAATTTCAAATCCTTCTTTGAGTTCAAAATGTGTTTCTAAACGAAATATTATTTCTATCTTATATTCATGGAAGTGACATTTGTAAACAAACGAAAGCGTTAAATCGTACTTGTATTGAATAATAAAAATTAATATTAGAAAAAATGCATACGCATATATTTGCATCGATAAATTGCCTGGTGAATGACCACCGAAATTAATAATCAATGTGATTTAAAATCTCTAGAATCAAGTTTTTGTTGTCATATATTGTAAGATGTGTCAACAATCAATCAACTGGTTGACATAAAATTTTCTTTTAACAAAATATAGTTGGACCTCGTGTCGTAGATTAGACAACAGATGTTGCATAAATTTATTCACAAAACTATTTATGCAACGTAAATATAAATAGTGTTAAATATATTAAAATAAAAAACAATGTTAATAATATAAATTTACTTTTACCAGGATCACATGACATGAAGGAAACGCTTCAATAAAAAAAAATAAAAAATGAAATACAAAGATATATTGGGACGCAAATTACAAATCGATTGTTAAATCTGATAGCGATTTAAATTTCGAATTGTAGATATAAAATTAATTTTACCCGTAAACCTACTCGCATGAAAAATTTCTATTACAAAAACAATCTCGCTCGTATTACGATCATGTAGCTAACATGAGAGATATAAATTATTGGAACGAATGAATGGACACTTGGTGCCGACCGCAATGATCGTCCCTGTCTGTAATTTACTTCTGACCCTTGACTCATACATATTGCCTTACTTCTTTTATAAAAAGACTTTGGATCCAATATAATTTGATGTTTGTTGTAAATTGAATTAATAAGTATAATATGATGACATTTATTAAGGCTGATATTTTTTATGTTAGGATTTTTAATAATACAATTTTATCTGCGATGACTTTATCCGGGTAGCTCATTTGCAATGTATGCTGTTTCATCGGTCGGGCTTTGTGCTGGTCCGTGTGAAGTATTCTTTTTCATAACAGCAACTCTTTGTATTTCTTTGTTATGGTTTGAATAGTGAGTGAGTCAATTTATTGACACAAAGAATATAACGTCTTAGATTCTGTGGCTAACGACGCATTGACGGTATCATAAGTTCTTTACATTAATTATTACAGTGCCAATGTCTTTGAACAAAATTTATAACTACAGCGAATTTTTAACCTATTTTATTTTATAATTATTTATTTTATGCACTTTTAAATTTATACATTTTATTTAACAGTAGAAACCTTGAGAAAGCACGCTTGAACTCCAAGGTTACTTTTTTATACCTAACTCTTTGGGGGGCTCAACACGCGGTCAAAGCCGCGGATGAAAACTAGTATAATATATGGAATGACCCAAAAAAACCCTCAACAACATTTTCCATTCCATTTCATTCTTCAAAAGGCAAATAACACAAATACTATTGCATAGAGAAATATCACGTTCACTCGACCTCGATATAAATGTTTTTTGTTCTTCATATACCTTAGGTATAGTAAGATATGCATACAATACTGACCAGGTATCAATTTTTATTATAACAAAGGCTGTCATAATCATTGCAAATAAAAAATATATATATTATATCGTATATCATCCTATTTTAAGCGTGTGTGTGTATATGTTCTTTATTTAAAATATGTGTGTGAAAGCTGATATCAATAAGGTAATTACTTGTATATGAATAGTTTTACAAGTAATAATATAATAATATATTTTATTATAAAATATTAAAAATAATATTTATGACAGTCTTTGTATTTATATAACGATAGCAGCATGCGGTTTATCTTTGACAAGTGACGCATTCGCCCGGAAGCGTTATATATTATTATTGATTTCATTACATATAAAACGTAAATTAAAAAAAAGTTATAATTCGTTATTTTGTTTAAATGCATTTGATATTTCAAATAACAAATAATTGTCGAAATTCTATATACTGATATGTTTCAATATAAGTAGATAATGAGTTGTCATTCCATATTCACAAAACAATAAATACTTTTCAAAGCTTTATAAAAATTAAAAAAAATTAAAAACAAACCGAAAATTTAAAAATAAGCCACTCGTTTCTCATCCACTTAGTTCCATACGTAGAATTTATTCGAACATTTCGAAATTAATTCTCAATGCGCAAGCGGTCTTATATAAAACAGGGGCTTTCCAATTTGTTCCACCAAAAGAAAACATTTAGCCGTCGACCACTGAAGGCGTGTTTTTATTTTCATTTCCACTGTATCCTTCAAAGAGCGTTTATGGATTTGTTTAAAAACCGAGAGAAACAATTTAGGTATACACGTATAAGGGCGAGTACAGATACGAGACAATAAATAAATAAAATAATTTTTAATTACAATAATTAAAAAGTTCTAAAAAAATATTAAATTCTTTTTATTAGTGTCTGCAATATAATATTTTTAAATAATATATATGACGTTTCTTAAATGTTTCCTGTTCCTAATGAATTCCTAATAAATAATTAAAGTATAATTGTGAGAGTTTTTTTAATCTATTTGTCATTCAATTAAGTTAGAACAACTTGACGAATTGTTATGAAATTATGCCGCGCAATGTCTGTGTCTTGAATTATTTTGACACAAAATTAAAATAAATTATTTAACACACCTATAAAGAAATAACAATATTAATAATAATATTATACAATGCAAGTACATACATACATATTGTATGAAAATAAAGAGAGTTTTCTATTGCAATCCAAGTCTTATTTATTGTTAAGTCACGATTATATAAGGGTGGGTATATACTACAAATATAAGGGTATATACTAAATATACTCGAACAAAATAAATAAAGTAGTTTGTACAAATGTAACATTATAATGTTCCTAAGATTTCCTTGCCTCTTGTCTGCTAAGCTAAAGTGGTTGATCAAAGACATTTGGGGACTAGGAAATATCTTTTAAGCTCTTTTAACTCTATTTTATTATTTTAATAATATATTCAACCTGAAAGGAATCAAAGCTGAAAAGATTTCTCTTTAATATAATAATTTCAAAGGAAAATATTTCTTTTTCTGTTAATACGTCGCCTTTGATGGACATTTCCAACGCAGACTAATTTTTATTTACCATTGAGTGAGAAAATAGAAATGTAATTTTAATTATCGCACAAAGTTTTGGGATTTTAATGATTATAATTGACATTTTATAAATCCACTAGCTGCACCGCGGTTTTTGCCTGCCTTAAGCGTGGCTGCTGCGCCGGCAAACTGCCGTTATATTGTAGTACAACCTTTTTCAATAATTCGACTATAAAAGCTTTTTTTTTTAATCGAACTAGTAGATCCTGCGATAAATACGCTTAAAGAAATAAACAAACTAATCAGCTTTATAATATTTATATACATATTTTAAAACTTCATATTATACGCAACCACCTAAAAATATTCATTAACAACGCCAAATACCGTTTTTTTTTGTATTTCTATTTAAACTTTTGGATATTGGATTAGATATAGATGATGAAATAATAGTACCGGATATTCGTTTCATTCTATTTCCAAACTATTGCAATTCTGTAAAAGTACAATTCTGATAAATATCAATAACTTTGCCTTTCGTTGCAAAATAATTTCACAATCTTAACCATTAAAAACCGAGCTGAAAAACAAATTCTGAACACGTAAAACAATTGCAATATCGCTCACGTAACGAATACATTGTCAAAACTCGTTGTAGGAAGGGAGCTTTATGTGGGCAAGTGGCAAAATAAAATCATGCGAGGAGGCATCAGGCCTCAGGGACCGATTAGGAAGGCAGCCAGGTTAATGCATAAATAACGATTGCGTGCTCCCAGAAGCTTCTTATGGACAACCTTTTAAGAAAATTTTCCCCAAGCCCGCTGTGAAGGTAGGCTTGGACGTAGCAATTGAATTACCTTAGTGTCGGCTTTTGGAAAGTGAATGAAGGGTTTTCGGTTTCTTAAGACATTTCCAAGGCACATTGCTGAAGCCACTCACCAAATACACTAGTCGATACGTTTTGAGAGAAAAAAAGCAGGTTATTTTTATGTCGTTTTGTCCTTATATTTTACATATATCAGTAAATCCAATTCTACTGTAATTAATTCGAATAAAGAGTAATATATTCGAGCGTTCTGACATCTGTCAATATTTGCTCAATTGTCAAACGAATTTCTCATTATGCGTTGTCCTTGCGGAACGTAATGAACGCAATATTGTTTTAATATCGGCACTGTTGTGTTCACACCGTTACCTTTGTGACGCTACCCGTACGAAATCACGGATATTGCAAATGGATGGCCCGAGGCGTTTTTGTATTTAAATTGTATTATTTCAATGCAATATCATGATTGAACGCTAATACGCAGACCAATTACTCGCTTTGAGCTGATTAGGGCTGCTGGACGATTTCATTGCACGATGTCATTTCGACCCCATTGTTGTTCTAAATACATTGTTCTAGGGTTAATTACGTTTCGAAATATAATGTAATATTGCTGATTCAACTATTGTCTATCAGTATAAGTCTCGGTAAGCCTTAATTGAAAAAGTCTTATGAGTTTCTTTATTCTAGCAATGAATACAATATGAAATATCTATTATATAATAATTTTTATATTCATATGATAGAGTTAATTAAAAGGATGAATGGATAAACAATATATGTTGTTAAAGTAAAAAAGTAGCAGCTTGTTATTGTCCCAATGCTGGGCTAAGGCCGCCACTCCTTTTTGAGGAGAAGTTTTAGAGCTTTCTCCAACATGCCAGTTTAATGCGCGTTGGTCCATCCGCCACATGCAAGTAACCTTTAATGCCGAGCTTAACATGAATCATAAACTCAAATAAAGCATATGCAAATGTGCTGCTCGCCTCATTTAAGTTCTTATCAGTAACCGTAAGGTTTCTGATATTGTCACCTTGCCTAAATTAGTATATACAAAAATATGTTCTGATTTTGATTGTCTTTTGTTTATTTTTTCTCCAAATTGAAACTGTAACATATGAAGTATCAATACAACTATAGTGCTTGTAAATTATAGTTGTCGTGTTCATATAGTCAGGTACGAAATGGCTTAGGATGAGTTCTAAAGCAGAATTTATAACCATTGTCGCTGTTGCTTTACGTACTGCGCCGTCTCGCTGCCTGCGGACTTCATTTCCTTTCGTTGATGGATGACGGTATCTCCAATGAGATTTATAATGGTGTGTCACATTCCGTGTGAAGATTGATGCATACATGCCTAGGCAACGCTTTAGTGGGTGATTTTTGTTTGAGCTAATTTGTTTTGTTACTTTTTTTCGTTTGAATTTTTTTTTCATTATTTTTTTATTTACTTATAATGACATTAATATTTTTTGTTTAGTAGTAGGTACATACAAAATGTATGAGTGTTTTTATTCATAAGGTAACCTTTCTCATGGTTTATGTTTCATTAATACGACTAAGACAATTATTTATGAAGTAGTTCTTAACTTTTGCTTTTCCTGATAGGAAAGTCAATTTTGAATCACAGTAATCAAAACGAGAACGTTTTTTCAAACCTTAATAAAATTATTTTTTGAATATCATACTTAAATCAAATAGTGTCGTCAGTAGTATTAAATCATAGCTAGTGTGTATGTACATTGTATTATATAAAACTGAAAATAACATTCAGAATAAAGGAAGTAAAAAAGTCTTTTGCTTCCACTTCTCTTGACCACCGGAATGATTGTGGGACATTTTTACAATGAGATAGTATAGCCACTGCATACAATCCCTACACGAGCGATCTACACCCGCATCACTATTCCATCCTCGCAATTCGTCTTCACCCACGCTGTCACCTCGGTCGGCCGCGAGTAATTCAAAACATTAATTTTCCTAATGGAGTAAGGCTTCGTGCTAAGCCGAGCGACGCGAATGTACCGCCTAGGTGTCTCCGTGCGTAAACACAGACTGTTGCGCGCTCTCTCTTAATTAATTAAAATGCAAACCGACTATTGGAACGATATCCCACCTCCGATTAAGAACAGTACGTCTCAAAATAAGTTTAAGGCACAATGCAAGCAATGGCTTCTGTCAATGCAAAAGACGCAATGTGTCTGGACAAATGTTTGTAACTAAACTTAATATAATTGTTATTTTGATTGAAATTTATTAAAAACTATTTACTTATGCATTTAAAGTATCATTGTGAATATTATCCTTTTCATAGAAGTTAAACAAATTAAAAAAACTCCTTTTTCTGTTTTAGTAATGCTTGCATGTTTTTATTCTTATTTTATTTTTTATTTTATTTTAGTCTATTGGGCGTGTTTAAAAAAATGTTTTAACATAAGTTTGTATTTAAGTAATTTTATCTTCTTTTACCTTTTACTGCACTAAATGTAACGTTTGTGTTGGCAGCATATGTACAAGGCGTAGACTGAAAAGCAGCCTAGCTGAGACTACGACCTTTTCACCAAATTATCAAACATCACATTGTTAACTCTTTTTTTTTTCATGGTTTTGTACCTTAATTTTGTCTTTATTTCTTTTTGGTGAATAAAGTTATTATTATTATTATTATTATTATTATTATTATTCCGCGCGATTCAGCCTCGCCGCATGTCAGCGATTGCCTCTTTTGATTTACCTTCAGAATAAGGACATTTCAACATGTATATTCTGAATACATGTCTAATTGGGCTTAAGATGAATGATTTAAGTTTCAATTTAAAATATTTAAAAAAATGTTTAAGCTACGGGTAAAAGAGACCGCTGTTAGATCTTTCTGGAAGCTCCTATAGGTGGGTGGTAACATTTATCATTTTTATTATTCTCTCTTTTCACATTAGTAATTTTAATATTATATTGGCGTAGTTAACTTAAATTGGGGTTACCTATTTAGAGTATACAAAGGTACGTATGATATAAAGGTGGATGACCTTTCATTAATTAATTGACACCAGACAGGAGGCCAGCTATAATAATCTGCCAAATAAAGTTTTAATCCAGTTTAAGAACTGCGTTACCCACGAATGTGAAATGGGCAAGTGTACAATCGATCTAGTTCCTATCGTCAGAATAAAATTTATCAAACTACAAAATTGTTTATAGTTTTATTTTCAAGTTGAAACATAATTTTAACCAAATAATAAACATGCGATTATTTATGTTAACAAAATTAGACAAGTATGTTGTATTTCTACGCTTTAAACACAGCTCAAAGCCACGACTCGAGCAACTCCGACGAAACGTTGGGCAAAATAATAAAAATGATAGCGGTTAAGCCAGAACTTGTACATATCTACATGAATGTAATATAATTTCGATATTATATATCGATTGGAATGGTGTGTTCATCTGTAATCGGTTGTGCATAGTTAGTTTTAAATTTATGTTATGTACAACTGTTGGAGATCCAAATAAATAAATAACGTACATTGCGTAAATTAGGGTACACACACAACCTTTAAAACATTAACTTTTACATTTACAAATATTTTTAATTATAAAATATGTCTACTAATTTATCAAATGTATATTATTTCCTTTAACTTTTGTATAATTAAAACGTTATTTTTCAACATCAAAATTGTAAAATTATCATAAAAAATAAGGTTTACGTTATACAAGAAAGCAGTTTATCTCGAACGTAAAACTCATTACGTCACACACGATATGTTGATGCGGTGTTTTCTTTTGTACTTCATTCTCACCAGTTACAAGTGTGAGCATCCAAAATGTTTTCCCTGTTGGAACACTTGCTTTGAATTCCTTTGAAACTATTTTTCTTTGTGTATGACCTTTTTCTTAAGCCAGAATTCACACTAAGGACCTGAAGTGATGTGAGTTTAAAATACTTCATACACAAGATACATGCGCTAAAAATAAATAAAAAAAAACCTGGCTTTGCATTCATATAAAATGTGAAAGAGTGTAAAAGTTATAAGCTTGATATAATAGTAGCATAAAAATTCCAATGTGGGTGGTAGGAGAGACCACTTCCACCCACGTCATTAACAGTAAAGAAACAGTCTATAAAATTTTTTTTTTTTTTTTTTTTTTTTTTTATATTTGCCGGGAGGGCAAATGACTCTACTCCACCTGATGTTAAGTGGTAGTAGAGTCCAAACGCGAGGACGGCCAGTACAGTCGGGAAGAAGGTTCTGCACTAGCCGCCCTCGCCTTGCCGGCCCGCAAGATGCCTCTTCACGCCTCGTTTGAAGGAAAAATTTCCCAATGCTGGGCCATAGCCTCCTATTTTTTGTAGTTTGCACCAATAGGGGTTAAAGGCTACACATGTGGCAGTTCACACGAGGCATGCATGTCTCACGACGGTTTCCTTCACCACCGAGATCGGTATGACTTGTTAAAAAACAAATTAGTTAAAAGCGTGAAAATTCAGTGGTACTTGTCCAGCTTTAATTCCGAGTCTAGATATGTTTGGATTTGTCTCGTATGTATGAATAATAATATATAAGAACACAATTTGAGATAAGATCCACGAACTGTAGCTCTTAGGTCACCGGTTGGCCGAATGTAGTGACTTAGTTAGCATTATTATAAAAATAAAATATTCGGGCCACCAATTTTTGTTTCCTTATGAAATCTGTTATTTTAACTATTTCATTACGTCTTATATTTTATATAGTAACAATAATAATAATTAAATGTTGACATCATATTGATTTGATTGTTACTTAGTTGTAGGGCTTAGTACAATCACGTAGGTAGGTATCACCCGCACATCACATATTTACTATTATTCTGTTCCAGTTTGAAGAATGAGCCAGTGTAACTACAGGCACAAGGGACATAACAATCCGAGGGTTGGTGGCGTATTGACGACGTAAGAAATAGTTAATATTTCTTATAGTATCAATGTCAATAGGTAGTGGTGACCACTTGCCATCAGATGATCCATTCTTTAATGTAACAAAATAAAAAAAACAAATGATATATTTTTCAACCCTGTGCAAATTAACTTAACAGATTAAAAATGCAAGTTTATGTGTTGAAATACGAAACTTGATATTGTAAATGCAAGACGCTGGGGCCAGCTATTTTCTTACTGATGAGGTTCTCTTACTAACTTACATACTTACTGCTTAATTGATAAGCGGTAGCGGGTTTCAACTTTTATGTAAATTTATTTATTGTTAAATATAATTTATTTAATAGTTTTATAGAAATAAATGATATCGCTTTACAATAAAATTGATGTTCATTTTTAATATGTAAATAATGTTACAGATAAACTATCGATAAGCGTACAAATAATTATGTTTTATTATATCCATGACGTAAACATGATGAGAGTTCCTAATTTAAAATCTAAAATCATTTCCTACTTCACAACCATTCTGTAGGACCAATATCACATTGAAACCTTTAAGGAAAGAGCTTACTCATTAAACGCCAGCACTGTATCTGCAAGCCCTCCAGTATTGTACCTATAGGCGGTTACAGTCACGTGGCATCAGGTAAGCCTCTTGCCCGTTTGCCCTCTCATACATAAAAAATCATAGGTGCTTGCCTAGAATTCAACTCATCAACTATGAGTCATGTTAGCTTACAATATCATACCTGGTTTTCTTGTACAATTGTACCATTAAAACACTCGCGACGAAGATTTGTAACATCAAATGCGTTTAATAGATAAAAAGGCTCGCTCCGCTTATATTTTATTCAGACGCCGTGAGTACCGGAGAACGTTCTGTAATGAATTCTGCGAAGACGCCGCGAAATCTAACATATATTTTAGTCTATTATGCGCCTTTAAGTTTAAAAGCATCTCTTTTGTATATAATGAACGTTTTAAAATTGTAAATATTTTTGTAAAATGTGAAAATCTCAGAAAAAATATATCCGCACACTAACTATAACCGAACTATAACTATAATCGTACACTTTTAACTTCGTGTTTGTTTTCTATTCTGGATTTCATTTTTGTGGTTTTATTTGTAAATTTAAATTTAATTTTATTTACAGTTATAAATATATTCGAAGAATATTAATAAGCAAGTTAGTTTTTCTTTGTTAATAGTTAGGCCAATATATTCGAGCTTGTACATTACCCTTCGGGTGATTAATAAGATTATATATTGTCATATGTATACATTACAAATTCTATTATAAAATACAAAACTTTGGACCGTGTATAATGTGGTTTAACATTTAAATTTTATTACAAATCGCTAACTCACTCTTAATATCGATTAGTATTAGTTTTTGCCCGAGGCTTCGTACGCGTGTTAGAAGGGGGGGTTACCTTACCCTTTCTGTATCCCTGCCAACGTACATACAAAATTTCATGATGATCGGTTGAGTAGTACGTGAAACCAAAACAAACAAAGTCACTTTCGCATTAAAATTTAAGTTGGATTAATGTAAGCGGTTTACCGTAAAGTACGTTTACTTAGATAATTTACTTTGTTTGTCGAAATCATTACATCTGTAACACCAATGATTGTGATCTCAAAATAGTTGACCATTCCTTGTAATGTAAATGTAGAACAAATGTTTGCTAACTAAAAATAGTATTTGCAATTACAGGTCGTCAAAGTTACCGCCCTTTCCAATTTCATTTCCGCGTCATACCTACAAGTCCTGCATTGTTATTTTCGCGTTGTTAGCGTTTTCCACTACGGCAGTTATAACATTTTATTTGTACTCGTTATCCTAACGAAAACAATGCCAAATTGACACCACCCTTAGAAGCGTTGTTGTCTGGTGTGGCGCTTTTTTTATTATGTATAGTTCTGATAGAAATATTGTAAGAAATATTTTAATAAAATAATACTTTAATAAAATAAAAAAACGGATGCCAAACGTATTATCACCAATTTGTAATAGTGCAGCATGGTAGAATAAACTCTTAAGACTCATATTAAATCGAAGAGAAAACTTATCACCAGACTTCCTCTTTTTAATGATAATATGTTATATTTATTGTAACAGCCTCGATGGTCTAGTGGCTAAGATAAAAGGCCGCATTTTCGCGAGGTCTTGGGTCCAAAGTCTAGGTCAGCCGTTATAAATTTATTGGTATTTTCCAAGTTAAAAAAAACTCACTAGCAGCCTGGAGTTGGGAAGTTGGTAGTGTGGAAGCAATCATGCATCAAGCAAACATGGAAAGCAATCGTGCAATAGATATAGTAAACAACTTTAAAGGACCGATGCTGTTAAACTATGAAGACTAAAAAATAAGCTCAAATTTTCTGAATTTATAAAACTGAAACCAACGATACGACAATTAGTAATAACAAATTGACCTCGTAACAGATATTACCCAGCTCAATGTACTTAGCAAATGAATCAATGTTTCATGTATTGTTTCTTTATAGCAAAAGTGTTTGTAATTTGTATGTCAATAAATATTACAACAGAACTATAAAATTACACACACACACACACACACAATTAATACACTTTTTCGATAGAGAATTTTGATAAGTATTTTTAAATCCAATGACAGGTATGGTATGGTAGCGTACTTCTTTTTCATTGAGAGGCATCATCTACTAAAGCTTTGAAATCAATAACATGACCTATCTCTCGACCCAGTAACTTGGATCATAAATGGTGCTTCTGCTACGGACTTTTAAGCCAAGATGATAAAGCTAAGCAATCTTGCAGGAACTCCTTTCCATGTAGCTTTGCACAATCGTATTTTGATCAAATACGAACATACATTGTTTTTGAAATAGGTTTAATTATTATGAATAGTTAATACAGAGAGCTCGATCGTGGATTATAAACAGTTGGTAAGCTTAGCGCACATCTTTCAAAGAAGGCGCGTGGTGTTTACTCCGTGTAGGCTCGGCTTAGTTGAAAGTTAGCGGAATCCTTAGTACGTGACGTAATTAAGGATCGACTCCTCGAGGCATTCTACGGCTTACTGCGCTTTGCTTTTAGACTAAGGAGACTTACTTACTTATTTATTATTTGAATTTTGCACTCATTACTGACTCTTTGTTAGGTAATCTTTTCATACGTTTATAGCAAAAGTATTTGTGATTTCAGCTTTCACAAGACGGTGCTTAAATTGAGTTGAAATGTGATTTGTTTCTGAAAAATATAAATTTTATTTTGTGATAGGACTCGATGCACGCCCGTCTGGGTAGGCTACCCACTCAATACATATTCTACCGCCAAAGAGCAATACGTATTGTTGTGTTTCGGCTTGAAGAGTGAGTAAGTTAGTGTTTCAAGTTTCAACTCTAAGAAGGGATGTTATCTCAATATATACTTAGGACAGATCTTAGTTCCAAAGGATGGTAGCGTATTGGCCAGTGCCAATGCCTTCGAGAAATGGTGGTTACCATTAGTATTATATATATTATTTCTCTATCTGCTTTATTTTTAATTTTTTTGAATAAAACAAAAATATACACATAATATTATATAAAAAATATAATATATAGTTAAACAGAGGTGTGTAAAGAAACTCACTACTTGCTAGATTTGAACCCGCAATCATCGTTTTAGTTTCAGTTTGTTCACAGATTCTCTATTTTCTGATTTTCAGTTTAGTGCTTCATATTGAATTATTGTTGGACGTAATTATAAATATTTTCATTTCGTTTAAATTACTATACAATAATATAAAATTAATGAAAACGACACTTAATTGTCATTTAAATAAAATATTTCCTCAAACAGATATCGTTGTAAAAATTTAATTAAAATTTCCGTTAAAGCATTTATACAACAATTAATTCAATACTGAAAGACAAACAACTTTTCGACTTTCTTCTTGAAATTAATTAATTTGACGGAAAAGCACAACATTCAAACATCTTAAGTTTCAATTTAATTCCCGCATTATGTTATATTTTTGTATCAATCCGAGTTATTATCAAAGCAAAATTGAAATGGGACAAGTCAAATGCAAAAACATTAATAGAAAGTTGGAAGCGAGTAAACAAATCAGCGCGCCGAATGAAATTTTCTTCGAAAGTAAAACAGAATGGGGAACAATTAAAACTTAAAAACTCGCGCCTTTAATAAAGAGGACATAGTTGATATTAGCTGAGCTGAGTCTGTTTTGAGTTGACTATGGCATAAATGTGCTTTATGTATGTAAACATAAACGAATGGACCGTACCCATGCAAAGATGAAAAGCGATTACGTGTATCATTAATTCGCATGCTAAAATATAAATTTGTTAAATTAATTTAAAAAAAAATGTTTTTAATACAATACGATATTATATAGATTGTAAAAAGTTTCTATATTACTTACTTGGTGGATAAAACGTTCCAGTCGGTTTTACTTGTTATAAATCGAAATGCTAATGATCTGAAAATCCAAGCTAATGATAACTTAACAATTCATTTAAAATATTCTTAGATAATGACATTACGCATACAATTGTTGATCCGTAAACCCACATTAGCCACATACCTACTACCTATACAGCGTGGTGGAGTAGGCTTTTTCTCAAAAAGTAGAAGACGCATTAGCTAAGCAGTAGGACATTAAAACCATCAAGTGGGCTGTTATCACGTGATTGTCACGTGGGTATATAAATACAAAAAGTTAACTTTTAAAAAATATATTACGTCATAATTATGTCATAAAAACGATATCTAATGACAAAACTAGGTATTACAACTTGTAATAGGTATTTTCAACATGTCCCGTTTTCATTTTACGCTAAAATGAATCAATATGGCCGGCTTGTGAAATCGCATTGATTACCCCTAGGGAGGGTTATCGGCGATTTAAACTAAACAGAGGTTAACCTCGACTGTCCTCTGGGGCGAGGGACGATAGGCCTATATATAATGACTACCTTCACTTGGGAATCAATTTAAATTAATGTCAGTTCTAGGATTCGTTTCTTTACAGCATCGAATTGAGTTTACAAGCCGCAGTTAGTGAATTTATTGGAGAGATTACTTTCAATTAAAAAAAAAATAGGCAATCCAAAACGTAATATGTTACTGTCCAAATTTTAAACTAATATATAAACGTTGCTTTTTCTTACCAATAATAAAAGTTCAATTACATAAAAGAACCTAAAATTATATTTGTAAAAGCATCACTTGGTGAAAATAAGACTGATTATTGTTTAAATAAAAAAATACACGCAATATAATTTTCGACCTACAACTTAATACTTGCTTAGTGTGAGTTATAAATTGGGTTTTTTTTTTGAGAAGGTGATGGGTTACCAAATAATTTCGGGATTTCCGATTGCAGAATTTTTCGTAATTATAAAATACATTACTTGGTGATAAGCAATAACTAGTTCCTTACCGGTTTACGTTTGAATCTTATCTGGAATGAATGAAATGGAACACTTTCCAATCCGAAAAAAAGCTATCACAGCTTTAAAACGCTTAAAAACTATTTGAAATAATCCATTTGAATAAAGTATAAATTTTTTATTTGATTTATATACATGTAAGTAATCACAAACCTCAATTATCAATAAAAATAATGATATGCACACACACGCGTGGTTTCATAAATAACAGTAATAAGGCCAAATTCACAAACATTTCAATTGTAAAATAAACAGTTTATGATACAAATAAACATGTAGTTATATTATAAAGATGATGTTTGTTTCATCGCGCTTTTTTCTACTGATCTAGTTTCGAAAAACATTTTGGTTTGGTTTTGGAACGTTTATAACGTCACATTATGATAAATATGTTTTCGCGTTAAACGTTACTGAAATGAATCCGTATTGAGCTGCTGGTATTCAGATAAATGATAACCTGTATAGCTATATATATATAGATTGAGATATGATTTACTTTTAGAACAAATTAAAGCCAAACATTGCAATATCCTGACTTGATGATAAAACCAATAATATTGCAAATGACACATCTTAGAAACAACATCAAAGGTTGATCTCAAGATGCAATGCTCGGCGGAAATTGACTACCGCGTATCTCAGCAGGAACTTGATAAGAAATAGGACAGGGGGTATAATGTTAGCGGTAATTTGAATTCAGCTATATATCATAAACATAATTATATATATCAACGATTGTTATATTAAAAAATCGATTTTTATTTAATTACATAAATGCATTGTTTTTATATTCATGAGATCGTATTTTGAGAGACAATAATACGTGTATATTACTATAGATACTTTTTTGTTTACACATATTAGTAATATTATATTGTCCACCTGATGGTAAGTGGTCACAATTGCATAGACATTCAAACGAACAAAATATAAACTATTTCTTACACCGTTAATAATCCACCATCCGTGTCAAGGAAAGTTATGTCCCTTTTACCTGTAATTATCCTGGCTCATTCACCCTTCCAACTGGATCTCAACAATACAAAGTATTGCTGTTTGTCGGTACAAAGCACCTTACAACCAATTTATACTGTAATATGGATAAAGTTACCTTACAATGAATTATTTTACTCCTATTACATAATTAAGTTAAAAATCACTAGATACTTTTGTAAAATAGACAAGTTGCTATTTAATTTGACCGTGTTATAAATGATTCGAAAGATCAAAGATCAATGTCTAAGTATGTAGTCAAATAGCTCCAGATTTCCCGATATCAATAGGAACAAATCTTCAAATACATTACATTGATATTTTAAAGAAAATTACTGCAATCCTGTAAGCGAATTACGTAACATAATACATATACATGATTTCATATCAAATTAGATGAAATTCAATCAGAATCTAATCCGACAACAAGATATATCAATACCGGTATTAATCAAATCGGATATGCTGTTTTGTATGGTCGCCTCAACCGCAGGATCCCGATCAAAAAAGGGTTTGCAAAGGACCACGCACTTTACGCGTCGTTTAATTGCTACAAGCATTTAGGGCTCGTGAAAGTCGAAACAGTAAATTGGATTTGTATGTCCATAGCGGAGGGCCCTTTGACCGCTGCCGGAGTCACAATTTCGCATTACTTCGCTTCCGCCCCCTAGCTAACTTGATTACTCGTCAATTTCATAGGCTTAAATCATTCCAGCGTTTTTAAAGGGTATCGGCGACACTTGTTCGACGTCAGTAAAATTAATTTCTTTAAAATCATTAGCTATAAAATATTATATTCGGCATAAAGTGGAACTCCTGAATATGTGATTGGGACTTGATTAAAAACTCTTTTATTCTGGGTTAAAAAAAAATATGCACGTGAGATATTAATTTAAAAATACATAGGATTTCTTGGTATTACAAAATTACTTTGAAATCATTAGGTACTGTTTTCTGTTACATAATTTACATATATATATATACATATTATATTATTATAGCACACATGTATACAAGTAGACGGACGAGCCATTTAAGTTCCCATAATTCGCGGTACTTTGACTTTATAATTTTTTACTACTTATCAATTGCACATTCTACCATTTTTCTTATAATAATAAAAGTAGCCCGAAGGCTATCTTTAATCTAAATTATAGTTCATGACTGTTATGTATATAACCGAATTATATATTATAGTATCGTTATTTTTCACTCAACGATGTTTATTACAGTTATTTTCGATAACCGTAAAATCTTAAAAAAATCGTAAACGTACGAACGATCTCGTAAAACAGAGTGCGTAAGAATGTTTTGTGTGTTAAGTATACACAACTAAATATTATGTTCAAGATGAGTTCGAAAAAGGTCAAAATAAATATATTTACATAACCTTTATATATATATATCTTATATACAGATGTATCACTGAACTCCTCTTAAACGGCTCGACAAATTTTGATTGTATGTGATTGAATGGATTGATGGTTAATATTGGATTTTTTTAACAAAAAAAAACTTATTTCTTCCTTACGTAGTCGAGACAAAGTAGAAAACAAGAAACAAGTCTATTTGCTTTTCTCTTCTTATAAAAAAAAAAAAAAATTCACGTATTTTATAATAAATAAATACAATCATAATAAACATTTCGATTAGCGTTTCGAAAAGTACACTCAACCCATAATAATCAACTTATAAGGTAACTTTGTATATTTTTAATAACCATATTATTAGTTAGTGACTAAATGTCGCATTCATGTAAAAAAATATATGGTTATCAACAACAACATTCATAGTACATTACTGTGTAGCTTAACAATATCCCCAATGGACACGACTATAATTTATCGTCATGCCACGGCATGACCATTATAACATTAGGAAACAAAATGTAGAATTGTATGAAAACGCTTTTAATTCTCCAGCAACGATAACGTCATATCGTCTACGTCAACGGTATAACGTGCTTTTGCGGTATACATAGCTGGTATTCACAGCAATATTGGCCATATAAGACTAAAAATAATAACGATATTGAGTGTTTTTCTACAAACGACACGATATATCGATCGGTGGATACGATATCGTGTCGTATCGTATCGTGCCGTATTGCGCTGTGATTATTATATTTAACAAATTGCTTTTTCTTTTACGAAATAATTATAGCTAACATACATAATTTGTTTTAGCGATATTAATTGTGTAAACCATCTGCTTAATAAATCAACTATATAGCTTCACTACTAACTGTTGTAATATTAATATTTGACATTCCATTCAATTCAATTCGACAATGGAAGAACATTAAGAATTTTTATTATTATTTAAAAGCCAATTAAATCAATTAAAGGTTTTTTGGAGAGTAATCCACTGAAGACGAATCGGATCCCTAAGGGAATACAGAGAGAACTCAGGTAGAATTACTTTTTGGTAGAATTTCAAAAATAACTTAACAATAATAATATTAAGATTTAGCGATAATACAAAGTGAGCATTCTAAGCAGGAGAAGCCCAACACCTTTGCTCTGTACTGTGACATTGAAGGGTTGTTACTGATGAATAAATAATGAAATCGTTTACTGATCCCCCACATCATTACGATGCGGGACGAGTCCCGGGTAGTAAAACAATTATAGCGTGTCTAAGAGGCTCCGAAGGAAATGATAAAGAAAAATTCCTCTTCAACGTTTACGAGCTGTTCTGTGATTTTTCTTAGTTTATTTCTTGACACTTCACTTTGTACTGCACCGCTTTTGTAGACTAATTCAGATTTTGTAATGAAAATTTTCATTTCGCTTCTTCTTTTTCTTTTATTTATATTATTATTGTGATTCTTAATTGAAAGCTTTGCTGAGCTTTCTTTAAAGAATCTCAAATAACGCCTACTCCTAATAAGATTATTAATTTGATGTTAAATCGTTTAAAAATGTTTATTATATTTGTTAAAAGGCTTAAAGGTATTTAAGGATTAGTATAATGTGTCGAAAGAATAATAATATTTTCATATTAATCTTGCTTCAAAAGATAAAACTTATATTTGGCAAGATAAGATAAATCGACGTTTTGATTTGCGCTAGCTTTTTTGCATAAAAGATTTTATATGAACACTACTGCCCCCTCATTACCTTATTATCGAGAAACAACATATGGCTAAGTTCCGAAATAAATACTGAGCACGTCATTACAATTCAATTTAAATATAAAATTAATATTTAAATTATATTCAGTTCATTTAAGAGAACTACGTTTGTTATTTATAAATTGTGTATATAAATACATAATCCAATCACACCGTAGCGTTTGTTGAGTGTAAATGGAAACATCCAATAACACGAGACCTAAACTGCAACCGATACGTAGAACTTACTCAAAATACAAGTTCAAATATTATTCTATGAGCTGTTTCTCCTAGAATTTCCGCTGTGCCGCTCAGATTATCAGATGCGATGGCTTATAACGGTTTTAGATTTGTTGATAATAACTATTTCATTTCCTTAGAAACGTTTCCTCATATTTATCTTACAATTCTTCGTCTTCTACGAATTATTATTTTTAGAATGATAATACCCAGAAATGAACATTCATTCGGACGAGTAGATTAAAATGAAATAAAATTAATTTCAATTACATTAATTTCAAAAGTATGTATTATTATTTTATTGTTTTTCTTAATAAATAATAAAAACATTGAACATAAAGAATAAATATTTATTTTAATATTTATATGTATTTTCCTCAAAGAAAAGGAAGGTCTTCTTGCAGGAAATTGAAGGTTGCATAAATTTTACTAAAATGAACGTATTTCGTCACAGCCTCCCTCTGGCTTTGACAGCGTCATTACGGGCGAACGCCAAAGCTTTATGCACGAAACGTTTATGATTAAAAATAAGTTTATGATCTGTTAGTTTTACGCAGATAAAGGTTGCAAAGGGCGAACGTGGCCTAATAATTTCCTCTTTGCCAGATGGTACAATTGTAAAGAGGAAGCGATTTAAGCTGAAATATAAACATAAATGAAATACCAACATTCGAAGCCAATCAAAATTAATATTCTCGTAAAATGACTCGATTTCTCGATTCAAAAGTTTTGATAAAAGCCTCGAATTTACTTTATTTACAAAGTAAAACGTTGAATAATTGTATGAATTTAATTATGAAAAAATATATATTTAATAATAACAACAAATCCAATTCACTTTGTGTTATATTCGTAAAAACCTTTTTATGAGCCTGATTTAAATTTTAAAAAAGATCTTATAATTTTTGTCCTTTTTTATTTAAGTGTATGGTTCCTTATACCTATGCTAATTCCCAAACGGAAGTCTAAAACTTACTAAAAGTTAACATGCAAATATATAGATATATGTATTTGTTTGCTGTATATTTGCCAGAAACGCTGTCCGCTTACACTTGTATCACGGTTAAAGCGGAGACGACGTTCTGACAGCGGACCCTAATCCGGACCGCTCCGCGGGGCGTCACACTGCGCTTGACATTTTCCAATTATAACCATTCACTATGTAACACTTTCGCACAAAACTACGCCATTATTCGCGATTAAATTGTCGTTCCAAACAACTTTTATTGAATTATCGCGATACGAAAGCAATTGTTTCGGCCATGGTATTATTTATTTGTTTTCTTTCGTTAGACTTCATTCAATCGGTGCTACGGTTCTGCTAAAGGCGGTTTTCCTATGAACTTTTTCGTAATTAAAATGAAAATTTAAAGCGCTATGTAAATTAATATTTCATCAGAAATACGATAGTGCTTCGTCGAATGTTGTTTAGGAATACAGATTTGATTTCAGGTATCCGTATTGCGATTGGAATTAAATGTATTTTTTAAACTCCGTATTTTAATAAAATCGTGTGGAAAAACCGTGTTACTTTATTATCACTGACTTTCGACCCTGGTTATAATTATATCATAATATACATATATATATACAGAGCCGAGATGGCCCAATGGTAAGAACGCGTGAATCTTAACCGATGATCGTGGGTTCAAACCCGGGCAAGCACCACTGAAGTTTTTCATGTGATTAATTTGTGATTATAATTCATCTCGTGCTTTTCGGTGAAGGAAAACGTCGTGAGGAAACCTGCATGTGTCTAATTTCACTGAAATTCTGCCACATGTGTATTCCACCAATCCGCATTGGAGCAGCGGGGTGGAATAAGCTCCAAAGACTTCTCCTTTAAAAAGGGAGAAGAGGCCTTAGCCCAGCAGTGGGACATTTACAGGCTGTTACCATATATATATTTGGTCAATTGTAGTGTGGTATACAAAATTTACATATGATTGACGTCATAACATTGCTAGACAGCATGTATTATTTCAAGCTATGGTGCTTAAAATATTTATTAACAACAAGTATATTACCTACAAGCATAACAATATTAAGATAACTCTCGTTTCACTACGGATCGATTTCCAAAGTTGCACTGCAGTGTTCGGTATCCGAAACTGGATTATATAAGAGATATTGAATTTCTTTCCAATAAAACATATTAGAACTAGTTCTTACGAAAAACACTTTTATGTAGTTTTATATACTCGTAATGGAATTATTAAGCTTTATTGTTCCAGTGAAAAAATATGCGAATATCATAATATATTAAGGTAATGTTCGTAAGCACGCATTGGAAATGAAATGTTAGCTTCTTGGCTATTCTCTATATCTCTATAGTCTTTCTTATATTGAAAAATGTAAGCAAATGTTTGAAAAATCCATTGACGTTCCTTTCCAGTATTCTCTTTTCAAAACCTAACCTAACCTGTAATGCTTTTATATTTAATTAAGAAATTTGACTTTAAGTGACTAGTTTTTACGTCTGCACATTGTGAGATCACGGGCTTCAATCCGAGGTCAATTTAAACCACCACAAACTTACAAACCAACAACTACAAACGAGATACGTGAAACGTGATGATTTATAGTCTCAATAATAGCTCATAGTATGTTTCCAATGTTACACACATTGTTACGCTCGTGGCTCGTAATACGCGCAGATCCGTTTGGCTTATGCCGCATGTGGTCCCATCGTACTATGAGAGTGAGAGAAGAGATTACACCGGTATTTATGCTGCACTTGTGAACCTATCATGACATAGGTCTTCACCGGAAAATCATCATAGTATTAACAATTTTATTTATCAAAACAACATCCTCTGATGATATTTTCCATGATGATACCATATTCCCATTAAAATAGAGACGAAAATTGCTTAGTATAGGCTTGTCCACTCAATAAATTCGTGATATTTGCAGAGCGCTTGTCCGGGGACGTGCGTAACTTCCGTCACGGTAACACAACACAATAGAATGTGATTTTTTCAAATCTATTTTACTATTTACATAACAGGATGTTAAGATTAAGTTTAATATTGAAATATATATTAATTTTACAATACAAGCCTATTGTATGTAATAAATAGCTGCTATTTATGTTTCTTTCGGTATACAGCAAATGCTATAATGAGTTACAAGTAAGGGCGATACTAGAATTTCAAACGTATGTATACAAAGTTATATAATATTGGAATGAATGGAATTGAAATAAAATGGAATACTTTTTTTAATTAAACGGTTTATATATTGTGATAAGCTCGTTCAAACAAATAAACAAACCACCAATCCCTTCAGTTTAATCGATTTTAAATGCGTTTATGTATTTAAAAAAAAACACTCACTTAAATCAAGATTGATATTGAGCTGAACTTTGTTAAACGGAGATATAATAATGTTTGAAACAAAATAATTATATATTAAATGTATATTTTGTTTTAAAAAGAACTTCAAATCATTGCGATGTAATTATATCATATTATATTATAACATAATTTTACTAAAATACATAAATATAAATTATATTTTCACTTATCTGTAAAATATTTTTTTATTATTGAATAAAGTTAATAGTGTATAAAGCTGAATGTAATCGAAAAAGTGAACAATATTTCTCTCAAGCGGTAAATTTAAGCCAGATTCTCTCGATAATTTCATACAAGATACTTGGTGAAGTAGTAAACATCTATTTTATGGTAAGTCGCAAGGCGTAGCGCAGTCGCCCGTACGTAATCCCTTCTAATTACTGAAAGACTACTCGACGTGAAGTTTACTAATAAAGTGGATGGATGAGTTCCGTACAAGCCAAAATCTTGCGTATAAAGTCATGTTTCTAGTTATGATGAAATATAAAATCTTATATTTTAAACTAAGCTGAATAATTAAAAACTAACAGTCCGTTTACACTGTGTTGTTCTTTTCAATCAAATGCGATTTTTTTTAATATGGCTGACGCGCAAATGATACCCTTATATAAAGGTAAGTGGTCACCAGTATATCCTCTGGCAGAATCATAAAAAAGTTTTTACCCTGCTAAGTCATATGTTCATGTAATTATACTGATTTATTCATATGTATATTTTAAACTAGAATAAGGCAATACGAAGTATTACATACAGAGAGAGCGAGTAATACATAAGACACCAACAGCAAATATATTGATTTCGATAACAAATTACATTTCTATATACAACTTTTATTTATAAATGTCTAAAGAAACAATGTAGCGTCATAAAAATGTATATCGTATAGGCTTCAGATCGTGTATTGATTAGGTTATCAGCAACAATATTTCTCAACGGAAATTCAGTTTGGAGAGCCTCTCACGGACTCTGTGTGCGTAGGTATCGAATTTGTTGAATATTTCGGCCAACTTTGCTTCTTCAACTCCCGTGCAAGTTTTATTGGGATACTTGTAAAATTTCCGCCTATTTCCCTTCGAGTGTTCGCGCTTGATTAAATAAGATAAATTGACTTAAACGCGCCCGAAATTAACGAAGAATTTAGATTTTTCAATTAGAAAAGCTACCGTAAACTGTGGAATCGGTTTCTTGTTTTGCCAACGATAAATTAAGTTTTGGGCAAGCAATCGAGAAATAATTAAAACGACTCGTCCCGGATCTTAATGTATTGGTTTCGTGTAATTAGTACGAGTTCATTGAAATTCTGACCAATACAAAACCTTAATAAAATTTCAAATTACTTAAATGTTTAAAATTTTCACAAAATATATCTCTACGGGGAAATTTCTTTAAGCACGTGTAACAAACGTATAGCGCTGACAATGCTCTTCACATCTAAAATAAAATTCGGGAACATCTGAACGAGGCAGCTGCGCGGGGCCGCTGCCAAAACTGGGGATAAGAGAACAACTGCTTGGCTGGATTAAACGAATTTAAACCGAGTGTTGTATTTCACACTTCGTTTTCTTGGCAACGCTTGTTGGATTACTTGAAGTGTTAAGCTATCAACAAATTGATGGATATTAACGTGTAGATTCGATGCATTTGGACATTTGGACTTTTTTAATATAATAGAAATATAGACTGGCAAATACCTAATAGTACTCGTAATTCACCTCATAATGCATTGTATTACACTTTTGCTCTGTAAGAAATATTAACTTTTCTTTACACCGTCAATGTACGATAGAAAATTTATAAGATATAATCTGTGATGGTACACGTATGTAGTTCCTGTAATTACACCGGTTTCAAATCGGAATACAGCAAAACAAAGTACGACTGCTTAGTAGCAGCTTGACTCATCAGAAACTTCTATTTAAATTTGTTTACTAGCATATGACTATATTAAGGTACATTTAAAACTAGGATTAGGGAGGCGTATTTTTTATACAATTAAAAAATACACTATTAAAAGCGTACACACGTAAGACGATGAAAGGATCTATAGAACGTTTTATAGGTTATTAAAAAAAAACGGTATTAATAATCTAAATGTACAAATAAAATTAAACATAATATTTTATAATATTACAAGAAGGTAAAATAAATTTGAACAAATATGCTTTATAATATTTATTCCATCAGTACCTATAAGAGCGCAAGGCATTCTGAACAATTTCCAGTTATATTGTAAGGCTTTTCATATCTACAATCCGTTGAAACGGCCACTCTATCCATATTCCGCCTCGCCCTCTTGTCTGTTCCACGCAAATCTTCTTACTGACTTGCTAGTAACTTTCTGCTTCAATTACTATAGCTTAATGGGAATAGAATGAGGAATAACGCAATAAATAATCATTTTGTTCGTTCATATTGTATAAAAAGAACATACTATAACATATACAGATGTGTTTATATTGTTTAATTGATATTAGTTTTATTTCCTAATTTGTTTATGTTATGTGGATGGCCAAATGGGCCACTTGATGTTAAGTGGTCACCGCCACCCATAGACATTGGCGATTTAAGACGTATTAACCATTCCTTACATTGCCATCGTTATATCCCTTGTGGCTGTAGTTACACTGGCTCACTCCACTCATCCTTTATATGGAACGCAATAATACTAAATATTATTGTTTAGCGGTAGAATCATCATCATCATATATAGTATATAGAATATCAGTACTATGCTCGTGTACGATTCGAGCTGGCACAGCGTATAGAGCAGGCGAATCATAACCAAAAATGGCGGCGCCTCTAATGTTATGTGTGCTTATAATTAACCCGTACACGACGGTGATAGAAAAATCCTCATGAAACCTGCATGTATTGGATAATATGTTCATGTGTATTTTATGTTATGAGCCGAGATGGCCCAGTGGTAAGACCGCGTGAATCTTAACCGATGATCGTGGGTTCAAACCCGGGCAAGCACCACTGTATTTTCATGTGCTTAATTTGTGATTATAATTCATCTCATGCTTTACGGTGAAGGAAAACATCGTGAGGAAACCTGCATGTGTCTAATTTCACTGAAATTCTGCCACGTGTGTATTCCACCAACCCGCATTGGAGCAGCGTGGTGGAATAAGCTCCAAACCTTCTCCTCAAAAAGAGGAGAGGAGGCCTTTAGCCCAGCAGTGGGACATTCACAGGCTGTTACGGTTACGGTATTTTATGTTATAGTATGTAAAGCATAAAAATCCAATATGTATTTGTAATATTTTAGTAGTCAACACACTAAATAAGCGTATGATATAAATGAAAGAAAACTATATTATTTCCTTCTATGCACAAAACACTAGTCATGAGTTGGCCTATTTGCTCAAAATCCTTTGAACAATTAAAATAGAAGTGTAGTTAACACCTCTTGAGGTCATGAATTATGTAATTATGCATCGTAAATTTTTGTTTTAAACCAAGAAAAGGTTACAACAAATTTATTTTCATATTCTTATATACAAGCCGTGAGCGGAGATGGAGATGTGCATTATGGTTTACAATTGTGTTCTGGGCAAGTGGCTCGCTTGTTTGACAATTGCTGTCATAACTAAAATTGTTTAAAAAAATATTATCCATAATTAACTTTAGTTTAAAGAATTTTATACATTTAAAATATTAAAAAAATCTTCAAAAGACTAGTATTAAAGTGTCACAAAAAAAAACCTTTTGAAGTTCATTCAAAAAATATAATTTTAATTATGATAAAAAAAAATTAAAAATGGGATGTCTGGATGTGAACCTTAATTGTTCAAGTGAGCTACTAATTTTCGTGCAATTAGAAAAGCCCGAGTAACTTTCAAAGCGATTCTTTGAACGCGTCTGTAAAAAATCTTAATCATCTAACTTGGACGTAAAAAAACGTTACCTCCGAACTTTCTGTATCTCTTTTTGTTCTTTCTTTGATGAAAGGTAACAAATTGTGTATTTAGGAATTCGCCGCGTACATTTTTTTTTAGGTTACTTACTTACTGATTTGCATTTAAGTCAGTAATTACGAAGGGGTTGGCTTAAGGTGAAGTTGGAGCGTCATTTTCTTCGGCTAAAATTTCATTAGCATATTTTTATAAACCCCGAGTTGGTAACGCTGTTTTGATATAAAAAGTTATCTGGATATACAAAGTATTATTTAAATGATATATATATTTCCATATTTTTGCCTGTATTACTAAAAAAAAACTATTTTAAAACTTTTAATTTTTTTTGAACTACCCCAATTTCTTTTATTATTCGATTTAACAATATAATATAATTATATAATATAGTTCCAATGTTTTATAAATAAAAAAAATATATCATAGTGGTTTTGAAAAACCTATAACTATGGTACATTTTTACTGAAAAAAAAACTATCTAGCCGGTTTCATCAAGTTAAAATAAATGGAAAACTGTGTTGCCAGTGCAGACATTCTTATTCGGAGAAGGTTGTGTGAAGTAATGAAATTAATGTCTTAATCAGGGAAATTTATTCATTGCTAGCCGCAGACGGGAAGAGTGCATCGTACGTACTGACATACGCTGTTCTTTATAATTAATTTTAGAAAATATTTATTGACCTTATATCATTCGAAAGCCCACGATGACTCAGTCGACAGAACATTCAACCGAATATCGTGGTTTCAAATCTGGGTAAGCTGAATTCTCATGTGCTTCATTTGAGCTTATAATTAATATTGAATAGGAAACCTGTACATAACATATTAAGTTCTGAAACATTTAAATCCATTAATTAACCTGCACTGAGAATCTTAATGAAAAATTATTTTGTTAATCTCACTTTTTCTATCACTATTCACACGATATCGAACACAATCTCGTACGAAAGTTAAAAGCTTATAGTATATATTAGCACGATCGATATATGAACGTTATTTTTGTATATCAATATAACTGACGCTCTGTAAAAATACTATAACTATACAGTTCCGTTCAATGGAATTCAAGCAATGGAAAACAAAAATAAAAATATGAAAACAGTAAAAATATCCAAAACCTTGTATCGTCCTGTTATACTCGAGTCTTTTGTAGTTTACAATATTGAATATTTACTATATTTCGAAGTGATACAAAACAAATATTTATTACTAAATAAAAGCAAACTTTAATTTTAAATGGTCATCGATCGAAACAAGTATTACTGCCTAAAACAAATAACAAATTTTGTTCATAAGTAAACAATAATAGCACGACACGGCATTGATAGCCTGCAGAACAAGTTAAGGCTTCAATATAGAATGAGTGTACATTGAAGCTATTGATTTTTTTACATCGAATCTATTTATAGCTAAATTGTAATAAATATTAAATGCTTATTTATTTTTTATGCCAAAGATCACAAAAAATATTTTATTTGTATTTTTCTCTATATTTAAAATATTATTATTATAAAATTAATCGTGGTGGATATAATATGAATTTGTATATATTAATGGATCGTCAAAAAAACATATGTGATGCTAATAATACATTATTACGAAGGCTGCGTCTGTAACTATTACAGTATTCATTTAATTTATCTTATAACATAACGATTAAATATTTTGTTTATTTCATGCATTATATCTTAAAATGACAATATCAATACTGGCAAAATATTTTTTCTTAAAAGAAACGTCAATAATGAATACAAAACACACCATCTTTCATAGCAAGTCGGCAGCGTTTATCGTCGAGGCGTGGTCGCAATCAATTAGCCGCTCCCGCCGTCACACTATATGTTTACTCCCTCATTACTTACTGACCATGCCTGGCTTTACCTTCGTTCTATTGACACGATGGAAAATATTACCTGCAGTACAATTGTTGCTTTGAACTGTACTATTGTATTGATAATTTTACAAATATTTATCGTCGTCATGAGTAAAAAAAAATTGTTAGTCATCCTATTTTTAGACGAAATAATTTGTATAAATAATATTGTCATTATTCTAGTTCGTGTTTTCAATTGCTTTATTGATAAGCAGCCTTCATATGGAGGGGTTTAAAATAAGCGTTTCTAGTTAATATGTCATACATTTTAAATTGACAATATAATAAAATATTATGTTTTACAAGTTTTACAATTGATAATTTTACAAATATTTATCGCCGACATGAGTAAAAAAAAATTGGTAGTCGTCCTCTTTTTAGACGAAATAATTTGTATAAATAATATTGTCATTATTCAAGTTCGTGTTTTGAATTGCTTTATTGATAAGCAGCCTTCATATGGAGGGGTTTAAAATAAGCGTTTCTAATTAATATGTCATACATTTAAAATTGACAATATAATAAAATATTATGTTTTACAAGTACGCGTATCTGCAGCTATATCCATATTTAGCCAGCTTCATTAAATTAAATGCAACAAAACACAAAACTATATTAATGCACATAATAATCACGCTGTTTATTGTATAAAATGTAATTAAATTTTCAGAGAACTTTTATTCTAATGGACATTGCGCTTAGGCCTATAATTGCTTAAATGGACATTAGGGAACCAGTCGAAGAATCCACAGACCTACGTGACTACGGAGTGTGTGTGCGGATTACGGCCTCCATCACGGCTTCTGTCTAATGCCTGTGTATACCGATCTAATGGGAAACTGTTTGAATGTACAATTCTATGTTCAAATAATAATTATTGTTCAAATAAAAATGAATCAGATACATCTACTAGTACTATTGTTAATGCCATCATCTTTTATTTAGTAACATTATTCATACACGCTACTTATTGCAGTGAAGTAAATATACTGTTTATCTTTTCTGTAACTTAGTATATGACTTTTCTTTCATATTTTATGTTTCTTAAATCGTTTTTTTTGTATTTGTGTTCTTAAAGCAAATAATTAAATAATGGTTGTATTATTAATTAAGTTTAATTTATATACAATATTGATTTTTGAATAAGCTCCAAACCTTCTCCTCAAAATGGAGAGGAGGCCTTAGCCCAACAGTGGGACATTAACAGGCTGTTACTGATTGACTTTTTATCATAAAATATGACCACTGACTATGGACAAATAAAACTTAAAACAATATCTTATGTTGTAATAATTGAATCATAAGTAAAAAAAACTGATGCTTGCATCGGTAGTACTCTGGAGAGTTAGTTTCGTAGCACTCGTAGCTCGCTGCTACAAGTGCTACAGAACTAACTCGTAGCCGAGTGTGGTTATGCTACGGTTTTAATTTCATTATCTAACTTTTGATAGTAGTTTAATCCATTTATATGACTTTGTAAAGTTCCGTGAATTTTTTCAACATTCTATTTATACAGTTCATTTATAACATCCATTCTTTTATTTTGATATTTAACTAAAAAAGCAAACAAAAGTAATATGTTTGTAGCTTGCGTTTTTATTTCAATCAGTCGTTAAAGTGCCAATTCTAATTCAAATTAAATTCAAATTCAAATTAATCCTAGCCTATAAATTAAAATAAATTATTAGCTTTCGTTTAGTAAGAGCACATATTTTAATCCTCTTTATTTGAAACAGTTGTCAAAAATCATACACAATTGAGTCATATTGATTAAATTTTAAACATAAGACTATTAATAGCAATACTTCAGATATTAATTTACATTTAATTGTTTAAGTAAGCACAAAATATTTCTATGAATATTTTAACAGAACCATCATCAATTTTATCTTATAGAATAAAATAAACAGGAACATTCCTCATTGTATTTATTTAATAATAGGAGACCATTCGAAAACTAAAACAACACTTTAAATCCACAAATGGTTTAAAATTTAAGTAAATTTAGTTATGTTTTATGCGACCATGGCGCACAATATGACTGAAAATGTTCCACAGAACAATAGCCTGCTTACAGTCGAGACAAAATGTTCCTTTCATTCTATCTCTAATTTAATAGGATTCCAACAAAACACCACGTGACGAATGCATTGTTTCACACTAACTTCTTTTCAAATAAACGAACGCAAAATGTTCGTCCGTGAAAATTCGATTTTCCATTGAAAAGTTAAATAGTCTAGGTTTTATACTCTGTTAAATTTTTTTGCAGGAATTTCGTATGAAATATGAATACATGAAATTACTAAAGGCTATTTTAAAATTTATTAATTGAATAAATGACAAGCAAAGGAGATTGCTATATCTTGATTTATATTTAGACATGATATTATTATTATTACGAATTTAATATATAAATAAATATTTAACTATGATATTCATATTACAGAGAAATTCAAACATTACTTAATTTTTTTTTAAAAAAAATTAAAGATAATCTAACCTTAATATTGGCACTGTCACTTTATATGACAGTCACCTACTGGCCAGTACATATTATTATCGAACATTTAAAGCAATTATGACGAATAAAAATCTAGTTGTTATAATGTCTATTTCTTTTTCCGAGCTGCTGGTAATTTTTACTTCGGCTAGCATACACTTAGTGTAATTCTTCCATATTTAATTGAATGTGCTTTAAATAGTTAGATATTGTTGTAATTGTAAGATGAAAAAAAACGATTAATGTAAAATATTTTTTGTTTACTAATAACGTGTTTTGTTATAACTAAACAGTTTTTAAATTTAAAATTTTTTACTGAGTATAAAATATCTGAGTGTGACCTTCAGGTAATGGACAGGCTACGTTGTTCAAAGGACTTATCTAATCTAGTCTGACTAGCTTTCGTCAATAGGGAAGTTAAATCTATAAATAAAGATTTGAAAAGAAAGAAGACCTGAAAATAAAACAAAACAGTAATAATTCGGAGAGAAACTGCTGCGTTCAGAGAGCACAGAGCCGGGTGTAGCAACGATGAGGGGAGGCATATTTCAAGCTGTGATCTAGACCAGGTATTACTGAATTTACTACGAATATTCTAAGTAATGAAAGCAACTGCAACATGTGTAATGAAATATTCGCCTCCTTGTTAAGTAAAACTAACAATATCGACGTTGGTGTGAATATGAATTATGTGTTTCTGTGTGTAGACGAAAGTTATATCATTATAAACTTTTAAATATTATATTATAATCCCGTAATGTATTATTAATAAAATTAAATGAAAACAAGTATTCATAAATAATATAATATATCACACTGTCTAAAATCGTAAAGTTCTAAAGATATATCAAAATATCGACTGCCTCTCGTCACTTATACCAGAGTCTTAATTGGTTTCATTTTCAAGTGAACAGGTCCGGTCCGACGTGACACGCTGGACCTCCGTTTCCTAATATGATATGAAAAAGGAAACGATAAATATCGACCTTATCCACCTGTCTTAAGGGCTCGAATAGATACAGTATCTACTTTTAGGAATTAAATGACGTGGCTTGCTGAGTTCATTTTTTATTGATTGCAGCGCAGTTTGGTTTTTATTGCGAGACGAGATCTATATTTACTTTATAATGTAAAAAATCAGTTTATTGTTCTTTTGAAGTAACTGTTCAGCACGCTTCGGCAGGTATAAAAAACTATATTGATAATTTTGTATTACTAAATAGTTTCTATTCCGAAACAAAATCGAATGCTGTACCAAATATTATTGGAATACTGTTCGTATAATACTTCTCAATGGCAAATAAAACTATTTTTATTAAACGCAGGGTATATTTCAAATTATTCACAAATTTCAAATCAAAATAAATATTGATATAACTTATCTATGACTTAAGTTAAATATATATTTATTATTAAAATATATATTATTTATTAGTTCTTATTTATACTATCGGTGTATGTTCTTCTTCTTCGTCGTGACATTCTTGTCAGAGCGGTCGTGGTCGCCATGAAGTATTATGAATTGTTCGTTGTTTATTATATTAGTTCCTAGAAAAAACAGTAGATCAGGAATTTTGTCTTTATATAATATATAATATATGTAAGTAATAACTCCACCTGCGCCTTAAATGCTGATCTAACTGCGTTTATGACTGGCATAAAATGATCTTGAATAATCTTGTACCAGCTAATACGTTAAAGGTCGCCATGGAAACTGTTTAAGCGCTCCGTAAAGCAGAACTAATCCACTAGTAGTAACATAAAGACAAATTTAATTACTATCTCCACAAGAGGATTTAGATCCTTTCTGATATCAGTATTGGCATTGATTTTGTTAATTGTTTATTAAAATATGTTTACTAAAGTCTAGTATATATGTATATTTGATTAGTACTTTCTGAATATATCGAAGATAAATATTGGAAATTTGATCATACAACCTTAGGTGTTGTAAATAGAAAATGTCAACTGTTGTGTTTATTTGGATCGTATATAAATAAAGGTGATATATGTATGTATATGTACTTTAAGAATTTGCGATAAATACCATTGCTATTCGGTTATATTATAACAACTGGCAATTTATTTTCATAATAGATAGGCGGGCTAGCAAATGTATCACCTGATGATAAGATATCACTACCATAAATATTGGCATTGTAAGAAATATTAACCATCCCACAGACCTCAACTCCAAACTTGGGAACTAAGATATTATGTTCCTGGGTGCCTGAAGTTACACTGGCTTACCAGACCTTTAAACCAGAACACAACCACCCTAAATATTTCGGTTACGAAAAAGAAGAAAAGAATATACCGTAACCGTAACAGCCTGTGAATGTCCCACTGCTGGGCTAAAGGCCTCCTCTCCCATTTGAGGAAAAAAGAATATATTTATTCGAATGTATTTAAATATCAATAATCAATATTAGGAATAGTGTCAAGATTGTCCAATAAATTATGACAAATTTATAGGTATATTGAAAAAAAATACGGACGGTTTTTCTTAAAAATTTGAAGTTTCTGATTCGATAATTATTATTCAGTTTGCCCAAACCGAACGAGTCTATACATAAAAAATCGTTCATATGCATTGCTACATAGAAAACGTATGACAATTGACGAGTGCACCTTTTTACAAACCGATTCTGCTATTTTACCGCACGTTCCGACCGGACGCACCGCTCATACATTTTAACTGTACATGAGGTTTATTAACCATTTCGGTAAAATCGTCAGTACGCGGCACTGTATCGTTTTGTACGGATTTGAGTCAGTAAGCCGTATCGGAACCATACCGGGATACCGTAACAGAAAAAATTTCAAAATTTGCATCAATAAGTTAATAAGATTATAAAGATGATAAAAGAGGATCATCGGGTAAGACTCACGTGTCTTAACCTAACGGGCTAGCTCGACTTGCAAAATAAATCAAAGTGTAATCAAAATCACAATAGACTTTATTTAAATAAACCTTAAAAATCACCCAAGAATTGTTATTTTAAATTACTAAATTTACGTAAAACTACCACCTATTTGGACACGAGATTTTACTGATAAGATTTCCTTTATTACATGATAGTAAGGCCGAGCAAATGCTTTGCGATCCGACCTCGACCTATTTCTTCAACTGCAATATATTTAATGTTCATATGATAAAATATACACACGTTATATATCAGTTTCTGTACCTTGTTTTCTTTAAAAGTCAACTTTTTGTTTTTTAAATCAACCTACCTTAAATTATGTTTTTCAAGGAATTTTAAAATATAATCTGTGTTTGGCTTGAAACTCGATATGATCGGGAATTTTCCTAGAAATATCTCAAGATCCATGTTCAAAATAAAATCTATTGAATTAAAACATAAATAGCAGTCAATTTAATAATCAATAGTTTCAGCTTAGATATTATTTTCATTGTTTTTTTTTTCGTAATAGATTGGTAGAACTGTTCTCGAAATATATACAAATATTTAAATGTTTTTATACAATAGTTAGTTTATCCTCTGTCATTAAAATTTAAATTTAAATTTTGTCCATTTAAATGCACTTACCTGTTCTTTTACACAACCTTTTTCACCAAACGTTGTCCGTAAGAGATCGCTAAAAGCGATTTCTGTTATTTATTTTATGTAAAACTATAAATATATTTTTTAATATTCCTATCAATCACTTTACTTAAACAAAAAACTTGTATTAGAAGTGGCTAGGACAATAACTAAAAGGATCAGATTTAAGCGACCGAATTCAAAGTACAAAAAATAAAATAAAGTTTGTTTAAGATTGAACTCGTGACATTCATATTACCTGGCGGCCTGGTATCGTCAGACCATTGAGGTAATAAATCATCAGGTCTTGTAAAATGATAGTCATTATCATAACTTGCAATACAGCAGCGTTTTAAGCTTCTAATTTTCGTCTTCAAATATTCTTGGGTATTTACGCTCAAAGTACTATGAAATTTACGCTAATTATTATCTATACCCTCAATGTAGCATTAATAACAATTAAAGTATTTTGTTTACATAAATTTTAAATTACAATCATTAATTATTTTCAAAATTAATTTAAAATAAAATAAGTTTAAGGAAACAACTATATCGCTAACAATTCCGAAAGCACACAACTACCACAGTAAACATTTATTTGATTTTGACATGAATAGGACATTCTAAATTTTCTTTTGGCGACGGTCATCCGTAAAATGACAACACGAAAATAACAACGGATAATTATCAGAATAACCCCTAAAGCTCAATAGAATCGCTGATATAAAGCGATATTTTTACGTTACTTTCTGTCGCGGGCATAATCTTTTTTATGATTCGGTATTAGTTTCATTTTAAGCTTGATTTAATACTTCATAAACACATATTTGCTTATTTAAATCTAACCTCGGAAATATTTCGGATTTTCACGATCATTTTCTAAAGATAATTCGAAGCGATATCCTCGAATCATTGTGAAGGGTTTTTAACAGCAAATGAAGCAACAAAAAACTCCATTACCCAGTAGGGTAACATCAAACCAGAATCGGAATATTGGAATATCTTTCCGAGCAAATTTCAAATTTGAATATAATTTAAAATTTGCATTTTACAAACTAAGAACTAAAAATACAAAGTTTTCCGATATACTATGAACAATTCAGAGGTGTGAACATAACATTTCAAAAACCAAAAATCAGTCTCGAAGGACCAAAATGTGCAAAAAAGGGATCTTTCCTTGCATTTCTGCCTCTTAGTCATGAAAACAGTGTTATATGTGGATGTGCTTCCATGGTCACGGAGAACACGAGCACAGGGAGCGGTATTAGGATAGTGTTTGTGAAAAAGAAGAAAGATAATGACTTGTTACACTAACTGACTTTAACATACATGATTCTCACGTGTCACCGCGGCCCATACAAGAAGGAATATAATAAGACATAAATCAATACTGCAATATTACTTTATTCTAAGGAATTCATTTTGATTCATTTGTTTCCGCGTACCTAATTTTTTTAACTTACGTTAACATGGTACATTCTCCACATTTCCTTTGTGTAAGCTAGAACCAATTTAAAAACATAATGATTGCTGTGTTCTTTTAGTGACCTATCATTCTATTTTCATTCTTAACTAAGGGTAATAAAATTCAAATTCGTGTCTGTATATATTCAAAATTTAACGAGACGCCGCAAAAATTCCAGGCAAAAACAGAGCTGAACATTCGTAAATGTCCCAGTAATAAGTTGGTCGATTCTTCAAAAGCAACTAGACACCGGGTACCCGGCATGCAGACGCCATTTTTAAAGGAAAAAGGTGAAATGTCAGGCAAAAAATTTAATAGGTGCATAGCTGTTTTATTCAGAACTTTGCTAGTTTAAGCGCCTCATATTGTGTAAGAATGATTTGTCCTACGAAACTAGTACTATATAAAGCTTAGATTTTTATGGAATTCAACAATAATTCTGATTGAAGTTTAAAAAAAAATGCCTTAATAGAAATTTTTAAAAAAGTGTACGTTCTCACAAAAAAAAAAAATGTTTAACTGCTGAAATGGCAAAACCATAGTTTTATGTATGAAAGTATAACAACATTTTACTCGTATAATTTTTTATTACGCAGGGGAACCCTTCAAAACTTTTAATTTTAAGAAGGCAGTTTACCTAATGATCACGATATTAGGTGGCCTATAATGAAATAAGATAAGATATATATGTAATATTCTTCATGCCTGTATTTGCACTGGCTCATTCGCCAAAATACGGCAAATTAAAATTATTGCTATTTGGCGGTAAAATTATTGATAAGTAGGAGTTACGACTTGCCTGAATAAACTCGCACATATTATCTATTATAAAAAAAATATTTTATTTATATATACGTTCTCAATTTTTAGCTTAAATAAAAAAAAGTTACTTGTCAAGATTGTTTATATTAAATTTTATATTTACGCTTTACAGAATAAAGAAAGTAAAATGTCACATTATTTTACAAGGCAGACAATTTCATAAAGCGCCCGGTTTGCACGCGTGTAGGCCAGACGCTTGTCCTATTAAAATGAACGAGAACTCCACCTCCTCGGAATAACTTTTGATATGTCTAAAAGTGTAAGGAAAGTTTAAATTTCACATAAAGTAATCATGATATATGCCAGTTTACGGTGAAATATGAAATAATATTGTATTATTTTAAATTGCATCGTTGGTTTGGTAACTATAAGGTGTATTCTATAAGGCTGCAGATCCCAAAGCGTTGAGTTCGAATTAGGTTTTTCTATCAACAAATTCTCAGTAGCAGTCGAGTAAATATATTTATTAATAATCTCATAACTATTTAAAAAATGGGTAATTTAATCGTTGAAACATTAATTGAAATTAAGGTTAATTTGATTCTATTAAAAATACGTAATAAAATCCTGTGCATAGGAATCCCATGAAAATAATTGGAGAGTTATTTCTTCAAGTTGCTCTTCTACGGCTGGCTAATATGAGTGTTTCAAAATTCTTACACACACACGTGCACTGCAGTATTTCTTGTTTAGTTCTTAAGATTTTCCACAGTGGCAGATTTTTTTCTTTTAATAAAATTAGTTGAATCATCAGAGAACCAGGTTACAATTATTACTTCCTTCTGACTAAATTTCAACTTATCTTATTCTGACCACTGATTCATCCTACATTCATTTTAAAAATACACAATAAAATGGATAAAACAACATTGATCACTATTATAAAAGTTGTTAAAGAACCTCGATACCAAGTCTCTCAGCCGTGTTCCATTCCAAATTAATTTCACCTAACCTTTTCTCAACTTTGGCTTGTAAATATTAGGGATCACTTCCTAATATTATTTTAGTAGGATTAAGCAAATGTTTTTCAAAGCAGCCCGAAAATTCTCGAACCTAATTAACCTATGCGAAAACTTTTCGAATCGATGGCTTGTATAAAACAAACTAATTTAAACTTCTACGTCATCGCTAAACTTCGTCCGATATAATAATTACACTAGACTATCCAGTATTTCTCTTAGCAGTTTTTAGAACACTTACATATTCCAATAATATAATTGCAATTATTACGACTTATTTTGAAAATTTCTTCTTATGTTCTTTTTTTGAATTATTTTTTTAAATTATCGGCTGTTATGTTATAAGCACGTCTGTTCTACCGCCAAACAATACTTTGTATAGCTTTGTTGCGGTTTGAAGGTAGAGTGAGCCAGTTTACACAAGGGATATATAATACGATCTTCAATCCCATGGTCACCATATTTATGATGTAGGGAGTGGTTTGTACTGCTTGCTGCTTGTAATGCCTATATACATTAGCAAAGGTGACAAACCTGGTTTTTCATTTGACCGCCCGCCCGCCCACGTTTAATAAATGATAAGAAAAACGGCTATTGCTATCACACACATATTTATACAGTCTAAAAATATTTCTTTGTAACGCCAGCTTATAACAAACAATAGACCGGTTGATCATTGAATTCGAAATCTTATCAATTATTCTAAGTTCATGTTATATTGATTGAGGAATTTTTGAGACAGGAGAGGAATTTGTAACTGGTATGTATTACATTATCATAGTTGTATCAAAATATAAATATACATATATACCAATAATAATTTTGATCCACAAAATGTGTAAAATAAAGTAGAATAAATGATTGCAATAATAAGATATCATTAATGGAGAATTTATTTTCTGTTTTCGAATAAAATGAAATAATTATTTATTCAAGTAGGCTTAATAAATAAAATAATAAGGGCACTTTTGGTTCGTCTTGCTACATTTCGAAAGCTACTAATTAATTAAAGTAAGAATTAAATCCAACCTTCAAATAATTAAATTAACATTTATTTTATTTCATCTTCAATTATTAAATTATTATCTTCAATAATAAAAAATATTTTTCAATCAATAATAATAACATAATTACTCATTTGGTGAAAAGATTGATTGACGCAAGTGAAATATAATTCGAAGCGATAAATGATAGAGGAATAAAATCAAATTTTAATTTAAAAAAAACAACTCGAAGAAATATTTCAATAACATATGTTTACTATCTATTATATACTATATAGACGAACAACTTTTTCTATTCGGCTAACTTTTAACAAGGTACGATTGAGGGGATTTAACGAGTGGGAATGACATGTTCTCTTTGGTTATCAAAACGTTATCGCCTTTTACTTATCGGGTGATATATTATTTTATGTCGCTTATTCTATTAAAAACTCGTCTTTTTTGTTGTTATGTTGCCTATAACTTATTGCAACAATTTTATCTCTTCATGAGCTTTTTGCACGATTGCCAAAATAGAAGTATGATTTTTGAGTTCATGTATGTATGTGATATTGACACTGGCTATGTTTTTACTTTTGTCAGGGCAGCCATGTTTTTAATTAAATGATTATCAAAGAGGGTGGTGACTGAGTCTGAACTTCCTGATAGGTACATCGTTGGTGTCTTTAAATCCTGAGTAAACAGGTTTCTTCATGCTACATCCTAGACCGTGTCGATGCCTAACATCAAGCAAGTCAACGGTCAAACGCTGGCCTATTAAAGGTAAAAAAAAACATACGAGTATTTTATATCTTCTCCAAATATTAAGATTCTTGATTGTGAGCACAATGAAAATGAATTGAATTCAGCCTTTTGCCGTCCACTGCTGGACGAAAGCCTCCCCCATAGAACGCCAACCATCCCGATCTTGGGCAGTCCGCATCCATCCCGTGCCTGCCACCTTCTTCAAATCGTCGGTCCATCTTGTCACAGGGCGCCCTACACTACGTTGGCAAACGTAGTGTAGGACAATGAAAATAGTTTTACCGTAACTTTTTCGTTTTCCATTAGTTTAAATGTTCAACTTTTTTTTAAATCCGTGTATCCATTTTTCCATTTTTTCAACTTCCATTCAACATTTCCCATATTTTCCTCTCTAGAAATAAAATTTTCAAAACATCTTCTTGATGGGTGAATACTTCATAAGAGAACAATTAGCCCCTCTCTAAATTTTATATTATTGACTAGCTTCGGTAGATTTGGCTCGAAGTACCTCAGTAATATTATTTTATCCGTTTATGTCTAAATATTATTTAATGTCAATGTAATTGAAGGATGAATGAGATTTAAGATCATTAAATACAACTTAACATAACATTTAATACGATAGTATTGTTACTTAGAGTAATCTAAATATCCCAGAAATACTTATTAAGCTTCTCCGCCAAACCTATGCCGAAAATGTTCAATTCAGATTGTTTAAGCGTCAATATAATTTTCATAAGATATTTTCTCGTTAAACGGATATACTCATCACAATAATCGAACCGAACCATTCAACACAATGTAATTAATGAATGGCTTGTCATCATCAGGGCAAAATTGCACTGTATTCTAAATTACCTGAAATAAAAAATAAAATACTCAATCAAAATGTTAAACCCAAGAGTCTAGTGACCCTTAAATTAGGCGTCTAAGTTACGGATCTCCTTGCACCGATATTAAAGGGAGCGCTGGTATTAAGCCCTCGCCTTGAGTAATGTGTATAATTTTTTGTCTGTTCCGACTTTTTATAGTCCCCCTTAACTTGCTTTATTAAAATTTATAAGACCGTTATATGCTATCAATAAATACTATTTGCTGGGCGAGTTTCACATCTCGGTTGTTTGTTTTACATCGTTACTATATATATACTAATATTATAAAGCTGGAGAATATATTTAAACACGTTCATCTTAAGATATTTTTGATTTGAAAAATATATTTTTACGTTTACGTTTCACTTAGTGGTAGAGCTTTGTGTGAGCTCGTCTCGGTGGCTACCACACATCACATATTCTACCGCCAAACAGCAATACTTAGTATAGTATTCCGATTGAAAGCGTGAGTGAGCCATTATACAATTACTACAGGCACAAGGGACATAACATCTTAGTTACCAAGGTTGATGGCGCATAGCGAATATTTAATATTACTTACATAGTCAATGTGTATCGGCTGTGGTGACCACTTATCATCAGGTGGTGCATATCCTAGTTTCCGTACCTATTTCGTAAAAAAAAAGTTAGAGTAATTACGGGAGGTTTTAGACTGGTGGAGACTATATTTTTAATTTAAGCGACGACAACCGGATGCGGAGTAGTAACGTCTAACGCAGTTGAACCCACCCAGAACAATGAGAATTTCTTTGTTTGCAGGGGTTATCTAAGAAACTACCACTTCCATTTAAATAATTCTTTTTATGATATATATTCTGTTTATTGAAGAACGTTATATGGTACATAACTTCACGCTACGACTGTAAGGGGCGCAGTAGTCATCGTAAACGTTATGCAATAAGGCAAACAGAGTGAAAGAGACACGTGGAAGTATACTGTAAGAAATTATTAATCCATTTAAGTTATTAATACATACACAAAGACGTGTTTACATAAGGAAATTTAAGTACAAGACGATTCAATTAACAGAAATTATTACGAACAGATTAATACAAAAATTATACGTTGCAGTACGAATAATTTGACACCTTTAACGGCCTCGTTAGTCTAGTGGCTTGATATAAGGCCGGCCGGCCGGTGACAGACCCGGAAGTCCTGGGTTCAATTCCCAAGTCGGGCCAATAAAAAGTTATTGGGTTTTTTCTGTCAGAAAATCCAATGAAGTTGGAAGTGTGTTCACTCCCGTGCCTCGGTGAACACGTAAAGCCGTTGGTCCTACGCCTTAACTCTTTCTGGTCGTGTCGGATTGCCGTCCCATCGGATTATAAGAGTTAGGGAATAGAGAGTGCACCTGTGTTAGCGCACACACTTGTGTACTATAATATCTCCTGCGTAGTTGGTTAATCTCTCTTGAGATTGCCTGCTGATGCCGAAATCGGTCTGGAGAACATTATTATTATTAATTTGACACCTTTTTTACAAATTATCGTTGTAAAAATTTTTATTACACTTTGACCTGCCTATGTATATATGCCAATAATGTATCTACTGATAGGTGTAGAAGTTAATGTACTACAGTGCCATCTAGCGATAAACTTGATAACATGCAAAATACATAATTTACCAATTGCCACGGTCCTCAGACAAATAGTGTTCTATATATAACTTGTGTTGTGTTACGAACTATATTGATCTCAAGCAGATAAACCAACAAACACTATATATGTAGATAAAATAAATCAAACGAACACGACCATCTGAATAATTCACGGCCATCAATTAAATACAACTTTAGATTTTGAAACTCGATCACATTCCTTTTCATTTGATCAAGTAATGAATAAAATATCTCGTCGGGGACGCATTGCTGGCGTTCAGCTTAAATCGAATGATACAATTGTGTTCCGTAGAATTTATGGCATTTTAGTTATATTATATATTGGAGATAGAATTCAGACCTGGTCCGTCTGAGTAAATACTTTATTTGCTACCTTTAAATGAGTGTTTTTTGCTGTTGTGTAAGTCAATTACACGTTAAAACATAATCGGTTAATCTGGCAACGTAATCTTTATGTTTCCATCAGTATAGGATTGTTACCACTACTATCACATAATAAGAAACAGATAAATAGCACTTTCTACACTTCTATATACTATATACTATTCTACTTCTTTCACAGACTTAAAACTTAATAGCCCATAATAATAAGAATTGTCAGATTTATCATACAATACCAACATCTTCTAAACAAGCGATGTGTAGTATAAACGAACGTCGGGTATTGGTCAAAGTTAATAGAATTTCTTTGCTGATTAAAGTTGAAGATGTACTAGATATTGAGGTAAGAAAACAAATAAAAAGTTGTTTACTTTGAAAAAAAAAAACTTTTCAACCTGAATAGAATAATCTAACCTTTAGATTAATTAACTCCTAAAATTTACCAGATATAGATGTAGCATTTAAAATTTTACGAGTTTTTTAACATAATAATGCAAATCTGTTATTTTATATACTAAACAGTATCTTATATATAATCTAGATAAATAGCTATAGTTCCATAGATTTGTATGGATTGCACCTGCCTTCTCCATCTCGGTGCGTCCCCATTGGAATGTATCCAATTCCCGCCCGCTCCTGACAGTGATATTTCTGTTTGTTTGTCCCACCTTCAACGTCTAATAGTAAAAGTTGTAACTGGTATCAAAGTTTGAGATCTTATTATGAAGTAAATTAACAATATATCTGACTGTTTTCATTATATTTGGAACGTATTTTGTGGATATATACATATAATATATAATACATTCAATTTAATGTATGTTTCAAGCTCACCTTATTATATCTTTCAAGCTCATAAGATTGTATGAAAGAGAGTTATTTAGCGATAAGACTTCATTTGTGCACCTGAAATACTTGTAAGTGTTATTGAAAGAATAATTGTTTCCGATGTTCAATAAGTATATGATTGTAATTTGTTTATTTAGGTGGTCGACCGGGAATTTATCCGTATAAATTATAATTAACTATTTTGTATAGAGTTATTATTAATATATCTCCTGATATACTTGAAACTATCAGTAGAACCACTGATAACGTATATATATTGAGACGAATATATTATATCTCAAATCGAAATATATTTTTAAAGAATTTATTTATCTTCTTGTTATTCCGTATTAGATGTAGAGGGATTATTAGGTGTATATGAGTCGATGATCAAATTAAACAAATAAGGCAAATAAATAAACTGCTCAATTACATCGATCACTATTTTTAATTTTATAAGCTTATAATAATATGAGAATAAAAATAATATGGTTATTAGAATAATATGGTCAGAGTCGATTTGACTTAAAGTCAATTATCTATTCTCATATTTATCATCATTTTATCTGCAACTGAAATAATAAATACGTTCTAATTATAAGAAATTTAACAAAAGGAATTATTTTTTGTTCTCGCTGCACTTTCACAATTATAAATTAAATCTTAACACAAATACTGTTACAACTGTATGTGATAATTAGTTTGTCGGTTAAAGGAACCTGGAAATAGGTCATCAGAACAAACCTTTGGTCTACTTTCAACGCGTACAACATCGCAATTAAGGTTAAAAGATACACTTGAGGTAAAACGACGCGAAACATCTAAGAGTCAGTATATTTACTATTTAGTTAAATATAATAATAAAATATATAAACGAGTGTAACTCAGCACAAGTTACAAAAGTGAAACGTTTGCCATCAGTGTTTCACACAATTGTTACAAATAAAACTTTTCACTCAAATTTGCGAAAAAGGGCTTTATCGTTACTAATATTAAAAATGTGGATCTGAGTGTTTGTTTGTTTCGCTTTCTCGGCTTAATTACTCGACCGATCATTATGAACTTTTGCATACGTCGTGTATGTCAGGGGTACAGGAAAGGACAGGTACCCTAACTAACACCTCTTAACTAACCTCACAAGTGGGCGAAGCCATGGACGGAATATAGTTTAAAATATTTTTTTAGTCTATACTTTATATCTATATCTTGTGTTGATTTTATATTATAGTACTGGAAGCCATTCGATATAAATATGTTAGACGTCAACAAGTCAACATATGATAATATACATATAGTAAATCACAAATAATAAATAATAATATTAATAATAATATCTTGGGACATTATTCACACACGGCCATCTGATCCAAAACTAAGCAGAGCTTTTACTATGGAAACCATAACTGATATACTACATATACTACTTTTATTCTGCAAATACATACTTAAATAGATAATTTCACCCAGACTCAGGACAAACAGACACGTTCATGCACACAATTGTCTGTCCTGGGTGGGAATCGAACCTTCAACCCTTGGCGTGAAAGGCAAGTATCTACCAACCACGCCAACCGGCCCGTCGTTTATGCTCGATTAATAAATTTACGAGGAAATAAAGTGAAACATTTTGACAATCTGTAATCGTTCACATTTTAATTGATTTGTTAACAGACAGCCCAACGTTTCTATTCCATTTTTGACGTCAGATTTTGTAGCTCATTGACACGGGTATAAGCTAAGTTTTGGTTGTTTAATCAACGGTGCACATATTCAAACACACTTTATTCAGTTAAATCGTACCCATATGGGACAAGTACTGTGGCTGTTGTACTCATCCTATGGATTATAACACTATCATCTATAAATATGGAAAGAATTACCTCAGGAGATCAGTCGAATTTGTGTGTGAGAACACACACCCAAAAAAACGAATGATGATGATGATTACAAATAAAATAGTTTCGAAATAAATAAATCCGTTACATTTTGAAACGTCAATATCAAATATATACGTAGTTCCGCCACTGGTCTATTCTTTATTTTGCAGCATAACTTATTTAGACCACAGACTGCCAGTATGTTCTATTTCCTCCATATCCGCTGTATGACAAATCGAGTTCAACAAGTTGAAATCGTTGCACGAATATGCTTAACAAAAATCCATAGACAAATGTTTGACGTTAAATTTATTGAAAGCTGTGTGAACATAAAATATTGGATTAGATTGCTCAAGTATTTCATATTGCGTTGGAAACATTTACTTACTTATACATCTAAGACACCAGACCATATACAAATGTTTTTCACAGAATTAAACATGCAATCACCAGAGCAGAAGCCAATTACACTGACCACTAAATCTTTTAGTTTTATTTTTGTAAAAATAGATTTACGCTTAACTACAATCCTAATAATTATTAGTGATGCAGTCTAAATTGGCGGCGCGCCTTTGACTAGAAAATGCTCATTTGACCTTGCCATAAAAATACCCGAACCATAGCATAAAAACGTTCTATTCATGCTATTTTATAAAAATATATACAAAAGAAGAGATCATAATATATTTTGATTTAATTCTTAGAATTGAAATAAAAAATTATATCTAATATGTTTGGAAGCCACTCTCCATCTTATCTACTTTTAATTAGTAACGCTTAAAGTTCTTCTAGTATATAATATAGCGAGGTAGCCAGTAGAATAAAAACAGGCCTTAAATAGCAATTGGCGATGTCTTCATTTAGATTTCTTCAGATTTATTTCAATGATAATAATTTTAATATGAAATAATTACTCTTTAATCTATTCGCCAATCTATGGGCGAGCCAGAACTACATTGAATTAGAATAATTTTCCAACCATTATTTGTTATTAAAATCAAACCTACCGGGACAGTCCGTTTGTGTCTTCCATGACGAAAAACGGCACAAAGACATACGTTTGAAAACTAACAGTTTTATAAAGAAATATACTGTAAAAGTTTCACGGGAAATATACTGAAAGCATTGGAGCAGTGTGGTGGAAACCATGTCCTCAAAAGCAGTGAAGGCCATTGACCAAAGCTGGGACATTAACTTTTACTTTACATAGCCTTATTATATCCTAATACTTGACAAACATCTCTTGTTAATGAAATAGCTTGGAGCAAGTACCACAATAAGCAAAACGCTCGTTCATACTGTTTTGACTTATAAACTTAGAAGATAAATTAAGTTTAATGCTACCGGCTCAATAAAAACAAATAAAAATAGCTTTTTTATTAACTTAACAATGTGCAACAAGCTTAATGCAAGAATATTCTTTTAAGAGTTCGACCACTACTCCTGAACCCTAAACTCTTCCATTAAAATTTCATTACAAATAAACATAATAACATATTCTAGTAAAATAATTAATGATTACGAGAAATGAAAATAACACGATGACTAAAAATACTATATCTATATACTACCAATTAATATGGAAAATCTACACAGCACATATTAAATTTATCAAATAAATTTGTATCGAATATTATGTAACATGATGAATAATTTACGGCTAACATTCTACTATATATCTGGTAATTACAGTATTTACATATGTCCAATGTCGAAATTCATTTGTTATTCTCAACCCGTATTGCAGCAGGTGACGGAGGGCGAGATGAATCTTGATGCACGCTTAGACATTAAGACGTACATGTTAAGACTGCAGGCATTTGCTGTTGAGTTTCTGCATAAATAGCATATTGCTGTGAATATTAGATGGCCCAGTGGTAAGAACGCGTGAATCTTAATCGATGATCGTTGGTTCAAACCCGGGCAAAGTTTTTCATGTGCTTAATTTGTGATTATAATTCATCTCGTTATTTTCGGAAAAAAAAAACTGAAATTCTGGCACATGTGTATTCCACCAACCCGCCTTGGAGCAATAAGCTTGGTGGAATAAGCTCTAAATCTCCTCAAAAAGGGAGAGGAGGCCTATGCCCAGCAGTTGAACATTTACAGGCTGTTACCGTACTGTTATAATAACAGGAGTCGATTATGTATCTTATACGACGTATGTATGTACAATCATTATTATTTCATAATATTTCATGATATAAAAGTAAGGTATATAATCCGCTGTCAACGCTTACTCGTATTGTACCTAACACGATATTTTTGACTCGATAACTCTAATAATAATAACATTTATATTACTGTCCTCCTGACCTATTTCCGGCCACGGCAACCAATTTAAATGACTAGTCAACTGAGTTATTATAGTGTGCACTCACACAGGTGTACTCTCGTATCCTTTAACTCTCATGGTCCGATTGACAGTCCGACACGACCGGAGAGATTAGGCGCAGGACCAATGGTTTGAAGTGTATTCAGAGGCACGAGAGTGTGTATAATTCCACCAAATTCACAAACACCTTTGCTACGAGAATTTCTCGATGGAAAACCCGAAAAACTTTTAGGCCTGACCCCGAATTTGAACCTGGGACTCCATCTGGACTTATGTGCTTAAATAATTTAGAAGTATAAAATAATGTTAATTTTACAAGACACCCATATTTATAATGTTAGTAATTGAAATACATGCGTGTATGTTGCGCACTTTGAGAGACTAAGTTTTCAAGTTATTGTTGTTTAAGTATGTAAAATATAAGATTAAGATAATTAAAATAATATGTTTTCTACGAGTATAAACTTGATTTATTAACTTAGTTTGGCTTAAAAAAAATTGAGAAATATTTGAGATACTAAATTAATAAGCCTTAAATAGAAAGCCTCCTTTCTTGCAACAATATTGTTATCTAATATGTCATATCAAATTGTAAATAATATAATTTATTGTAAGCTATGTTTACTATAAATGTAACTTCTAATAAATACTAAAAACTATTACGGCTATGCGTAACGACGGGACATCGTAAATAATGTGTTATCACGATTAGGCTTCACGTTCACTTTCGACGGAACTTAAAAAAAAAAAAACCAAAACTTGATGATTTATTTAAAGTTCGTAGATCCCTTATCTGCCACCTCGTGTTATCTCATTGCGTGTTTCCTAAATAATTAATGCAATATAGGGCATCGATTGTGAGGTGACGGAGAACGCGGGGCGGGGCCTGAGGTGCGGGGGTGCGCGCGACTCACGCACGCGATTGGCTGTCACGGCTGCGTGAGTGCGTACCCCCTCTCCCGCGTGCGTGTGCCTTCGCGCGCCTCTCAGTCAACGTCCGGCCGTCGCGCGAGTAGCACGTATCGCTCCACCCCGTATTACGTACGACCGCGTCTACCTCCCGTTGTTATAGCTTTATCAGTTTCATTTAAATTGGGACTAAATTATCTGTCCATATGGTTCATCTCGTAGATATATTTCGTTCGGCGAAAATTGACTATCCGCCGCCTGTGATTGTAAGTAAAGTTTATTGTTATGTAAGTGTTTTGATTATATTTATTAAAAAGTTTTTATTTTCATTTAATTTTTTTTTTCAGAAACCAGTGGAAAGTTTTTTAATTTATTATTATGTTCAGTTATACTAAATATACATGAAAGTGAATTCTTTAAAAAAGTCGCGAAAGTGAACTGTCACATGATTATTGTTTGTTTTGCGTGACGCGCTTTTTGTTTACATTCGAAACAGTATAAAGTTGAATATAATTTAGTTTAAAAGCTGTTCGCGCATAAAGTGGAATTATTATAAGTTTCTTAGTATTATTTTTATTAAGTTTGTCAAAAGTTTTTTTTTTGTTTTGTAAATATTACAATAATCATCGAGCACAAATACAACCTTATTTTATAATTTTGTTGTTTTATTTTTTAAACAATTAACCGCCCTATACATTTCTCTGTTTTTTTCTTGAAAGAAAAATATTTACTTCAATATTTACAACATAATCAATTCGTGCATATTCCAAAAAACCGTTACTTAAAATTTTGGTAAAATTATTCTTATCATGTCTTGTTCAATATAAAAAGTGACCAAATAATGCTTAAAACCGAACACAAATATATATATATATTATATATTATATATAATATATATAATAAATGATAATGATATAATTATATATAATATATATATATATATTATATATAATATATATAAATGCTCATTCAATTTTCACGCTATCAGTTTTGCCAACTATCCTTATAACATTCCAATCTATCCCAGCATATATATTAATAAGGGAACAACAAAAAGTACTTACACAGCTATTTCATAACTTAGCACAACCGAACCCACTTCGCTTGTTCCCAAATAGGCTATACAAGATATCGTAATGCGTTATGGATTCCTAAACTGTTGGGTCAGTCGTAAGCACTACATAAAAACTTTTATCATGCCCTAACCAGACCGGTTCGGTTGAAAGTTCTGGAAGAATATCCCTTCCACGCCCCATTACTTCGGAGAGTTAGTGTGGAAACTTCATTTTTTATAAGTTTTGGGGTTAGTGTGTGGTGATGATGGAGTCACACTAACTTTTTCTCGGCGCCGCTCGAGTGAGTTAGGTGGGTTTTCCTAATTTGAGGGTTCCGCGACTTGGAAAGTTTTGAAGGATTGTTTTCTGTTTTATCGTAAAAGGGTGTGACTTTTCGACTTTAAAGTGCTTTTAATTTGCTTCATTTCTTTGTCTTCTAATTATGTTTACTTTAACGAAATTTTATTTATATTCTCAGCATTAAAAGTATTTTACTTAATTATAACTTTTATTCGTTAATAGTTAAATATGGTCCTGAATCGAATATTGGAATTGATGATAGTAAATTTTCTAGTAAACTTAAGATGAAACATACTTTAATTTAAATGTCAGTCACAATAGGTCAACGGACTGTGTATCGCATTGTGATTTAAAGGTTCACAAGTTTGACCCTAAAGCCTAGAGCTATACTCGTTATTTTTACCATGTGCGACAGATAAATCCTTACTCGTAATTTATCATACAGAAAATACATAAATTATTGACCTTGAAACACACATTTCGCTATATTCTTAGACGTGAAGGTATATTTTTCTTCTTTTTTAAGTTCACGGAATATAATAAAATACTTCGAAACCATTTTTTATTACTAAGGAGTAATTATCGTATTATTGATTTATTTTATATAAAAAAAAAAATTGATACAACATTCATAGGTTTATTGAAATAGAATTTGTAGCTGATGTTCGAATGAACAATTACGCGAAGCCGTTTAAGCCCGCCGCCAGTTCTATACAAATTCATAACTAAAACAGAATATATAATTCACCAACATTTATTACTATCGGACCCACTCAGTTCCTGAAATGGAATGTAACGAAGTTTGTGACGACAAATTCCTTGGGTATTAAATTTTTGCAGTATCTAAACCACCCTTTGACCGCTACCCGATTATTATTATATCAAATTACTTAATAAATTTTGTTTTGGTTCAGGATTGGCCACTGAATTGTAATTTATGATCGGTTTTACTTTCCAACAAAAGCTAATAATTTGTTTTTGAAATTTCTCCGGTGGAACCGCATCGGCTTTTAAACTTTATTAATTTAATATTATGTGCTAATTTTGCCTGTTTGACTTTGGACATTTTGAATACTTACATGCCCAGAGAATTTTGAAAAGGTACATCGTACCTTTTGCTTTAAATTATTTTATATCATTTATTATTATCCAAGGTATTTATAATTTAACATTCAGAATGAATATATGAGTATCAGTTACGTACCATTTTTTAATTCATAAAAGATGACACAATTATATATTTGCATTATCTAAAATAAATTCAATAAACGATTTTTTAAGATTCGTATTTTTAGTATCTTGAGATACTTTTTTATCGATTTATTTTTCAAAATATCATGTTTTATATTTACAAAAACAGATAGCGCTACAGTGCAGTGTCATAATTACTAAATCTTAATTAATTGGTAAGATAAACATCACTTGACTTTTTCAAAAATCAATACACTCTGGAGTGTGCTTTCCAAATGATTTTCTCGTTCCAGTAAAATCTTGGTGCTCCATTACCCTCCGCTAATTCCCTACAGGGAAAGTTGAAAAAGTTTTGTAGGTCAACACGGACCTTAAGAATAGACAAGGGAATTTATTATTTTTAATAATATTCATATTTTTAGGAACAATGTTGTTTTTTACTCTGCTTTTACATTTTTTTTGTTATCATTTCTCTTTGCTTGCACTTTCATTTATGCTTATACTAACATTTCGTTTCTTCTTTGTTTTCAGTATGTTTTTACACGCTTTGAAATTGGTTCCGATTAAAAACATATAATATTATCATTTGTGTCAATTTTAAAAATTGAAATATAGATGCCTAATAAAACGTAAGTTAGAATCAAGTGAAATAGTGAAATTCTTCGTATCAAATGTCCAAGAAAACATAAAAATGTTATTAAGTTCATCCATAAATAAGCGTCGTTTATAGTTTTATAAAATAATATTTTATTGACACAGACTATAAATAACAAGCGGAAACCGATAAATAAGTGGTCAATTAAATAAAGAACAGCCAAATAACATTACTCATTTTGACATGTTGGTGACCTGGTTTCCTAGCAACGATGACACAATGACAATTGTCAATGTCACCGCATCAAACGTCGCTGCGATTCCGAATGGTTTATTCAATCTGACAGCTGAAGATAGACGTGTTGTTTTACGCTATTCTATATCGTGTTTTTTTTTCAATAGTCGTTCGATATTTTTAATATGCTTTGAAAAATAAAGTGTACAAAATTCTACTTTTAATTTAAATCGTTAAGACTAAATTTAGAACAGGCTTAGGCTTTATTTATAAACGTTGCTTTGCGGCTGCTTGATGAAATATTTATTTCGCTCTTTCTATCATTAATGATTTGATATTTGAAAAAAAAGACAGCATTGTTTATCAAATCACTCGCTAAACAACATTTATAAATAACAGTATCGAGATTTATGCATGTTCAATTTATTAATTATTGTAAGTTTTTTACTTGTTCTATTATCATTACTTTGAAGAAAAAAAGTTGACAACTCTTCTCCAGACAAACATTAGAGGTAACTTTATTTTTAGAAAAGGTTTCTGGATCGTTTGATCTACCTTTTTGATTGCTTACGTTTCTAAGGTATTTCTTCAAAACCGTAAAAATCAATTTAGTGAAAATAGCGCTACAAACCTTCTTTGCTAGACAGAAATAAACCACGAAATTGAAACGAACTTATACGACTATATTTTTGTTTGGGATTAAAGTAATTTAGAATTTACCATCTGAATAAAATTAAATATATGTATATACATATCTATTAATGACATATAATTATTGACCAAAAGACGTTAAGATACTTGTCAGCGTTTAAATAAGTTTATATATCATATTGGATACTTGTTTTGAAATTAATACAACACTGATAATATATCCGCGTAGAAATTCATTCCCTAATTGAAAACTTCGATCCATTAGTTTCGATTCGGTGACAATACAAGTTCATGAGATACTCTTGAAAATTTATACCATAATTGCTTAACATCTTATTTAACACAACTCATGTATCGATAACAACTTAAATTAACACGCATACAAACTTAGCTAAACACATTATCAAGATAACACACCGTTATGTTAAGTATCCATCATGACAGTTAAACTGAAGCTTATTAATATCAGCAATAAGGATGTTAGCAACTGCTAAAGCTCACAAAAATTATATAAAACAGAAACTCTATACAGAATTGTATAATTGACAAGATTGAGTTGTAGCATTGTTTCCAGAACACTGGCGTTACAAGCTCCGAATCGCTAGGTATGTGCCTAAACACAATATCAAAATAGGCAACTGCCTAAGTCTGTCCAAAAACGGTTGTTAGATTTAGGTAAACGTGAGATCGTAAGTCACTAGTGTGGACTAGGGTCATAGGTAGGTCTTTTTGTGTCTGAACGAAATTCAAAAATGTATGCTCATCATAGACCTGTTTTAGAAAGCCACATACATAGATATATATACAAAACATCGCTATCATATTACATACCACTTCAATATTTTTGAATGTAGTAAAAATTAAATTCATGTATTAAAAACTGGGCTAATTAAAATGTTCCCAATTAAGGAATATAGTACGATTCCTTAAATATTATAAATTTGTAGGCAAATAAATAAAAATAATTATTCAAACGCCTACTTATTTTGGAAACATACATTATATGAGTAGGTGTGTATCTTCTAAATAGTGTCTAAACAATCTTCTTTGTACCTAAGGTTAATAGATAACATTTAATTTTTATAGAACAAATATTTTTGAAAGTCATTCACAATACATACATAATATATATACACACAAACATAAAATACGTAGTATACTTTATAATAAAATAAAAACAGTGTTATTGGAACTCTAAATATATCAATTCCTTTTTCCCGGACTTAGTTTTTCATTAAACAGCTTTTTTTAATACTCGTATCATACTATCATAAAATAAACCTTTTTTCATTCAATACAATCAAATATAATTTAATTTTGAAAAACCAACAACTTGTTATTAAGTCAACATTAATATGTACAAATGGAAATATATCGTATGTCATAAGTAATAAAATATGTAATAGTATATTCACATACCTTTATGACTTTTATGACCGCTATACCAACAGCTTCTAACGTAATGAAATAAATTAAGCATCTAACAGTCGCCTTTAAGTCAATTACATTAAATGTCAGAATGGCGTGAGACTTTTTAAATGTAAACATGACGCCACCACAGTTCAAAGCAATGTAGATATTGCGGTGTAAAAGCGCGGATAACATCTTTATTGACTAACTACATTAGTTTACGAATTAAAATGATTGAACTTAGTATCATTCATTCATTCATTCATTAAGCTCTAATGGTTTTCGACTTTTCCAATGATAACCGCAATAACTTGGACTTTTATATTTTTTATTATAGTTTAAAGCGTTTATTGGTCTAGCCTCTATCTTATACAGCTGTAGACCATAAGGTCCTGACTTCGAATCCCAGGATCAAGGATTACCTTCATTATCATTACGAGTATATGTGATGCGGCAATCGTTTACAATATTAACATTTTTTTTTAATATAACAAGCAATAAAATGCCGTTGCAAAAATATAGGCCGCCATATTTCAATGTATGTATCATATTTCATCTGTATATCATATATACCTACAGCGAGGCGGACACGCCCACAGCTAAATATAGGTCATCTCTTTTCGTCCTAACTGCAAAGAATGAAATAGGTAGTACCTAATAAGTGTAAACTGCTTTAAATTTAAGCTTTACTTTTATTTGTGGTTATTTTGATTATTTTAATTAATTTCATTTGAAAAGCCTTCGACTCGCTGTCTTTTTTCACCTCGCACATGAAATAGCAATATCTTTAATTTAATTAATTTGTTATATATAATAGAATGAACATTGTATTATTATAACAATGTATATTAAAATTGAAAATAAATATATTTTTTTTAGTATACCATAAACAGTTGTATAATAATTTTTCAAAAATATTTTGAAAAAATGGGTTTTGAATATATCATTATATTAACAGCAATAACCATTTTTGTTAAGATTTAAATCAAATAGCTTTTGTCGAAAACTTTAATATAAAAGTTATTTGCGGTCAAAAGATACTTATCTATAAAAGACAAGACAATCGCCACGAAGTGAATTTCACAAGTAGTTTTGTATCTGCATATGCGGATCATATATGTTTATAGTAGTTGAGTAAGATGGCAGCTTTCATCTAAAATAAATAAGACAAATCTCAAAAAGTATGCTAGACATAAATATATAACGTAAACATCTCTTGTAATAATAATAATAATAATAATGACAGAAAAATCAAACAGTCCATAGGTTTGAACTAAAGTCCTGGAGATCTGCAGCCGCATAAACTAGCCAAAAGACTATCGAGACTAAATATATATGCATCCAGCTCATTGTAGTAACGTTTACGGTATAACCCATCAACCCCATTTTAACTCCGGCTCACATGCTGACCTCGTAAGTTAGAAGAATGATGTTAATATCCATTATAGGCTATAAACGCACTTATCATAAATGAAAATGGATAATATTAACATTTAAAGCACTAGTAGTAAACATTTTAGCGTAAAACTTTTAAGAATATACTTGGATACAAGAATGGTGCATATCCGAGTCTAGTAGAATTTTTAAATATAAACGGAAGTCCATTGGTTTTGTTTAGTTTATCTTGTAGTAAATTTTATAATTGTTTTATTCATAATTGTAATACTTCATATTGCTGTGTTTTCGTTCAAATTATGATTGAGCCAGTATAATCACACATCTAAGTTAAGATTTTGTTGTGATGATGATGATGTAAGGAATTTTCTTATAGTTTCCAATGTCTATTAACTAAGAAAGGGAGATTCTCTCCTTCGCAAATAGACATATTATTACGTTTTTAACGTTCGTTTCGTTGAGAAATATAAGATTTAAAAGAACAGCTGATTCCTATTTTTAATTTTTTGAGATGAGTATACTTATTAAAAATAATAGAACAGCTATTTTGTAAATCAAATGGCAAACGTTTTGTGCGAAAACCAGAAGACCGTCTACAAAAAGAGAAAATAGGAAAGTGGAGAAATGCAAAAAAACATGCTTTGAAAAAGAATGTATTCCAACATACTTATTTTTATTCTAGCTACATACTCTGACTTAACAAACAGGTAGAAAACGTTTCAAGCTTCAATATTTAGTTATATTTTAATGAAATCTACTTTATAGAATTATCAGTGAATTGATTTTCCGAAATGATTATATTACACGTCTCATACCTTGATTTTTAAGTAGTTCTATTTTCGAATTCATTTGTGATATTGTTTTGTTTGAAATTTAACGGTCTTATAAACGTTACTTATTGGTGATTAGATAAGCGATGCCGTCTTTTTCTTTCAAATGTCAAATCAATTATGACAGAAAGGGAGAAATCAGTATTGAGCTAATCGGTCGCTAAGCTACCTTTATAAATCCGTTCAAATATGTATCTATGTAACATATATTTAAGATACATTTTCAAACGTTGCTGTGAAATTATTGTTATAGTTAATTTTAGCGAGCGTTCACCAGAAATCCGGCCAGACTAAGATGTTTTCGCAGAATATGTTAGTTACGTTATTATTATTAGCAATATATAACAAAATATAAAACATAAATATACTGGATAAATACAGAAAATATAATTTAGACTTTCGCGAATAAAAGTAGGTACGCGAGAGTCGCAAAATAAATGACACACGAGACGATGGTTTTTACAAAATTAGTATATCTTACATTTCAATTGAATAATTAATTCGGAATGACACAGTGCATAGAATACTTGAATTTCAACCGAAGACTACGGGTTCAAATCGTGACAAGTAATTAGTATTTTTAATTAATTACATAGTCGGTTATAAAGGAAAACTTCGTGAAGAATACAAAATACATACTATGTTTACGCAATATATTTCTTATTTTTCTTAACTTGCAAATAAACAAAAAACAAGCAAGCTTGAATTCTCTTACCAATTTGAAGGTAATGAATTGTAATATGAAAATCAAATACACCTTTTCTAGTTCCAATTAATTAATCAAAACATGAACTATCGAGCTTCAAATTATTGTTACAAAATAGTTGAAAGCATTCACTTCAACGTTGAGTTGTAGGTAATTATGCGAACTCGGTAGAATGCAGTGTGTTTTAGAATACATTAACTGTTGGCAAATAAACTGTTATCGGTATTCAGGGGCGAAACGAAGCGCATAGTTAGTCCATTGTGTTACTTTCCTGGCCTTAGTTTAGTGTTTAGATCGTCTCATTGTTATTGAAGTAAGATCTTAAACTTGACTAGTCAAAGTCCTTGTTTATTCAGTCTAGAAATTCTTCTTCTTCTTCCTGCTCTTATCCCACTACGTGGTACACAACATGTATTTTCTTTCCACTTCTCGCTGTCACTGGTCATCTCAGCACTTACCTCTTTTATACACATATCCTTTCTTACGCAATCCATCCACACTTTCTTCGGCCTCCCCCATCCTCTATATCCATCAACATTAATTATTCAATCTAGAAATTGTCAAAGTTAAAAAGTCAAAGGTTTCGTTTGATTGTAATTAGATCACACTTCATATACTCTTCAGGCACTTGGAAGTGAAGCATGTAATGTATCTGATAGTGTAATAATCAACAATTGAATCAAAATCAAATACTATTCAAGTAGGCTCTTATGAGCACCTTGGATTGTTATATAATTATAATAAATTAAACACAACTATTCAGTAGATAGTTAATTTTAGTTAATTTTACCGACTAAATTGTATAGGTATTATTATACCCAATGAAATTTTTATGACCCTTATGAAAACAACAAACGACTTCATGCTTTTTTTCATATATATAAGCTATCGCCTGTATCCATTGTCACCCAGTATCCAGCAGCGCAATCGCAACTTGAGACGTGCTCACGAGAACAACAACAATTATATTTGAAACTTTTTCTTTCCGTCCACTCGTATTTCTTCCTCCATGTTGATTCTCGTTTAAAACTCATGTCATTCACGACCTATCTGTTGTTAGAGTCAAGAAAATCACTGGCATCTGGTTGGCATCGCATCACACCACAAACACCAAGTCACTTGATACATTACTCTCTATCTTTTTCTTTGATCTTAAGCTGTAATTTTTTTAACAAAAAATAAATTTTAAGGTCATATATCACTAGAAAATGCTAATGTCATCAATTTTCTCTCTTTATTAAGGAAAATAAATAACACCATATATTATTGAAACGTTTACTGGTGGTAGGGCTTTGAGCAAGCTCGTCTGGGTAGGTACCACCCACTCATCAGATATTCTACCGCAAAACAGCAGTGCTTGGTATTGTTGTGTTCCGGTTTGAAGGGTGAGTGAGCCAGTGTAATTACAGGCACAAGGGACATAAAATCTTAGGTCCCAAGGTTGGTGGCGAATTGGCGATGTAAGCGATGGTTAACATTTCTTACAGTGCCAATGTCTAAGGGCGTTTGGTGACCACTTACCATCAGGTGGTCCGTATGCTCGTCGGCCTTCCTTTTTTATATAAAAAAACGTACATTGCCTTTACATTTAGTCATACAAAAACAAGTATTTTGGAAGATGCTTAATACCTTACGTAATTATTAATACGTACGTACGTATGTTATGGTTAAAAAGTATCCAAGGACAATTGAAACGTTTAAAAAAATATATATTAATGGGACTCATAAGAAACAAACAATGAACTCAAAACAACAAACAACCGCTACCGCAATGGTTTACGAGCCGCCTAGCGATGTAAAAGTCGCATGTACGAAAACTCTTGGGCTATAATGTCACCCTAATAAGCGTAAGGCTTGTTTTAGAAGTGGTAAATAGGAATATTAGTAATTTGTTAAAAACGGACATTGCTAGTAATATGTTAAAATAAAAACAAACAAATTAAGTATTATAATAATTACAAAAAGAAAATAAAACCGCTATTATAAATATTATAATAAATTATATTCATAGGCGTATAGTGTAGGCGGTCTCAGGTAATCGATGTGAGTGGATGTCTTCACCATCAAACATTATGTGTGGGCGATATGAGGGATCGGGTAACTAACGATTTACTAATAACTTTTAACACTATTATATTAACGAGTCGTAAGACAGTTTCTAGACGTGTTGTCTGTACGGCGGCTGGCACTGAAGTGTCGTGTCGCCAACTCGCACCGACACATCTAGACTCCGTCGAAGCCTTATGTAACACTGACAACGCTTGCGGCTCATTGTCAAAACAACTTCCGTATTGTTGACATCACCGACATATTAATAACTTTTATAGTTTTATTTATTATATGCTAAATATTTGCTTAAGATTTAAATGTTCTATTTCAAAAACAAATATATATTATCTAATATTATATACAATGAAATATTATTATACTCTTACATGTAAAATTTCCATTTCTTTCGCAAGGTTGAAACTTATTATACTTAATGGGTTATTTATATAATCTTGAAAATTAATCCGTCCACTAATATAAAATAAATAGAAATAAATAGTTATTTAAATTTGTTGATTTTTATTTGTATATTGATTTTTTTCTTTTTTTCTTTACAGATGAACCGGGCAATACAGGTGAAACCGGCGGACAGTGAAAATAGAGGAGGTAAATAGTTACTATACATTAACATTAAATATATAAATTATATTGATTAAGCAATTTATTTGACAGTAATATTTCATAATACTAAAAAAAAAACATTTTATTATTGTTCTATGTTTCATATACACACACAAGTTAACTCACACATCTGTAAAAACTAATTTATTTAACAATTAATTATAATATTTATCTAACACAATTAATACAATCTACGTATACTCTCATAATTAAAATATTTAATTTAAAATAACTCATATGATATGATTATTTCATTACTGATATTTACTTAACCTGTTTCTTTAGTTACATTTTATACGAAAACTTAACCAATTGTTCCCTTCAGTAATAGAACACGTCTACCCTCTTGAAATAAAGGGGCCAAATCCACTCGACCTGAGCGGAAAATCTTTGGTAACTTAAGTAAAAATTTCATAACAATTTATTGGGGCCTCAAGTGCCCAACGTGACCGTTGACTGGTTAAATATTGATATTGCTTCCAATTCACAAATCAAATTATATTACGCTGGGTTATTTTTGAAAATGTCGACAAATGACGAAGGTTGGAACTTTCTATATATATATTGTTTGGATTCGACGATATAAATATTAAACCGAGTTTCAAATTTCACTATTTATTAATAATAAAGGATTTGCTTAATTTTTAATGACAACTAAAAAATATTAAATTATGATTTGTGATATTATCATCGTAATAAACAAAAAGTTTTAATTTTTTAAGCAATGATATATAAAATGGTTAATAGATCTTAAATCGACCATCAAATTTGACTAAAAACTAACCAATGTCAACCTAAAAAAATACAATAAAAAACGTGAATAAAACGTTGATAAAATTGTTCTAAGATATTTTTATTATTTATTAACATTTAAAACTATGTATTATTAAAACACAACTATATCTATCTTAAATCCACCCTAGTTTCTATATAAGTTAATAATTCGTGACCATCATCAAATAGATCCCAAAGTTAACCCCCAAGGAAATTATTGAAACTTAACCATGGAACATCACAGTGAGGGGACAGAGCTTTTGAAATTACGGTTAATATCGATTTTATTTAAACGTATTAAACTTGTGTGGCACTACAGATTATGTAATGATTTAAATTCAAATCTACCCACATAAAAATATGTTGATATGTATATATGTTTGAGATTAATAGAATTCGAAATTTAACTGATCACGAAGTAAGAAAGTCACCATAGTTGGACATAGTTTTCGAACTACTCCCTTTGGCTAACTTTGTGATAGGACGTTTTACAAGCTTTTCTAGGTAAGTACCATCCTCAATATACCTCCTCCAAGTAATAATTGTTGTTTTCGGTTTGAATGTCAAAGGTAGTGAGCGCAACGACATAGTTAATATTTCTTTCGACGTCAATCTCATTTTCCAGTCATAAATATTAAATAAAAAATAAAAAACTCGGCACTAGATGGCGCTGCAACATAATAACTTCTATACCGTTTAAACGATTCCCATATCAATTGGTATCGTATATTTTAAGCAAGGAGAATGTTTTAGCGCGAGTCATATCGAATAAAAGTTTACGAACATATATAAACATTGAAACGCATGGCGGTCAGTTACATAAATATATTTGTTGTTGTACTCTTTTGAATCAAATGTAAAGCCACTACGTTCGTGATGAAGATTCTACCGGAAAGAACCCTTTTAATTACAGTTCATATACAATTAAATTTATGCATATCCTATATACATTTTGTCAAAATTAAAAAGTAAAGATTTAATTTTTTTGTAATTTAAAATAATATAACAATTAAATTTCAAAAGGCTATATAAGCGATTGTCTACAGCTTCTTTTACGTATTTTATTGATTATTCATTTAAACTTCGCCACCCTCACTCGGCCTTGTTTCCAATTGAATTTCCAAAAACCCTTTCTCACTAAGATTGCTACTGTTGAAGGAAAAATAGAATAGCTAACAAATTTTAAATCTAACGTCTTTATAATTCTACAAATTCGAGTGATTATTTAACTCTATTACATTTAACAAATTTCTTATTGGTTATTTCAGAGTTCATCTAATATAAATTAATTATTAAGATAACAAACCGTAAAATAATAAAACAATATTACAGTCTGTTACTTTAGTTTAATATTACTTATTCTTATGATTATTTCATATGTAGAAAGCTAAGATAATTTCCGAACAAATTTCAAAGTGAGTAATCAAAATCACTCACACCTATTCGTAGTATTTTATTAAGCAACAGGTATTTTACAAGATTCATAAAGCAGGAGTTATATTTACGAACGAAGCTAATCGCGTGACTGTAGCAATTATTTCGACACCTCGTCTAGTGAAATTATCGCGGTTACCATATTTTCGGCGATACTGTATCGCGTAACATTCATTACGCCACACCTAAGTATTGTTATTTAATATTAATATTATATAACAATACTTAGGTGCGGCATATTAATATAATAAAAGTTGACGTAGGTTTGAAGCTTATTTTATAATTGGTGGTAGGGTTTTGTGCGAGCCAAGAGCTCGCCCACTACCACCCAATCTTGAAATATTTTACCGCCAAACAGCAATAAGAGAAGGGTAAGTGAGTCAATCTAACTACAGACTCAAGGTACATAACATTAGTTCCCAAAGTTGGTAGCGTATTGGCGATGTAAGTAGTGGTAATTATTTCTTACAACGCCAATGTCTATGGACGGTGGAGACCACTTAACATCAGGAGGCCAATTTCCAATGCATCTTAAAATAATCTTATATCGTAACAATATCGATGTTTATTATTTCTGTTCCGGATTATATTTCCGGAAAATCAATGTCCCATCAGTATTGATAGTCAATTTACGTGTCACAAAAAGAAATCAAGCCCTCAAACCAAACGGCTGACACGACAAATCGCCCTCTTCAACTTGTAATGGCCCTTCACCCAATCCAATCATCGACTGGTGTTACACGCACGGCCCATCATCTGCGTCAGACCGACAACGCTATATAATTCATACCGCATCGATAGTTACGTGCGTACATCACTAAAAGGCTTTTGATGAGTCGAATTTAATTATTGGCCGGCCTTCCGTGGCTTCGTTGATGGAAAATTTTGGCGAAAATTTTTGTACAGCCTCGCCCTATTTTTATTGAAAATAGATAGCTGTATAGACTAGTTTTTGCTCGGTCCATTTCGTTCAGAGTATTTTATGTACACATTTTGTGGCGTCCCCATCACGATCGATGCTTTAATATTCTCAAATAACGCATTCGCCTGAACCCGTGTACGAATTTAGGCGGTTCGTATATCTTGATAGAAGCCTACACTTGTGCCTGTGCCTGTGGGTTAAATTTTATCACTTTGTTACAATTTCAATCAGAAATTACATTTGTTCTTTTGTTATATATTTTTTCTCTTATTAGGTCTCCTTAAGATTTATATTTAAAAAAAAATAAAAAAAATATCCTGGGACATTATTCACACACGGCCATTATTCACACCGGTTGGCGTAGTTGGTAGATACTTGCCATTCACGCCGAAGGCTGTGGGTTCGATTCCCACCCAAGACAGACATTTGTGCGCATGAACATGTCTGTTTGTCCTGAGTCTGGGTGTAATTATCTTAATAAGTATGTATTTACAAAAGAAAAGTAGTGCATCAGATGTCTGGATTCCATAGTACAAGCTCTGCTCAATTTGGGATCAGATAGCGTGTGTATAATACCCCAGGATATTATTAAAAAAAAGATATAAGTTTTTTTTATCATTTATATCTATATCCTTTAACGCTAAGACGCTCGATGCATTATGAACCCTTGAATCTCATACCTGCATCTTAATAGAATCGCTTATGAGCCTAACCGACTGGCAGAGAATTCGTTAATATTTCACATTTGAGCAAATGCCTTCGATGATAACATAGCAAATGTAGTTACAGGCACAAAGGACATTTTAGGTCTCGAGGCGGGCAGCGTATGTTCCCTTTATACTAACCATTAGCATACATTTGCTAAAAGTTTTCTGCGATTTCGTCTACCTACATAAACTACTCATTTGACGCTATTAGGGAAAATAACTTATTCACTTTCTCTATTTTTTTGGATATTTAACTGTTCTCAATATATGCAAGACGAAATACCTACACATATATGTGTGCATGCCCATATATATGAACACATTACAATCAGGCATAGTTAAAAAAACAAATCCAACTGTAGCTAACTAAGAGATATTTCAAAATTTGAGTTTTCAAAAATCGAAATCTAATCTATATATATACCTTCAAATTGGAAATTAAAAAATTATTAAAAACAAGTTTGTTTTTTATAGTATAATTGAAAACATAACGGTTAAAATCTTATCAAATAAATCATAAAACATGTTTTTTTACTAACAGAGTCGTAATATTTTCACACGAATTCACATTCGTACGAAAATAATTCAATTCTTCACCTCCGTTTACACGGCAAATATAACTAATTGATGTTAGCACTCATTACAATTGGTTTGTAAATATAAACACGGCACGCAACACCAAAATTCTTTCGTGGATATATTTTTTTCTCAACTTTTATTTGCTTTAGAGTTACGAGTATACGCTGGTATTTGTTAGAATATATTTTTTTAAGTTAAATTGTTTGACTTTAATAGCGTCAGGGTGAATGTGTGTGTAATACTTTTAAAGGTCTGAATTTTATGATAACTAATACTCTTATTGCATCTGTAATATACAGAAGTGATACAGAATTAATAAATAATAAAAAATGAGACCGTACTTAGCTTCTGTTTGTTGCCTAAAATGTTACAAGGTGCAAATGGCGCCAGTTTCTTACAATTGACATTCATATATATAATATATATATTGCGTGCGGAAACACAAGTTCAAAAGCAACTGTTTGCTTCAATCAGCCCAATAACTTTTTTTGGCCCTACCCGGAGCTTGAACCCAGGACCTCTGGATCTGCGGCAGCACTTAACTACTCAGGTTACGTATTAATAAAAAAAATCACAGTCAATTGAATAAAAAAAAAAACAGATTACCACTTTTGTTTTATTTATTGGGCAACTAACAAGTACAGCAAACTTTAATGAATTCTTTATTCAAAGACCGCTCTGCTAAACTCGGTTACCAGATTTTACCGCCTCCTTCGTATTCAACCACCAAACATTAATTTGGCAACAAATCTTCACACCAAACAATGTGTGCAAGTGTGTGCAAAGCGCACCGTTTAGCGCTGAGCAAGAATTTACAATAATATTGCCACGCTCCGGAGGCATTCCGAATGAGTGAGTCAAGTTAGATGAAAAACGCCCTAGATATTATGTTTATTCAAGTGAATATAATTTAAATTAATTTTATGATTTTTTTTTTGTTGTAATTAAGTAACATTTTCATCGCGTTTAGTCCTCGTTTCATTCATTTTAATTTGTTTCTGTGCTTTAAAGTATTTATAAGTAAAAAATAAAACTTCTGACTAGATATCGAATAAAGTCATATGAGTGAAAATTTCAAGGTCCGATTGTATGTAATATTTAAAAAAAAATCTATTACATGTATTGTAAGCGCTATTTCACATGAACATTAATGGTCCAGGTGATAGAAAAATCTTGATAACGATCGTGTTATTGTTTACATCGGACGGCATTCTTCCATATGTCTTCCATATGCTCCAAAGCTAATTCTTAATCGAAGAGAATTTTGATCAACAAAAGCAATAGCAGCAGCTGTTTACAAGCTCCTACTATCAACACCAAACATATATATATATATATATTTAATATGCCTTATAATCAGGCATGTAGGTTATTGAAATTTGATAAACATTCTTGAAACTCAGAGTTAAAGTTTCAAAGTTATAGAATGTCGTAAACATTGCTAATACGTGGCTGTATTGAGACGGGAAGGAAACATCGGTCGACTCTCGGAAGTTGGTATCCGAATTGAACTTGGACCATTTATAGATGAAAATTAAATGTATTGCATAGAATATATTCTAAGATATATATTTTTATAGTAAGATAATATTTTTTATTAAATTCACAATTTTGTATAATCTTAGACTAGAGCTTATGCTTTAAAAAAGCCTTAAAATCATCTGTCCAACAGCGAATATTATTATATGCATGATTAATTTCTTTGTTTTCTTACCTTTATTCAATCTAGTTTGTTTTTGTTCAGAATGGGACATCTCTTGAAGTATAAACTATTCAATAAATAAAGTATTAACAAAAACGGTTCTTCTCACGTAATGCCATAAAAAAACAAAAAGGTATATCATTCAATTCCTTTATAGAACTTCGTTATAAGGGCTTGATTTCAAGTTCAAATTGGAGCGCACGGATATGTAACGCTTAATTGAAACACTTATGACGCAATAAGTGTTCACTGTAATGTGGTCTGAGTAACAGGTGCTTTAATTTTTACAAGCTTTTATTTAACCTCTAAGCTAATCTTGCTTTTATATGCGTGAAGTTATAATCATTTATATTTAACCGATTGTACTGATTTTTTTCTACAGTAACAGCCTGTTAATGTCCCACTGCCAGGCTAAGGCCTCCTCTCCCGTTTGAGGATAAGGTTTGGAGCCTATTCCACCACGCTGCGCCAATGCGGGTTGGTAGAATACATATATGACACAGTTTTAATGAAATTAGACACATGCATGAGATGAATTATAAACACAAATTAAGTACATGAACATTCAGTGGTGCTTGCCCGGGATTGAACCCACGATTATCGGTTAAGATTCACGCGTTCTAACCACTATGCCATTTCGGCTTAGAATTTTTTCTAAGAAATTTCGTTTTTACCGTTAAACAACAACTTCACTTAGAAAGTGTGATTTTCTCATTAACTTATTTATAATTCAAACGTGCAAGAGACATAAAAAAAAAGTTGAGTTCGAGACGAGACGTATTAATGCGAGGCTCGCTAGGTAATACACTTTATTTTAAAAATACGTTTTAGAAGGTTTTAAATAATGTAACACGTGCAAAGTGAAGATGTGCCTTATATGTTATGGAAGGCAAACCGAATGGTAACACTCAGGATCTGTCACGTAGCTAACAATGATATATCACCGTTTGAATGGTTAGTCACTGCGAATTTTTATTTACACCAACAAAATAAAATATAAAATCCAGCTTAGTAAATTTTATAATGTGTAAAACGGTTAGGAATTTTATTAAATATCGAAAGTATATTACTAAGATTACCATTCGAAAGTTAGCAATATTTACAGTTTATTAACTATTTTAATATGAAAGGAAATAAATACTATGAAACCAATACAAATAACCGAGACGATCGTACATCGAGAGCTAATCCGTAACAGTTCAGTGGTTCAGAACACGGGAATCTTTACCGAAGATTGCAGGTTTAAAAAGCAAGCACCGCTTAGCTTTTATATACTTAATTTTAGTTTATAATTCATCTTTATTTCGAAATGAAAACATCGAGAGGAAACATACATGTGTTGGATCAAATTGTATCACATGTTTATCCACTGACCAGCATTGGAGCAGCGTGGTGGAATAAAATCCAAATGCTCTCATGAGAAAAGATATTAGCCTAGCGAATCACTTACGGGGTATGGTTTTAATTCTTTTAAATAAAATAATGTAAGATTGTTTTCTTTCAAAAAATCTACGCCATTAAATAGCTTTATACATTTCTTGTTCGAAGTGTGAAAGTGGTTGGCACGTATTGAAACAGGATAGGAAGCGAATTACTGTGGTTGCGACACGGAAGTGGGCGGTGCGGTTGGCAAGGCCATGTTCCTCTGGGACAACGTAATATAAACGTGGATTTTATTTATTGATAAAACTTTGAATAATACTAATATATGTTATCTATATTCTAGACGCCTGTGAACGCTCCTTCGGATTATTTCTATTAAAATCTTTAAAAACAATGCGAACAACTCACAAACCCAATTCAAATATGGTCCTTAAATAATTTTATTTATAAATTTTTGAATCAATCAATGCTATAAGATACTATAAGAATTTGATAAATCAATACATAATAAACAATTTCAAAATCTTAGTCAAAAGAAATAAAATTGGAGCCTAACGTTCTTATTTATAAATGTTGCTTAGCGGCTGTTTAGTTAAACATTGATTTATCTCCTTTCGTCATTATCGATTCGATATACGAAAGAAGAAGACAGCACTTTTCAACTAAACAACTTGTAGGCTGTTTTTAAAAATAACTTAGAAGTATAAATAGTACGAGTAGTTGCTTTAACAAAAATAATTTTCTCTCTTTACTACATTTATTTAAAATATTCATTACAATAAAACTTAAATTTATCAACCATTAGCCGCTTGAAATGTTATGCCTTTACAAACTAATTTAATAAATAAATATTACTTGAAATTCAAAATCATAATTTGGGACTCAAATAACCGTCGAGGCCAAATAACTAAAATGAAAGAAATTGCAATTCGACTAACGTCGTGAATATCATTAAAATACTAGAAGAAGGAAGGCGTGTTCCTGAAGATATTCAACGCGAATAAAGAAAGGGTATTGAATAAGAAAATCGCACTAACGTTACTTCAATGTGATCGTGACCTAATCGCCTCTGTGCCAACTCCGTATTCAACTAGGCATGGTTATTAAATAGCTGCAAGCTATCACCATCTGCACGTACAACTAAGATAGTAGCGGGAAGAGTCAAATTTCTGGATGCCATATTGACAGTTATTATCCTACTAACAGGGACCAGTTTAGCGTACTATATTTACGCATATTGTTACAGCTTTTCCGAGAATGTTGAGCCATTATTGCCTTGCTAAATAGTTATTTAAATTCAACACTTGATCTTAATGAATATAGGTACTGAATTGGGTGCCAGGGATTTTGAATAACATTGGGTCTGTATTCAAATATGATACTTACATACATCATATTAGATTCAAAATTAAATACATCATTTTTTAGTTAAATATATTATATATTAAAGTAAAGAAATATATGACACTAGTAGTGTCTATGTATTAATGAAATTAAAAAAGCAGAGCATTAATGGATTTAAGTTGTATTGTTTATTAGACTGTTAGTGGTACTGGTGGTAGAGCTTTGTGCAAGCTCGTCTGGGTGGGTACCACCCACTCATCAGATATTCTACCGCAAAACAGCAGTACGCATGGCGTGGCGCATTGGCGATGTAAGCTATGGTTAACATTTCTTACAGTGCCAATGTCTAAGGGCGTTTGGTGACCACTTACCATCAGGTGGCCCATATGCTCGTCCGCCTTCCTGTTCTATAAAAAAAAATTATGAAAAAGATTAGGATCATAATGAAATATGTGAAGTATACGTGGCGCCACAATCGCTTAAGCCCCGTATAGGAATATTGTCCCAAAATCATTGCACAATATCACATAAATTCGTTTTGAATCGCTATAAGATATAAAAACAATTATCGTAACCATTTTCGCAAATTGATTCTTTAAAAACCTGAAAGATTCACACGTGTAAATCCCTCTATTTAAATTCAATATAATATTTTGTGTTCGTTTTTATTCAATAAAAAACCATTAAAATTCCAACCCTTTTTCCAATAATATAATATGTAGTTCAAATAAGGCCTTCTTTGAACTTTACAAAAAAAGGGATCGTTTAATCAATCAGATTCTCTTTGAAGCTAATTACTGAATGGAATGTAAACAGCAAATTGGGGTATGATCAATCATTTCAACGGAATGAAATTGATTGAGATCCGGCTATATTTTTTTTAATCAATATTTTAATCCAATTCATTCAACATTTTATATACGTACCAGAAAAAAATAATCGAAATTGGTCAAAAAGATATCTTTATATAAAATACAAGCGTATCTAATTTAGAAATTTCTTCTAGCACACTAAAGAAGTTAAAAAAAGATAAGGACAGATAAATAAGAGACAGACACGTACAAAATCTCATTTAAAATGTACAGTGAAAATCAGAAAAATCCTATATAGGTATATACTATATAGCAAGCAATTACATTATTGATGTCCTAAATAAAACAAAAGCCTCCTTTCTCCTTGACGTAAGGAATTTATCCGACCACGTTGCTTCAATGCAAGCTGACAGAATTCCATCTGACCATATATCAATGTCAGGTGACACACACCTCGTTTACCTATAACGTGACGTTTACCTATAACGCGGAAATACAAATAAATTACATAAAACTCAACAGTCAGCACTCGGTTAAAACTCACGTGTGTGTGCCTGGGTCATCTCGTCTCCAAGAATATTAAAACAATTACCTTAATAATTGAATATAATAAATTATTATTTAAATAACAGAAAAACAAAAATATAATGGCTTAATTATTTATAAAAAAAATACAAAATTATGAACATCATACGTGTGACGTAACCAGACGTATAATACACGGAATATTTTTAAACTTTAACATTTACATCAGTAATTACCGAACGATTTTTAAGTGGTACGTAATGACACGAAGCACGCAATAAAGAAATAGTTGTCGTTACAAAATCATTTGTATTGATGGGCTTTGATTTATTCATATTTCGTTGTTATGAATATCGTATCGATTTAAAACGGACGTGGGATGTTCAGGCACTAATGTATAAATGATTATTTAAATCATATCCAAAAGGTAGATTTATTTTAATAAAATAACAAAATTTGTAAGTCGGTTATGACTTTTTTGTATTGGTAGATTTATTAAGTAATTTTATAAATTCATTACGACCCACATACGACCGAATTATATTGTTACTATTATAAATTATTGCGCAAAATAATTATAATATAAACTAGTTATTGAAATGTATATTAATCGAGGATTGGGTGGGTATCAGTGGGTTCAAAGCTAAGGAAACCACACTTAATTTTAATACACTTAAAATGTATTTATAATTCTTGCTCCCGAACAATTAAGGCTAGTATCGTCTATATTATGTATAAAGAGTAAATTAATGTAGCAATGTTAAATGGTCGATGATTGTGTCTCCTTTAATGTAGAGGAGAAGGATCCAGATCTTATTCCAAATCACATTTTTTTTATAGTATAGTTAGGCGGACGAGCAAATGGGCCACCTGATTGTAAGTTGTCACCAACGCCCATTGACATTGCCATTGTAAGAAATGTGAACCAACGCTTACATAGCCAATGCACCACCAACCTTGGAAACTAAGATGTTGTGTTCCTTATGCCTGTAATTACACTGGCTCACTCACCCGGAACACAACAATACTAAGTACTGCTGTTTTGCGGTAGAATATCTGATGAGTGGGTGGTACCAACCCAGACGAGCTGGCACAAAGCACAAATACGAGTTGGCGGTGAAATTTCTTTCAATATATGCAGGTTCCCTAACGATCTTTTCTACACCACTGAACTAAAGAATTACATGGTACTTATCCTGATTAGAACTCTTTTAATTAGACCTTTTCACGTAATTAAAAGAGTTTACACATTGACTTTGGCAATTATAATGATTATACTTTAAAAAATTAATGAAATAATAATAAAATTAAACAATTCAATACTATTTTTCAAATAAAACCCGCACTTGTTTTATGTGTTACGCTGTCACGTAGGGTCAGTAAGGGCGCTCGACAAATAAATTGACTCGGTCCTTTCTCATAGAATGCGGTTTGCCATTTAGTTGTCACCACACATTTCCGATGGCAGGTCGACCATTCTTTTGTTTCTTTGTCTATGAGGGTGTCAAGGAAACGCGTGATGTAACGTTATAAGCGATCTCTAGTGACTGCCCTAAGTTGGTGCGCATGTGCCGTGGAAAGTAAAGCCATGGGTCCTGCACCTTATATCCCTGGGTCATTTCATATCATCCCGAACTGTGGTATTAAGTAAATAGGAAGAGCACTTCACGCGCTTGCACAATAAGTTCCTTATGTAGTAAATCAAATATTTTTTATAGTCGTACTATTTAATTGTAATGAGAATTAAAACACATTTTTTTTATAAACTTGAAAATTATCGTTTCGACTTAAATTTACTTTTACACAATAATGCTTTATTAGCATGTGTCGCAGACATTCAATTTCATTTGTCAATGTTTGTATTTTTATTTGAATTAAATTTATTAATTAAAAAATATTATTATTTGTACGTTATTGTTCTTACTTTTTAGGTATATCATAGCTCAATTATATCTTTACTTATGACTTTAAATTGTTTTCACAAGTGTTTACACAAAGAACAGTATAGCAAAATATAGTATTAGCTCAAATATACATACGTTTTTATTTATAAAAGACAAAAGACTGTTCGTCCTCAGTTTCATGGATTTAGAATTTATATCCTCAGAATGATAATGTATTTATTTACTAAATATTTACCGAGAAGTATCAAAGCCAAAAGTTTCAGCCTTTCAATTCAAAGAGCATTTGTTAAATCAAATAAAGTTATGAGCAATATTAATAGGAATAAGGCAAATTAGATTATAATATTGCTCTTAAAATTATTTTAAAACGAAAGCCGACGCTATCTACTTTTTTATACATAATATCCTGGTACATTATTCACACACGGCCATCTTACACGGATCCCAAATTAAGCAGAGCTTGTACTATGGAAACCAGGCAACTGATATACTACATATACTACTTTTCTTTTGTAAAAACAGACTTAAGACAAACGTAAGACATAATTATCATATGCTATTTTTAAAACTTTCATATATAACATAATTATATTTAAAAAAATCTATAAAAAATTTGAACACTGTTATCAGAAAATTGTTAGAAGCACATTTACGAACAGTATGTATAATAATAACAAATTTCCAAGCAATTTTTAGATATTAAAAATAACTCGATAAATTCTAATACAAATTTCATATCATATCGTATCGTAAGTAATTTTGATAAGCAAATTTTTTCGTTAATATTAATAACGTCACTAATACCTCAACTTAATTAGAACTACGTAGTTAGATTTCAGTCAGATTGACCAAATACTAATAATCTTAGTATATATATGTTTGTATGTACGCCATCTCAATGGGATGTTGTGGTTAAGCGTTGACAGCCTCTGATACGCCTATTGCCTGCTTACGTCATATAAGATCGTCATGACATAACAAGATACATGCCAAATACAATTATGTATATTGAGATATGAAATAATAGAACAATAAAAAGTAATCAATTATGAAACGAATAATTAAAAATAATACAGTGCGTGCGTAAAATGTTTCACTAAAAACTAGACTTCCACAACTCACACAAAAAGGCTCTCATTTAAACAAATGATGCTAAAAAATGATGAACGATACAATGAATATAACAGTATTCAATCTCGGTTATTTAAAAGTGATTGAGACGTAAATTTTAAATGATTATTAAAATTAATTGAGATTTAATTATGAAATAATTTATCAAAATTCATAATCGATTGGTTATTCAATAGGCAAACTCTCTAAAGTTATATTTAAATTTATGAAAGATATGCAAAGCTTGAACCAAATTGAATATCATTATGAAATTTGTAACTAGGGTACGTTGACTTAAGTAATTTATTCTGAAAATACAATATTTTCATAAAGTATTTATTTCGTCAAAGATCATATTATGAAAATAATATGTTTTTCCTAACAGCTAAACAAACTATTTTATCTTTTAGTTTGTATCTAGTTTCAAAGTATATTTTAATTAATATTATGAAAGCAGATGAGGAAATGGACGAGTTGATTGCAAGTCTTCTTAACTCACTGACGCCGAAAGAAATAATAGCATGTTTATACACCGTCACGCACTACTAACCACGGTACCTAAGATTTTCACTCACCATTTGGATTGCGTGGAATGAAGTAGTGGTACCTGAGACGGGGAAATACAAAGAAAAGTAATTAAATATAAAACATAAGTTAAAAAGCATAAAACTAATACTTAACAAAATTATATTACAAGACATATGTACATATATAAAAATTATATAATATCTAAATAAAAATATTACTAGCATGAAATAAAAGAATAAAGATAAAACAAAACAAGAAAATCTTGGCCTCTCAGAACATCTGAAATAATTTCAAATACAAATAAATCACGAAATGACAGAGGAGAAAGATAACATATCTCTTATACAAAAACTTCCTTGTGCTCTCTATCAGAAAACTATAAATTTGCCGTAGGACTCCACTCGTCGAAATTTTCTTATACTGGTAAAGTTCCAGTCGTAAATATTTTAAAGTAACTTCTAAAGGAAAAGTGACACCGAGTGTTGACGCTTCTGCGGAAAACTTGGAGGTGGCCAGCGCGACAAAATAACCCTGTCGAAACTGAGTCCGAACTTCAAATATAAAAGTTTCGGATGGGATAGTACCAGCGACTCGTTTGTTTTCCAACAATGCATTTCTCAGTATTCCCAGGGGACAGGGACCTTTTGTCATAGTCCTGGATTTGGAAGCGTACGCTCAACAAAGTTAATGCACGTACTCTTTCTAGCCTTGTTTGTTTGTAGAATTTTGTTTCCTTGATTTGAAATATATTTTGAAAATCGAATATATATATATATATATATGATTTTCAAAATATATTTCAAATTGAGTTTATGGAAATCGATCTTATTTTTATTGTAACAGCCTGGGAATTTTACCCTGCTGGGTTATGGCTCTCCTTTTTTTGAATAGATGCTTTTTATTGAGGATAATTTTACTAATTATATTATTACGTGCTTTCTATCTTGTGAACTTTACAGTTTATTTAAAAAAAAAAACTTGTTCTTTAGTTCGAAACAAGATTAATTTCGAACGATCTGTAGTTCAAGAAAACAAAAACTTTGAATAGAAATATCGGCTTACATAATATAAAAATTTCAATAATATAATTTGAATATTTATCTCCTTGAAAATACTTCGCTTACTCCGACGAATGTTGAAAAGGTCACATTTTAGTAGGTAATAATACATATTTCAGGGGCCCGATAATTTGGGTTGTATCCGAAAAGGGTTTGTGAAAAAGCAATGCATTGCCATCGTAAGTCTGTAATCCCGTGCTCCACATATTATGTCCCAATTATAATTTTATTTGCTAGGCCCTACTGGGACTCTTATTATCCACTCGTAAATAGCTTAGTGAGGGTACGTTTGTAATTCAATTTCGTTACGTTCTTAATTCTCCTTAGTTGAGATAATTCTATGAGTTTTATACCTTTACCGTTTTGTAAAAACAGTAACGTAGACTGGCTCAAATTAATTATTTTTCCTAAATTCCCAAGTAATAGTAATTACATTGGTATCAATTGAACAAGTATCGATAATATCTGGTACATTTCATCAATACGACATCTTGTTAATTGGAGAAGAAATCAAGTGCTTATTTTATTTTTGTCATTAAAACATCAGAATGATATGAAGTTGAATACAAAATTTTAAACAGCATCTGATTTGAAATAAAAATGTTGTTCATCAAAAACACATAAACAGCAATTCGTTATTGACTTTGTAACTATTTGTACAGAAGTTATATTTCAAGAAATATAATAAATCGTTACACAAAATAAAATACTTCTCTCCATTTCTTTTAAAGATTGTTCACGTTCTCGATTCCCATGACAGAAAATTATATTCAACTTTATGGTCGGAGGAAAGTGTATGTTATTTTATGTTACAACCGAATAGACAGTCGAAATGATACTGAGCAATTCCCCGTCCGCCATTATTATTAACTTTATTTCCCGCGCAAGTAAAAGACGTACAATCGAATACTCAAGAGGGAGCGTTCTCGGCACCCTGATACACTGAATTATTTATACGCCAAGCCAACACACGTTCCGCTGGACTTATGAATGTACACACTTTAGCACTTATGAAGAGTTAATAAATTATGGCTACCAGCATCGCCTGATGGTATGGTCTCACGAAACTCCAATCGTTCGTTCGTCTGAGTTATTTCTGCAACTCACGGATGTTGAGGGTTTTTACAAGTCGTCCGTCTTTGTGTAATGTTTTTGTCCCAAAGACTTTTTGTGCTTCAGCGTGTAATGTCATTTAAGGAAATGGTTCATTTATTTGCGGGAAGTGTTTATTGGAAAATTATTGTTATGTTGTTACCAAGATATTTGTCAGAATGATTTCTTGCGCGTTCAGTTACGATTTATAGATATTTATTTTATGTAATATATCCAATGAATATAATAATGTCGGAATTTTATTCGTCTATTGTATTTTGGAATCAAGTTTCATGCACTTTCAACGCCTAAAATGTGGTTGTTGTTAGAATGTGAAATATGTGTTTGTACGCGAATCGATAACTAAATGAACAAAGGGATCAGGTATGTTGGCTAAAGTGATGCTATTAATTATAGATAACGTTTGATATTCAATCCTATTCGAAATAAAATTAAATCAAGCTCCATTTGATAGTGCAAATATAACATTTAATTATTTTTTTATTCAAATATTTTCAAGGGGTAAGAAAGCCAACAATGTAAATATCCAACTAATGATCAAAGACTTCCTTCCCTTTAATAAGAAGAAGATTTAAAGCATGTCGCTATCTAATAAAGGACTCTTGGTAGAATTTCATCCGACATACCATGCAGGTATAATCACGATGTTTTCCGTCAAGATATCAAATGCTCTGAAATATTTCAATAGCGTATGTCCCCGAAGCAATAATACTGAATATCGGTGGAAATTGAATTATTTATCAAACTCGCAGATATCAAACGGTTTTATAGACGATAAAGTATAAAATTATTATTTCCATGTTAATAGCGTCGATAAATCCAGAGTGTTATGCCTCGTGACGTCACAGGGTTGTAAGTTGAAGTCTGACGAAGACTTTAATAACCGAATGTCGGGCAGATCAAGTTTTAAGACTTTGTAAGGCATCAGATATTTGAACCATAAATCTTATATCGTCAAATATATTAAACCTCGCCTTGTTTCAAAGTTTCTGAAAAGTTTCTATGGCTAGTTTGTACATAGTTTAAACGGGTAGGTATCAATTTTCTATTCAAAATATCAAGTGCATTGATTGTTACATATGATATTTGAATATACAGATTATTTGGTTATTAAATTGGTTCATTATAAATTAGGTTGTTTATAATTTGTTGGGGGTATTGTTTATTAAATTTTATGCAAATATATATAAGGTTAATTGCATTTATTCATCATACCTGAATAGATATTATTTAGTATATTTCTAAACTAGCAGCTGAAAATGAAATTAATTTTGTAAAATGATTGTACTGAAATGAAGTATATTTTGATATGATTTTATTTCATTGTTTGTTATAATAGCATTAATGATAATTCGTCTTTGTTTCGGGCAGGTTTTATACTAGAACTTTGCTATTAATTAGTTTCGATTCGCTATTATTTATATTTCTGATACATATGAAGCTAAATGGATTTCGGATTCAAACCCGGACATACACAGCTGAATTTCCATGTACTTAATGAATGTTTATAAATCATTTCGTGCTTAGCTGTAAACAAAAAATCGTTTAAAAACCCGTATGAGTCAAATGAATTTCCGGCTTGTGTCCCCCGACATCGACCAGCACTCCTTCAATAAGAGAAGAGACATTTGCCCAGAATTATTGCTAATATGAATTGGCTGTTAGTTCTGTTTTAACTTCTCATTAACTATATAATTTAAACTTTTACTAATAACAAAACCAGCATCGATTTAATTAAACTATTGTTAGTTTATTTTGGCTATTACCATTATCGAAAATTTGAGGAAAACTTATGTGAAAATGTTTCGATTTGTTTATTGATAACTCATCATAAGCTACCAAACCAAAAAAAAACGAAATCGATTTTGTCTTTTTCCCTTTGTCTTTGTAAGCTTCGTCTTTCTGTTTTTTATAGACTACCTAAATACATTTTCAAAACGCCTTTTCGTTATTTTGATTAATAATATATTATCATTCCACGAAGAAACTTTGAAGAAAAATTCAACTTTAAAATAATAAGTCGATTGATTTCCAGAACGGCCGCCAACTTCGACCGTTGTTAATAAATAACACGACCTTTCGAAGAATATTTGACATTTCGATTGTAATACAGTGAAATTGATTTAGAAAAGAGTAACCTTTTTTGAAGCACATATTTTTTTAAAATAAATGATTGTTTTAACTTACGAAGTTCTGGTAACTTGGTACTTGGTGGAAGAGCTTTGTGCAAGCTTGCCTGTGAGGCAGCCCCAAGAGGGGAAAAACCTCAGCCAGGCCTAATATATATTTACAACCTGTCCCCGAAGTTTGACAAGAGACAAATTGACATAAGCCGTTAACAATAAATATATTTTTTTACATTTAATATTTTAATAATCACATATTTACTTAAGAGTTTGTCATAATGAAGTCATCAAAACGGACTAAAATATGCAAATATTATTGGACAGGGACAAACATCCTAAGCACCCCTTCATTTATATAGCACCATTATGTACATTGTTTATGAAAACATTTTTGTATTATATAAATAAAAAGTACACAGATTATTATTTACTTTTTTTATTTATTTTTATTATTTATCGCGTGTTTATTGTACACCCACCTACATAATATATCACATATGCCAACCCTGCAGTGGAGAAGCTTGGTGGAATTAATCATCGCAGGCATTTTTTTTTAATATTAGTATTTCCTTAGCTGTTCATTTACTTTACAATAACCCATTGCTCCATAGAATATTTTAGCGTTCGACAAATATATCAAAATGTACAAAGTCACCGTCGTTATAGCAGCTATTAAATTAATAATGAAATCTCCAGTGAACCCGGGCGAGCGTTCTAACCATGATCGAACCCCGGACCGATTAGATCGCGTCATTGATTGTTTAATGACTGCCGTCCGATTTCTATCAACGTCCTGTTTTAAAGTTTAATCACTTTATTTGTTGCTATAATTGTTCAGAGGTTCACGACGAGAAAATTTTAATTAAGAAAGCATCAACTATGCTCGGAAGCGAATCCATTTTCTGGTATAATAGTAAAAATGTAATTATTTCCGAAAACTGTGAATTTGCAACATTATTTTTCAAAAATAGAACTTTGTTTTCGGTTTAACGAATATAGAGCTGGATTTTACTATTACTGAACATTTAAACATGGAATATATAATTTGGCTTTTTAATCAGATTAATTAATATTACTACATTATAATAAAAACTTATAAACCCTTTTCTGTGGGAGCTAATAATAATCTCTATACAATCAATGTAAAGGCAACGTGACCCCTAACGGTCAGATGGGGATGGGGATGGGATCCCATTTGTCAGTCTGCCTGCCTATTTAAAATAAGAAAACATATCATAATTAATTCAGATTAATAATTAAAGCTTAGGAGAAATTACTATTATATTAGAAGTTGGAAAAATTACGAAATTCCGGTTGACCTTTACGCACAGGTATAATTAAAAAACAATTACAATTACTTTGTTTTAAAACTATTCATGTTACATTCGGTTAGTTAAATAATTAAGTATTCAGGGTGTAAACGTTAATAACGGAATATAATAATTATTGAAACATACAACATTAAACCCTTACTTTCGCCGTTTTTGTTATTTATTTACATTTCACATTCGAGTCCTCGATTCGATTTCAAGTCGTAACTCTAAACAATGACTTGCATATAAGATTTACTTACGTATTTGAAAATTAAAACAACACATGTCACTTTTAATAATTTAAAACCTCAAGAAATACTAATCAGCAAAATAAAAAACCAAATTAAAAATTTTACTTACACTTAAATTACGATTTAACTATTCGTTTTGTGGAACTGGAATAATTAAGGGTTAAAAGTCTTCAGGCTTATTAAGGGGAAGGCTTGAAGCTGATTTAACGTTTAACGCTAGTTGGTACATTAACAAAATTTTGACGTACCGGTTGTCGTGGTTGGTAGATACTTGCCTTTCACGCCGAAGGCTGTGGGTTCGATCCCCATCCAGGACATTTGTGTACATGAACATGTCTGTTTGTCCCGAGTCTGGGTGTAATTATCTCTATAAGTATGTATTTACAAAAGAAAAATAATATATGCAGTATATCAATCATCTGGTTTCCATAGTATAAGCTCTGCTTAGTTTGGGATCAGATGGCCGTATGTGAATAATGTTCCAGGATATTATTATTATAACTAAGCACATGAAAACTCGAACCTTCCGAAATCTTCGGTGATGATTCACGTATTCCAGCAACTGGGATGGCCCTGTAATAATTCACATTAAAAACATAAATTTAATTCACATTGTAAAACGAATGCGACGAACGTAACAGGAAAAACAGTGGTATATGATAACAAAAGTTTTTATTGTAAACAATTAAAAGTTTGAGGCTTGTTGGAGACAAAGCGATGTAATAATTTATTTTCGTTCCTTCTAGTTTGTTTTGTTTATTTAAATACCGCTGTTTCGATTCTACGAGATTGGAATTGGGTGAGTAAATTTCTTATCACCGTGTTTATTACGGTTTCAGATTAAATTAACTGTGCTTTGCGATTAGGCGGATTATTTGTTTAAATGTTTCTAAATGTGGGAAACATAAATAATGAGAATTTATTTTATATTGTTAGATAAAAAAATATATCTTTATTTTATACAATATACGCACTTACGTAAAAAAAAGATCAAACATGATTCCCTTTGACTAGACTTTGAAATAACTTTAACTTTTCTTTATATTACAGACTAATTATTTTTTTTAATTAGCTCTCAATTAGCATATTCCTTAAGAATGTTATTCTATTTTGAATTTATTATATGATGTATTCAATTTTTATTCAAAAAAATCTCTTAATGTACTAAAAAAAATAGTATGTAAAATAATAACATATTCAAAAATCAATAAATCTGATTTTTTATAAGATATTTATATTAGATTGAAACATAGACAAGATAAAAATAATATAATTTAGTTCAAGATTGAATTAAAATTGTTTTATATTTTATAAATCCGAATCAACATAAATATTCAAGTAGGAAATTATAAACCCCTTTAAATCGTTATAATAAAAGACTAAATTTAACGTAAACCTAACAACTTCCAACTTCCAACTTCCAAGATGTAGATTTTGTTAGAAGAACTTGTAACGTCTCGCTCTTTTTCATAAATTCGACCATATTTGTATATAAGAATTTTATCCGTGCAGTGACGGAGAAAGAATACATTTCACTGCCCCTTTCCCATGGGTGTCGTAAGAGGCGACTAAGGGATATCATCTGGTGGTAGGATGATAAACATCCGCCTGGCTTGTTACCACCGTACGCATGGTGAAAATCTCGTGAAGTGGCTTGCAGCCGCGTTTCGAGGTCAGCCAGCGTACAGCCAGTGCCCGAGCGAACGTTGCCGCGATGGGTGATGGTCCAGTGGAGACGGCTACTGAACCAATGCCAGGGGAAACTGTATTGCCCTGCCGGACAGGGAGACCCGAAGAAACGGCTATTCCGCTGGCCGCCCGTGGCATAGTACAGGGGCCCGAGCGTGCCTAACCAGCACGCGAGGCTGCCCCACCAGGCCACGCATAATCTCGGGGTGGACCGTCGTGCCGATTGGTGACCGGAAGGTGGGGTCCCGGCGGCTACTTCCGGGTGGGTTCGGGGGCCCTTCCGTCCGGCGGGTCAGTGTAGTTTCCCTTCTGGCAACCACTTGGGGTAACACGCCTCCACACTTTGCCCATCCCTATCGTGGCAATACGTCGCTCGCTTCACGTCTCTTTTGCATTCTTTTTTTTTTTCCCATATGGTAGCGCATCAAAACAGGAATAACGGTCGTACAGCGGTGCACACCCCCACCATACCCACGCTGTTTGAGGTCGAGATCACTAACATCCGCGGACTCCACGCTAACCTCAACGCTGTCCACCACCATCTCGAGACAGCACGGCCAGCAATGTTGTTTCTAACGGAGACACAAATACTCCGTCCTGCCGATACCAGCTACCTTAATTATCCCGGCTACATGCTTGAAGAATCCTTCAAAGCGAAAGCCGGAGTATGCTTGTTCGTCAGGACGGATGTTTGCTGTCACCGACTGCGCTGCTTGGAGGACCCCTCCTTCTCCATGTTGGTGGTACGTGTGGATCTGGTTCGTCAGAGTCGGGTCTACGTGTGCCTCTACAGATCCCATAATGGTGACTTGGAGACAAGTCGACTCTTTGACCATCTTAGTCGGGTGGCAGATGCTGCGCAAGAGCAGTTCCCTAACGCGGAATTGGTGTTTTTGGGGGATTTTAATGCTCACCATGAATCATGGTTGAAATCCCTCAAAACTGACCATGCTGGAAGGACTGCTCATGCTTTTGCTCTCACACATGACTTGACCCAACTGGTTGATCAGCCCACCAGGATCCCAGACATTGATGGGCAAGCGCCTTCTCTACTGGACCTTCTGCTGACTTCTCACCCGGTGGAATATCAGGTTGTGGTTCAAGCTCCACTTGGTTCTTCGGATCACAGCCTCATATCTACCAAAGTGCCACAGGCCAAGCTGCCGCCACCAGCGGTATGCAAACGTCGCGTTTGGCACTACAAGTCGGCAGATTGGGACGGTATGCGCGATTACTATGCGTCAGTCCCTTGGAAGGAACGTTGCTTCAGTGGGAATGACCCGACAGCTAGTGCCGCTGCTGTTGCTGGCGAGATCATGTTGGGAATGGAATACTACATTCCTAGCTCAGATCTCGACAGTAGGGGTGCGCGTAACCGTTGGTTCACTCGCGAATGTGCCGACGCTGTATCATCTAAGCAGGCGGCATATCGCGAGTGGATCAATGGCTGCATTAGCGGGGCATCTAACATTGACTCACTGAAAGCAATCTACAATAAAAACTCCAAGTCCTGTAGGAAGGCTTACACGAGAGCGGATGCACAGCGCATTGTACAGATTGGTCATGACCTTATTTCACATCCTAGGGGTTCCCGTAGCTTCTGGCGTCTGACCATGTCTGTGCAAAACAATTTCTGCCAACCTTCGCTGCCACCGCTCAGAAGTCCGGACGGATCGCTAGCTCACAGTCCGCAAGAGAAAGCTGATCTCCTGGCTAAACTCTTTGCCGACAACTCCGTCATCGATGATTGTAGTGCTCTGCCACCAATAATACCTTCTTGTGGCCACACGATGCCTGACATCAAAATCAGGCAGCGTGATGTGCGTGCGGAGCTGCAATCACTTGATGTACGGAAAGCTAGCGGTCCCGATGGAATACCAGCCATAGTGCTGAAGAAGTGCGCGGCGGAGCTGTCTCCCGTGTTAACGCGCCTGTTCCAACTGTCTCTTTCTTCGGGATGTGTGCCGGAGGCTTGGAGAAGAGCTAATGTGCAAGCGGTTCCCAAAAAAGGAGATCGGTCTGACCCGGCAAATTATCGGCCAATAGCTATCACCTCAGTACTTTGTAAGGTGATGGAACGGATTCTAAACAACCAACTGATCCATTACCTAGAAGATCACTGTTTAATTAATGATCGTCAGTACGGATTTCGACCAAAACGGTCTACAGGTGATCTTCTAGCGTACGTAACACACCTCTGGGGTGAAGCTATCGACAAACATGGGGAATCGTTGGCTGTCAGCCTCGATATCTCCAAGGCTTTCGACAGGGTCTGGCACAGAAGTCTTCTCTCCAAGCTGCCGGCATATGGTCTGCCTGCTCAGCTTTGCACCTGGATTGCCAGCTTCCTACATAAGCGCAGCCTTCGTGTTTTAGTTGATGGTTGCGCTTCACAATTCTATGTAGTGAATGCTGGGGTCCCCCAGGGATCTGTGCTATCTCCCACTCTGTTTCTTTTGCATATCAATGATATGCTCTCTCTCGGGAACATTCATTGCTATGCAGACGATAGTACAGTGCATGGTGGATACCACGGACGCGCAGTGGCTGGGCGAGCGGAAATTAGGGAGAGGCGGGACGATCTTGTCATTGAACTCGATAGGACGTTAGAGCTTATCGCCAAATGGGGCTCAGATAATCTTGTTGAGTTTAATGCCAAGAAAACACAGGTATGCGCTCTCACAGCAAAAAAGTCACCATTTTCCCCTTTTCCCTCCCTCTGTGGCACTCCGCTGGTGATACAAAGCAAAATCGCCATGCTGGGGATGGACGTTCGCTGCGACCTTAGTCCAAGGGATTACATCGAGGCTGTAATAAAAACAGCCTCACGGAAACTCGGAGTTCTGAACAAGGTGCGGCGTTTTTTCACGCCTCAACAACTGTGCCTGCTGTACAAAACACAGGTACGGTCTTGCGTTGAATATTGCTCGCACCTTTGGGATGGCTCCGCTAAGTACCTACTTGAGGCCTTGGACCGGTTGCAGCGACGTGCGGTCCGCATTATTGGCGACGTAAAGGTCACTAACACCCTCGAGCCTTTACAATTGCGTCGAGAGATAGCTGCGCTGAGCGCTTTCTATCGACTGTGTCACGGCGAGTGTTCCGAGGAATTATTTTCCCTAATTCCTGCTTCAGGAAGGGGGAAGAAGGAAGGGGTCCTTCACAAGTCTACGCGTGCTGGCTCTCGATGTCACCGACTAACTGTGACATCAATTCCATCGCGCACAAAGAAATTTGGCAACTCCTTTCTTTGTCGCACTTCCAAGAAATGGAATTCCTTACCAGCACACGTATTCCCCTCCTCTTACGACCCGGGTTCCTTCAAACGAGGCGTGAAGAGGCATCTTGCGGGCCGGCAAGGCGAGGGCGGCTAGTGCAGAACCTTCTTCCCGACTGTACTGGCCGTCCTCGCGTTTGGACTCTACTACCACTTAACATCAGGTGGAGTAGAGTAATTTGCCCTCCCGGGTAATATAAAAAAAAAAAAAAAAAAAAAAAAAAAAAAAAAAAAAAAAAAAAAAAAAAAAAAAAAAAAAAAAAAAAAAAAAATAGATATTTCACTCGTCGGTAACAAAAATTTATACAAAATATTTATATAACGTCACAAATGATTTCTCACATTTATATTGGATACGTTATACATTTATTGAACAATGCAGTTTAAAAAAATTAAAAACAATTTTTTTTTTCCTAAAATAAAATAAAATACATTTTTTCCTTTCCAATAATTTCAGCAATTGTTTTGAAATCGACCTTTACAGCATTATATACAACCACTGTATCATCAATTATGTCTATTAAATTAAGCCACGATACAGGGTGGCTCATACGTGGCATTATAACTACGGTCACTATGATTGACGTTACAAGATTTGGGATAATATATTTTTTTAAATTAGTTGGCCAACGGACAAATGGGCAATCATGGTAAGTGTTCCGTAACCCATAGTTATTGGTACACTAGCTCAGCTCAGTTTTGTAGTCGGAATTTTTCAAAACCCTACCACCAAGTAAGTAACCTACAGTCGATGTTGTAACAATACGTCACGATCATCAGAAATTATGATATATATTTGAAAGTTTATTTCAACTTTCTGTTTTCTATATATTATTCAATTATTTTCTACCTCTTTCATATCGTTGTCTAATGGAAGCATAAACTTTATGCAAACGTTTCAAGCTTCATCTTGTCACTTTTAATTTTATATTTAAGTTACAGCCGCGGTGACATTTCTCTTTAAAATAGTGCGTGATTGGCGTGAGTTTGATGGTAAAAGTATCAAAGAAATGAGGCTTATTCAACCCACTGTTCCATTGTGGATAAACATAAAGTTTACAATATTTTCACTAATATTAAATGACTAACCATAAATACAGATGAAAGCCGTGAAAACTTAGTTGTTCTCACCAGTTATCATCGGTTTTAATCTAGTTGCTATAATGTTATTTGATCATAGAGGCCCATAATTATATGACCATTATAACACTTTAAAGGACATTGAAAATGCAATTGCTTAGTTCAGATTTGATCACTAAGAAAAATATTAATATTTGATACCATAAACGTGACCATTCGTTGTTTCAAAAAAAAAAACAAATTAAATACAGCGATGGACTATCCCTAGTTCAATAGATTTTTGGCTACCCTATTCTTAGCTTCGACGTGTTTAATGTTACGTCAAAATGGCGAACGGGATTGATTTGATTGACAATGCCAGACTTTTAACACAGATGAGTAGCGTGTTTTAACAGGTTTTGACATGTTATACAAAACGTTAAATTAATGTCGAATGAGCTGTGAGCCTTGCCATCATTAACGACATTGACATTCTGTTAGCGTAGACCAATGAACAATCAATTAAAAAAAATATTATGTTGCCTGTAAATCAACAGTGTATTTTAAAATGAATCATATGTAATAATATTAATAAATATCATTTTTCAGAAACAAAAAAGGTAAGAAGCCACGCAAAGAGCGGTCTATCACTGAAATTATATCTTCCAGATGATATAGACTTATTTTTATTTATATACTTATTCGTTCGTACGAATAGGTATTCCTTTGCCCCGTTGCCTTTTTATATGTATTATTAAGTTACTTTTTATACTCTTGACTTTGCTTTGATAACAAACATAAATATTATTTTTTAACGATACGAAGAATACGAAAGACTTTTCATACTTTAAGTATCAAATATAGGTGTCCTAAATTTCAACCATATTGTTCCTGTTATCTTTCAGTACATTTATTAGGCCTAACGACTCGGCTAACACCGTTTTAATGTCTATCCTCCCCCTTATCCCCTCTTACTTCACCCTGACCACAATTTTGGGTCCACTAATCAGATAACCGCTTAATGATGGAAATCGCATTAGCAAAAATGTCAGCACTTTTATGTGGGTAAATGTAAAATTACTTGGAAAATTAGTTGCGTAACTCGACCCCATAATTTTGCTTTCTCTCATTATCGTAAGAGGATAATCATAGGACAGTACTACAGATTATAACCATTTATTAAATCATAATGAAATATATACCCGACTTTGTGGAGATGCTTTTTCATAAACGATATATATTAGAAAATACTTTTCCGCCTTTTTTTGTTTTAGGTTTGTATTGATATGTATTTTCCACCATTTTGGAAAGTAGATTCTACTGTAACGGACAAGACATTAATATCGTTTTTAACTATGTAATAATAGGTTTAATTATATATTATATATCGATTGATTGAACTTTCTATGATATATGTATGTATGTATATATATATGGAATAAGCTCCAAACCTTCTCGTCAAAAAGGGAGAGGAGGCCTTAGCCCAGCAATATGACATTTACAGGCTGTTACCGATTCAACTCTCTGTGATTATATTTTAGTACATAGTATGGGTTAAGCGCTATAATTAATAATTTTAACTTACATCTGTTATTACGCCGTCTCGGGTCTGCATTTAAATTCAAAGATGATAACATTTGAAATTTTAAAATGTTTTATTTACATATTGTCATATTATTAATATAGCCTCCAAAACATCGATACAGTGAGTGAGGCACTTAGTGAGTATAACATATCTATACGACTTACCCTGTCTCAAAGTAATGAACAAAAACTGCCTTTTGCAAACTCAAAAAATAAATGTCCTTAAGTTGATGACACATGAAAAAGAGCTTTGAAAGTAATAGGCGTACATTATTAGTATTTTTAACTTTTGTCCTGGGCACACAGACAAATGGGCCAACTCATAATCTAAATGATTACCACCGCACACATACATATATTAACCGTCAATTTATATGCCACCAACTGTGGTTAATAATTATGCTTTCCCTTTTCCTTGTACTCTTGCACCCTCACCCAAGAAGCTAGATTAAAGTAATTCAAAGTTTTGCTGTTTGATTTTAAACTAACCGTGGATTAGACGATACCAGCCCATGGGCTTGCGTTTGCAATTGCCAAAGAAAAAATTATCTGCAATTTATATATTCAAGAGTCGATAAAATGGATGCGTGGATTATGTAAAAGAACTTACAATAAGTGACAGACGTGTCTCTTAATAGAAGTTATTATAAATAAATAAAAATAGATTTATTAAAACCAAGAATAATGCATCCATCTAGCAGCGATATAAAATATAGTGTATATAAACATTTTCTATGAAAATATATATAAATGTATACATTTAATGTGTCAACTTTCATAGTAATTGGTCAAACTGTGTCGAAGTCTATTAATATCATACAGATATACTAACACCTATTTTATATATAAGGCTACTTACTATATGTACTTTTTGATTGAATCCCTATTTTGAGTGTCCAAGCTCACCTGCCAAATATTTGATGTTGCAACACGTCTCCGCTCCCTAAAGCTGAATGGCAACACCCTGAGGCTGCAGCGGCCCGTGCAACCGACAGGCCACGTCTAACGAACGCTGACAATGACAAGCTCTGAAAACGCACCCGCTCCGGATTAATTCGCAGGCATTAATTAAACGCTGTATATTGAAGCCGATGCAGGAATAGTAATTTAAACTGTCCACGAGTTTTGGTATATGATGAAAATTTTAATTAAATTCAATATTTTTTTTATTATAAATTAACCCAACCTTATTATTGAATGAATATTAACATTATTTATTATAGTGTTTATAAATTGTATGGTATGTAAATCGATATGCTTCGGTGAACCATTAAATATAATTTTAATAATTCTTGTTCAATGTCAAAACAGATGAAGCAAACTCATATCCCTCGTCTCAATGCTTTGAAATTCAACCGCACGTGACTATAGCTATCCTCACTCTGAAACAGGTTAATATAGTTATCTCAACAAACAATTTTGCGACCCTTGTTACGTCGGCCGTAATAACTTCATTGTGATACCGATGGTACTAAACATTACATACTGTATATTGTACAAAACATAACTAAACACAGATCTCGTAAACAAGTTGCAATTTATAGGCGTTAGCGATTCTCGTTGTATAAGTTGATTTTTTGTAACAGCAAAATATACAATAATACAAATTGATTGTATTATTGTAGACTTCAATTTTTAATATTTAAAACACATTCAGATACCATAAATATAGGAAGCATATCCTATCTTATTCCATTAAATAAGCACAAGCATTTTTTGATGAGCTGTGGTTTCCGGTCTAAGAGATTAGAGCCCATTTCAACCCGTGAGCATCTTTATTTGGTCAAATTAGAACTTTTTTTTTTAATGAGGTGGTATTAATTTTTTGCATAATTAGGTGCTTAAAGCCAACCTACCTTTAAAAGCACTTCTATTTTGCGTCAGGTTGACCATAAAATTCTTCTTAGTCAAATAAAATGCTTGTAAGACTAAGTAAACATACAAATAAATATTTAATTTTGATTATTGTTTAATGTTTTTAAACGATAATCGAAATTATATAACCCTTCTAGTAGCGGCAATGTCTGCTTTGAAGTGATCTTATCACTTACACCACACGCTCATCCGTCTTTGTCCTCAAGACACCTGCGCGACCTCCAATTATCAATGTAATTGGCTATTCAAAGTTGGCGCGATGGGGCGAGCACGGCATCGTTAATTAATAGAATCAACTGAACATTGAAATTTTCGCTCCAGCAGTCTGAAGCTACATGGAAGCAATTTCAAGTGAATTTATGTGGAATGGCATGACTTGAATAGCTTTTAAGCTAGTAGCTTAATAGAATTGAAAAGAATTTCGCCTTTAATCACTTGAAGTAAGCGAATAAATTAAGAGTATAATTAATCGATATACGAATGCAGATAAGAACACAAAGATGTCATAGATCTGATAAAGAATTATAAGGCTTTTAAACCATTAAAACTGAATAAAAGGTACATTATTTATTTAAAACATAGTGAAGTTTTGACTTATTAAGGAAAAAAGAACTATAGATTAAGAATTTTTGTGGAAAAGTTGACAAATTCCTTTAACTTTTCTTCCATTCGAAAACAAATACAAATTCTAAGTTACTCTCTAGTTTATTCTTTAACCAATGAAAGAAGAATTTATAAACTCGTCTGTAAATGTATATTTGTTTTTGTATGTATGTTTAATAAGTTTTTTGCTTATGAACCAATTTTGATGATTATTTCTGCGGGTTAGGGATAAATTTGAGGTGATCCCATTTTAATTTCATTGATATTGCACATTGAAGTTTATTTTTGTACACTTAGACAAATATTTATGGTCAGTTTTTTTTATCATCAAGTATTTAAAATATATGAAAATAATTTGATTGTAAAAATTTTCATCGAACACACAGATAAGCCTTAGGACTATTAGCCGTAACTTCATCACTCAATTCATCACTAAACAAAATGCGAAAATCCCTGTAATTTTTCTACGAAATCTACAAAACTGGCTAATGTTGCTTGAAATTCATCAATAATATCATGAACCCTCATAAATTTACGTTAGAACTGATGCGGTGTTATCCATGGAGCCAAACAATATGTTGTTTTGATTGATCGAAGGGCTCCCGGGAAGGTACCGCGCGTTACCTACTTCATTCAATCAGGTGGTGCGTTGAAAATCCATTTGCAAAAAGTCATGATGATTGATGTGCTCAAGTTATAACTTGTTTATGATATTTGGGTTACAATTCTTATTTTTATAGCACTAACGCAGATCCTTTTAAATAAAATTTACTATTATACTGAACAATAGCAAAAAACTCTCGTAACTTCGTCCACACGACCGACTATCATAAATTTAGTATAGATTACCCCCCAAAATGACTACATGACAAAAAGTAACATATCAGCTAAATCAGGTCATGTGGTGCGCGTGTGAGGTGTGATTGGAAGGGTTGAGGCCACTTTTTCCCCGGGGGCGATCCTCGCCGAGCTACAAGCGGAGCACGGCACGGAGGGTCAGTGGATGCGTACGTGAAAACTATCCCAAGAACCCTCCGATCCATGTCGAGAATAGTCATCGCTGAGATTTTAGAAATGCACAGAAAATTTTAAATTAAAAATTAATATGTATTTACGCATCATTTGATTAATTTTTTAAAATACTTTTTGTCAAAATTGATAAAAAAACATACTATTTGACGTTAATCATACTTAATCCTTTTAAAACTTATTTAACATCTATATAAACTACGTTTTCTAACTATAAAATGGATGGTTGTCTAATTAGACCGGACGAGGTCTGCACGGCTTGGGAACGGGGATTGAGGATGAGACCGTCAGGGATTACGCCAAAACCTACCGTGGAGTTAAACAGTTAAGCTTTCCCTGATTTGCCCAAGTTAGACGGATCCTGCCAAAGAGAACTCAGGTACGATCCGATTTGATCGAATTCATAGTTGACTAATGAGTTTGAATGAATGTATTTGAATGGTTTTACTTCTAAGTTTGAATATAACATCACTATTTTCAAATATTTTTTATTAATAGTATTTATGTATTCAAATATTAAATAACTTTTAAAATAAACGTCAAATTTTATTCCTTGTATGTATATTAATATATAACCGATACAGATTTGTCACCATAATCGCAGTCATAATCTCAGAAATTGAATGACTAAATAAAATAATTCGTACATAATACATTTCGGATATCTATTAACTACTTGACACTGAAATATTAAGCCAAGATGGTCAAATAGATAGATCACGTGAGTATTAACTAAAGATTGTAGATACGAACCGGGGTGAGCACTAATTAGTATTCATATTTTAATTCATAATTAGAAATTATCCACATCACTTGCACGTATTTGGCGAAATTCTACTCATGTGTTACCACCAACCAGCAGTACAATAAACTCTAAACCTCAAGACGAGAGGTGCTCTTTTTCCAACAGTGGGAATATTACACGTTGTTATATATATATAGGAAAGTATTCCAATGTTAATCCACAATAATATCTATTAGCAGTCATTTTTTTATTTGAATCAACCAGTGTTTTAATTGTGTGCATAAACATATTTGATTCGTATTTATTGACAACGCATTAATAAAAGTATAGGCGCATGCTGTGAGGTCAGACGCCAACGTGCTTGCAACAGTACCTATTCGATATATGGCGCATAGGTATATAGTACAAGTTGATAAAAATATCTATTAAAACAGTTGACGGATGTAAGAGATGATAAATATTTCTTACGATACAAATTATTGGCCTTGGGGACCATTCATCATGAGGTTTACCTTTTGCTAGTCTACCAACCTATTTTAAATAAAATAAAAAAATACTAACACGATTTAAAATAGATAAGCAACATATAACTGGACTAAACCGGCGCCGTGCTCCGTCTCACTCACGCTTTCATTACAAGAGACTCGAGTGTGAAATTATCACAATTTAGCCGGTCATTAGCGTGGTCGCACGGGAGAGATATCCCGACTGGGTATAAATCTGAATTTAATGACCACCGTTTCTGATATTTCCAAACAATGTTTCGGAACACGTCTGACTACGTGCTCCCATGTTGACCGTTCCTTGCTACTTCCTGAAAGGGATTCCAGGACAAACTTTTTGGTATAATACAGTTTCACAAATATCCTTGCTATAATTCATGCAGTTAGAACTAGTAGCGTTGGAAACACTGACGTCATCAATACTCGACAACATTAATGGACTTATCACCTAATTACCGCTTTGAATTCATATATTATTACTAAGAATTATAAAGTTGATACATTTTAATAATATACTTTATTAATAATTTTCAAAACTGTATAATACAAAATTCTACCCTAATCACTATGAATAAGTAAGTGTAGTCTACTTGACGTAATTGACAACTAAGGTCAGGAGTAGAATGTTAGCTGTCGCTATTGACAGCTGACCTTTACAGGCAACTATATAATTATAGTTTTAAGAGCGTTATTTACGTCAAATTCAATAAAGTGTATGTCATTTTAAAATATTAATCTAAGCCAAAGGTCTTTCTAGCATGTTTGAAAGTACGTTGATAGTTTTTATTCAATTTTGCACTTTAAGTTTCTTACGTAAGGTTTAATATGATTCTATCAAAATATGTTAACTTTAGCAAACGTTATCCACGTCATCATCACCATCATTTCAGTTGGAAAACGTCCACTGGGCTCGTCGCCTCGACCTCGTTACTTCTTGCGACACAAACCGCGGTCCAAATGTTGACACATATATGTGTGACATAGAAATACAAAAACCAATATGCCATAATAATGTGTTGAGAAATCTGTGTGGTCTCTTATATATAAATTCTCTCGTGTTTGTTTATTTTTATACATTATATCCATACATGCACTTCTACATGCAAAAATATACGTACACACACAAAATAACAAAGTATCCAAATAAAACTAGATATGTAATAGACACTAAACATGACTTAACTAAATAGAAGTAAATATGAAATTATTACTATTTCTATTTTCCTCTTTAAACTATATCTGCAATCTAAAGGAAAATCCACTCGAAACCGCTTCGAACTTTATCATTCGAGTCCGTAAAACCATATTTTTCATTTCGTCCTTTTTGTTTCGCTGTATTTGTAACGATCATCCCAGTTACGAGTTTTTATCCGAGCAAATCCGTACAAATGGATCAGCATCCTTAATAAACATAAAAATTCATCGAAACAAAGCTCGTCCCGATAAATTGTGAATTATTTTAACTTAAAATTTTAATACTTGCAAATTACTCTTTCGTCATTGTTACCGCTTTAAATGTCTATTACCAAATCCCTTGAAAAGACTTTTTTTGTGTAGGATTGTATATCTCTAAATAACAATATTTTCCTTTTCCTTTTCCTTTTTACTTAGATTTCTTCGTCTGTCACTTTTTTTAAAGCAGATCCCCGTGTCAAATTGTAATTTATTTTTTATTAATCAAATTGTTAAATTATTTTATTCTGTTGCAATAATATTACATAAATCATTCTTAAAAGGTAATTCATAAGTGAATTTAAGTGATCGTGTTTTAATATATCGCTTAAAATTATTAAATTGTATTTTTAATGATTAGAACATTTAAAAAAAACTTAACAAAATAAATTAAAAATTACAACCTCCATCTTGTTAATTAACAAAATAAAAAACGTATTCACGATACTTGATTATATAGTCACTTAACGAGTCAACGCTTTAAAATAATAAAATATTTTATATTCTAAAAAATGTTTGAAAAATTACCAAGTTTATAGCAGAAGTTATCAATCGTATAAATTCAACATAAATATTAAACAAACATCCGAAATCACAATCAAAAACAACATTTATTAAATTCAAAACAATACGCACACAGTAAGAACAGATAATTGATTCATAATTTCAGTACATAATATTGGTGTTAAAGTTTTTACCCGAACTATACTAAAAATTAACTTGAAAATAAATTCAAAATTGTATTGCAACTTTTAATTACTTAAATTCATTAGAAGTTTAGTTTACAAAATCCACAACAATTATTAAATAAAACATGTATATGAAATATAAAAAATAAATAAAATGACATGTGGCTGCCCAATCCACACAAGTGATGAACACGTGATGAAGTCAAGCGGTGGAGTAAGCGTGTGTAGCATGTTTTTGTGTTACAGGGGGTGCGGGAAGACAGCGCGCGTAGGCGGATAAAGGTAGCGTGTTTTGTGCGTGCCCTAGGCTGTTCTGTTCACTGTCTGTCTGTTCGCGCGAAGTGAGATAGTTCCACGTCGAATCTATAGGAGCCTTGCTTAATTTATTTTGATTTCTAACTCGTTCTTTTGTTTTATTTTGAAGGCCATTTCACCACCTTTATATATTTTGTATCGAATATTCTTCTGCTATTTTTGAAATTAATTAAGCCGAGTTATATTTGATACAATTAATTGTGTGCTATTTTGTTACGAAAATATATATGAATTTCGAGAGAGTAACTGATTATATAAAATTATGAAGTGACGTTTTTTGTCGTCGTTTTAAATGAACAATAATGTAATTTGTATAATGATCTAACGCTTTACGTTGACGACTACACTTTTATGATAATGGACAGAACCGGATTCAATTTAAACGACATTAATAAAATTAATTATCCGCGTTAAAGCGCTTGAAATAAAGTTTGTGGTGAAATTCGCCGTTTTTATTATTTATATTTTTGTTGTTTGGATTTTTACTGTTTTATTGTCATAGTTTTTTTTATAGATGTACATAAATGTACGACTAACTATGGTTTTATCATAAGCGATTAAAGTGTTCCAATTTATACATCGAATATAAATTACGAATCACTTAATATTGAATTTCAATTTAGTTTCAATAGTAAAATTGTTCTTTCATACTGTTAAATAAAATGGAGCACTGTATCCGGTAAATGTTTATCGATTTTATTCGTTAAAAATTGGTTTATGTGATTGTTGAGGAGCATTCGTCTCCACTTACGTAGATTCGACATTGAACAATAAACGGCTCACTCTGCACTTAGTTATCGTCGTGCTGTAAGAGATATTTTATTTTTCGTATTCATTTCGAAACGTAATTAGTGTATTATTGTTATTTTGTCGTTGATTTATTCAAATGGCGTTGATTTATGTATAAAGCCCAATGCTAAAAAGCCCGATACCTGCCGCTAGATTAGTTAGTTGTTTGAGGATAAACGTATTGGGTACCGCGCTTTATTAAGACAGACAAACGCTCCGATATCGTTAAAAAAATTAAAAAATATATATAATTTCACGTTTTTTGAGTATTCGAGGTTTCCGTAGTATAACATCATAATGTCGTACCTAAGTTCGCCCCTGCCGACTCCCTTTAACTGTGCGTATTTAAAATTTCCTACGGAACCCTCTGCGTTTGAAGAGTCACAATTTAGTGTAATGTGCTAATTATGTGTTGGTCTGGATTTGAATTATGTTCGTTGTTTCATTTTAACTAAACCTGTGTGTTATATGTGTTTTATAGAAGCTGTTGTTTTGTGTATGATAACGGTGAAGCGCGGGGTCGCGTGTCGGGGCGGCGGTGAGGGCACTGCATACATGGCGTTGGTGTTGATCAACGGAAATATTTTTAATATTCGAAATAGATAGATTATATACTGTGTCACTTTTATATTTTAAAACCCCATTTTTTTCAAAACTGTTATCGCGATAATATCATCGATTGCCAACGCCTTGTTACAATTTATATTTTTCTTATCATGGAGTCATGGTTTGCTATTTGCAAATGATATTAAAAAAAATCATATATAATAACGCCTGAAATCTTAACACAATGTTCGTATTTATTCTATTGGCGTGAACGTAAAGAGTAATTGCAATGCCGACTTATATCCAATTCAATGGCCTTCCGATGAACTGTGTCGCAAATTATATATGGTTTTGAATCCTATTATAATTCTTTAAATAATTATTAGATAATTAAATTAAAGTATTTTTGTATATATACGAAACCATGACTTCGATATTATGTCCGTCACTCGCACCCGTCACCGTCGCACATCGAATTCCTGGGGTATATTAGCACGGTATATTTAAAGTCCGCCGCTCCACGCACCACCGCTGGGCTTTTGTGGTGTGGCTCAGTGTCACTGTAGTGTGCACGGTACCTCAACTAATACAACATTCTCCTCGCAGATCGGAAGCTGTTCGTTGGCATGCTCAGCAAACAACAAACTGAGGAGGATGTGCGTCAGTTGTTCACGCCGTACGGTACAATAGAAGAGTGTTCGATACTTCGTGGCCCTGACGGTTCGAGTAAAGGTAAGCCCTTATAATATTGCATTGAATATAACAAGGGATGATGTTAACCTTTTTGTTTCAAAAAAGTACGTTCGTACAAAAATTTTGAACAATGTTTGATAATATAAGTCACAGTAACAATCGACGTGGTAACAAAATTAATTTAAATTTAATAAAATCACATAACTTGAATCAACACAAAATAATATTCTATTCACTTATAAAACTCATAAAGTAATTTACAGACCTTATCAATTGTTTCAACAGCTCGAAGACAATGAATAATAAATCCACCGTAAAACGGATGCTTGATGTATTTTTTTTTACCAGAAATTTGCATATTGAAAAGAAATATTCTCACGTACGCAAAGCAATCAGACGTAAGAAGTTGATACGATAAATTTCTCTTCCACGCCAATTCTGTTGTCCTCGTACATACGGGAGCTCGTGAAAATTGAAAACCCAATTTACTTTGACATAAAATTGAAAGCGTACCTAATAAAGACATTAGGTCAATATAAATAAGTCATATCATGACAAAGACGGGAATCAGCGAGACGTAATTTTAATGTGTTGCTTTATTTTACTTCAAACAAACCGTAAAATTTCACATAACAATGTATATAATATAGAAACTAGTATAATATATATATATATTATTGATGGCCGACGAAGCCGAGATGGCCCAGTGGTAAGAACGCGTGAATCGTAACAGATGATCGTAGATTCAAACCCGGGCAAGCACCACTGAATTTTCATGTGCTTAATTTGGGATAATAATTCATCTCGTGCTTTACGGTGAAGGAAAACATCGTGAGGAAACCTGCATGTGTCTAATTTCACTGAAATTCTGCCACATGTGTAATCCACCAACCCGCACTGGAGCAGCGTGGTGGAATAAGCTCCAAACCTTCTCCTCAAAAAAGGGAGAGAAGGCCTTTAGCCCAGCAGTGGTACATTCACAGGCTGTTACGAATATATTATAATCTTCTTTTTCTTCTTCTTCCTGCCCTTATTCCACTACGTGGGGTCAGCACGACGTGTTTTTTTCCTTCCACTTCTCTCTGTCACTCGTCATCTCAGCACTTACGCCTTTCATACACATATCCTTTCTTACGCAATCCATCCACATTTTCTTCGGCCTCCCCCGTCCCCTATATCCATCAACATTCATACTCATCACCCTTTTGGTAACATGCCTTTCATCCCTTCTCATCACATGCCCATACCAAGCATATATATATTATAATAACCCACAAAATTATAGAATGGTTTGAATACAATCTTTAACGTGTTTCAATTCATATTTTCTTAGATTTCATTATATACTCGTGTGTTTTATTTATTTTGATTCGGTGCAGTATTATTTCCTCTTTTATTTATCTCTATTACTAATTATATTCTCAGCTACTGTCTTCTTTTCACGCATATTCATCATTACAAGTTAATATAATGAATAATTATAAGTTAATATATATATATATATATATATATATATATATATATATATATATATATATATATATACATTCTAATATATTAATTATTTCTAATCATATCGAAAATATTATGTATTAAGGGCGTTTAGCGTCACCGTTATCGATAAAAGATCATGAAGTTATTTAATTCTTATTTTATATAGTTATATTATTTCAAAATGTTCTATATTTGTTCAAATATGTATAAACAATCGTCAAAAATATAAAATACTTCAGATAACCAGAATTATAACATTAATACTAATAATACAGTAGAATGCTTGACTTAAAATTTCTACATAAAACTATAAATAATTAAATCTTGCAATAATTTTTGATATTGAGTGTAGAGCTTCACGCACTACATCAATTCGTAGCGAAAGCTACAATCGGTTATCCTGCCGTAGCCGAGTGCTACAGCATGTAGCCGTATGTTTCGACTGTATTTCGGGTACGTAATGTATCAAAATTAATTGAAGCTATTTTTTAAGGTTATTGGAAAATTCTACTTTGTTTAAAAAACTAGAAATTACATTTAAAAAATTTAATTACTCGTATGCAATGTAGCAAACATTTGAATTTGCATTGTAAACAGTATCAAAAAATATAATTAAATGCAAATAAAAAATAAATTAGGGAAGGAAAACTAAACAAATGTTTTTAATTATATTTTTACCAAATATTTAAATTAGTTTCATAAATTATTTTCAACAAATTTTATTATTACAAATTACGTATTTACATAATAACAAAAGCGTTAACAATTTACAACAACAATTCAAAGCTCAAGCGGCGTGTTAAGCAACGACATTAAATTCGACTGTCGCCAACAATTACCTAAGTTGACTAGCACGCAAATGTGTACTACTAATTCAAATTGAAACAGGCGCGACCACGTAATACGTCATAGCTACATAGCGACAGCCCGTCTCGGCGTTACGCAACTTTAATTTCATTTTGTTCTCGCTTGAATTTCGTCGGATTTTAATTGAGTTTGAGCTCGTAAACTCGGCTAGCGCTGCGTGGTTTGTTAGTTGCCTAAGCGACGCTGTCTTTATGTACATTACGCTTTTTATACCCGCCTATATAAATGCCTACTTCGTCATTATTGAACGATAAAGTTATTAACATGGAAGCAATTGTACAACAGATGTAGGACGAAATTGTTAATTCTCTTTAATTACGTACGGCGCCGCGGTGCGATAAACTCATTTTTTATGAGACCCTCAACGTTATCGCTGTCGACGTTTTAATTATAAATTAAGTGGAATTTCAGCCTCGCTTTCAGTCTTTGACACTTGAAGATGTGAAAAAAGTAAACGTTCTAAGGCTACTTTACTATTATGCCTACGAGTCTTCTCGCGTCGAAGTTTTTCATTTAATCCACATTTAATTACAATTTTCCGACTTATACGTAGAAGTTTTTAATAAGTTAAAGTGGTTTTGCTTTAAAATGATGTTTTAAATTGTATCATTGGTATTCAGAATTCTCTTTATTCTTTTTCATACATTTTTAAGTTAATTATCTTTAAGCGCGATGAGACTTATAATTAAAATGAGACAATAAAAAAATAGCAAAATATTTATCTGACATTAGAAACTTATAAAAATATTCAAAAGTACTTTAAACAAAAATATATACATACAAGAAGATTTAAGAAATAATTTAAAGAACATTTCCTTTTCATATTTGCAAAAAAAGCGTTGGTATTTTTGTTTAATACATAATGTAGTACAAAAGTGTATCATTTCATGTGTCGTATTAATACACTGCATCTATCAGAAACTCTGTAACAGCCAAATACTTTTATACTTAGTACTTAAGCGTAACATAAATCGCGGTATTTCAGCAGAAGACATAATTCCTCCGAACCGAGCCACAAAGTACCCGCGTATTTTACCTATACAATTAAAGGGGAACGAAATCACTTTCGCCGGTAACAGAACCCAGTAACGGTCAATAAAAGTCTCTTTAATCTTCTATTCTGGCGTTATCACTACGACTCACCGCGAATGATCGTACTTGTTTTATTCTAGAATTTTCTAAATGTCGAAATTTCTTGAATAAAGAGGTTTATTCAGGACAATATTTTCATTATCAAGAACCTACGATTCGATATAATAACACAAAATTTGTATTTGCACCAACCCGCATTGGAGCAGCGTGGTGGAATAAGCTCCAAACCTTCTCCTCAAATGGGAGAGGAGGCCTTTAGCCCAGCAGCAGATTTTCACAGGCTGTTACGGTTACGGTACTATGATGATTAGAAGGATTTCAAAATGACTTGGTTAATATTTCTTACAGACTAATGTATATGAATGCTAGTGACCAATTATCATCAGGATCAAAAATAAATACATTTTAGGATATAAAATATTTTTCTTACTTAAAGAGATGGTTTTTTTTTAATTCTATAATATTTTAAATATGATTATTTCAATCACACCGAAGACACTATTCATACATTTCGTGTATAACCTTTATTTTCCAAAAATACTGAAATCCGTAGCAACATTCATCCACGTTAGTCTTGTTATCGTTTCGTCCAACCGTAATAAGGGTGCAGGTCACGGCGTATAACCATCGTAAAATTGCCGCAAACTCGCTCTCTTTACAGCCCTAGTAACGGCTAAGTCGTAAAATATCGCCAATTTACTTCACACTTAGCGACGACTCACGAGGTCGCCTGACGTATTGTCTGAACCTCTAAAATAACGTATGATAATGGCTGGAGCAAACGGCTTTCGAACGTGGTTGAGGATTCTCAGGGATTAGATTATGTATTATCGTTTCAAGGAAAGATTATAACAAAAGGTGTAAAAATGTTTGTCAATTATTGGTAAATAATTTAAGAAAAATAAAAATTTATTTAAATTGAAATGTCAATGACCTTTTATTTAGTAACTTAAGGTACTATCTATTCGAATTGAAGAAGGTTAAAGAACAAAGCCTAGATTTATTCTTGAATAAAATCTGTTTATTTATAAACTTTACTGTTTATATTTCTAACTTCAATATATCTTGTAAAGTTACAAAATAACTTCACTGACATTCAAAACGAATTTTTTTCGCGAACGCATAACAAATAACACTAATTCAAGATCTCGTAGTTTATTTATCTTTATTTCTTATGTGGTTAGGCTATATACATATATCAAAATGCTTATATAAAAATAGCGGGTTACTTTATTAAAAATGAAATATGCAATTAAAAAAATGCTAATTGTATATTAATTATTTTGATTTAAATACACATATTTATGAACTAGGTTAATATAATAGTAACTGACATATTTATAAAGTCGAAATTAAAATATTCAATAATGATTCCGGCCATGGCGGCTAATCTCAAGGGAGACTAGCCAACTTACCGTAACAGCCTGTGAATGTCCCACTGCTGGGCTAAAGGCCAAACACAAACTCCAAACCTTTGAAGAAGGTTTGGAGCTTACTTAACCACGCTGCTCCAATGCAGGTTGGTGGAATACACATGTGGCAGAATTTCAATGAAATTAGACACATGCAGGTTTCCTCAGGATATTTTTCTTCACCGTAAAGCACGAGATGAATTATAATATCAAATTAAGCACATGAAAATTCAGTGGTGCTTGTCCGGGCTTGAACCCACGATAATCGGATAAGATTCAGGCGTTCTTACCACTGGGCCATCTCGGTTCTTTAGCTAGCCAACTACGCAGGACATATAGCACAATTATACACACACAGGTGAACAATCTTTTCCTTAACTCTCATAATCCGAGGGGATGGCAAATTTGACACAACCGGGTAGAATTTAGGTGCAGGATCAATGGCTTTACGTGCTTTCCGACGCACGGGAGTGTACACAATTCCAACTTCAAGTCTCCTACTGTGATTTTAAAGGAAACCCTATGAACTTTTGATCAGCCCACCTAGAATATTCGGGTCTTTGGCCCTAAGCCAGTGGACAAACGGGATAGTCGTTTCACTATAAACTTAATACTGCGTAACATATTTACGCATTTTTTGCATGTTCGTTTACATACCAAGTTTAATATGTATCGTATTACGTTACAAAACATGTATATTATCACAACATTATAAAGACATGTTTGAAAAAGAAACGCTTATATCATTCAATTTAAAATAAAAAGGCTACATTGAAACAGAACTCTAATTTAATCAGGGCAATTCCGGAACAGAAATCACAAAATTGCTACATAATACAAATTACGCTCGACTTCCAACCCCATTCCATATCTCGATACGGATATCTTAACACTCGATTCTAAACAAATGGCATTCGAATTTGTAACGCCGTATGGACCCGTATCAGAGCGTCAGTTGAAAAACTCCGCGATCTTGATATTCCACACAACATAATCGTTGGAAGGCAATGCCTACATTTTATTATTGTCCTTTGTAAGGGATACGTAACAATGAACAGGGTTACAGTGAAATTTATTTAGACTACGTTTCGGACATATGTTCGTTCCGGATAATTATATGGAATTAATTAATTATAAATTCAAAAGTATTACTTATAACTTTTTTTGTTGTTATTGTCTGATTATTTAAAAATAGCCTGTATTGGAGCAGCGAAGTGAAATAAGATTAAGAGTAGAGGGGTTCTGCCCAACAAAGAGCCAATTATAATTACGGACATTTGACATGTTGTTACTAAAAAAAGGATATCTGTATGTATTTAGACACTCAAGATTAATAAGAAAACAAATATTTACCATTATTTTTAATCAGCTGTTTAAACAATACACGAACGATATAAAATGAATAAACACCAATAAAGTATGTATTATGCAATCACATATAATTTTGTTTACCTTATTCATCGACTGGTTATATAAAATAAATTTATATGAAAATTAATAAAAAAATCATGTTTTATCTCAAGTGCCGTATGTCACATGTAAAACTGAAAAGCCGAATATGTGGAGTGGTGAAATTGAATTCTCATTGGTCGGGACAAGGGCCCACGATCGTGACGCAGTGATTCGCGATATTTTATTGCCTGCGCACCTTATCTACTCCGGGTCCATATTTCGAGAGCTGACGTGATTCTAAGAGGTTTCGAACCTTTATAAATAATACAGTAACATTGAGTGTCGACCTTAAAATTGCAATTTTCACAACAGTTTCCTTATAGGACTAGTTGATTGGATGGCCATTTCAAACAAACAGGTTTATAAGAAATTGTTGGCTTATTTTGCTTTAATCACAAATAATGAGAATTAACAATTACCCTTAATGTATCTTTGACATAATCGCAGGAGATCGACGAAATTATATTATAATTTGAAATCGAGTTTGTTTTAGTAATGTTAGAGAGGAACTGTATGAATAAAATGATAATGAATAAAGTAAGGTGATTTGATTTTGATCTTATTTGAATGAAAAAAACAAGGCGGGTTATTCAATTCGAGTTAATAAAATTATATAATAAACTTATTTTTGTTTGAAGTTGAAATCTTTTTTTGTCGATTTCTATTCAGATTTTAAAATTTAATCACATATAATGCCGGCTTAGTAGGTTATAATCCAATTTTTATTATGTACGAGTATAATCCGAATAAAATTAATATATTTTAATTTTCATATATTTAGATAATTTCAGAAGTGATCTAGTATTAATTTTAAATTACTGGATCGTATCGTTTATTGATTTATTTTAATCACATGGCAAGCTTTTTGCCTTGTAAACCGCCTCTAACAAAGTAACCTCAAAGTCGGCCGCTCATTACGCGGCAATTCCGTAGCTGTCAGAGGCGTCCGCTGACTTCACGTCGACGTGGCGCCCACGTAACGTCAACGCCGGCGTTCGCCGCAAATCAACCGCGCACCGGCGTTCCCGGCGTTCCTGGCATACAATTACAATGTGACATCAGAACGGCCTTTGCTGTGGTTTATGTATTGTATTTATAGGCTTTTTAGCTTCGTGTGAATGTCATTAGCACTAAATTTATTAAAAAGGCGTTTAAACGCGTCTATATCTATACTAATATTACAAAAGCGATAATAACTTTGTCTGTCTGTTACGCTTTCACGGCTGAACACTGAAGGACGTAGACTTTTTTTAACAACCCCTACCCGCAACACCAATATAACCCGCCCTTACCTGACATACAGGTGAAATATATAGTATATTTATATATATAATATCTTTATTACTTACTTATTAATAAGATACGTTACACCTTTAATAATTCTAAAGATAAAATCTTATACACAAGACATTGCAAATATTTCCATTCATATATTTTGATCAACTTAAAACTATAATAAAATCCATATATTCTAATATAAATAAAATATAAATCGTTAAAATATCGTCGAAAATATCTGACTCAGTCTAATGTACTGACTCATCAAGTAACGCTTTTTGCTACGTCACGCCACGAGTTAGCGTGATGACGTAACAGACCACGAGGCGATTCACTTATAAATCTTATTCAACAAGTTAAACTATTTTTATATGATAGTAACATTAAACTGTAACATGAATTTACTCCAGAAAAAATAACATGTTTTTATTACAACTTAAGTATTAATAATACAACTTTAATTTTAGCCTTACGTGTAAAATTCAGATGGTACGTAAAATAAAATAAAAAACAAAAGAAAAACAATCTTTTGCATTCTCACTACCTTCGAATCTACTATTATTATTCAGAAAACAAATCTGAAGGATAAATATATTACTCATCGCATTGTAAGTGTTAAAACATATACCATTAGAAACCCTTATTTGTAATCATTAAAATAAATGTATGAGAAATAAAAGATGTAAACAAAATTACCTCAAGTTCTACACCATATTGACACGTCGAATCACGCCAGCCTTTTGCCCGTCACGCCACACGTAATAGTAATGACGTAACGCCCTCAGGCGTTTCATGTGTAAATCAACAAGTTGTATTCATATGCGTGTTGCCTTTTATCAAACATCTGCTTTACTTTTGAAATATTGTGGACTAGAAAAGTACACATACAATTTTACTCTAAAATATTGACTAATATATGCCCATTAGTAAGCAGTAATATAAATATTATATAATTAATAAAATTTAATATTTTTGTAATTTGTTCCACAAAAAGGACTTTTGAACGGACGGCTTAATGGGCGCTGAGATGAGATGAGATTCTTATCTCATATCGTTAATGTGTAAACAAACTTGAGAACTAAAATGCTATGATCCATGTACCTGTACTTGCATTAGCTCACTCACCCTCCAATTGAAACATCAGTAGTAAGGAATGCTATTTGGCCATAGACATAGCATTACATATGCTATGAATATGCTATGACTGGGTGGTACCAAGCCATATGGGAAAAAGGCTTACCACCAAGTGAAACCACTTATTGAAGCACTTGATATCTGATATTGGTTTTCTAAAAACGGGGACTGCTCTTATGGGTTGTCACACACGTTGGCACAATGGCTCCGTCGCATTCTAGAAAAAAAAATCAGAGCATCAGACAATGCTGAAGCTAACAAACGAAATTAAATAATATTCCCTAATTCCGAAATATATATTAGCGGCAGTTGCTCTTGAAACCTTGGAATCATTTGCAAAATTAATTAAAGACATCATTCATTTCATTTTTAATTTTAACGCCCAAATAAGTTTTAATTTTTGGTATTGTACCAATACTACTTATTTGACATCAGTATAGTCATAAATCTTCATTCCCTGCAATTTATCGAAGAGTTCAAGTTCACTTTAATTCAAAGCCAATAACGAGCCTCGAATCTATCTTCATTAGATCGATATACTTTATTTACTTTAGAACAACTAATTTCAAGAAATCGTCCACGATTTCAACTCGTGAGTAACGGAAGAGTCGAGTTAGAGTTTTTGATAAGCGTTTTCGCTAATCGCAACCACAAGCTCATTATCAGCCCAATAGTAGTGGATAACGCGTCAACAAAAGCATTTCCAAAGACTATCAGGCTGGTGGTAAATCGTAAAAGGCCTATAAATGTCTCACTGCTGAACTAAGGCATCACACTTTTTGAGGATAAGGACTGGAGCTCATTTCCTGTTGCCGTTTTCCTTAAGCGTGAAGTCAATGTGAATAATAAATACAAATTAGGCACATGAAAATTCAGTGACGCTTCCCGGGTTTGAGCCCGTAATCATCGGTTAAGATTCACCTGTTCGAGCCATTGGTCTGTAAGATCCATCAAATCTTTTCTCTGCAGTTTATCATGCTGGGCCGTCCCCAAAACATAAAAGCCTAAAAACAATAATAGCTTATAACTTTTAAAATATCATTAATTCAAATAATAATAAAATTTTGTAATAATATAATTGGCAACAAATACAATTAATTCGACTTATTTACTAAAATATGCTGTATAATAATAATTTAACACAAGATCTCCTAAATCGTGAAAATATTTGTAAGACCTGTACAAATATTGTAGCGAACAGGGATCCTCCGCGATCTTTGTTTTTCAAGATTTAATCCTTAAATTAATGTTTTAGGATAAATATTTAATCAAAAAGTTGAAGTTCATAAATCAAAAGAATATTTGCTTATTGTAATGAGTTTTCAATATTATTTTTATAATTTACAAGAACTTTCTTATTGATATTATTTATAATATTCACTACTGTTTTCGAAGAGAACAACCAGACTTGATAAAAACCATCAAATATTTCATAATGTTTTTGATCTGTGTGTATATAAATTATTTTTTAGTAAATTATTTATTAATTCGTCATAAAATTTTAAATAATCTTTCATTTTAATTTTTATTTGTTATTATTTATTATTATATTCTGCTATGTATTTTTGATTGAATAATTTGTAAAGACTTTATTGGTCTATGTTGTTTTCTAATGTGATAAATATTTTTGTATATGTCAACTGTTTGTCTTCCTTGATTAAATAAATAAATAAATAAGTATTTTTGATGAAAGAGCCCGGAGGTTTGCTTTAACCCTATGTTTTTGCTAAATCTTTTTATTTAGTCATCAAAAATGCTTTTATAATATTATTTTTTATTAAAGGAAAATTTTGAACTTTTTTGTGATCATAAGCAACTAAACTAAGCGTAATGTTACACGAAATAACTAAAAAATAAGATCTTTTTCCATCACGTTGCCCTATTGGACTGTTGGTAGATGGATGTTAGCAGAATTTCATCCGTAACATCCAGGTTTCGTCACTATATTTTCCTGAACCAACGAGCACGAGATGAATTAAACAAATGATTGAGACACTCGTTTTAAGCACTGAGGTCTCTATTTGTAAAATAAAGCATATTATGTCCAGTATGTTCCAGCCTATCCCAAAGAGCTATAGCTCTTGTTACATTAAACTTTGCCCCGAGCGAGACAGTGCTCAACTATGTGGAAAAAAATATTTCACTGCTTTGTACTCCCGATTCTTTAGATATGAAAAACGTATTTAATTAAGTCTCATATTGTTGAAAATTCTACGATGAAATTAGTTAAACCTTTCTATTTTTTTCCCTCGAAAATACAACCAAATTGCTGGGCGAGTTTGTATGTAATATTCTTTCTTGTTTTTTTAGAAACGGAAATCGAATGAGTTTAACGTTTAAAAATATTCGAATAATTAAACGTAAACAAACAAAAGGAGTTTGCATTTTTTGATACGAACTATTTGAAATAAAGATATCATTTGGTACAAAAAACAATATAATGATAGACAAACCATACTAATATTATACGAGATTAACATTGTAACAAGTTGTTTACTTCGCCAAGTTCACGCAACTTTACATACTGAGTTTTTATGAGATACAAGTTGTAACGACAACGTAGTTAAAAATAAAATAGTTGGCAAAAACTCTTTACAAGCAAACGGTGCAAGAACTATAAAATATACAAAAACCTATAATAATGTAATAATAACCTGGGACATTATTCACACACGGCCATCTGATCCCAAACTAAGCAGAGCTTGTACTATGGAAACCAGACAACTGATATACTACATATACTACTTTTCTTTTGTAAATACATACTTATATACATATGTGTACACTCCCGTGCCTCGGAAAGCACGTAAAGCCGTTTGTCCTGCGCCTGAACTCTTTCCGGTCTTGTCGGATTGCCGTCCCATCGGATTATGAGAGTTAGGGAATAGACAGTGCACCTGTGTTTGCGCACACACTTGTGCACTATAATATCTCCTGTGTAGTTGGCTAATCTCTCTTGAGATTGACCGCCATAGCCGAAATCGGTCTGGAGGACATTATTATTATTATAACATGCTTATATAGATAATTACACCCAGACTCAGGACAAACAGACATGTTCATGCGTACAAATATCTGTCCTGGGTGGGCATCGAACCCACAACCTTCGGCGTGAAAGGCAAGTATCTACCAACCACGCCAAGCGGCTCGTCCTATGTATATAAGATTTGTATAAGACGATAATATAACATCTTAATATAAATTTCATCAGCATAAAAATCTATGCTTTATACGTTTATACACTCGCATTTGTTCAAATTGAATGGACATAGCTTTAAATAATATAATTATTATAATCTATTAGTTGTTGAAAGTTTGTATAGGAGTTCCATAATATTTTATTTTAACTTTTGCCAATCTAGGAGTTGTTTTTCTTTTGTTTTTTTTTAATTACATACATTGAATTCTGTCCTTATGGTAGGCAACTCAATGCTTGTGTTATAGGTAACAGCGCGACTGATATACATATAACATAATTATAAATAAATCGTTCGGGAATCGAACATGCAACTCCGAAACGAAGGGTTCTTGCTAACTTCTCCAACGGGTCAATCAAAAGTTTTAATGTGGATATAAATAAAGACATGGTGCACACGGTAATATAGTAATACAGTAAAAACCAATAGATCACTTAGCACGGCACTTATTGTAACAACGATATAGTTTTAAAGTTAAAAAATATCATGCTATCTCACTCTAATTGTATCTGTGCGACGTTGAGATGAGTATATATTACTATAATAAACTTCTGTTTAATCGTTACGCCGTTGAAGAGTCGGAGATAGCGAATCAAGATAGTCGTAAAGGTAATAACAACAACTCATCTTCACAACCGAGATCCACTAGAGACCCACCAGTAATGGGGGGCTTAATTACGTACTTAATAGAAAAACCCCCGTAAGGAACAATGGAACAGAGAATGAGCGAAGGTACATTGAGGTCGAATGACTGGACCGCGTATAAATTATATAAATACATTGTTTACATAATTAACTGATATAGGAAATATTAATTTAATAATTAAAATAATATATTAAATGAATTATTAAAAAACGTAGGCTTGTTTTTTTTTTTTTGAAATAAAATAATTCCAGTCGATGACGAATAAAATCTGATAAAACAATAAAACTATGCATTATTATATTTTATTAATATAACTGTATCATTCTGCCTGACGATTCTAGATGAAGTCATTTCTGTGTCGCAGACGCCGGAGCGATTTATTATCTGTCATTACCGTGGCAATATCGCGATAATGACGCGATCCCCGTGGAAACACAGGATTATTCAAACACCTCCATGTAATAAGCGAGCTGCTTACGGAAGGAACTGACGGTCCCATGATGAATGTAAGCACTGTCTTTTCAATAAACAGAACCTTATTATCATGGTGATTAAAAAGTATATTTATAATTGGAATGTCTCTCGAATTAATGAAATATCTATAAAAGGAATAAGGACTGCATTTTAATTAACTGGGCTTATATAAAGCGCAATTCATTAAATCGTCGCATATCACACGGTAATAAATAACGCGGACAGGCAGTGACAAATACCTTTATGACAAAACAAATATTGAACAAACGGTATTGAACTTATGAATTTTTTACTGAAGAGATTAATCAACTTTTTCATTAAATACAATTTTTCAAAATGTCCACGAACCGTAATACGTTTAGAAACGGTTTTGCTTACGATAAAACTTTAATGGTACAATGAATGTTAATTATACACTACGACCTTTAATTATAAAGCTTAAGTACAAACGTTTAATAGAAAACAAGCTAAGCAAACAACACAATCGAGTCTCAAGTGTTACGCGAGTGGCTATTAATTCAGCGCTGTGTGACGTCACCGTGACGTAGCATGAGAAGTATTTTGTAAGCCAAGTCATTCTGATGAGCCGATGAATTCAAATACCCGTATCGGTGCTAACCGATTACTTTGCTGAATCACTATTTGCAACGTATTTTCATTTGAGGTATTGATTTATTGATGGGTAAACATCTTGGTTGGCGTTCTATGGGGGAGGCTTTCGTCCAGCAGTGGACGGCAAAAGGCTGAATTCATTCATTCAATTCATTCATTCATTCAAACATCTTAGCGCTCGGTACACGGTAGGGGCTAAGTGAGACTTCGAATGTCAGACGAGTAAGCGTAAGATTTCGAGCGTCGGATGACGTCAGCGTAAGATTTCGAGCGTCAAATAACGTCAGCGTAAGATTTATTATTTAATTATTTTTTCTTACAGCGCCAATGTCTATGGACTGTGATGAATCTAAGTAAGTATTTAATAAAAAAAATGTATTTATGTCTGTTACCGTGTGTGCATTAAAGACTTTCGTATTGTCTATATTTACAAAGATTTCTGAATTAAGGCAACCAAATGTCCGTATTGAATGAAATTAAACATTTAATGTTAATGTAGCTAAACGCTAAAGTATCGACTATAACATATAAAAATTAATAAAAAAATTAATAATTTTCTTTATCGTAAAAAAATTTATGAAAATATAATATCAGTCACAGAATATATTGTCATAGCGTAACGTTATATTTTGAGTAAATTAATAACGTACAATGGACTTCCGAAGCCGCATATGCATTACACAACGCTTACATACATGTAAGCTTATTAATTTCGAAGTAATTATGAAATGTAAGCGATATTTTAACTATGATATATTTTTATTTATTTATTATAATGTTTCGTGTGATTGGTTTAAGAGTGTAGTTATTTACAAGAATCAAATGAGAATTTATATTATCGACAGTTCAGGTTGAGCTCATCGGGTCCCAGACTATGAAAAGGTTAAGGCAATTATTGTTTAAGAACACATTTTGTTTACGGCGTTATAGGTAATATACCTAAATAAGATTTTCTATATATGTTTTTTCATATTAGGGTAAATCCGTGCTATTTGCAATATTTATTAAGCCGAGATGGCCCAGTGGTAAGAACGAGTGAATCTTAACCGATGATCGTGGGTTCAAACCCGGGCAAGCACCACTGAATTTTCATGTGCTTAATTTGTGATTATAATTCATCTCGTGTTTTACGATGAATTCATGTGTATTCCACCAACCCGCATTGGAGCAGCGTGGTGGAATAAGCTCCAAACCTTCTCCTCAAAAAGAGGAGAGGAGGCCTATAGCCCAGCAGTGGGACTTTCACAGGCTGTTACAGTGCTATTTGCGAGCTAACCAAACAAAGTCAGAACATAATGAAATATCCCGACGACCATTTCGATCTAAATGATCGTTGACCGTTCGTTGACATTGTCAAAGAAAACAAAACGTTAAATCGTAACAGCACATCGATGCGAAACTCACCTTTCAAATGTCAAGAGATCAGTTCCGAATTTCAATAAGAAAACTAGCTGTAAGAGCACTATTAGCTGAAACATTTAAAGCCGTAAATTAATCCAAATAGAGTACTTCAAGGACCATTTGCAACAACGTCTTTTAGTGTCCCAAAGGTACGTTAGCCGTAGTTTACCTTCAATGAATAAATGAAAACAGGGGACATTCGCTTCCCCGGAGAGCATATAATCGTATGCTCGCTAGATAATGACTTGAATGAGACCGTAAGCTAAAGAGACTTTAAAGAGATAAATTTTCAAGGAACGTATGAAGATGAACATCTGCTATTGATTTCGTATTTTAACTGTGACTATGCATTTGACTACTTAGACTACTCTAGCAATTTATATATTTATTTTAAAACTTGCCGCACTTCGATATAAATTCAAAGTGAATATAATATAAATTTTAGGCTGAGATGACCCAGTGGCTAGACCGCGTAAAATTTAACCAAACATTGCTGGTTCAAATACGTGAAAGCTCAATTGAGTTTCTATATAGTCATATTCGACGGGCAAGGAAAGCATGGTAATGAAATGTATCGATTGAAATCTGTTACTCCCATAATTACCAACCCTCATTGTAACAGCGTGGTGGACTAAACTTCAAACTTTCTCCTCAAGACGAGGCAAAGCTTTTCCCCAGCGATGGGAAATTCACAGGCTGCTAATTTATTTAAATTTTTTGAAAATTTTCAATTAATTAACGCTCGATCAATATTTCAAAACTGTAACAAGGAAACTAAATTGTAATTTTGTGTAAACTTAATTATGACCAACATTTAATGTAACTTGCTATGAATCGGTCTCGAGGCCCCAGTTGATTACAGCACAGCCTTATAACTGGGGTGCAAAATGGCAGCTTCGTTCATTAACCGGCGACAGTGACGACAACGTGGTGAAATGATAACTCGTCATCCCGTCTACGTGAGAAGCGGTTAGCGTTTGATAGTTAAGAAAATTAATTATACGCGCAAAACTAAAATGCTTTGTATACTATATAAACATTTCTATATAAAGCTTTTTATAGCACTAGATATAGTGATCAAATTATCTGAATAATTAAAAATAAAATATTGCATAATCCTCACCAGTGTGATAAATAAGCGATGATGATGATGATATCTCATTAAGATTATTTAAAGACAATGCAGTTTGTTTTTCTCTTTCATTAAATTCCTTCTTTAGCCTTATCTTCAGTCACTTCGCTTTGTACATGTCCTACCCACAGTCTCTACATTTTTTTTCTATCAATTCGATAAGCATTTCAATGCGTATCATTGAATATAAAGTATAATTCATTCACTTACTTGCATGTATCGTACTAATTCAGAGACAGTGCAGTGTTTTTTTCTCCTCCATTCGCCTCTTTCTCTCGTCCTATTTTCACTTAATTCCTGTATATCCCATCCTAACCGCATTCTATACATTTATTATTCGGTTTTCTAACCAAATTATCATCCATTTTCATAGCCAATATTCTTCTTGTAATATAACATGTGTCATACATTTTTTTTAAATATTCATTTTTTTTACATATATTAAATGCAAAACAGAAATTTACTTAAGAAACATCATATTCAGTATAACCTTTCTTACTGACATTTGGGATAGTATTCACACTAAAACAGGTCTCTAGTGGCCTATATCCGCTTTACCCGAAAGGATACGTTGCCGTACCTTTGCTTAATGATTGACTTACAAATTCACTGAATTATGTTTTTTTTTACCTATCATTATCCATTTCATCTTAAATGTTACCAATTGAACCCTAAATAACAGTCTATAAACGTTTTTAGCATTTATAACATAATTATTCAATAAACAGTCTATAAACGTCTGAAATATTTATAGCATAATTATTCAATAAAAAAATGTTATGTCAAAAAATTTATTACTTTTTATCCCAAACTATTTTATATAATATTCATTACAAAGTAAATAAAACTTAGTTCATTCATTTATACAGAATATATTTTAGGCGTAACTTTCTTTACCGAATAAAAATGTTCCCAATAAAGCTTTACAAAGGAACTCATTATATAAATAGTAAGTAAATTTGTCCCTGAAGGCGGGAACTCGGGGCATCGTATCTTTTTAATCGTTCAATAAACTCCCCTGAAGTTTTCCCAAAAGGCTATTCCTAAACATGGAACGTATAATATTTATTTTAAAAAGAGTCATTAAAGAAAGACACGTCTGTTCATATTTAAAACTAGCTTATAGTCGCTCGCTTATCCTTGATGATATTAGTATTATATTAGTGGAATACTCATTTCTTTCACACTAAAAAAATATATCAAAATCGATCAAACAGTTTTGGATTGATGTGAGATGAGAAATAATAACACATTTTAAACAAAAAAAAAAAACTTTCATCAATTTTGTTATAGTAAATTTACCTGAAACAAACTCGCTACAAATTAATCGCAAATTGAAATTAGACTACACGTAAACTAAGCTGAATATTCCTTATTTAAATAAACTATAATTATGTAAGGGGAATATCACGTACAAAGCTTAGAACGTAGCGTAGTGGAAATTAATTAAGTTTAACCATAAAGCGACGTCAAATAAAAAGGAAAAATAGAGGCAAATGTTGGAATTTTAATAAAGCAGAGTCACGTAAACATTGATGGCTTGAAACAATCCGACGACCAGTGGCGTAGGAAAATAAAAGAGAACACGATTCGGTCCTATTTATTTGTTTTTATGTTCCAACTTGTCGGAAGCCGTCTTAAGTTTATATACCTCGAGGAAATAGTTTATTGAAAGGGATCATTGCTATATTTGAGCTCGGAACGATGATCGAACCTTCCATACAACGCCAATAACATTTGAACTTTCGTGAACAATATTATAACGAATAATATTGTATTATAAATTTAATAATAATAATCGTTTAGATTATGTCCCAAAAAATAAAAACATATTTTATATGTCACCTCAAAGTGATCTAGCATTATTCTCAGTCGTTTGATTTTATCACTTTTTTTGTGTACCATAAAACCTGGAAGACAAAAGATTTAGCAAAGTAGTACAACCGGTATATGCATGAAGTTACCTTTCCTTGATAACATTCCCTTTATGCATTGATTTACTGCCTTAATATTGGTTGTTAAAATATATTTTAAAGCTTATATAATATAAGACGATTATATAATATAAGTATACCTTGTTCACGCCGTTATCATTAAACAATCTTTATAAAATAGATTTGTTAATATTAATTCAACAAAAAATGTTTAATATATCCATTTACAAAAGAGCAGTCGAAATACTGAGCGTAGCTAAAATTCAGTCGTTAGAATATAATAGTCTCAACGTGCCTTAAATAATGAATACCCCAGGCATCCAAGCGAGCGTGACAAACGGGATAGAAGAGCCTGTTGGCTGTGGGCTGAAGAATCATTATGTTGCGGGACGCATCACTAATGATCTCTGACTGATGTCTTCGCTGACCCGTCGCACCCTACTGGTGTCACGTGTCACGTGACACGTCCGTGCTGCCAGAGCTGGTTAAATATGAATTTGCTACTTTATCATGAATCCAGGTTATCTTTTATGTCACTAGTTGGAAATTGATACTTTCACATTTTCTAATTAATAATGCAAACGAGTGGTTTTTAAAAACTTTTATGTTTTATATTCCATACAAGATTATGGAGATGATAAAAAAGCATGGAGTTAACATTTGTTTATTCCACGCAGGATTTATAGATAAATAATTAATGTATCTAATTAATTTCTGCCTTACAGAAAGTAACTACTCAATTTATTGTAGATTCTTTTCCAAGCGGATTCACTTCGCTTACAACAAACTAATAAAATTAAGAACAAAGGTACTTGTAAAAGCCGGCTTTAATAAAGTACGCTTCGAATTTTTTTTTAGACATTTTTATATTTTATTACTAAAAGGACGTTAGGTTATAATATGATTATTTTATGATTTTCATTTCTATAACTTCATTCCTCGGGACTCATACATAACACATTAGTGTTGAATCATATTGGAACACAAGAAGAACTGAAGACTGTATGTATTAAATTATCTTTATGTATTAAAATTGTAATTGTCCTTCTAAATTATTTAAGGAAGTTGATAAGCAAATGACCTAATAGCATTTTATCTTCGTCTATAGACATTTGGTTTGCAAGTGTATCAAACACTAGAAACACCATCAGTACGTGACCATGATTACTAAGATGTTATGTGACGGGCCCACTTACTCCTCATACTGGATCACAGCTAGACGTAGACAAGTAGACAAACAGTAAATTAAGTATGCGTTACTTTCTTATTTAACGACTTAATATTTTATAAGAGTACTAATATCTATGGGTTATCACTTCCTGATGAGACATATTTTTCCAGTATGGATTAAAAAAATATCTTTTTCAAAAATATAACAATGAAAGAATAAACACAGCTGTTTAAATATTGATACAACAAACAACATTAAAACAATTGCAGCTCCCCGAAGGCAAAGCTCAAATAAAACAAATTCCCAGCGCGTCATCAATGATACCATAATTTTAAAGCTCAGTACAAAATCACGTCCCAGTGCATCGAGTTGAGAGTAAAACGCTCTTAATTATCATATTGTTGTATAAAATTGTCATTAAAACGCAACAGAAGTCGATAATGTTCAACTTGGGCCGTTACAAAAACAGGCCTCTCGAGGAAGTGACGACTCATTCACACACCGCTAAAAACTCGCACCAGTACTTGCTCTAATTCAAACTTCCAAGGCCGCGAAACTTTTAACGACGTGCAAGTACGCTGTCAATTGTACGTGTATTTCTTTCTTTCATTTTGTTTTAACAAAGGTTATATTAAATTGTAAAAGAATACCAATAAACAATAAGCGTTTTTATTTCTGCAGCTGAGAGAGGTGTTAATGAATTTAAGGTTTTCTTTTTTTTATCCTCCATTTACACTTTTTTTATTTGGTAACTGAGAGGTTAATGAGCTTTAGCATTAAAAAAATTGTATATGTGTCGAAAAAAAAATGTTTATAACATGCTAATTCATACTATATCTTGTCCGCTCAATAATTATTATGTTCGAATTTCGAATGTCAAAAGCAAATAAAATATCTTCTTAATCATCATCTGTGTATTACTTTTGAATAAATTGTAAAACTACACAAATTGTATAATAGTTAAAGTAGGCTTTAATATTTTCATAATTCATTATATTTAAAAAAAACTGTTTTAATATAATCGATTGTTTTTTTTTTATATTTCTAGTAGTAACTCGCTCCATTCTTTGCGCGCGTGTGAATACAGCTTAATACTTTGTCAGGACAAAAAATATTAAGTTAGGTCACGTAGCTCACTAATTCGCTCCCGAGGCGGTTGAAATCATGTCAGGAATTCACTATATTCGGTCAGTGTAATTCTCTCACTTGTTTTGCATATTTATTAAAAAAATAATTAAATAATCATATCTTTCCGGTTTATTGATAGAATCTATTGACCTTTCAGTTCAGATATTACGTTATCTAAATACAAATTATGTAAAAGTATGTTAGTTTTGATGACGGGCAAATGACCACCTGATGTTGCCACCACTGCCCATGGACATTGGCGATGTAAGAAATATTAACCACTCCTTATATTGCCAATGCGTCACCAACCTTGGGTACTAAGATTTTAGGCCCCTTGTGCCTGTAGATACACTGGCTCTCTCGCCCTTCCAACCGGAATGTAACAATACTTGTAAAACTATTTAGTGCTAATATAGAAGTATGTGTTACCCAACTAGATGGTCTTGCACAAAGCCCTACCAAAAAGAAATATAATTAATTGAGAAAATAATGTAACGTCTATAAAAATATTTCAAAATCAAAATAATATCTTTTGAATTTATTTAAAAAATTTAATAATTAGTATTTTTCGAAGTATCGCTCATAATTTTAGATGAAATATTTGTTCGAATAGAACTAAATGTAGCAAGGAAATCTTTCATCCAAGATAAATGTGATTACGAGCTGAGTCAATGGTTATTCCACATCCCCTCATTCCGACTTTTGGCACGAAACCTAACAAGGAAACTTATCAGAAACAACATTGCATCGATCTGTTTACCTGTGATCGTGATTTATAACAACATTCACATGAAACACACGACCATATATAACAAGCGACGCTTATTTACGATTATACAATATCCACTTCTTTATACAAATGAAATTTTAAACAAAATATTTAATTAATTTAAATAATTCATTGGTATCCTATTGACCGATTTCGGTATAACCATTGGCCAGGATGATTCAAATATGAGATACAGGGCACAAAAATGTGCGCATGCGCAAGTGCTTTATTATTTTATTCAAGACAATAAAATATAAACGGACGTAAAGCTACCAGAGAAATACTAGTAAGATATTTAGTAAAATTCCTTTTCTACACTAATTAGTTATAAATCTATTTTTCATGAAAATTGAAAATATCACGTATATTATCTATATAATATTTGACCTCACAACATCCTAATTATTTATTGATATAAATAAATCTTACTAAATAAATAAACATATTAATAAATGAAAACACAATGCTAAATGAACAAATTCTATATATACCAAATGTACCAATAGTGTGACATCGAACTGTTACAATCAATTATAATTAGTTTTAGAGATAAGACAGAACGTAAACACACACACTCAAAAAGTTTCTTAACACCATACAGCTATCAAGTTCAGTAGGAATCGGTTATCCCATTAGGTCGGTAGCTCGCTTAAATCTGCCCTAACTTGACAGACATACTTGAAAGTTTTTACAAAGTGAATTTAGACTCGTAATCTCTTTCAAGTCGAGGTGTGTACTCAATCGTTACCTTAATGCCCCTCTCAACAATACCGAGTCGCTTTATAGAATGGAAATGTTACGAAGTTCGATGTATTGTCAAGTAATGTTCGCCTTTAAGACGATTATTACTAAACTTTCATACTTTGTAGGTAAAGAATACAGTTGCTACGCAATGGGGAAGAAATTATTTTATATTTATAGCGCTTACATCAGCTGTATCTGATACTGTTTTTCTTATATGAAGACAAACGAAATCTTTTAAGTAGCTGTAATTCCCTTTATCTTGCTTGAAGAAGTCTGTTTTTAATAAGTTTAATTGTAGATGAGAGCTTTTTAGGTTTGACCTAATTGATGTTTTATATATTCAGGATTCTTATGATTTAAATTTAGATAACCTTTTATCTTTAATTCTTGTAAACGGAATACATTTGAAATCTTTCCACTCTAATTATGCAAAATATCTCGATTTCTATGTTTTGTTTGACGGGTAATTAGCGTACAACGGGTAATTACATTCACAAAAGACAAAATATCTGGTGTCTATGAAAAATAATAAAAAAAAATTAAGACGTTGTGTGGTGATTATGTTGAACTCATTTAATGTATTTTTTTCGCTTTCTTCAGTTTTTAATCAGTCAATGCTGCTTTTTACTTTTATGTACAACCTCGATAATTAAGTCATCAATAGACAACGAGAATCGTAAAGCCTACAGTCGTAAAATTTCAACTTAAAATATTTACGCTTCAAACTAATTAAATGTAGAAAAGGGCTTAAGGTATCGCTTTCTTATGAGATTAAAAGGGTATTTGCTGAGATATTTTACGAATTTTAAATCTTATCTGTAATAATAATATCTAATTTTCAGTTTTTGTTAAATTTTTATTTTGCTTATGAAAATTTTTTTTTATTTTATTTCCTTATGCATATACGTTATGTATTATATTAATATTATGTTGTTTTAGGCAACATAATATTTACATACGTCTAATAGATAAAACTAAAGCTGCCGATCACGAGAGAGCTGGGTTAAAATTTCGAATCACGCCAGAAAAAAATAGTGAGCAAAATTTATAAGGCGATCATTATTATTATTATGAAATATTACTAAATAGTTTTTAAGTTAAAACAAAACTCTTTAAACAAAATTTTCATGAATAGTCCTTTTAATGTGATAATATTCTTGACATAAGCACATTTAAATTTACATTTCACATTGTTAAACTGACTCGCCCACCAACTAAATACCAATGCATTCACCATAAAAGATAAAATGACACGCGTAAATTTGAAACGTTGATTTAACAAACATGTTTCCCGCCACCGCGTGCCCGAGGCTTGTAAACGGTCATTTTCATCTCACATTATTGTGCAATAAAGAGTAAAACACTACACCGACAATTTTACATGTAAAATTTCGCTTCATTATTTTTAATGGCGTTCTCTGATTTACGAAACGACACCCCGCTTCAATGAAACACACGACACGGGACCGTTTCGGGGAAACGAGTACGCCGGAACGCGAATACGCCAAATAAAAACCGAGACATGACGCTTTATAAACAAAACTCAGTTTAAAAATATGGTCCGATGAGTCTCACGCATGGCGTGGTGAGCGAGCGCGCGGAATATTTTAATGTTCAGAGTTCCACCGGCATTCACGGACCGCTGGTCGTCTATGAGCGACGCCTAACTCCTTTCAAACGGCACACGAATGCCCGGCTTTATCCCAAGTCATCCTGACGAGTTCCCGCGTCCTTTGTACTCATGGCGTCCTCCGGTTTTTGTATTTTAATTTGTATACTATACAACTGTTATTTAAGCGCGAGAGGTTATTAGAGCCCCTAATAAGAAGAAACGGTCCTTTTCCTTTATAGCTTTAATTCTTTACACCCTGTATTTTCGGGCTCGGGAAGAAATTAAAAAATACGGGATTTAGAATGGTGGGACGACAAGGGTGATAATTATGAAGGGCCGCCCACCCTCGGCCAGAGATGAGCCGGTGAAAATATTTTTAATATAATATGGTGTTGCCAAGTTACGTATCAGACTTGATAATCGCTCGCAAGCCGCTCGAGTATCTTAATGAAGCGCGCCGGAAGAGGGATTATTACGTTTTTTGTCGAGAGCCCGCGTGAAATTAGGGAGGCTGCTACAAGACGGTTTGCCCGGACACGAAAAAGAAAAACAATCAAGGCTCGTTACGACAAACAACAAAGAGAATAACAGCAATAAAACTGGTCGACGGCTCAATCTCGCGCGATCGTTACTAAAGTTATGCGATCAGCGTCAATATCTCCGTTACGAATATCAATAAAACACATTAACTTAAAAAGGATATAATAATCATTTAAAATCTGCAACGGAAACGGTTTTTATTGCTTAAAAATTGCATTACTTGGAGAAAGAGTGTGGAGCAGTGTGACCACCCGTTAGCTGGTCGACTGCATGCGATTCTGAACCTTCAGTCTCACTAAAGTGGAGCAAATTAATGTAGGTGTTTAAGCAGATGGCTACCATTTCTCATCACAGATTGGGTACGATGCGAAGTTAGTGTTTTTGCTCTCGCGATTTTAGACTTTTTGGACCTGAAATAGAAAGTACATTAGCGTGTTTTTGACATATTTTAGACGTATCGCGAGGGTTGTATGAAATTTAAATTTGAGTTTCCGACGACCGAGCTGGTGGATCGTAATTAGAGGCTAATGAGAGCGAGGGTACACGTTGACTGTGAGAGACATTTCGGATGTATTTTGTTACGCACCGCCTTTAATATGGCACAAGGTTATTATAACTGTGATATTTTTTAACTTCAACAATGAACTTTCGATATAATAAAGAATGTATTAAATTTAAAAAATATATTGTAGACGTACTAATTGAAAAAAGAAAAGACGCCAAACAATTTTGAAATAAGAACATAAAATTTGATAAACGTATACTTTTCTAAATTTATTTTTCAAAAGCAGAGCATCTGATTTTGGTCATCTTCGCCCATAACAACTGGCCTTCTAAGAAATATAAGCGATTTACCGTCTATACGTATAACTAATGAATCTTAAATGTGTTCTTATAAATAAAAAAAATTGTTCTTATGAATATAATATTTAAAAAAAAATATGTATGGCTGTAGACATTCCACTGCAAGAGAAAGGTCTCCTCTCCATATACAAATACAAATATATTTGTTTTCTTTTCTATACCTACATAATTCTACTTACCTACAAAACTATTAGGTGCTATATAATATGTATAGTTTCCAAAGTATTTATATTATATTGCTTCACCCTTTTCGCTTTTCTTTCGGGCTCTGAACGAAAAACTTCTACCAATTAGGAACTTGCAGAACAATGTCGGAACTTCGAAAACGTTAGCCTTCCAAATAATTGTGACGTATTTATCACTTATACATTTACACCTTCGTGGAAGTTTTTTTTTTCTATTGACGACTACTCTAGTCGTGTACATTTGGTAGATCTGTATAAGTTACAGGAAAGAGCTTACAGTGACATTGAGATAATTATTAGTGTGGAAAGGAAAATATCAAACTGATTGTGCATTTAATTATTTAATTATTTCCATTAAAGTATCTATAAATAGTATATTTTTAAGTATATAAGGCGGCGGCATAGGTAGGCGGACGGGCAAAGAGGCCACATGATGGTAATAATTACGCCACCAACTTTGGGAACTAAGATGTTACATCCCTTTCGCTTGTAATTACTCTTTTTGCCTCAATTAATTAATCATCTGTCAATTACTCTGGATTAACCCTCAAACCGGAACGCAACAATACTAAATATTATTGTTTAGCGGTAGAATATCTGATAAGTGGGTGGTACCTACCCAGACGGGCTTGCACAAAGCCCTACCACCAAGTAATGAGATGTTTATTTCATGTATTCAGTCGAATTTAATGGTATTTTTGTGAAAGTTCTCATTAAGATGAAAATAAAACGCGTCATTAGACGACGATCGACACCGCAGAACAATTAGTAAACTAGCGCTAATGATGTTGTCGTTAATCGTTATAGGTGTTTTGAAGGATACAACAATTATTAAGAAAAGATGAATTTAATATAATTAAAAACATGTTTTATTATATAAATATATATTTATTCGATCCTTCTGCATGGTTTAAAATGTTTTATTTTTAATTGAATTTTTTTTTTAAGCGGTAGTCGTTTTTATACCACCATTAATCTTAATCGAAGATTGCTTATTCAGACCCGAGCAAGCACTTCCTGCTGTGTACGATTTTCATGATCTTAATTTATATTTATAATTCACTTCGTGCACGACGGTGAACGAGAACATCGTCAGAAAACCTGCATGCGTCGAATGAAAATGCCATATGTGTATTCAATAAGTCGCATTGGAGGAGCGTGGTGGAATAAGCTCCAAACCTTAACTCTAAAAAAGAGAGGCCGATCTAAGGAACATTATCTTACTTAAGTGCGTTAAGAGCAAAATAACACAATCGAATTTGTACGCAATGTATATGTAATATTTAAGTGCGAGAAAAGTTTTTAATATAATAATAAATAGACAAAAGCTTAATTAAATAAAGAATGGAAACATAGCACACGTACACTAAGGTAGTAAATAATTAAATCTTAATGTAACGTGTACGACAAGAATACAAACCCAAGCACGAATTCAAATACAATAGGCCTAGGGAGCGTCAATTTTGTTCAATTTCCGCGACATCTAGTCATCATACATCCATTGTACCTTTATACACACGTATAAATGAGTGCCACACGATTATAAGCTCTATATCTCGAGCGATAAGAGCTATGTAATGCCACATTGACCATCAGACGTGTCCACCACTAATCCATTAGCGATGCGACTCTTACAATGGTTGATGTGAATCCCCAAAACTGTCCTTTGTGTTTTATCATTGCGTCACGGGATTATAGATTACATAAGACACGAGGAAATGGATCTTATTATAACTGCAATGAGAATGAAAATGCTATGAAGATAATTTAGAACTTTTTTATTATTATTTATTTCCAGCGAGTTATTTTGTCGTTGGTAAAAAGGGGATTGAAAAAATCAACTGATTACTGCTCTATAAAATAATGTATGATTTAATCTATGAGATACTCGTATTGCGTTCAATGTAAACAAAGCAGTTTTTATATATTATATTTACCTTTTAAAGCTGTGTGGTTTCGGTAGAGAATTTCGATCCCAACCCATGGTTGTCGTGGGAACTGTAACGGAAAGTAACAGCCAGTATATTTGCCATTCCTCTTGAAGAGAAGGTGTAGAGTTTATTCCACCAAACTGGTCTAATGATGGATGATGGTTTTTTTATATTGTAGGTAGGCGAAAGGTCAGATGGGCCACCTGATCCTAAATGTTTACCAGCGCTTATAGACATTGGATATTTAACAATTCTTATATCACCAATACGACGCCAAACTTGGGAACTAAGATGTTATGTTCCTTTTTGCTATAGTAACACTGGCCAGATTTATTTGTTTTTGTTTAGTATTTGTTTTTTAATCTGTGAGATGGTACCTACCCAAACTGGCTTGCATACCAAGTAATCTGGTGGCTTGGGTTTGAACACGCAATCCTTGGTTCTAAGTATAGTACCACCTCAGTTCAATTTTTATCATACGTTTAAAAAAAAAAACAAATAAATAAAAAAAACAAAAACCAAACACAAGTAGCTATATTCCAAGAGTAATCAACTCCAAATATAGTCAGGCTCACGTACGAATCAGCGCGGAGAAGGCGGAATAAAGTTTTGATGTAAAAAGTTCTCTTTTCATACGCCGCTACGAAAACTTGTCGGATGCTGTATTGCGTGTCGGGAACTAGGTTATTGTATAGATACACGTATGTAGGGAACGCGTGAATATTGATTACGCTGTCTCTTTTACTCAGTTACGCGTAATGAAGAGAGACAGTGATGGATATATGCAACTTACACGCATAAAAATCAGATGACATATTCCACGTTTTCTTGTCGTATCAATGATTTTTTGGGTTCAGTAAATTTTCGATTAATTTTATATTTAATAGTATTAATATAATTGATAGACTGGTCAAATTTTGAGCATGTCACTAACATTACGACATAATCAGATATTTAATGAACGATTTTATATATTGAACCTATTACACTGTTTAATATAAAAAAAACCGAGATGATCTTTATACAGCAACCCAACTTTCTGAGAATCGGGACAACGTCGTGCTGATATTCCTATACTATTAAAAACTTTTGCTCTTATCTCATTTAGAGTTATTGATATATTTGAAAACTGTTTCCTTTCAAGATTAATGTACACAAAATGTTCCAACAATTCCGCCAATGTTGGCCTTTTTGCCCATTACCATGAAATTGGACATAATTTATTTATTTTGTCATGGATAAAGTGCTTATGCTATCCAAATTGTTGCAACTGGCCGCTAGGTGGCGCTCATATCAACCTATATACTATTCAACCGATCAGCATAATAATTGGTATATACACTACAGGACAACGTCTGACGGGCTTCGCTAGTATGATATATCTCCAATCTTATTGCATTGCATCCAATTCGGAGCTAGAACTTTGTCAATCAATGAAGCGAATCTGTATTGTAGGATATGTCCAGATCGAAGTCTAAAGGCCGTAATTGCATCAGATCTGTTCATCTTAACATCCTCAAACCAAATTTGAATAGATATACAAGATTACGTACTTAAAATGAGGGGTAATATATTGCGTGTGCGTTCTTTCTAATAAATGATACTGACCTTTTGAAATTATGTTCTTAATACTAATGAAGTGTATGAATATTTAATACACATTTTTGAGAATTATTTTCGCCACTTTGTCTCCCCAAATAAGCTAGTGATTAGAATAAAATTAAGATAGATAAATACAAGGATTTAAGGGGAAAGAAAATATAGAGAAATATAGAACAATTTAATGTTACGTATACAGACATTAGACTTGAGAAAAACATACATGTACAACTTCTATAAGATAATCAAAAAAGTTTCGTTAATGATCTAACCTACGCTTATATAAAAATATTTTCATAAAAGCCTAATAAAGTGCTGTATCTCAACGCCCGTAATTATGTTGCGAAGGTGCTCTGGAAAAACTTCTTATGAACTCTCTTTGTTTTGTTTCGTAAATAATAATCAACTTTACACGAGGGAGAACCGATATAGTCCAGTGGATAGAACACGAGAATCTTAGCAGAGCATCACACGTTCACAACCAGATCTGAGAACATTGTTAGGTATCCTTTCCACTTGTATACACAAAGCCTTATGCGTATTATTAAGGAAACGAGAATCAATTGCCCAGCAGTGGGAAGTTTAAAGGTTTGATTTAGTTTAAGGGGTGGTAGGGCTTTGTGAAAGCTCATCTGGGTAGGTACCACACACTTATCAGATATTCTACCGCAAAACTTAAAAGTACTTGGTATTGTTGTGTTTTATTATTCAACCGTTAATTTCACATTTTGATATTAATTTGATATTTATAACAATAAATTGATTTAATTTACTTGGTTTATAGCTAATTGACATGATAACCTCACAAATTATAATATTAAATTATGGAGACTCGACGTATTCCCCAAAGTTGACATGGTTATTTGTGTTACGCTTTGCAATGGTTACTATCAATAATAATATCAATCTGTACAGACGAGAACGGCTAGAAATTATTACATACATATTGCACATATATTATACTTGGTCGGATATTTTTTAAATAGCAACATTCGTAACCAACGAAGTAAAAATAACGCCAGAAGACATAGACTTATGTCTTCCACGCCCAAAGAAATATTACAAGATTGGAGTAAAATTAAAATTTGTGTGGTTCTCATGATATGCAGGCAAATCAAAGTAATAGAATATATACAACAATAGCACTGACAAAACGTCTAAGGAAATATGATTATTTGAAAAAAAAATGTTACCACACCATGACGAAATATTTTGTTGATTTGCAAATTGTGTTTTAATACTAATATATAGAGCTTACATTTAAATAATATTTTTTATTTATTTTATTTATTTTATTTAAGGACCACTAGTAGCTACTACATGTTTTAATGACAAATGTAAAACAATTAAGTGAAAATAGCTAACATGTGAAGCTTTTTAAAGTAGCCACAACAATTACAATATTTGTTTTAAAAATACATTAACACATAATTATAGCAACATGAGTAGAAAGATTAAAAAAAAAATAAGTCAAAATTGGTACAAATTAAAGACCATAAAAAATAAACATGCACTTAATAAAATTAAAATTAAAAACACAAATAGTTTGAATTGATATAGGTATATAAATGTAAATAAAAGTGAAAGGATATATATTCTCTCGTACGATTCTTTGGCAGGTGCGAAATATATGGTGAAGTTATTACGTTAGATATCCTTTGATTTATAGCCCCTGCATCTGTCATCCGTCATACATACCGCCGAATGTTTTCGCTCACAACATTATATTATTCATATATGTTTTCACACGAGCTATCGTGGATTATATTTGGTTAGACGGATTCTTTGGGGTTATTTTTAATTTAGTAGCATAATTTTTGTTTAATGAAGTCATATATAATGTAGGTTTTGTTTTATTTCGGGCTGTGTATTGCTGTTGGCACTAGTAGCCTCCACAGCGTCACCGAGATGGGCGGTAGGAATATAGGGCGTTATATCCAAGTTGTCGGAACAGAATTTTGCCGATATTTAAAAAAGGAAAACATATAGAGTTTCTAATATAAAGATAATAGAAAGACGTACGCATTCCTAAGATTTAGTAACATTATAGTTGATAGGTAACCTATAAATAAAAATTGTAATTTTTGCCTACATAATTGATAAAAAATCTTGTATGAATAAGCGTATTATAAAATAATACTTTGTATTGCTTTGGCGTCAAAGTGATTTATCTTTGATAACATTTTTAAGAAGGCACCACACAGGTGGCGTACATTACCATTTGTACTTAAAATAAAAATATATTGTAAATTTATTTACCAATAAGAAATTAAATTGAAATATCACAGTTAAATATAGTAATTTAAATTTATACTTTGGGATAAGTTCGAGTAAGCATTGAACAAATTTAAACTGAGGAATCCAGATGGTTTGGTGAACAACGTATTATCTTACCTGATTGCATCTGGTTCAATTACGGGCAAGCCCAATTGAGATTTTCATATTTATAATTCATTTACTCAACGTGGAATGGAAATCTTGATACGCATCTGTAAGATGAATATGTGATATGTGTATGTGTGTGAATTATGTGATAATCTATACAATTATTATACCTTCAACGTTTCGCAATAAGTAATATTACAAGTGATACAGATATCTCAAACATTGTTCAATGGCCACTTGAAATACTTGAGAAACTACATGTATTGGACGAACAGATGAAAACTTTGATAGTTTCCATCTGATTTGGTATCTTATTTGTATCAAAACCAATAAACTTGAGATGTTGCTTAATATAAACTGATTTCAAATTTAATATCATCTTATATGTATATTTATAGTTTCTTTGTTTGTTTGGGCGTAATCTCCCGAGTAATAATTACATGATAGAATCACATTTTTTCTGTAAATATTTTAGTGATTTAAAATTAAACAAGAAAATTTTACGTAAAAATATATAGAATAATCACACAATTTACTGTCTCTTTTACACATGACATTGGCAGAATATTTTGCGCACGATTAGCTTATATACACGGCAGAAAAGAAAAATATCATCACAGTATATACACATTACAGTATATCTCAAAAACGAATACAGCCTGTCGATCCTGGAACTAGAATTTATCGAAACGTGAAAGTTTTATAAAATTAGATGAACAGTTTTATCGAAAATCAGGAACAAACAAAATTACACGCTTAGTATGATTTAAATTTCCAATCTCAGATTTGAACTCATGACTTCAGAATCTGCGGCCTTAGAAGCTAGCCACTAGATCATAACCCATAAGTACAAATGACAACTCCGCATATAAACTCTAAAGATTAGCAATAAAATTATATTATACTTTCATATTTCTCAAAGAATATAATAAGAAAAATATTGAGGTAAGTAGGTACGTCGTAAGCCACTTTGAAGCCGTATGTATCCGGAGTAAGAGCTTATAATAAAAAACGGTCAAAGAAACCTCAACTTGATTTAAAAAGAATTTATCAAAGATACTCAATATATTATGTTAAAAATGACATTAATAACTTTACCGAATGAGGAAAAGCTATAATCTCAATATATGTAGATATCTTAGATTATATAAGGCTCCCCCTTGTATGTAGACCTTGCTTTAATACTAAAGCACAATAAAAATAATTGGTATTATACTGTAATAAATATTAATTTTATATTCTTTGACTGCATATAAATAATTTATACACTAATATTTTTAAAAAGCCGAGATGGCCTAGTGGTTAGAACGCGTGAATCTTAACCGATGATCGTGGGTTCAAACCCGGGCAAGCATCACTGAATTTTCATGTGCTTAATTTGTGTTTATAATTCATCTCGTGCCAACCCGCACTGAAGCAGCGTGGTGAAATAAGCTCCAAAACCTTCTCAAAAGGGAGAGGAGGCCTTAGCCCAGCAGTGGGACATAAACAGGCTGTTACTGTTACTGTAATATTTTATAAAAAAAAAAGAAACACAAATTTTTCTCACAAGACTTTTATTAGTACAATGAAAGAACTCTCTTTTGAATCTATTTATTTATGAAAATACTACAATGCTTACCCAATATTGTCATATCCCAATAAACAAAATCATTTTCCTCATCGAATCGTAAACATTCAATTTAAATCACAAACGAGTAACACTAGAAAATTAAACACGGTTAGCAACAAAACAAAACGCTAATAGAAAGCCGGGGTATTTAAGACCCGTTGAGGCTGAAAACCTTTACCGATGGCCCGAGGTACCCGCCGCAATGCCTTCTGAATACAAATGGGAAAATCTTAACCCTCAATCTGCTGGATGCATGCGCGAACGATAAAGTCTCACCTGAACATTGATTTTTTAAAAGGTACATTTTTCTATTCACCGCTTTCTTATTACGTTAGAAAATTTCGTATTTCACTCCAAACGCTCTCTTAAGCTCGCGTCTTAGAATTTCAACGCCGTTTTAAAAGAATCGTTGTTTCCTTTTGTTGTAACGTCTTATTTTAACATTATATTTTTACAGTATTATTTTGAAAGGAAAATGTTTTTCGATTTTAGTATACTTTTTATTGATTAAACATTGTAGAAAACGAAAATATTTACAACAAGAGAGTAACTTATAAAAAGGTTAATAGTCTCATATTTGCAAAACCTACACGATGTCACAAATAGGACGCTATTCAGCTTACGTTGTACCTAAAAGCCTACATCGTGCCACCAATTCAATGCCGATTTTCAGTTGAATATACACCTACGGTTTAAAAATATCAAACTTATAAAATGTGAATCTGTGTCTGAATGTTACCATATCAGAACTAAACTACTGAACCGATCGTAATTATATTTGACTTAGAGGTAGTCAGGGGCCATAATCTATATGGGAGGGGTGGCTGTAAGGGTAAAGCAAAAAGTAACAGCCAGTATATGGCAATATTACGTTGGTGTGGAACTTATTCCACCAGCCTGTATCACTAATGGTTACACATATTACCCTTCACTGTTGAACACGAAATGAGTTATAAGCACATAAAATGTAATTAGGTGCTTAACCGGATTTGTACCCGCGATATTCGGCTGAGATTCACGCGTTCTAACCACTCTGTCATCTCGGCTCATACGAGATTTATTAGATTATTATTTTTTATGGAAGAAGTCCAGGGAAACTTCTTGTAATAATAATAATATAGAAAAAAGCCTATTATCTGTCCACTTTCACAAACAAACATTACCGCAGATTTAATAATCAGTAGAACATAATTTTTTATTAGTTATAATAAATTTTCGTCTATTTTAAAACGTCTTAAATTCATTTATTTTAAACATTTAATTTAAAATTAAAGGTAAATAGCTTACGATCATTTAGCTTTACTTTAATTTATTGTTTCATGTAAATGACGTTGTGTCTTTTATAGGAAAAGATCTTTAAACATATCTCCTAGTATTATAAAAATAACGCGAAATATAATAATCCATTTCTCGTCGAACTTATAGCACAATTCAATGTGAATGTGAGAAGAATAAGCGCACATGACACGCAAAATACCTCTTAAAGATCTTACAAGTTTAAAGGGAACATTTAATAGACTCCTCTACGGTTTTTTTCCTTCACAACGGCCACGTATGCGGCACATGTCAGCGATCTGCTGCCGATCGAGATTTTATCTCAGACTTAATAAAATGATACTGAAACGGCACAAGGGATAAGCTAACGGCGTTGTTAGTTCCGTTTCTATCCTTACAGTTCCTGTGTTGCTTAAAGTATTTTATAAAATAGTATTAGTTTATATGATACAAACATATTTGTGTGAAATATTGTTTTTTTATAAAAATAACGTTAAAATTATAAGTCTCAATAATAATCAGTTTATATATCTTTATGTACATGACTGCCTCGTGACTATAAGGCCTCATATTCCGAGTTCCTGGAGTCTCAGTAGAAGCCCAGCGTGAAGAAATTGGTAGCGTGCGGTTATGTCAGATTGCTGTCCCATTAGATTATGAGAGAGAGGGAATGTACATCTGTGTCCTATCTTTTTCTAGTTCTAGTCCTAGTTATCTTATCTCTTTTAAGATTTGCCGCAGTGGTTGAAAACGATCAGGAGGTCTTAAAATATTTTTATTTTGTATACAGGTATGTGAGATAAAATTATTTGATAATAATAATAAAAATCTTTGTTGAAATATGTGCTGTACATACATTCAAATATTCCAATAAAAAAAGATCGAAATATATGAATTACCCAAAGGTAAACGCCGGTTTAAAAAAAAAACAAAAAAAAATTAGAAATACTGAAAAAAAACTCAATGTGTGTGTGTAGTGAATAAAACTCAGCGGGACGATATATTAAATGGGTACAGAGAATAAGTTACAAATCATATTCTTTAAATAGCAAATCTATCACTGTTTCACAAAGAAATGTGAGAAAAGCGGCGAAAGAAATATATATATATATTTTTTATTTTATATTTGAAAGAACCAAGAAGTAACCATTTAACTTTGAAGGTTTGTTATCGTATAAAGTAACAGTAACAGCCTGTTAATGTCCCACTGCTGGGCTAAGGCCTCCTCTCCCTTTTGAGGAGAAGGTTCAGAGCTTATTCTACCACGCTGCTCCAATGCGGGTTGGTAGAATACGCATGTGGCATAATTTCAATGAAATTAGACACATGCAGGTTTCCTCACGATGTTTTCCTTCACCGTAAAGCACGAAATGAATTATAATCACAAATTAAGCACATTTGAACCCATGATCATCGGTTAAGATTCACGCGTTCTAACCACTAGGCCATCTCGGCTTGTTTGTTATCGTATATACTAGTTGATTAACGATGTTAATCCGTCTGGTTTTCGGTGGAAGACTAATAGCTTTTTTTTGATTGAATGAATCAACCAACACCATCAACAATTCTAGTCAAGCTATTTAGTAACCTAGCAAACAGACCGCACCAAAATTGCTTCAAAACTGCTATTTTGCAGCTGACAAGCAGTTCTAATGCAGACACTAAATAATTTGTATGATGACGAGAAATCATTTCACCAGCAAAATCATTCTAAAGACGCTGGGCATTTGACCGAGCTCACATATGTCATATACACATTGTGACTTTAATATTTTAAATATAATCTCACTCAAACGGTTATGAATTATAATGGGTAAAGTAAATAAATTTTAAGATTTCAAAGCCTCAAAATTGTTTCAATTTATTGTTATTCCTTTGACATTAAAATAAATACTTATACTTTAATAATACTGAAATTAATCGTCTAATTGTTGTTCTCAAACCCAGGTAAGAGGCATTTATATTCAGTAAAATTTGTGTAAGCAAATTGATTCCATTTCAAATATTTTCTTTATCAATGATAAAATGTTTATAACTTTTACAATATGATGCATCTGTTTAACAGCTTTTTAAGGGCCACTGCTATAGGATAGGATAGAATATATTTGATGATAATTCCCGTGCTTGAAGGTGAAGGAAAACATCGTGAGGAAACCTGCATGTGTCTAACTTCACTGAAATTCTGCCACATGTGTACTCCACCAACCCGTATTAGAGCAGCGTGGAGGAATAAGCTCCAAACCTTCTCCTCAAAAAAAAAAAAAGAGAAAAGGCCTTAGTCAATGGGATAATCACAGGGTGTTACTATTAGGATAGGATAGAATATAGGCCTTCATAGCTTGCGCCACTTCGACCAGTCCTACTATTGTTATCTACAAGTCATTCTCGTCCAGGAGGTTCAATTATATAATTTTAATTATTAATACATTCAATAATAATTAAGACACTAATTTCACCAATCGATTGGTAAATATTGACTCAGTTTAACAAATATAATTTCACATCACATAATGATTTCCTGAACAGGGAATCCTGCGAAATAGTTCAATCAATTAAGACTGCTACCAGTTTGGACAAAGCAAACTTTCCTGATTAAAAATATTAAATAAAATGACAAGTCAATATCCTATAAATTGTAACTGTTAGTTAATTCTTTCATGAGAACAACTTAAGTATTATCAGAAACTTTAAATATACTATTATAGTTACTATTATACTACTATTTCAAATATAGATTCAATTATAGATATAAAATATAGATTTTAAAAATAATAAATACAATCGACTTAAAAGACTTTTATTAAAAACTGTCCAGCCGTTCGAGCGTGGTTAAGTTAACCCAAAAACAAAGGCAAACGCTCGCATATATTGTGTTAGTGTGATACGAATAACATTCCTATAAATTGCACCATACACCAAAGCGTTAACATGATCGTACGAGTTTGTCCCGATCTCTTTAGATCCCTGCTGCCCAAATTCTGGCGAACCGCCGACGACTGTGTTTTTTAACTAAATCGCACACTTACTACGCCACATGTTCACTTTCGCGCTGTCTTTGAAAAATAGATGAAATAAAATATTATTATATATAATATTCCTGCAGGATTTACTTGTAGTGTAACTACTATGGTGTCCTGTCGTTTCCTCTCGACGTAATACACATTACAACCCGCGTTAGTTGTACATTTAAACTTGTGAAATGACGAATGAAAATTGCTTGTAAGAACATTCTCGAATAGAACGTATTTTGATTTCATTATATGTTTTTATTTTTATTTTACTTAACAAATGTTATATTTCAATTTATCAGCACGAATTTAATTTATACCGAGATGGCCTAGTGGTTAGAACGCGTGATTCTTAACCGATGATCGTGGGTTGAAACCCGGGCCAGCACTACTGAATTTTCATGTACTTAATTTGTGTTTATAATTCATCTCGTGCTAGACGGTGAAGGAAAAGATCGTGAGGAAACCTGTATGTCTCTAATTTTAGTGAAATTCTGCCACATGTGTATTCCACCAACCCGCATTGGTGAAACCTGGTGGACTAAGCTCTAAACCTTTTTAAAAAAAGGAGAAGAGGCCTTAAATTTATACCTATTAAAGGAGATGAATCCATACTTTGTTATGTCGCTGTCTAACAATTACTACTGGGCTAAGACTGTGTGAAGCTTTTTTTATAACGCGGCTCCAATGCGGTTTGTTTATATACCAGAGTTATGATATTAATATTATTACATAATTATGTACCAGATTCGCATCCAACACATGCAGGTTTCTTCAATTTTTTCCTTTATCGGCACGTGATGACGATTCAACCTGTAGTAACTTCTAATTTGAACCTCAAGAAGTAAGTGTAATGATTCTATATTGAATTTTGATTTTATAATTATTATACTAACGAATTAAGCACATGAAAACTCTGTAGCGCTTTCTCGGATTTAATTAAAGGCATTGTATTAAACAAGATTGAACACAACGCTCGAAACCGTTTTACGAATTAGTTGTTCATACACAACAATTAATTTAAGTAAAAAAGATAAACTTAAATATAGCAATTCAACTGTGAAAAGTTCTGCAACGAAACAACTATCATCGTGGTCCGTTGTGTTCGATGACGGCTATAACATATTTGAAACAATCGCAAAGTGTAATGTGCGAAAAATAAGGTCCTCGCGTCGCTGCCGCCGGCCTTCAGCGACGTCTCCTCTTGTACTGAAGATCTAGAAGTGGCCTTTATAAAAACTATATTACACTATAAATTTTAAAGTTTTAAAATTATATTTATGTTAATATTTATTAAATATACGATGCTTAGTATTACAACAATTGTGATAATTAAACATTATACTTTTAATCAAAGATAATCATTGAGATCTAATTGTTAAAATTTATTGTTTAATTAGATTACAGTGGAAGTACAACACATAACGCCACAGCCATAAAAAATTTATACATAATGTGAAAATGCGGTAATCATTCATTATTGTACTTTTGTATATTATATACTGGCATATAATACATAAGGAAATGGAATACGATGACAGTCTTTAAAATCCTTGAAAACATGCACAATAAATGGTTCAAATTTGAATTTGTTTATAATTAAATACTGTAATGATTTCAATATTTATATAGCATATATCTATGTATTTTATATAATTTAAATAATGTAAAAATGTAACGTTAGTCGCATCTAGTGTGTCGACACGTACGTCAACAGCTGAGCTCTGCGCGCGCGAGATACAACTGATCCGTTTTGTTTCCGAACGTGCTCTGCGAGAAATTGAGCCCGCGACCGAGACAGCTTTAAAATATTTCCCATACCCCATTATATATACGCTGCATCGAGAATGTTGTTCTGTTGAATTTATAAAATATTGAGTCTCGAACCTCGAACTGAGCAATGCGCTTACCGAGAACACGATATGGGTTTTATACATCAGTTACGGTATTAGAAATTTATTTAAAAAAATTGTAGGGCTATTTTGTAAGAACAAACTCGAAACTCGCCACTGATAACGGTCGTGAAATGTCAAAAAGTGATATGCGACATTGAGCTTAATGATTATATAATTTCAAGAATACACGCATCAAAATTGTATATCACCATTAGTCAGTTCTACGGCCGGTGTACGTCAGGCATTGTTTAAAGATACATTATTTACACTGTTCATAAATTGTCAAGTTTACTTGACTTTTGATATCGAATTGTTTTTATTACATAATGATATCATGTAACCTTTATAAAGTACCTAAATATGTTATGATTATTATATTTTATGCAAAAAATAATTGATAACGTCGCTTATTTTTAGACGTCAATATTTTAGAAAATTTAATATAAAATATTGGAAAATAATAATCAAAGCTTATTGCTATTTCTGATAACAACAGAATTTAGCTTCTTGCCCTTCAAATGAAGGCCGTGTAATTTTATATCGTTGCCTTAGGCGTCAGAAAAAGTAGGCATAATTTCTCTTTCAAGTATGAAGCAGTGTCACAATTTCAATAAAGCTCATGACCTCAAATATATATCTCAATATTAGTTAATATATAATGGAGTGCAGGGAACGCAATAACAACAATTTTACGTTAGAAAATATATTTTTTTATACATAGACATGTTGACAGCTTATTTTATATAGCTAGTAAGGCTCTTGTGTCACTGATAACTTCATCCGCCTCTAAAGTACATAAGATTAAAATTATATTATTAAAATAAAAAGTATATTTCAAAAATAAAATTAAAACAATTGATTACGTTTTCAACGAATTCAACGAATAAATACCAGACATTTAGTCATAATTGAAACTCATATCATAAAAAAAATCATCAAATTTATTTTGACACGTATATTGGTTTGAACCTGTAATTATCGGTTAAGATTCACTAGGCTACTTCAGCTCTTCGTGCAGTATCAATAATAATTTAATTGTATTAAATAACATACCGTTATTTAACTTTCAGAATAAATAACAACTGATTTAATTCCCGGTACATCCCAATATAATAATCAATATAATATATATTACGATATGGAGGTTACTTCAATTTAATTTAATCTTGTAAAACGAAGAACATACTTAAATATATTATATAACACACTTCGAACGAGAAGCGTCGTGAAGGTCCTCTATTTTGATTTTATATAGAAATCGCTAAGAAAAGTGAACCCATAAATCGGTTCGACAGATATCGAATGCATTTTGTCTAAACCTATTGAGCTGATACTGTCTAAGAGCTGGCATGACCTAGTAGACACATCGATCTCAAACGAATCTCGCGGGTTCAAATCCGGTGTTCAAAATTTTGTTTAATTTTTATTTACAATCAAATCGTTCTCAATGGGAAAGGATATCATTGTGATAAAACCTGATAAAATCGAATAAAAATCTCTCACACATAAATCCACTTACCCCTTCATCTAACAGTTGAAAATTAACGAGCTTTTTTAATATGCTATCATAATTAATATACGTGTGAATATCATTAGATGATTATATACGAAAATATAAATTGGTCAGGTATAGCGAGACGCAAATGGATTGTTTTAATTGGACACTTGATGCTAAATTATTACCTCCGCCTATAATTGGACGATTCTGACATTGAAATTACGCTTCCTACCGCGAGACTATATCTCCATTGGCTTTAATGATTACTCTATACAACTTTATAGAAACCATTGTTTGAGGTGATTGAAAATATAAATAAATAAAAAATATGTGGCCGTAACTAGTCTATAATTAGACGAGTTAGAATTTAAATGAATAGCAAGAATGTATGAAGTAAAATAAATTAATATAGTAATAGAGAACGGCGGAGATTTTCTATGATAGTATAAAAGAGAGTCAAGCCGTTTGCTATCACGTCATACGATTCAGTCGTGCCAATGCCAATGCAAAGCACGTCAATAGAGTTTTACATCAAGAAGGGATTTATCTTAAGACTACGTTTGCACGAGTCAATTTTAGTTGATCAGTTTTACGTTCAAACTGATTTGAAATGTTTTAACAGACCGTCAAGAGTAAGCGATTGAATAAAAGTTATCCATCTTTGAAGTTAAAAAGTAAACTAGAGTAAAGTAACTTTCCTTTAATATAAATGATTGCTAAGTAACAAATGTTACTTATAACATAAATCCACTTCTCGTTCGCAACCTATAAATAGAAAATGTTCACTTGATCAATGCACTGCATTTGCGAAATCAAACAGTACATTATGTTGAAAGAAAATTTAACGAAACTGATTCAGTTGCGGCAGATATTTAACAGGTGGTATAATAATAAATATTATGAAAATATATTAAAATATTTTTATTAAACAGAAGTTAATAATGTTTCTTTGAGTCGAAACGAGTTATGTCAAAAGGAGCTGAAGCTTTGAACGAATATTCATATGACGGCTTTCATACTAAGCCTCGTACGAAATATAACTGAAAGTATCACGACGTATTTCGAAAACTAATTTCATACAAATGAGATTTCGCCTTCTCAGCGTGGCAACACCACAAAGTACATTCACAGTTTCACTTCAAACAAACTCATTAGTGTACTGAGTATTAAACAGTGTTGCAACTTTAGAAAATACCTAGTTATTTTAATGTGATAAATCTTATACTTATTAACTACACTTTAAATTTTAATTGCGTCAATTACTTTATTTTTGGCATTTATAAAACAAATACTCACAATTAGACATTTCATAATAGTCATGGTATCATTATAAAATATAATATATTTTATTGTAAATGTAAGCCAGCCAGTAATTATATTTCATATATAAGTATGATATGTAAAACCTTAAACTTTATAAATGATCAATCGAATGCGCTTTATACAGCACATAGCTGTGCTAAAAAATACTTACGTACAATATATGGTGTGTACAAACAGATATTTTTTTTACTGGTGGTAGGGCTTTGTGCAAGCTCGTCTGGGTAGGTACCACCCACTCTTTAGATATTCTACCGCAAAACAGCAGTACTTGGTATTGTTGTGTTCCGGTTTTAAGGGTGAGTGAGCCAGTGTAATTACAGGCACATGGGATATAAAATCTTAGGTCCCAAGGTTGGTGGCGCATTGGCGATGTAAGCGATGGTTAACATTTCTTACGATGCCAATGTCTAAGGGCGTTTGTTGACCACTTACCATCAGGTGGCCCATATGTTCGTCCGCCTTCCTATTCAATATATATAAAAAAAAACGTATTTCATAGTCATACTATAATAAATACGAAAACATTATGCAAATAACGCAGTATATGTAAATTTCAAGTCCTTTGTATTTAAAAAAAAATACAATATGTCAGTCTGTGTCAGCTTATAAACATTTCTTACGCTGGCAATTTTCTATGCAATTAAAAGCTAAAGCGGCCAAGTTAGAGCGGAATCAAGAGAGCGAATCACAGAGTCCACTCTTCTTAAATATGCAAGGGCGGTCTGAATGTATAAACAGATGCCAGTTCCCACTTACGTGATTTTCGTACCTCGACCTTACTTATCTGTTTGCTAGTGATGTAATCCTACATGTGAAATGAATAATAAATGTTCTCTATTTCAATTACGTTAATAATTTTAAAGTATGTAATTCATCTTTTATTGCCGCGTCTGATGTTGGCCTTACAAGGCCGCAGATCCTGAGTGTCTGGATTCAGGTCCATCGGGTACTACCAACTGATCATACATTTCACCACCAATCCAGGGTAAATTGGTTCCTTCTGGGTAGGAGAACTTCATCCTGGACCGTGACTATGCTTAAGATCAAGTCAACGGTCAAGCGCTTGCCTATTAACTGTAAAAAAAAACCAAGCAGCAATAATTAATATTGTTGTGTTCTAGTTTGATGGATGAGTGAGCCAGTATAACTAGTAGGAACGAGGGACATACCATGTTAGTTTTAAAAAAAATGCACTAATAATTCCTTGGACGGTCTTTGTGGTATTCGTTTGGTCTGTTCATAATCGTGTCTTATATTTGTACCTAAAATTAATCGATTAATGTTCTTTTTTTTAAAGTAACTTTATAGCAAACATTTTAAACATTATAAAAAAACTATTACTATTGTTACCCACACATACAAAAAAATAACTGACCAAATGACGTATCGTATACTCTGACCAGATTTTACGATGTACATAAAAGTAGTTTACAGTAAGCCCACTAATACTAGCTTGGGACTTCGGCATCAGATCATTTAACACGGATTAATGTTCTGCGGCTCATCCGCACTGTCCGGGCAATATAACAAAAACTTTTTGAAGGTGCTATACGGTTAGTGCGAAAGAACCTTTTTGTTCGCATAAGCGCGTCTGTGTGAGTAAAATGTTAAAATAATTTACCAAATGAAAAACATTTTGTAACTTTGATTAAGCTAATGCAGCTGACACATAAACTAATTTTAAATGCTCTCAGCGTTTTCTTATTATGTGTATGAATACTTGAAGATTAAGCAGGCACATAGATAGGCCAGCTGATGAACAGTAGTCTCATACATTAATATTACATATAACACTTTCTGGTGCAGTAAATGCCTTTAGCCGTCGTAACAATTACTTAGCTATTGTGTAGTGCCCCTTGAAGTGTTAAGATATTATCCCATCTAGGTCGAAATCTAATTCCGTAGTTAAATGTATATATACATTATATTATATACGTATTTCATAAATTAAATAGATCAATTTGTATTTCTTAAAATTAAATATAAAACCTCTTTTTTGTATTTGTGTGTATTCTAAAATGTGAACCATAAAATAAATAGTTGGCAACATTATTCGCTCTAACGACGCGGAAGACAAATTTCCACGTATCTCTTTACATTTCGGGCGAGACGAAAAGATGGAGTGCGTGGTTGAGAAGAGTTATGCATGCTCCTATGGCGTGTTCTAGGGCGATAAGGAATGTATGCTTTTCGTATCGATAAAAATTTATGCTTAATTTCAATAACATTATAAACAGTATGATATTTTTTCTATAACATAAAACGGGATTGACCTTGTAAATGAAGATGTTATATCCCTTGTGTCGATAAGGATGTAGATTTTTTCAGCAATACTGTGATATGGTGTAAGAGGCATCTTAAGAGTACATTGTGCCATTTTCGCAGGCCCAAGAACTAAATAGTAATAGATTAACAATAATCATAACAACTATATGAAAAAATAGACGTTTTTATTGTAACAAATAATTATACTTTAATAATAATAATAATGTCCTCCAGACCGATTTCGGCCACGGCAGCCAATCTCAAGAGAGAATAGCCAACTACTCAGGAGATATTATAGTGCACAAGTATGTGTGCAAACACAGGTGCACTCTCTATTCCCTAACTCTCATGATTCGATGGGACGGCAATCCAACACGACCGGAAAAAGTTCAGGCGCAGGACCAACGGCTTTACGTGCTTTCCGAGGCACGGGAGTGAACACACTTCCAACTTCCAGACTCCGGGCTGCTAATGAGAATTTTCTGACATAATTACCCAATAACATTTCATTGGCCCGACCTGGGAATTGAACCCAGAACCTCCGGGTCTGCGGCCTTACATCAAGCCACTAGACCAAAGATGCAGTCAATTATACAATTATACTTTATATATATGAAATAAATAGGCGGACCTAGGACAAGATAAGAACTATTCCTTACATCATCAATGCACCACCATCCTTAAGAACTAAGATACTATGACCCTTGTATAGTTACACTGGCTCACTCAACCTTTAAACTGTAATACAACAATGTCAAGTATTACTATCTGGTGGTAGTAGCTGACCAGACGGGCTTGCACGAAGACCTACCAAGTAAAATAAGTATTAAAAACATTTTTAAAAAGTATATCGAGATACAATTTATAACTGACATTACACAACATTATCGATAGTTGTCAAGCACATCACTATACCGATGTAATGTAATAAGTTGTACGAATATTGACGAGAAGATTTGTGCCTGGTTTTTGTTACTTGAATTGATATATTCGTATGTGATGCGGTGTTTTTTTGTGTTTTATACAAATGTTTGATTGTAACTATTCGTAACATAAACGTGTTTATACCAACTTACATACTTATATAATATGTATGTACGTTTCTTAGAGTTCTCGAGCCATCGAACGGTTTTTGATAGACAATTAACTTTGTTTTTAAATATTTGCGTTCAATTATTCTAGTAGAATTAATTATTTATTACTTAGTTTACACTTAACAAAATAATCAATAATATTGTTGAACCACAATACAACTATTCCAAAAAAAATTGAGTTTTTTTGTCGACAATTCTCAGTAGGTCTAGAAGTGTTCCTGTGGCCCGGAAAGTGCGTAAATTTTTTGGTCCCAGTCGTGTTAAAAGGAAAGAAGATCTTATCCTAGTAGTGTAATTTATATATGAGGTCAGATATTCGAAATCTCAAGGTCAAATCTCAATGGCTAGACAATTGTCGCGCAATGCACAAATGTGTTCACAAACAGAGGTACACTTTCTAATATCTCATTCTAGTAATCTGATTAGAAAGCAATTTTTGAATTGCTCTCCGTAAAAAAATCAACCGCAGGACTATGGGGCTAAGGCCATACTTTTCGAGCTACAGAACTGTTACACAAGTGCAACATAACTAACTTCTTAGTATTGCATTGCAACTCTGAATTTCTTAATGGAAAATATCAGTAACATTTTTGACTTCAGATTTAAGCAAGACCTTGAGATCTAGGCAGTTCGAGTGTCATTCCAAAATGACATCAAAACCTGAGCTCTCAAGACTCATTTTTCATTACACTACTTCATACTAATTACTTGTCATATATTTTATAATTACAGTTATTTACTTTAATTAGACAACACGACACTATTATAATTCACTACACGATTCATACTATGTTTAATTCACGGAAGTTTCAGTACACAATGTTTACGAGGTGTATTTTATAGGGCACTTTAAAGTTAATTGATGCATTGTCGCAATAATTTAGAGGCACACGCCATCGAACCTCGCTGTTTAATTAGTTCGGTAGGGTTGTCACAGGCAGAAAGTTATCTACGTATGCAACTTAGTATTTTATCACATAGAACCATGTAAACCCAAATATAAAACTATGTGTGATGTAGGTTCTTACAATTTTTCGTTCTCTATTTGAATTTGAAAAGTATAAATTTTTATATTTATACTTTTAAAAAATTTTATATTTATACTTTTTAAAATTCAAATAGAGAACAAAAAATTGTTTGAACATACGTCACACATAGAGTTTTATATTTGGAGAAATATTTTATTTGAATGATATGGCACCTCTTTAGTTTTTGTATGGAGAACTAAGATGTAGTATTATGTTCTTGAAACATGTATTACTATTATATTTTAAAGAAGAAACAAAAATGTTAAGTTTTCCCTTATATTCCCTTATTAAATATTTTAGTAACAATTTAAAAGCTTATCATTTTAATCATATATTTACAACCCTTAATCTAGCGACAGTACAAATATAACGAATTAACAAAGAATGGCACGCGATTCTATCTATGAAATTTAATATAATACAAATATATTGTTTGATGGGAGGGTACCATGGCTTCATTTATCAACTTCGATTTCATTAACTAATTACAGTTTTTTTATACATTATAAGTTGCGTGTGCCGCAGGTTTTTTTATATATTTAGTTTGGTAGAACTTTGTGCAGGAAATAATATTATATAAAGTAAATATTGAACTAACATCAGTTCGAATTGAAGATTCTTAAGAGTAAACAAAGGATACAAGAAGTATTTTTTTTTAATCCAATATTTTAATTATACTGAAAAATAACTCTAACTGAAAAGAATTCTAGTGCATCCATGTTTTTTTTACAAATAAAAATACTATAAAGCTTCTGATATTAATATTTACTTTTAAAATTCGTAATAATATCAATTCTTCCATGTTAAAACTATTCAATGGAAATTTGTATTTACCAAATGCAGCACAACTTGTCTGCAGTTTGTATTTAAAACATTTTTTACACGGAATAAAGAAATGTATAAATTATTATTAAAAATTTGAAACAAACTATTGACCGAAGGTTGAAAATTAGTCTTCCAAACAACTCAAAACATAATTACGTCTCATTCAGTTTAGCGGCGCTAAAGCGTGCGAATATTCCGGCAAAACAATTTGGCCCAATTAACGCTATTATGATGCCGTTGCTGTCGGTACACCAATAATTCGCTGTACAGCTTGTACGAATGGCTTGCATAAACATTTGACAACGTTTAAAAGCGCTCCAGCGCTTAATTATGATATGACATATATCTATACAATGCAATATCTATATTGCTTCAGCGACGCAATCCATTATGATTCTTGGGCAAATTCTAAATACAAAAATAACTTAGAATTGAATTCGAACACTATATTGACAGATGTTTTATTTTAAAATGGTACCGTCAAGCAATATAAAGTAAATAATAGAGCGCTACACAAAACCAATGCAACGCTAGCCATAGTACCTGTAATTACACTGGCTCACTCACCTTTAAAACCGGAATAAAAAAATACAGAGTATTTCTGTTTTATGTTTAAATAATTGGTAAAGAGGAACACATTCAGAATTCATGTTGTCATCGCTATGTAGCGTTATGGTCGCCAAAGTTGAGCGCTACTTATAATTCGATTGTTTTCAAGTTTTGTAAATTTTTTAATCTATGTGGCGTACAAAAGTAGAAGAAAGAATCTCCAAAATATCCTATAATCAATGGTTAATTAATATCTGTGGTTCTTACAATTTATAGCTTACAGTAATTACGCTTCATAAACTCTTTTAATAGTCATTTTATTAACCAATCCACACTTAACTTCACACCGATATGCTTATCAAAAATATCAATGCTTATCAAGTATCAATAGTACATCTATAAATCATTTAAATATATGTATGTTTATGCTGACGCTACCTATAGTACTAATTACAAAATCATTCGAAAATAAATATTATAACAGCAATATATTAAAATTGCTATTGGTTTCGTATTTAATAAGGAATAAATTAATAACGAAATGGTCAGTTGACCATAACCTTTGATTACCGCCATTTCAGTTTCGCTATCACTTTTTAATAAAAGCGAAATGCAAACAGGTATATTTAAACTATGGTTGATGGAGCACAAAACGGGTGCTGGGGACGGTCAGAACAAACACAGCTTAATGAGTATTGGGTAGAGCCTGCGATCAACATGCTCGGTTTGTCTATTTTGATACATTTTATGTAAAATTGGATGTTATATTTGGATTCAAGTAATAGTTTCATATTGAACCAGTCAAGTAATTTGTTTTTCAATGAGGAAATTAAGTCTGTGTTTTAATATGTTCCGATTATTTTCAAAACTGATCTTTTCAGTTTCAATCTAGTAGCCGAGCAGTTTGACATTCACGTACATTAACTTTATTATTTAAAAAAAACGTTAATTTAATTTTTACGTTAAATTAATTCACAAGCAATAAATACAATTGTGCTATATTTCAATATTTATATTCCCGGTTTTATGTTCTTAACATTACTAATATTATCTCGATCATCTGCAACGCTTCTGATCGCATTTCGGCCAAGGTCCAATGCGCATAGAACGCGTCTGCGGGTAACCAACAAAAAGTCACACAAGTGTGTAAGCAACTGCAATGTATACCTCCTTGTCCGATTGAATAGGAAAAAAGGAAAGATGAAGAATAGAAGAAGAAGATTAAACTCTCTCTCTCTCTCTCTATGGGAATGATAAAAAGGAATAGGTCATGCCTTACGTATTTTTGTGGCATGAGAGCTTAATATCAAATTCTTTCTAATTCCAGACTACCACTGCGAATTTCTCGACAGAAAACCTCAATAATGTTTACCCATACATAATAACTATTCTACGAACTAACATTAGCCAGATTTCATATAGCACAAGCTGCCCGTCCCGACCTTCTACAAGTAAAATAATAATTATAGATGAGATTTGCGTAAAATTCTTTCTTTATGAGCAGAATTTATGCTAAATTTTAAGTCAATCGGAATTATAATTTCGGAAATCTCGTGATGAGTCAGTCAATGGTTAACTGGTGGTAGAGTGTACAAGCTCATCTGGGTAGGTACTACCCAGTCATCAGATATTCTACCGCAAAACAAGCAGTACTTGGTATTGTTGTGTTTCGGTTTGAAGGCTGAGTGAGCCAGTGTAATTACAGGCACAATGGACATAACATCTTAGTTCCCCAGGTTGGTGGTTGGCGATATAAGCGATGGTTAACATTTCTTACAATGCCAATGTCTATGCGCGTTGCTGACTACTTACCGTCAGGGCACCCTATTGCCAACAATTTAAAAAAAATGGTATTTTGCTTGTTTATATAACTATATATATATTATAAAATTAAAATGATTCCATGCACAAAAAAGGCGTTAAATAAATACTCCGCTTCTGATCTTCGAAATCTATTTCTGTTTTATTAATACAGAACAAATTTACACTTCAGCCTTTTCTCGAATACGTTTGGAAGGTAAACTTTTGGGTCGTTAAAACGATATTCAATAAAATTGATATCAAAAGCAAACTTTATCGATATTGGCTGGTGAAAAAAAAAATAATGAGAAAAATTTCGAATCACTTTTCGTTGTCATGGCGACTTCGACTTGAACGTTTCAAATAACAACAACAACAATAAAAATAGATTTACCAAATTATCTCTACTTTACGTCATAAAGTTGAAAGTGATTTTGTTGATTTGTCTGTTTTTTACGAAACAACGAAAAAGGTGATTTTTTTTTCACGATTTCGCAAAAAAGGAGTGTGTTATGTATATTTATTTTATTCCACCATCACTTTTAAATGGCTGCACGGATTTAAATGTACTAGGTATCGTTAAAATCCTTACATCATCTCGAGTATCTATATCAAGTCAAATTATTATTTATTCAAGTAGGCTTCTAAGGGTACTTTTGAATTATAATATTACATTGAATTAAATGTAAAACCACCACCGGTACCAAATTCATTCATTCGTTTATTCAGGACATTTAAGTTTTTAATTTTTAAGTTATAATAATTGATTTTGATTAGAGACTTGGTTCAATTGATTATTTCTTTCTAAGAAAAAGTATAAGTTCAGATATAAGGTCTTCATGTAAAAGGATATGGACGTAAATGATGAATAAAGATTTGTTATTATAATATAAGTATAACTGTGCCTATAACTAATACACAAACCTTATTTTCTGCGGTTCTTAGGGTCTGGTTCAGAAAATATATTTTTCTTAACCAGACCAATGCACTTGTTTGTATTTTCATACTGCGATAAGATCAGTTGGTACCACGCCTACAATTCCGAATTCAAAAATAATGGACATACAGTACAGTTTAGGTTAATATGAATAACGATGAAAATTTACTTATTTGGCAATATCTACGTATAGTAATAATATTATGAAAAAAATGCTCCAGTAGTTAGAACATTCTCTACCGAATATTGCGGATTAATACTTGGGCAAGTACCACTTAATTTTCGTGTACTTAATTAGTGTTTAGTTAATTTACTTTTATATTTATGATTAGACTTAGAAAGTACTAATTCGTTTATAGAAACCGATGATAGATACCACAGATGTTATACTAAAAAAATCGAATTGTAGTTACCATATGTTTCTTATATACCGAATAAATAGTACAAGAGCCACGGTTCAAGAGTTTTGTGTTAATCATTTATATATAAAAGGGGGATCATTAAAAACAATACTACCTACGCAAAGTACTAAAATGAAATGGAGCTTCCCGTTTTTATTTTGCCTTTTCAATGATTAAGGCTCTTAGTATTATCCTCATGAAACTAATTATTCCTAAGAGAGCACTTCTGGCGTATTCTTAACTCTTAAATTTTATTTTTATGGTTTTTTTTTTAATAATTGGTCATTAGTAGGCCGTAGCTGTATCCTCAGCTATTATCTAGATAAATTTCTAAATTAACTGACTGTGTCAGGGTTGTTGCTTTCACTTAATTGCTAGATATAGCTCGGACAAATTATATATATGCTACCTACCTGAGTTACAGACATATAGAAAAATAATTGTTTATATAATTAAAAAAGCCGAGATGGCCCAGTGGTAAGACCGCGTGAATCTTAACCGATGATCGTGGGTTCAAACCCGGGCAAGCACCACTGAATGTTCATGTGCTTAATTTGTGATTATAATTCATCTCGTGCTTTACGGTGAAGGAAAACATCGTAAGGAAACATGCATGTGTCTAATTTCACTGAAATTCTGCCACATGTGTATTCCACCAACCCGCATTGGAGCAGCGTGGTGGAATAAGCTCCAAGCCTTCTCCTCAAAAAGGAGAGGAGGCCCTTAGCCCAGCAGTGGGACATTCACAGGCTGTTACGGCTATATAATTAAAAAATAAAAATTCTCTATTAGAGTAGCGTGATGGGATGAACTGCAAGCTCTTTTAAGAGGAAAGGTAGTTTCTGATTTGACTATCAATAAGTAAGTTTTTATGTTGAATAAAGTACTTTGATTTTGAATCTTTTTAGCTATGGAAAAAATACAGGGTATTCTTTACTTACTTTTAGTATAAGATATTTTGTTTTTATAGAATAAGTAGTCGGACGAGCATATGAGCCACCTGATGGAAAGTGGTCACCAACGCCCATAGACATTGACATTGTAAGAAATTTTATCTATCGCTTACATCGCTAATGCACTACCAACCTTGGGAACTATGACATCATGTCCCTTGTGCATGTAATTACACTGGCTCACTCACCCTTCAAACAAGAATACAACAATAACATGTACTGCTATTTTGCGGTAGAATATCTGATGAGTGGGTGGTACCTACCCAGACAAGCTTGCACAAAGCCCTACCTTCAGTAAATGAATACCACGAGATAAATTATATAAATCATATCTCCTGATTTTATTCGTATGCTAAAAATTTTAATAATGTTTTTAATTAAATAACATTTTTATTTATTTTGTTACAGGTAAGAGAGCCTACGAAGTTTTCTAGTAACATCTTTATGTTTTATAAAAAAAGGTAAATTGATCATTATTTATTAGGTGTAGAGTAAGCTATGTGATTTATGGAGTAAATTAATGTATTGTATATAATACACGAATCGAGTTTAATTGTATATCTCAGCAAATTTATTTATTTCGTCTCGTGCTCGGCGGTGAAGGAAAACATTGTAGAGAAACTTTCTTGTATGTAATTTTACAAAAATTCTGACACCTTGTAACACCAACCCGCATTGGAGCAGCGTGGTGGAATAAGTTCCAAAGAATTTACAGACTGTAAAGTTACTTTTTTAGATTACGATACGATAAGGTCCTGAAAAAAAGGATAAAATCCCTGATCGTCTTCATAAAAAATACGTACTAGTAGTAGTCCCAAGTTAGTGTGGACTATGTATGCCATACATAAACACGCACGTAAAGCCGGTGGTCATGCACCTGATCTCTCTCTGCTCGTGTCAGACTTCCGTCTCGTCGGATTATGGGAGCAAGAGGGTGGACGTGTGTTTGCACAAACGCTTGTCCTTGAGATGCAGCTTATTAAGAAAATCGACCCTTACTTTAAACAACAATATATAATATAGTAACCCTTTACTTACAGCATTTGTTCAGTTACTAATAGCGACATAATGTATACAAATTCAAACAAAACAAAACGTTAAATTTTATGAGCTGATTGGTGAATAAAAAAAAAAAAAAATCAATTTTATTGGTCGAATGACCTCGAATTATATGATAAATAAAAAACGATCATTCATGAATATAACACCGATACATACACATTAACACGTGTACACAAAGAGAATTAATATAATTTAATCTAACTAGGTTGACCTAATTGACAGTTGAGTTCAGACAGCAAGCGGTATAAAAATCGATCAATTCTAGATTAGTCTGAAACGAACTTATTAATCATAATGCGATTTCCATGACTTTGGAATCTTCTTGCATTTCAATGTATTCTCGCTCAAATATATCGCTAATTTATACAAAGAATGCCACTGACAGGTGTAAAATATCGAAGTTAACGGTTATTAAAATAATTTATAATTAAAGAAAATCAATAAATAAATATGGAGTAAAATAAATACAAACATAAAAGATTCTTTCATAAAATAAATATATAATTTAGTATTATTATATATCCGATTAAGTATATAAAAGAATGACTGACTGACACCACACACTATCCACGCACACCCCAAACTGCTGCACTGTAAACATTTTTTACAGTTAAGTAGGTTAGCACTAAGCAATGATTTTATTATTTGAGGATGAAAGTTTGTATGAAAATCCTTCATTTTCGAATAAAGAACTATGAAATTGCTATTTAACAATTCCGAATTATATGAGCGGAGTGTGTAAAGCGCTAGTAATATAGCAACGAAGTACGAGTATATAATACACCCACACTCTCACACATGGAAATAGAGAGCGGCAACGGAGCAAGGCCCCTGTTATAAAGTTACATTGTAATATTTCGTTTCATCCAGTACTTGGTGGTTTACAAGTTACCATATGGGTAAGTACATTAGAACAATTGGTACCAGGATACATACACTCGTTCAAAGAAAAGTTTTCTTTATCATTTATGTATATAAGGATTACAATTGATATTTATACACTTTGTATAAAATATACGACTGCATGGATCAAGTGCATCTTTCTTTTTTTTATTTTTGTTTTAAAATATTGTTCACTTATGTTTAATTTAAATTACAATTATGCTTAGAAAATGTTGACAAGAGTCAACTCTAACCGTTCATTAATTATTAAGCCGCGAAACAAAGTATAAAAATCGTAACAGGAAACATTATGATTTATAAATGAGCGAGCCTATGTAATTACAGGGACAAGACACTTCTTAGTTCCCACGCCTGGTGGGAACACGCGCATTGATAATGTTAAGAATTGTTAAAATTTCTTACAGTGGGTATGTCCACCAGCGGTGGGAACCACTTACCGTCACGTGAACTATATTCCCGTCTGCGGTTACTATAAAAAATTAAAAATAATAATTGAGAGAGCTAATTATTATTTATGTATGAGACAAGTTTTCATATCGTCGTTGACAAATGAGCGAAGCTATTTATTAATTAAGAGATTATTAAGTTATAAATTTTAAAAAATTAAAATTCTAAACGGAGCTTAGAGGCTGAAAAAAAAGACTTATGTGTCTCTAACACGTGCTGCGTCAAACTACATGTAAGGCTAGATGTAAGGGTGCAGACCCGTAAGTCCTGGTGGCAAATCCCAGGTCGGGCCAATAAAAATTTATTTGATTTTTCTGTCGAAAAAATCCTCAGCAGCCGGTAGTCTGGAAGTTGGAAGTGGGTACATTCCCGTGCCTCGGAAAGCACGTAGCCGTTAGTCCTGCGCCGGAACTCTTTCCAGTAGTATTGGATTGCCGTCCTATCGGATTATGAGAGTTAGCGAATAGAGAGTGCACCTGTGTTTGCGTACACACTTGGGCACTATAATATGTCCTGCGCAATTGGCAATTCTCTCTTGATATTGGCCGTTGTGACCGAAATCTGTCCGGAGGACATTCATTCAGGAACCATTCATGTAACGTGTGTACAAGAAAAATATTTCATCAAAATCGATAACGCCGTTTTGCCGTAATCGATAAGGGGAAAAATAATTTCGAACTTCTCAAATCTAATGCAATTTTTTTCTCGAATGGTCGCTCTAGTGTTTTCGAAGCCTAGTTTAAACAAACAATATATTCCACTTTATATTTTAGTATAGATATAAATATGGAATACTTTGTAAAATGAACGATCTTTATTAATTCACTTTGTCTTCCACGGAACTCACGAAATCGATAAGACGGAAGCTTTGTTAAAAATCGCTTCGACAATTACCAAATGCAGTTTGCAAGACTGCAGTTTTGTTACAATCTTAGCTACCAGTCAAATAGATAAATTTAATATCAGTAGCTATAAAAAAGAACAGATATACATATATGGATATTTTTAAATAACCGCACGTATTTTACATTTCACGTGAAAATCGATTTTGTTTTAAACTCGTTTTTGTTGCTTTGAGTTTTTTTCTTTATTCCGAGGCACGAAAAATTTTCCAGAACATAAGAATGCGTTGTATATATCAAAGGTCTACATCCAGGGCACAGTTTGTTCTAAATAAAAGCGGAAATTATTTGCGCTAGCTCCATGCACAGTCTCTGTCGCCCGAGGCGCGGATCGGGTTCGTCGGGGATCAAATATCAATCTACGACGCTTACCTCATGCGGACGCGATCACGAATATATTTTGTGCGCATCGCATGTTCCAACTAAACTTATACGAGCGACCGTTCACCGTGAAATACGAACATTGGACCATTCATCGATATTTCGTTTGCTTTTATTGTCATTTTGAGATCGATTTAATATAATTGTGGACGATAATTGAGAGTAAATTTTAAAAACAAGAAAGAAGAAGAAATATATAACGTTGCTAGAAAGAAAAAAGAGATAAATATATTTTTATAAGTTTCTCTTCTATTTACGTATACGGTGCCGCACGCGTTTAATTTTTTGATAGTATAATTACTCATTATTTAAACAGGTTATTTATTAAAAACCAAGCTATTTAATTAATATCTGCGAGTGAGGTTGAAAACAAATTATAATCGCAATAGCATTGAAGCAGTATCGATGGTATAAATACATACGTATGTATGTTTCATTTTTAAGCCGATCGTCGATTTCAACTGTGAGACTAAATTAAATCGATCGCTTTATTTACCACATAAATTCGAATAATTAATATCATACCAAAACACATTTTCGATCTGTTCTCAATTACATAATATTCCTAATGTTATACGGTATATAAATTTCGTTTCTTGTGTATACTGAGAAACGAGTATTATACGATTATACGACTACACACTATACAATGTCAGGTAACACGCTAACAGAAATAAAATTCCTAATTTAATATCTTTAGTTGAACGTAGTTTTGTAAAGCTCCACTGTCACCATTTTTAATTCAAATATACGTTAAGCTGATACTATTATACCCTTCTATTTAGTCACAACCCTCCACCCCTTAGTGAGAATAACTTGTACAATAAACTTAGAAGAAACTTTGTATAAGTTAAGCGATCAATCATACTTTCCCTTTCCAAGTAGGTTTTATTTCGATTCCATGATTTCTTACTAAACATCAATGTCTATTGTAGTTAAAATCTATAAATCATATTTGGATCAAGCTTTTAAGCCTTTACAAATATTTCTAAAGTATTACATTTAACATTACATATATAACAAGATCAAACTAATAGTAACGTGAACTCGTTTGCGGAATATCTCGTAACAGGATATCATCCTTATATTTTTTTTTATTATATAAAACGTTTATTCATATAAGAAAACTATAAACAGACATTTTTATAACATATAAAATTAAAATAAAAAAACAAAATACACATAATAAAGTTAAAAATATATAAAGATTGTCCTGTGGCATTGTTCCCAAGACGCTGGCACTATATAAATTCTCTGTTTAAAAATAAATGATGATGATTTTTAAAAATATTCGACCTCGACTACTAATTTCATATAAAACTACAATACTCATGTGAATAAAACAAAAGTATTTCTTACTTAACGCACAAAACAAGATCCAGCAATAAATTACGTGAATTTCAGATGTGAGTACAAGAATCCTTAGTTCGTATCATAAAATAAATATACTGAAAATGATGAATAGATTGTCCGTTTCATAAATCAACGGAGTGTAAACTTGGAGTTCTCCGGTTCAAATGACCGTATTTTTTGTTACTTCTTAAGATTCATATTGTTCTCTTGGCAATTATAAATTTCCTCCGCTCCTAATAAAGTTGACGTTTTGACACAAAGACCTCCGTTCTCTCTCCATTCAAACCTGTGCCGCTGTAGGAGACGCAATATTGTTTCTCGGCATCAATATATTTTTGATGAACTTTCGTCGGATTCATTTAAATACAGACAAAATGTGTAATTACATTTGTGCCTTTGAATTAATTTAGCAAGAAAATAAATTACAGTATTGCTTATAATATATTTTTTAATAGACTCTAAATATTACACTGCTAGGTAAAGGAATACACTGCTCTTGAGAAGAGGGGTTATCCACCACGCTGCTACTATGTGGGTTGATGGATCATGATATGTGTATATTTTTATTTTTTATATAAAATAGGTAGGTTATGGTTCTTCTTAGGAAGTGTTTATTTCCGAACTGGTAATTGATTTATGTCAGTTAATAAGTAAGTGTAACACTTCTGATGGTAGGGCTTTGTGCAAGCTCGTCTGAGTAGATACCACCCACTCATCAGATATTCTACAGCATAACAGCAGTACTTGGTCAATACCAATACATAATCTCTAATAAGTAGTAATCATTTTAATTATGTTTAATATACCATTAAGCGTCATTACATCTTGCCCTATTCTTAATCGTTTTTTTTTATCAATCTTAATTTTGAATACAATTGGAAAGTTAAAAAATATATAAAGTTCAAAAATAACATCGGTTTTTAAACTAAATTAAAAAGTATATAAGTAATTCATTCAGAACTTATAATATTAAAAAAAAAAACTTCGTCACAATTTTTCGTAAAGAAAATAATTTTCGTATACACCTGGCTATATTGCGATCCACGTAAAATATTGAACAGTATGTACCTTCAGTCGATGCAAATTGCCTTCGAGGAGCGAACCCTTAGGGAGTGGCGTGCATTCGATTACGTGATGAATTCTATCTATGCTAAACTAGCGCCTGCCCGCAGATCCATCTGAATGATACGAGCAGTTCCTTTGAAATTTACTTATAAGTTTACTCATGACTTAATAATATAAAAATGAATTGATTTTTTTATGTAATCTAATGTATGCCTCTTAATAATTCCCCAGCTACCATACCTATATTTCCTTCTTTCCTTTTTAAGGAGAATTTTAGGAACCACCAATCAGAATCACCAAACTGCTCCAATAAGGCTTGGTGGATCGGTCTTTTTTATCATGATAATATTTTACAATGTTTAATTTTTATATATTAAGGTAAATTCAGAGTAATACTTATCATCAATTAATCTACCGCCCAATTGAAATGGCGAGTAAGCCAGTTTAAATAAATACAGGTCATAAAATAGGGAGGCTGACATCCTATCGGGCCATCGCTTATGACGTGGTGACAATGTATATAATTTGTATTCGTTTCATTTTTGAAAAGGGAACTTAGCAATTGAAATAGCTTATCTGACAGATTTAACTGATCAGTAAAAGGTACAGACGGGCACATTTTTTTCATTTTCATCACGATCAATTTTTTCATCACGAGTATTCTTTAAAGTGCTTTCATTGTCATATTTTATGCTTTCACAAAATATACAAAATTAATTGTATTTATTATATATCATCGTTTTCTGCAACGCTTGTTTTTCTTTTTGGTTATTCTAAAAAAATACATCATAGGTAATTTCTTAGATCATGCACATTTGTTCCAAACGTGATGGCTCAGTGGCTAATACACGTGTAACTTAGCCGAGGATGAGCTAAAACTCGGACAAGAACCACAGAATTTCCATATGTTACATAATGGAGTAGCGTGGAAATCAATAACAACGCAATGTTGAAGGCATTTTACGCCTTGCACAATTATTCTAAGGAACCAGCTTTCGCCGGTGATTTTTCCAAACCAATATGCTATAGAAACCTTTAAGAAAAGAACGTACTCATTCCTTAAAGGCCGGCAACGCTCTTGTAAGCCCTCGGGTGAAGCAGATGTCCATGGGCGATGGTAGTCACTTCACATCAGGCGAGCCTCCTGCCCATTTGCCCCCCTCCTACCTATGTCCAGCATACTGGTTACTTCACTGTCTTCACTTCGCTCGCAGAAACAAAATTATATAACTTGTACATGATTTTGATTTTGTTTTCAGCGCGACTCGTTTGCCAAAAAAAATAACCATATATATTTTATTAATAATGACATTGATAACGGATGGTTGCATTTAGTTCAAGATTGAACGCCAAAAATTAAAGACAAAATTCATTCAAAATAATTTTCCACATCTTACCTATTTCTATATCTCATAGTTTGGCTTTTTGATTGTCAGTCAGTCAGTACATTACTTTATATACCTATATACAGATGACAAGTAAATGCGTTGTCAAATTTCTATTTCGAAATGGGTCACATCCCCCTCAATAGAGCGCCCTTTTCACGCACGGCCGCATAACCAACAAGCCTCGTATATAGGCTCGGAATTCAGGTGGGCCAAGGATCCAATGTTATATGGCTCTGCGATTTTGACTTCACATTTTGTAGGATTTCTCGATTGTTCGAAGCTGTATTATAGGAATTACTAATTTTTATTTAATTATTTAAAAACTGTATTGAACAATATGCAGCTAAAACAAGAGGCGGACTTAAAGCATTACCGACCATTTACCATTAACCAACAAAAATACTAATATATGTACAAATAAATATATGTACATACGTATATCTATAACTATGAAAATAAAAAAAAACATACATAATATACACATTATTATATTTCATATAGTATAGACATATAAATAATACAATATTACATATGCCATAAGATTACAAAAACTAGATACGAAGGAACATTCTGAATAATTATGCCCTCGTAGATGATTCTTGAAAGTAATGTTAGAGTTAGCTTTTATTATAAAAAAGTGTCAATTCTGTGCTAAGAGTAGGAATAACAATAATTTAAAGGGCCAGGATTGAACCTGAGGTCGTTGCATCGCTCGGCACTTTAACCATTGCACTATTATCGTTTTTAGTGTCAGGTTACAAAGTAATTAGTTTCAAGTACAAGAGTAGTGTTTAATAGACTCGTATTATTTCTTAATTATCTCCACAGGGAAGTTAAGTGACGTTTCTATAGAATCATTTACACTTTATACCTAATTAATAATATGTAAGTACACTGTTTTTAATTGTGTACTCAATTCATAACTTTCCATATTATATTTAAAACTAAAATGACAAATTGCCTTATAATCTACGCATCAGTGATATTTTGAAACAAAAACACAAACAATTAATAGATTTTATGACGACTTAGTTTTATGTATCCTATTTTTTTGTCTGTCTATCTTTTAATATTAATTTTAAAATGATTAAAAAACCTTATCACTCTTACGTATAAACTTTGCATAGCGATTGTATTGTTAAATAATGCTTTGTCTTTTTCTTCCGAATGTAACGTGGTTGATGACAGAAAGAGAGAAATCAATGTAACATTTCACCAGCTATTCAACCTTAGACGAATGTAATATTACATTGTTACATATAACACTATAAATACACAAGTTTCACGTGACAGTCAATAACAAGCGCGTAATAACAATAATCAACCGAATATTCGACAGAGTTCTAAGGTTACGCCGGCGAGCCACGCACATCATTAAACCCTTTGTCACCTGAGTAACATAACCGTTTTTCAGCTAACGACACAAAGCCATCGTGCCTCGTTAGGTATTAAATAATTTCGACACGTCGAAATTGTGTTGATTAAAATGTATAATTTGAATTCGCTTTATACAATGATAGTGTTTTTTTTATATTTTAGTTATAGTCATTGCATAGTGATTCAATGATATGTTTGGGGCTACGAGTGTATACTTTCAATGTTATATTTGATTTCACTTCACTTTTATTAGTTTAGTTTTCATTTTCTACCACATGACCTGCGTTACGAACGCTATTGCTGCCAAAGTAGCTTATGATATCCATTTAAACATAATAATATTAACTGAATTAATGACTACGAGAATTGCCATATCTGTACATAGGTATAATATCGAGAAAAATTTTTTTAAACTTAATTTTGATTAAAAAAAATGTAAATATTAATAAATTATGAACACAAACTATTTATAAGTTTAGAGAAATTCAATTTTTCCAAGAAACTCCATCGATTTAAATGATTTCTTTTAAGCACATAATGAAAAGTATAATAAATATCATGAACATAACAAAACTTTCAATGAAATATGTTCCGGATTCGGGGCAGAGCGTTTCTTGTTTTATTTCAAGTCGAATAAAAACCAGTGACCGTAGTTTGAAGAGGTCGAGATATCGAGTACGCCACATCGTAAATACGCGATATACTCGTATAGGCACAACGCCTTCACACAGTCTGATGTCACATTCTCAGATCAGCGGAGCGCGAAATAAGTACATTTTTGCTCACGCGCTGTAATAAAAAAAATAATGTCATGTTTTAAAAGTAAAACCCCGGTGCTATGCCATTGACAGATGCCGTCTGAAACGCCAAGAGTTTGGGAAAGTAGAGATTTACATTTCTCGTTCATTTAACTTGCAAACCAAAAATTTTTGGTACGCCAGCGAACTACTTTGAGTTGGACTGAACTTAAATAAAATTTCTTCGACACTATTCAGTGAAAAAAGTTTATAAAGTCACTATTTCATAATATTCGTCTCGGGAAACCTCGGACGAATTCATATAACTTCTTTATATATTAAACGAAGACATTTCAAGAAATGGATTGAAAAAATAAATCTTAATCTGCAGAGTATATGTACTTAAATTCATAAATTCGATAAAAATATTTACAAATGTACATATATTGAGAATGTATGCAGTATGCTGATTCAATAGGATATAATACAGTTCTAAAGAATGCACGAATTCCAAACTGTTCCCTCGCATAAAGAAACTAAAGGGTAACTCTATAAAGAGCACGACTGTCGTGTCTATTTGTAGAAAATTCTTTCCAATTCTCCCGTTCCATTCGCATCCGATACCTTTCCTTCGTCCCAATAATAAATACGCTATGGACAAGCCTCGCACTAACAAGAGCACGAGCTAACCCGACGAGCGGTGCTGAGTTCGTTTAAACAACGGAGAATGTCGTTATTTACTTTCCGACCAATCTACCGCTTACTGCCTTATAAATTGGAACGAATTCTTTCACAAAGCACTTTTAATGAGACCTTTACGGGCGCAGAGACTTTGATGCTATAACTTTTTTCGATATTTTCGTCTCCCCATAGAAAAATATAATCTGTCCCTGTCTCACCTATACCATGTGACATCGTTTCATCTCGCCTACTCTTTGTGACTGCAAAAGAAGACCGCTCCCGGCATCTGCAATCAATGGAGCGTTGAAATTGAAATAAGATAGCGTAGGTACTATGACTCATAATAAGACAGTCTTCATATCATCTCAAGACATACTGCTTCGCATTACTTCAATTTGACGTGATTAAATCTGATTATGAAACTTTTCTGTCAGGATACGCAAAAATTACTTTTTATTTATACACTGCTAATGTTTCACCTTCACTCTTGATTTTTATATTTATCAAGAAACTATTTAACATATTTCAAAATAAATCTTATACAAGACCCTCTATATCTAAGCCCTTTGAAGCGAGAACAAGTTCACAAACGGCACTACCTACGTGCCAATATTTCGTATCAGTAGAACTGGAATGTGATAAAATAGAAACTTCCTTTTATTAGCTCCATCCAGATCCTTCAAGCAAATAGTTCTAAACGTCGTCGCTATTGATTAAATACCAAACCACATTTCTCCTTTAAATATCACAAAGTTCCGTATTGTCTAGGTCGGAGGCACCTCTTCCTGGGTGGCTTAATTATCTACGAGTTCTGTTAGCCAACAAACAGCGCCGACCGATTGTAATGTAAGATGTACCGGAAATTGACATGAAAGGAACCAATTTGCCTGCGGAACATTGAAACTATGCTGCTGTGGGCTAAGTGTTAGGGAACGATGTGCTTGAAAAGATCTAATTAATGTTTGAAGTTGGCTTATAATCAAGCTTTAATTTGTAAATACTTACACTATAATTATAATTAATGACAGTCAAAAAGGAAATACGATCTGTACAAATATCAAGATTATACAAATAACAAAAAAAAAGTTTGAAAGGTTTCATTCGGAAATAATGCTGTGGCGGTACCTGAGGGCTATTCTGTCTGTTTCTTACTTTTTACACGTGTTGTACAAAGATCTGGTTTATATATAATTCTTAAATCAATATAAAGTTTATTTAATTGAAAAATATTAGTTGCAATAGTTAATTTTAGTAGTATCCTGGATAATTTATCTGCTGGAAATAATTTCATTATATAGAGAAAAAAAGTTAACGAGAATTTAAGTCAGCACAAGGCAAACACATTTATATACTCAAACGTAACCAGTATTAAACAGACTTAGGTATGTCAAACTTTCCCGGATTAGACTGGAGGAGGTGGCGACAATTTGCTTTGTATATAATATGGAAGTTAGTTTGTTAATTTGTATAAATTTCAAATACCTTAATCTAATCTAAAATAATTATTTTGAAATTCGGAGACACTTTGAGACACAACCATGCGATATTGTTTACGTCAATCGAAAAATTATTAACGGGCCGGTTGGCGTGGTTGGTAGATACTTGCCTTTCACGTCGAAGGTTGTGGGTTCGATTCCCACCCAGGACAGATATTTGTGTGCATTAACATGTCTGTTTGTCTTGAGTTTGGGTGTAATTATCTATATATGAATGTATTTACAAAAGAAAAGTAGTATATGTAGTATAACTGTTGTCTGTTTTCCACAGTTCAAGATTTGCTTAGCTTGGGATCAGATGGCCGTGTGTGAATAATGTCCCAGGATATTATTATATTATTATGAATTCATCACGATCGAGGCCACGGACAAAATTAGTTTGTCTATAAATAAATGATAATCCAATAAATGTAAGGACGAATAATGAACAAAAGAAACAGGTCTAAATCCAATTCGTGTATTCTCAACACGATCAAACTTTTATAGTTTATTACACGAGGTTCATAAGTTCTATAAGTTGGCTTCGATTGCAGGCTTATACTAATGACTCTTTTGAAACTTCCGAACGAAATTATCGCATATTGCCTCCAATATGGACTTTTGAACACCTACAAGAATGCTATTTCGGAAAAGAGTGCTCGTGACAAATTTATTTTTTCTTATATCTTTCCTAAATTGTAACTAAACGACCCGATTTACCGCATTGAGAGCGATTTACAACTTCAATACAGATTTTAATGGTAAACATCTAATTGATAACATATTCGTATTTCATTTGAGAAAACGATTAACTATTTAGTTTGTTAACATTGTGTCTTTAATTAAACCGGTTTACAAACGTGTAACTAAAATTGAGCGAGACAATGTATATCTGGTAGATGAGTTTTATCAACAAAACCACAAAAAATAGTCATATAAATATACATAACAAAATCTCATATTATTAACAATAAATAGAATAAAAATTGTTTATTATTCTGTTAAGATTACAGGATAAACATAATGAAAGTATAGCTTTTAAAAATACTTTGAGAAATAAAATAATATTGTACAAAACAACAAAGTAGATGAAAAATGCAATCATGTATATCAAAATTTCTCGGAATTAGCACTTAGGAGCTGTTCCTCTGAGTTACTGCGATGTTGAAATGATACGAAGCATTTATTTTTTATAAAGTGACCGTGATACAATCTTTGTTTGAAATATAAGTTGAATCCTAACAGAACTACTCGAAGATTCGTTTTAAAATAAATTCTTAATTAAAAACGTTACTTTTGCCGTTTTAAATAATATTTATTATTATTATTTTATATATTTTACTATCTGAAAGAAATGGCTAATTAGCCACAAGTCTGCTAGTTGTGCAACACACCTATTTTTTCGTCGTTTGTTTAGTTGGTTTTTTTTTTGTGTTTAGCAATTTCTGTATGATATAGAATATATATGTAGTGTACAATGAAGAATATACGTCAATTTTATAGAATTACGAACCTAAATATTTATCGCCTGATCCTATATTTTAGACCAGAGATTAGAAAGTTAGCACCGTTGGATAGAGACAGGGAAGTTCGTTGGTTTAATTAGCCTTTAGCTTAATGGTGATTTTGTCTTTGGCCGTCGACTACATGTGCCGAATAAACCTAATAATAGAATTTGCATCGTTCATAGCTAAGTGTTTTACAAATTGAAAAGAGGTTACAAGATTGTATTCCAAATTCAAAATCTCATAAAATAAAATTGATACATGTCACCTTATCGACAGTCTATGAAAAACAAGATCTACAAAAAATAATACACATACAGAAGCACTGGCGAAATAATCTCATTGTGTTTTAGAACTGGTACTCCTTCATTGACTATCTAGCTTCTACTGACTCACAATTCACAAAACGTTGGAGTATTTGACGGGCCGGTTGGCATGGGGGGTAGATTTTTGCCTTTTACGCGGAAGGTTGTGGGTTCGATTCCCACCCAGGACAGATATTTGTGTGCATGAACGTGTTTGTTTGTCCTGAGTTTGTGTGTAATTATCTATATTAGTATGTATTCATAAAATAAAAGTAGTATATGTAGTATATCAGTTGTCTGGTTTCCATAGTACAAGCTCTGCTTAGTTTGGGATCAGATGGCCGTGTGTGAATAATGTCCCGGGATATTATTTTCTCGTATTTGATATTAAACGCTTTGACCGAAATACTATCAGTATGACATCATTCATTTTAGTAATATCAATATCAAGATCCCATCAATCAACAAGTTATTCTTTCTTTCTCTCTCTCTTTCTTATTAATCACATTTTAACGACAAACTTCTATTATTAATATAACACATTGATTGTCATACTTAAAAATAATTTTGTGCAAGCTCCTCTGGGTAGGTATCACCCACTCAGATATTCTACCGCAAAACAGCCGTACTTGGTATTGTTGTGTTCCGGTTTGAAGGGTGAGTGAGCCAGTGTAATTACAGGCACAAGGGACATAAAATCTTATGTCCCAAGGTTGGTGGCGCATTGGCGATGTAAGCAATGGCTAACATTTCTTACAGTGCCAATGTCTAAGGGCGTTTGGTGACCACTTACCATCAGGTGGCCCATAAGCTCGTCCACCTTCCTATTCTATAAAAAAAAACTTGTAATAATAATATATATTTATATTATTCAAGGCCGTTTAAATTATTCGATCATAAATTTGGAACCTTTGTTTATCACAGGTCTTATATACATGAGTAAGCAATTTGTATATAAAATAGTAGTAAATAAGTTCTTAAACCTTCACGTTCCCATCTTTTCTTTTTCAATTATCCCGTATCTCAATCAATAGCTACGGGTTACGACTTTGGGACTTAAAACGTTTATTTTACTACTTACACACCCTCGGTATGAATGAGATATTTTAACAGAAGATTTGTCATTTTTATGTATTTACTTGAAAATTATTAACGATAGTAAACAGACATACTAGTTTTCTTCCGCGGCTTTGCCCGCGTTTTATGTGTTAGGTGTAAAAATATGGCTAAGCCTATGCCCTTCCTCGGGGTTCAAGTTTACTCAATACAAAATTTTATCAAGATTAATTCAGTGGTTGAGCCAAAAAACGTAACAGACAGACAGAGTTTCCTTCGCATCAATGATATTATTACACATTTGTGAACTTTTATAGTATCGTGATTTTTATAAGAGTTGTTTTTAAATTGATATAATCCCCACAGATAATGAATTTAAATGTACATCAGTAAATATTACATATTTTATAAATTAAGTATTATTTATAAAAGTAATAATAAACAACACAATAACGATGTTAGGTCTCAGAATTATTTTCCAGTACCACTAAAAACAATCTTAAACAAGACGGTATACTCTTATATTTCACAAACCATTTAGCTTAAGTATTGTTCTTTTAACAATGCTTATTAAATTTCCTTTAAGAAGTTACTTAACCCTCGCTTCAATACAGTTTTCCATCTTTAAAGAGACATTACTGTTTTTTTTTCTAGAAACTTCATGAGTCCTTAAAAATGTATGTTAAAATGTACAACTCGCGCTTTTACAATCTAGCCTTTGACGGCAGTCTTTTCTACACTAGCTAGTAGTTGAACTACGTAAGTGCTTCGCCAGTCGAGATTACATTCCCGAGGGTAGTGGAACGATGAAATGAACGCTATTATCACTATATTAACACTTATTTTCGCTCGAAGTTCTTGATATTAATAGCAATTCTGTTAAGACCTCTCTACTCTGTCCTTATAACTGGGCCGAATTATCGTAAATAATTACTAATGGTTTGTAATATTCTGAAACTGATTTCAGTTAACATTATGTATATTATTCGCAAGGAAGTGTAAAGATTTAATCTATGTAAATGTGCTGTTTAGTAGCCGAGATGGCTCAGTGACTAGATCACGTGAATCTGAATAGAAGATTACAAGTTCAATTCCGGACAATCACCACTAAGCTTTGGGCTTAATTGTATTTGTAATTCACCCCGTGCGTGAAAGTAAAAGAAAATATTGTGAGAAAAAAGTAATGTTAAGCTCAGCCTAACATTGTAACATTTACAGAAAGTTACTTATAAAAAAATAGTTTAAATATGACAAAATAATATAAAGTAATAGTTATTATATTACATTTTTTTTCTTAGCCTTATGTTTACTCATTGAGTCTCATCTATTACCAGTTCAGAAAGAAATACCTCAGACCTGAGAAGAACCTGTGAAAGAAACTAAGCGAATATTTGTTTACCTTATATATTATAATAATGTTTCACAATAAAGTATTCTAAATAACATGATAATTTTATTTGAAATGTTAAGTTTTATTTGACGCTTGACTCTCGTAATAAATCACACAACGAAAGTAAATTTTCTCAACATTATACATCCTAAAGAAACTTGGCAAATCTTAGAAGCAAATGTAATTTATAATTTTCTAACTGAAATGAGCATCTCGATATCAAAGCTTGAAGTTTTACACGATCTCGTCATCAAATAAAGATAGGATCTCGTCTTGTAAAACTTTAATGGCCTCTTTCTACAAGAGTTTACTTATCTTTTACTTAATCAGCTTTCTAACTGCTATCGTGGAAGCCTATCTAGATGGTATTATTCAATAAGAGATTATAATAACAGCTCATAAATCAAATTAATATTGCTTATCGAAGACATATCGTACAGTCATATCGCGTTAAGCCTTCAACAGGATTTAGGGCATATCGAAAATTGAAATATAAGTTCATAACTACAATGAATAGATTAAGCATTTATTACTTTAAAACAAGTCAGTACGCTGTTATCGCGGTAAACAATCGTGTGTCCGGAGGCGTCTGTAATCACTGCCAGTAACGAGCCCCTTAGATCATCGCAAGAGATAACGAGTGTTTTGTTCGGGAGAGAGGGGTATGGGGAGGGGCGACGAGGGACTGGCAACTTCATTAGCATAGCAAGTCGGAGTCAGCAACTCAGCCTGCTGACTCCACAACCCACCTTTTATTTGGAGATTTAACTCACTTAACTTTCCGCGGAAAACGAATTTCGTGTTCCACGTCCCTCTTGCTCCCGTCTGATAAATATAATTCTGTCTCAAGTTGATGCGCATTTGCGTACACATTCATCAAGTAAATGCGTGAGCGTGCCGTATAATTTGATCGAAGACAGAGGACTGCCATCAGCTATTTCACTAGCGCGAGTGACGACAATAAATGAATTTAATATTAAAATAAGGTTACTCGAAATACTTAGGCTAGAGAGAAATCTCAACTAAACAAATTAAGTTGTTATTGGCCCGAGTCTCTGTTCCCATTTGGATACATGTAAAAATTCTTACGTAAAATTTAAATAGAATTTGCATAGAAAATGGTAAGTTCCATGTTTACTATAAAAGCTTTTATGGATATGTCTATCCAATATATGCATCTCGCATGTTCCTCTATACATTTTTATGCTGTAATGAAATCCTTGTACGCGTAGTGCGGGGCGTGTAATGTGTTTATTTTGTTCGTTTATCGTCTCCGAGATGATAATCGCTGCGCGCGTGCGTTTTATTGCTAAATTTATAATAATCACTCATTTTAGTTTACGCTATTTCCCTTCGTGCCTTCTAATTGTACGGATAAATTACCGTCTTAACTAAGTATAAGTGCAATGTATTAATACAGTCTTATTTTATCAATTATTTATTTAAATTAAATCTCTAATAGTCATCTTTCGTAAATATACCTATTGCAAAAAATAAGGCAGAGAGAGAGAGAGATATAAAAATACATATTTGGACATACACTTACACTTGCTAACAATAATAATAAAAAACAATTATGAGTAAATACATACCTTACTAGCAGTGCCTGTAATTGCATTGGTTTACTCATCCTTCAAATCGGAACACATATTAAGTCTTGGCATATATTGATGAGAGTGTAGTACCTACCCAGGCTATGTGCAAGCTCGTCTGGGTAGGTACGGGCGGTACCTACCCAGACATGTCATCTACCAGACACTCATCAAATATTCTACTGCAAAACAGCATTACTTGGTATTGTTGTATTCCGGTTTAAAGGGTGAGTGCTCACTCACTACACTACAACTACACTACAACTTCAACTAAAATTTAGTGTAATTACAGGCTCAAGGGACATAACATCTTAGTTCCCAAGGTTGGTGGCGTATTGGCGATGTAAGCGATGGTTTACATTTATTACAATGCCATTGTCTATGAGCGTTGGTAACCACTTACCATCAGGTGGCCCATATACTCGTTCGCCTACCTATTTTATATAAAAAAAAACAAACATCTATGTACTAAGTCTACGATCAAAGTTTCGAGTGCCATTCTAAATGTGGTATAAATATAAATGTTATTCCCTTGATCTTTATAAACCTTCATGATCAAAGCTGATAATATATTCGTGTGTTTATGTCTCCATCAGCGAAGAGACAATTACAGGCGAATGGAATACGTGACGTAGGCCGCGCTGACGGCGTTATCCGCACCACACTTGTTTACTAATCATAATACGAGGATGACGGAGCCTCATTTAAACATACTCGTGTTACGGTTATCAATACATTTAGTTATGAATTTAGTTATTATTTATTTTAATGTCATTTCATAATACGCGTTTCATATTTTTTCGCTTGTTTGTCGGAGTCTGTACAAACTAGTTTGTAACAAAATACTTTTCCATGCCTCACGATTTGCGACAGGTTTGAAAAAACTCAATATACACTCAAACACTCCAATGATAAAATACACAAGCGGACTGTACATCCAATTTGCGATAGACCGATTTTCCGAAAGTATTTTCTATTCGAAAATTCGATACCTAACCTCAAAAGGATAGCGTAAAATCCGTAAAGATATAACGATTTCAAAGATCACGTAAATAAATTATTTTTATCCAGTGTTTTCGTCGAAAGTCAGCGGTGATTCTAAAGGTTTGGCTTGCGGCCAGCGAGTGAAAGTTAGCGAGTTGGCCTAACCATTTGTTTATACAGGAACCAGAATCTCGTGCCAAAACGCGAAGGGGACAAGAACGGAATGGAAAGTGAAGGCGGATCCGTGAATAAACAAACAAACATCACAGTGACGAAATTTTACGTTGCGAGACTTGGTTAAATTGGAATATCTGTTCAAATATACTGCTTAGCGATCTACGAAATGTGGGTGACACTGAAAGCGCGTTGGGCGACGCTGCCTCTCAAATTGAAAACTTAAGTAAAATTAATTATAACGGCTTTAACTATAAATGTTGTTTAGGGGCTGATTATTTAATGCTGTGTCTCCTTCTTTCGAATATCAAATTATTGATGATGGAAAGAGAGAAGTCAGTGTTTAATTAAACACCCACTAAAAAACGTATATAAGTAAAAAAATTAATCGTTTTATTATTTAATTTCACAATTATTACAATTCTTGTAATAAAATACAATCAAGGTTCTGGAATGGTAAAATTAAATTACTTACAAATTGCTCATAAGGTTTATGAAATGTACATAATAAAAATACACTTTGATATATTATATAGTGCCTGAAAATTTATTTTTTATTTTATATAAGAAAAATATATATCCAGATACAGTAAGTAAATAATTGATCACTAAAATGAAGACGTCAACTTAATACGCGGCGAGAGTTTTCTAGCAAACCTCGACAAAGATCCCTCAACCTCAATAGACAAATTGCCCAATTACAAATAATTCCTATGCGAAATGGGGTAGGCAAATGAATGACTCGTCCACGGTAATAAACTGACGTGCCATAAATTAACCGACATTGTAAGAGAAGGTGCGCCTGTCCCCGCTCTAAACAGAAGTTATGGTGTTAGGTAATGGCTCACCTTATACGCTCTAAGGCGTACACGCCTTACACAGCCTTTATACAGCCATAAAGTTCGCAGGACCTGGCTATATTATGCGCATGTCTTGGCTACCTTGTCAAATTAAAAATCGAGTCGTTTATGTTTTTGCCTATACTTTTGCACTGCTCGCTATTTTTATAACGCAGTATATTCACATATTTCGTAAAAACAGGCAGCTCGGTTCGGAACCGAATAATAGCTCGCAAATCAAATGAAGCAAGAGTTACCACCGACGAGTTTTATTAGTGGACCTGGTATCTTTCCAATTTGCAATTTAACCTGCCCTGCAACAAAATTACAGTAAACCTTAATTGCATGTCGGACGATAGGAATTTTAAACAGCGAACCTTAACAAAGGTTTTTTTTTTTCAACTGCATAGTAGTATAAAATTTACTAAATTAAAATACTTTTTCAACGTAACCAAATATAACCAGTTGGTAACGTGATTAAGTATGGTGGATCTTGTTAATTTTCTATTTACTTGAAATGAAATTAGAATAAATGGGTCCAAAGCGTATAATGTAGTTTGACGGACATCTCGCTTTCATTTAATTAATCGCAATGACGTAACGTGTACAAAGTACGCACATACTCAACTTTTAGTATAAAGTTAATTACGCTCAATTCGGATGCGTCCAATCCAGTGCCGGCCAAAATAAACAAACGGCTTTGCCGGGCTATGTAAATGGCGGACCGCTGGGTAGACTCGGATTAAATTATAAGTAGCGGGCACGTTACGTTTGGCTGATACAGGACAAAACGGTTCTTATTATTATGTTTTGATTCTAAATAAACATATAACCTCGCTAAGGTTATATTAACACGATAAAAAAAAACGTGAAAAATTTGATCCCTCTGTCGGTACACTTGGACCATTATTCTTAATTGGTGTTGAATATTATATCATTTATTGATTTTGGCATTTATCAAGTTATCTTGTAAACAATGATAGTATTACATTTATTGTATCTTCTTTATCAGAGATACGATCATAAACGTCGATACTGTCAGGTTTACACCATGGCAATATTTGAACGGGTCGACACACGACGCACGTTCGTCATAAGGCGAGAAACCTCCAGTACCGCAAACACATTACGTCCTCTGAATGTGTATTTGTGTGCCGGAGATTGTGTACGTATTTATTTTTCGCACGTTTCCCCCCACACTGTGACACTCACGTTGTTTGCTCGGCCGAGAGTTTGCTCACGTGTCCTGTACCCACCACTTTATTTATGCGTTCAGTGACCACGGTCATAATTATTTATTCCCTTTATATATGGATAGCCTTTGTTCCTCTCCGCGAATGTTTTCGCTCTAAATCGCTTTTATTCAACGACAGACTTAATAATATTTCTGTAATTAAAATCTCGCTCCGAACATTTTCATCGGGAGGCGAAAGTACTAAGGAATTTATGTGACATTTTTCGGTAATGGAAGCAATTACGCGCTTTGCGTTTTTATTGGAATGGAAAATTCAAATTTTGTTGTATCAAATGCAGGCTAGAAATAACGTCCGTATAAAGAGGTAAATTGAATTCGACTATATAAAATATAAATTTGCTTTTTATCAGAGTTATTAACATATTTAACTATAACGATTTCGTTTTGTTGTTTAGCTCGCCAACCCGATTTCGATCGAAGACTTTTATACATTATGTATTTAAATACATTTACATCATCACATCTATACCCGCAATGTTTGTCTCATAAATAAATATGTTGTGCTAAAGTTATCCCTCATTTCTTCAAGCATATGGTTATATAAACTAACTCGTTTTAAATATTTACTATTCAAAGTGCTTTTAGTTTATATAGAGTTCGATGACCTTTTTATGAAATATAAATAAACGTTACAAAAAACCGGCTATGTACGGCTTTGTGCAAGTCCACTTTTAAAGGTATCGCCAAAAGTCAAAACCAAAAAATACCAACACTTACTTATACTTTTGTATAATAAAAGCTACCCTTATCTCCATAAGAAGATTTCGAGCTTAACCCTCCGTGGTAATCTATTGCGGGTTACGCGAGGATACATCGGTAAATTTCATTCAAAACAATTCATAGATGTTTGACCGCGAGTGTTTCCATCACAAGAGATTAATCGCCTTTTTAAATGTTGTTTAGTGGGTGATTGGGTAAACAAATGTTGTGTCTTCTTCTTTCGAATGGCAAATTAATAATGATAGAAAGAGTAAGATCAGTTTTTGACTAAACAGTCGCTAAGCAATATTTATAATTAAGACCGAGCACGTTTTAATAAAGCAATGATATAAAAAATACATAGACTTTCTTGATTTCTTTTTTATCAATTCATCTTAAAATTACTAATTCGATTGATGTGGAACTATCGTTTTTGTTCATGTATTCGGAATGGATTGGCTATATAGTTTTATATGCGATGTTTACATAGCTGGGCTATACAATATTATACGTTAATATCTCATAATTTATATGGCTATTTGAGATATTATAGCTTAATAATTATATTGACTTAATCGGAGAGAAATTGTCAGTTCGGAGATAGCGAACGGTGCCAAAAACGTAAAATATATAATCAGACACTTTATATAAGAGATTTGTATGTTTGCAATAATCTCTTAATAATATCCATCGATAACATATATTTACATATATTTTATGGATAGTTCACAGTAACCATTTAATGAAAAAACTATAACGACAACTCACGTTCAAGCTTTTGTGACATAAAGTTGTCACAAAAAATTAATATTAATTTAAAAAAAAATACCGTTTTATGGAGATATTTTTCCACGCTGCAAATCAAACCAATCGTTTCAAAATATTAGTTGACTATATGTCGACATATGAAAATCCATTAACGAATTTTAATATGTCATTGGTCAAAAAAGCACGGAATGAAATCATTATTTTACTCGTTCGGGGCCAAGGTAAATATATAGAATGAAATAAAATAAATTAAATAAGATGATAAATAAGAACTTTATAAGAAATAATAAGCCGAGATGACCCAGTGTTTAGAACGCGGGAATCTTAACCGATGATCGTGGGTTTAAAACTGGGCAAGCACCACTGATTTTCATGTGGTTAATTTGTGTTTATAATTCATCCGCGCTTGACGGTGAAGGAAAACATCGTGAGGAAACCTGTATGTGTCTACTTTCACTGAAATTCTTTCACATGTGTATTTCACCAACCCGCATTGGAGCAGCGTGGTGGAATAAGCTCCCAACCTTCTCCTTAAAATAAAGAGGAGGCCTTAGCCCAGCAGTGGGACATTTACAAGCTGTTACTGAACTAAGAAATAATATTCTCACTTAACAATAATAACGAACTATGTTAATAATGGAAATAAATATTTAATTCTGTTTGTTTAATTTTTTTCAAAATTCACGTAAAATTAGTAATTAGATTTACACCTAACTTACACATTATGATATATTTAAAGACGTAGGCTATCAGTATGCTTATATATTATATATTTCTTGAGATAATATAACTTATTATGTCAACGTAGCCGAAGCGAAAATTCACATCCCGAGCGCTCGCACGTTGCCAATAGTATAACAGATACATAAACACTTTGTAATAACATTTGTAGAAATCTAAAATTTCACGTACTGACTGATTTTATATTTAAATAAAGAATATTTTATTATTTACCAAGGGTATTAGAGACTGGGATGGGTCTAGCTAGTCATAGAATGCCGTAGATTCGTCTACAATACCTAAAGTTGGTAAAGTTAGATTCCCAGATTAAAACTCTCGGAGGTCTCTTTGCGTTTGAATTATTTGGTGTTAAAGTTAACACGATAGAAACAAAACGAGTCTACCGTCGAAATCCGTCTTACAAACTTCACCGCTAATGCCTTTTTATGCAAGAACATCGCCTATATCCACACGGCTGCCTAGCTATCGATCAACATCGATATAGGCAAGAAAACAAACATACCTTGCTCGCCCGCACGTCTCATTGATTTCGGATTATCCTCCGAGATTAGACCTCCTCTCACGATCTCTAACTATTCCCTCCAAGCCTCTTTCATTATACCCATCTATATATGTATCTTAATATCACAGCTTAATTGTTTTTAGGGTCGAATTAAGATCTGCCCATAATTACTTCCTTTATGATCATTGACACAAAATATAGGACAAATGTGTTAACAATATAAGAGCGAGTATTATTCCTTTCGATTTTCTATTTGATAAAATTATCAAATCTATGTGTTTAATAAATAAGACGACGAAAACTTGATTGAGTGTAAGAAAAGAAAAACTCCAAAATACAAAAGGAATCAATAAAATTTCGGCTTTGAAAAGAAACTTTTGTAACTTTTTAATACTATTTCAATGTACGATCCATTTAAAATGCCACGTAATTCATTCATAATAACCATCGAACGAAGTTACTTGAAGAAGTTACCCTTTGGTTGTGCGAATTCCATTCAGAAATATTAAATGCTATTGAGTACTTTCGGTTCTTTTTTAACGTTCACGAATACAGAACTGATTCATTTAAGAAGCGGACACCGTTCTCGGAAATTGTATTATTGGCAAATTATTTATTGTACGCAACAGTGAATCTACTTTCGCCTTCACGATAATTAGGTCTTTGTATTATTTTCCATCTCCTGTTGAATTTAGAATAGCAACGTTAAATAACTTTTTTTAAAATAGGAAGCCAAGGACTAGTTGAAAAACATTTCCTTATACTGGCATTGCTAATAATATATAGAATTAATTTACATTTTCTTAAAATACAACGTCATTCTAAATATTGAAATTCGAACAATAAACTCGCCAATATATTCATACTTTACTTCCTGAAAATAAATGACAAAACGTTGCCATTTCTTTTACCAAACATCAAGTAAAATTACGCTCGATTTAAATTCACAGTGTAAACCCGTAATATTGATAGAATGTTCCAGGTGTATAACACCACGTAATCTTGCAAGCGCCCCAATCTTGTCACAAATCGAATCATCGATTACATCAAGGCGATATGTAGGCAAATTTGATCTTCTCACATAATGATCTGACGAGATTGCGACGGCGTTTAAAGAAATATCCTCAACTCCTTTAAACAATGAAAAGACATGGGAGGTTTATTACTAGGTTGGCAGCGAGTTTAATTAATTAGTGTAAGTGCCGGTGAGAACGGAGAGATTGGTCATTAATTAAACGGCTCTTTGCCGATCGATCTAGAAGCAAACAATACACTTTATTACTTTTATTATACCTACTCGGCTCTGTCCCATTGCGGTTGCTTTGTGGATATTAATGATAGTTTTCTAGAGTCGGGGGAATTATGGAGTTCTTTTTAATGGTCTCTGTCGTTTAGGTTTGACGTTGATTGAAAATTTTAACGCGTCGTTGATCAGCATGAGACACAAACGCCGCAGCATATTCTTTGTATTCGTTATCGTCGTCAGGTAATAAAGTATCTTTTCAATTGTATTTCTCTTTGATTAAGCCATTGTTAATCGTACAATAAAGTTTTCAAAATAATTTGTCAATAAGAAATAGAACTAAAAACAAGTATGTTTATCTCAAATAGTGATGATGGTCATTTTATCTTAACCCATTTCGTCTACGGCAACCATTCTTAATAGATTTGTCTACTGACTTAATATTATAATACATAAGTTTTACATTTAAAACATTATATTCGAGCTACGGGGACATAAATACAACAAATATTGTAATCCCGAACTATTACTAAAATTCCATGACCAAAAAATCCAATAACTTTTTACTATCTCGAACTGAGGATTGAACCCAAGACACTATGATCCGCAGTCTAATAAGCTAAGCCACCAGACCAACTAGGTAGTCAGCTCTCCAACAATACACACTTAAAAAATATTGCACGTCATATGAAATAATGCACTCTAATATAACCCTATTTTTCAAAGGCATTTTTTATACTCGTGAAAGGCAAGTGGGCCACTTGATGGTTAGTTGTCACCATCGCCCCGCCACCGTATTGAGAAATATTAACTATTCCTTAGGTCGCCAATGCGCCACCAACCTTGGAAACTAAGATGCTAGATCTCTTATGCCTGTAGTATCACTGGCTCACCCACACTTCAAATTGGAACACAACAATACAATGTGCTGTGGCGATAGTTAGTAGCAGGTGTAGCAGCAGCATTGTGTGGCGATATAATATGTGATCGCGAAGCCCTACTACCAATTCGATTTTTATATTTTTAAGCTTAGTGATATTAAAACTATTAAAAGCTTCAAAACAATACTGTCTGTACTATTTCGTACAGGTAACGTAGGCGTAGGTTGGGTCAATTACTAAAGCAGCGCCTCCACATAAGAAATAGATATTGCATATCAAAATTTTTAGTTTTGTTTTATCTTTGTTTTAGAGACTTTGTTCTTTTGAAGGTGCAAGCTACATAATCAAAATTTTATAGATACACATATTTGCAACACTTAAAAATCTTTGCAGCTCGTCATGTAATTAGAATACTATAATAATATAATCTTGCTAAATATTCGAACCTTGTTGGTTTATTATTTTTTCGTAATCAAATTAAAATTACCAACATACATAACATTGAATAATATTCTTAAATATCGCAATTTGATCCAACATGTTGGCCAAACTTTTGTACACATGACTCGTTATCGGCATTTTACCAAAAACGCAATATTATGTGCCTCGCCTTTGATGTCAGCTTATTTAAACAGTCATGCTCGATAGCTTTATTGAGTCGCTGAATATTATCCGTCAAATATTCAGAAACAGTGTGTACGTATACGCTCTCGCAATCGGTACGTTTCCTTGTTTGTTCTAATTATACAAATATATATTATTTTTGAAGTTCTAAATAAACGTCTAAATATCGCATTGTTTATTTATTTTTTATTTTTTTATTTAGACACACCAACAACATAACATATACAGCATTCACAATAAAATCTTAAACATCTAAGTCTTAAATACTAATAGGTATGCCACTTAGAGGCGTGTACAACATGCAAAAAATCTATGTTGTATACAGATCTATATTAATAATTTGAATCTAGTGTGGATTTTACAGAAAGTTATATATTAGACAATAGGGAAAAACTCTTATTTTACACATCTAATTAGGAATCTTTTCTATCAAAAGTGCACGAAACTGGCTGAGTCCAAGGTCCAATCTCTAGGTTCGTTTGTGAGCCATGTATTAAATGTGTTACACATGCGAGGTATCGGCGATCCTTTATCAAACACAGTGGTACGAAAGGGTGGTTGAAACGTAGAAATTGGATGTCGGGGAATCTTATATGGTATCCTAAATTTAAAAAGTTCAAGAAGCTGAGGGCAGTCAATGAGATTGTTGAAAATTTTATACATGAATATAAGGTCCAATAATACTCTACGCTTACTTAAAGGAGACATTTTAAAATGCTTTAATTTTTCGTTATAAGATAGCTTTTTCTTTCCGATTTTTTCAAAATATGATAAGTGCCATAAAAATAGTTTTTGGACTCTTTCTATTCTTAGTGTGTGAGTAGCATAGTGGGACCTCCATACAACAGGACAATATTCTAATAGGCTGCGAACTAAAGCGTTATACAACGTTATACGTGTCTGTGATCGTTTAAATATTTTGCTATTTCTGATGATAAAACCCAACATCCTAGATGAACGCTTAACAATATTATCTATATGAGGTACAAAAGTTAATTTTCTGTCCACTATTATTCCCAGGTCTTTAATTTTGTCTACCTCTTGAAGTGCCTTACCATTGATAAAGTATTCCGACGCAATTGAGCGATTTTTGCGTGTAAATTTTAAAAAGAAGCATTTATCTACATTTAGTTCCATTCCATTAACTTGACACCAATTACATAATCTATCCAAATCGTACTGCATCATGAGGACATCGGCTTCAGTTTTCATAGTTCGTGCAATTTTTAAATCATCGGCGAACAAATAAGGCGTTGATGAAACAAAGTTATTAGGTAAATCATTGATATAAATATTAAAAAGGATTGGCCCCAAATGGGAGCCTTGTGGGATTCCCGAGGTAACATTAAAAAGCTCCGAATCATAGCCCTTTACATCTACGAAGAAAAACCTATCAGTCAGATAAGAGCGAATCCAATTGCTAAAGTTTCCCGTAAAGCCGTATACAGCTAATTTCTCAATGAGAGGTAAGTGGGGAATCTTGTCAAAGGCCTTGCTGAAATCTGTGTAAATAACGTCTACTTCATCATGCTTGTCAAGAGCTTCTGCAATGCCTTCAACAAAGGTAACCAGGTTAGTGCATGTGGATTTAGATTTTACAAAACCATGTTGGTGATCACTAGCATATTGTTGAAAGTGTCTTAGAATTAATGGACAAACAAGTGATTCAAATACTTTTGCCAATGTTGATAGGATTGAAATAGGCCGATAATTTTTTACAAAACTCTTTATTCATTGTTAATAAACTTAACTAATTTCTTTAAATATATTATTTAAAATAAAAAAGTTATGAATGGTACTACGAACAATTTTAATAATGGACATATCGAAACCTACGATATTAAATAAAACTTATAAATTTATAATAATAATGCCAATAATTACAAAAAAATGTCATCGAAGGTCACAAACAAAATATAAGTGTTTTTTTTACGATTTAATTTCCGAGTTAAAATTCAAGAGAACAATGATGAAATCCTTCACACACGGAAATATTTTAGGTTAAACTCGAAGGGAAATAGGGTGAAGAAGCCTTAATAGGCGTATGATATTTTAACAAGTACATATAAGGCAAATCGCACGTCCAAGAAAAATGACTTCTCAACAGGCTCTACTCTGTTGCTTTTAGGGTCTCTTTATAAGCACTTTGCAACCTCAAGTCTTGGTAACCAGTTTACAGTTTCACCGCTCGTTATAAATTGTGGATAATTATAAATTTCTCGACATGTTAAGCATATACGTTGCTTATTTTTATTTTTATTTTATTTTTTTTTTATTTAAGGACCACTAGTAGCTACTACATGTTTTAATGACAAATGTAAAACAATTAAGTGAAAATAGCTAACATGTGAAGCTTTTTAAAGTAGCCACAACAATTACAATATTTGTTTTAAAAATACATTAACACATAATTATAGCAACATGAGTAGAAAGATTAAAAAAAAAAAAAGTCCAAATTGGTACAAATTAAAGACCATAAAAAATAAACATGCACATAATAAAATTAAAATTAAAAACACAAATAGTTTGAATTGATATAGGTACAAATTAAAATTAAATAATTCATTAAATTCATGCAAAGTTTACGTTACAAAAAATCACTAAAATATACTAATTAATACAAAATAAAATTAAGATAACATTATTTATTATTTATTTATTTATTATTTATTTGCATCTCTCAACAATTCTAGCGCCCGTTTACGATAAATCATGGCAGAGTCATTAAAAATATCTAGATCTTGACAAAAACCATTGTACAACCGTGATGATCTAGGTATTGGTGCATTACATCCTAATTTCGTTTTTGATATTCTGACATCAAAAGTACCCAGAAAACTACGAACATTGCGCCTTGGAATACGATAGTATATCTTTTCAAGTAAGTAAGTACAGTCGATCTCGTTACGAATTATCTTAAATAGGAAAGAGAGATCTAATAATTGTCTGCGTACAGAGAGACTATCCATATTAAAATCTTATTATTATTATTGATAACGAGAACGGATTACTATCCGTTCTCGTTATCTCATACTATTATAAATCTGCTAAAAAATCTTTTTGTTCCAGTAAAACGCGCCTAGCTATATTTTTACATAAATGTATGGTTTGACTTAAAAACTATGTCAACAGGTTAAGGAGAGAAAATACAAAAATAAAAATATTGATGGGAATTATCCAATCGATACGATATGAGGATTCCGTACTACATAAATTACTTCTGTAACTATAAAAATAACGGTATTTTTCGTTATTCTAACCTACAATTCGTACTTTAAAATGTTAACTAAAGTTTTTTGGATAAAATCTAAAGTTATTAGTGAAACATGACACTGGAATATTCCTGAGACGTACCAAGAGCAATTTCCAATATCAAAATCGCTCCGGCAAAATGTAAACGGGTTCTTATTAAGACTGTGGAAGTTATAAAAAGATATAGCCGACTATAGCCGACCGTGTGCTGAATACGAATACCGTGAAAATGGAGCGTTTAGACGGACAGAGTTATTGCGGTTTTTATATTGAGCACTTATCGCTTTCGAGTGGGCGAGTGTTTGTGTACGATGAAGTCCGAGTGACAAAAGAGTTTAGGACGAAGTGATATCTAAAAGCCTTATTTAAATTGTAAAGATTGTGAAAACTTCTCATTTGATAAGATGTAAATATGTTTCACTTGGTGGTTGGGCTTTGTGCAAGCTGGTCTGGGCAGCTACCACGCTCTCATCGCATGTTCTAAAACCAAACATTGTATTGTTGTATTCTAGTTTGAAGGGTGTGTGAGCTAGTGTAACTATAGGCAAAGAGACGTATTGCTTGGTTTCCAAATCTTGTGGCACATGGGCAATGAAATTATGGTAACCATCAGGTGGCCTATGTGCTTGTCCATATTTACATATTTCACAACAAACTCCATCATAATATGTGGCAAAATAAAAGAAAAATTACTTTGTTCCAATAAGTCCAGAGTATATGATTCTGCAACCCGAAGGCAATACAATGTTTGCTAGAATATTTTAATATGAATATGGTCATACTGTTTTAATGAATCATAAAAATGTAACTGCTTCCTGCATCTTCTACGTATTGCCGTCTTCGCGTTTCAAGTTTCACGTTTTAGTATATTTACAACAATGTTCATATGTAATTTTCCGAATCCATGTCGTAAAAAGAAATTTTTGGTGTGAATTTAGCAGGTTATAATACAAGTGTAAGAATGAAAGGTCATTGAACTGTGTCCGAGATGAAATGTGCAACAATGGAATGGCTGAAGTTATACATGAGATAGAGTTGAATGAAATATAAAAAAGTACTTACTCTAAATAAATGGAATAAGGTCAAGATAATGATGAATGCCGATGACACGGACGCAATATTTACATAACTACAGTTTTATGGAGAAGGAGTGTAATATACCTGTAATATATACTTCAACTACATGCAGGTGATCTCACGATTTCACCTTTTAACGCAGATCACAGCATGAAACGTTAACACAAATGCAAATGAATATTCAGTGGAGATCCAGGATTTTTATTCACGATATTCTGTTCAAATGTAATTATTAAGCTGGGCTTGTCTTCCCTTATACATAAATAAGATTGAGTATTTACATTTCATTACAATAAATAAATAAAAAGTATATATATTAATAGTAATCGTGAATCGATGTCCCATTGTTGGGTCCATGCTGCTTCGAGTATAGAAATATTTAGAATATATAGAAATATTTTCGCATAATAATAACAATAATTATAATTTTGTTATCCGGGGCGAGTGGAATGTGTTTTTAGTGACCTGAATAATACAAAAAGTATTTTATTAATGGCATATATTATTTTGTTTATGTTATCTATACATAATATAGATTAGTGTATAATCTAATAATAAAATTGAATTGTGTTCGTCCGTTTTGGGCGGAATATGACACACGACGGACAAAAACTTACACATATGTAATAATTCTAAGATAATTTTTTTTTTATTAGCATTCAATGGTTCATTCTGTATTCGACTGAGCTATTCTTCGCCTACAGGAATCATATAGTTTATTTATAATTACAGGGCGCTAGCTATTGAACATGTGTCTTTCGAGACAACGTTTGCAGCTTATTCCACCACGTGCGGGTTGGTGATACACACATGAAGAAACATGCAGATTTTCTCACGATGTATTCTTTGCCGTCGATCATGAGATGAATCATAAACACAAATTAAAGTCACAAAAATTCAGTGGTACTTCGAAAACTTAAGTCCGTTATCTTCAGTTAAGATGTGTTCAACCATTGTTCAACCAGTGTTCAACCATTTTGGCTCAATGGATAGTTGATTACAATACTCAGGACCCAAGGTCCAAGCGAAGCTTGTACGTTTGACTGATGACATGATATGATTGGATAAGATCGAAGTATAAGTAACAAAGAAATTGGACGAGATCCCTCATATATACAGGAAGTCCTATCAATAATATAATCAATAGGGCACCATATTATATCAAATACAATGAACGCTAATAAGGAACGAGGGCTGACCTATTTCTTATGGAATATAAGGCCCCTTACACAATATACTCGTAGGTCTATAGCTAACGTGCTTCTGTGTAAGTCAATAATACTTAAATTATTAATATTTGTGATAAATTATATTACTTAGTAAATTGAGAATACGTTATATAGTATTTGGATTTCTAAGAATGATTTTAATAATGTTGTTACACAATCGATTACGCGTTACGTGTTGTTCGCGTATGTCTCTTTAGTTTTTTATTTATTTATTTATATTAAAGCTTTAAGTATGTACAAATTAAAATTAAAAAATTGCTAGCGTACCGGATGAATTGCTACGAGCATGCTAGCAGCATTTCCCCTTTGAATTGCAATTCCGATTGTCTTAGCAAAAAATGAACCAGCCCTCCAGTCACTGGTCTTAAGTATACATTGATAATATACGCCACTTATATGTATATCTGTATCATACAATATAAAGGTGGAGTTTGTACACATTTATGGGACGAACGTCGAAAATATATTTTTGAGTTTGGTGGTTCTTACATTGATAAAGATTATAGGCTATATAACTTCACACTACGACTGTAAAGCGGCGTATCCGTTAAGTTTTACAATATAAACCGCGAAGCACAAATAATTATGAGATGTATGAAAAATGTCCACAGAATAGAAGCTTCATTTCTAGCGTATACACACTGATCTACGTTTCATTCATAGGATAAATATCTTAATATATATATATTTCATTTATCACATTACATTCGCAAATAGACGGAATGTTTTTGAAAAGTACCTTTCTTATTTCTCTGTCGATAAAGGATAACGACCACATAGGATTTTTTCAAAAAATATATACATTTTTATATTTACTAGTGCGTCATCAGGTTGGTCATCACTATTGCCCAAATACATTGGCACTGGAAGAATTATTAACTATTCATTGCATTTTCAATGAGCCACCAACCTAAGATGTAATGTCCCTTGTACCTGTAGTTCACTGTGTAGTGTGTGTAGTTACTAGTTCACTCATCTTTCAAACCGGAACTAAACAATACGAGGTAGATGAGAAGATCAGAAGATAAGAAGTTGCTGTTTGACGGACTTGCACAAAGCTTTACTAAGTAAATATTTCCAATAATGATAACAATATAGTTATATCAATGAAAATAATTTAACATCTAAGATAAATAATACAAGTTTTAAACATAAAAACTTTGTAAAGCATTTAAGTATATAAAAATATGAACACGAAAATGAAAGTGCTCGACCTCATCCAGTGCACTCGTATCCTTATACGGAGTTAGTTTCGCATTAAGAAGGTCTGGCGTGGGAGATAACAGAGCCGTGGCTAGTGGGTCGGCTAATTGTCTGGATGCCCTCTCGTCAGATGCTGCGCTCCATGTTTGACAATATACATTCTGCTACAGAAAATATAAAAAGACGACTGCTCTTTGGTACGGAAAATAAGGTCGCTGATTTTAATAATAGTTATATGTTTTATTCAAATAAGTTTTTCGATCGAAAATGTATATAAAAATAGGTGAAATTTACTGAGATGTGTTGAGCCCTGATAAGATATAGATTTATATATTTTAATTAATTGTTAAATAACATGTTATTGTTAGATTCACTCCGTGTTTGAATGTAAAAGTGGAAACTTTGTTGGCTTATGTGAAACTTATTTTTTTAAAATGTTTATGCATTATATTATGTACAGCATGTTTCTCAAAATAAATAATAAATAAATAAATAAATAAGATCATATATAGTGGAGACTCATTAAGTTTATTAAAATACAATTTTAACTAAATCGATTTAGTGACATGAATTCAACGCAAATACTAAAACATACCAATAAACGTATATTTTTAACGATTACCAGTTATCAGTATATCATCGAAGGCCTTAAACATTAAAGGAACAAGGCATAAACATTAATGTCTCTCCACCCGTCTGATCGCTACGCACGCGAACATTTTTTGTTAAACAAATGGTTATAGACCCCGGATATCTCCTGCGCCTTTACGCAGTGATAAGACAACTACGCATAGATTCAAGACTTAATTGCTCACGATAAATATTTGGACTTTGCACAGATTAAAAACGAAAAGCGATTTTGAAATACACCGATTAATAAACTGTCAAATCTTTCAAATGTAATTAATATATTGGTTTATTTTATTTATTTTATATATTTCCATAATTAAAAAAAATATTTTTATCTTTATTTTACCATTATTAAATAACTTAGTTACAATAAAAAGTTGAATAATAAGAATATATTGCCATATGATAGAAAGTTTTTAAAAGAGTTTTTTGATTGCTTAGAAGGATTAAAGTGAAGTCGCTATCTCCTTTAACTTAAACTAAAGTGGTCTCAACAAACACGCAACGTTAGTAATTTTTAACTCTCACGAACCCTTAGATTCGAGTTCTAATTTTAAATGTTTTTAGGAGTGAATAATTAACAAATGAGTCATAGCTGCCGGACATTATATAAGATCCTTATTCAAACTCTCCGCTACTTCCTTGTGTGTGCGTGTCTTGTATACTTAGTTGCTATATATAACACCGTATTCATTTATTGGTTTTCTTTAATTATAAATTATTTCAATAACGAATAATTTCAAGTCAACTAATTATTATTTTTTTGCTCATCTATAACTAATGCATAATAATAGCTGTTATCCTATTTTATGCAGATATAAATATATAAACACATTATAAGAAAGGACTCGTGACCGTGCAATGGTGTTTAGCCACAATTATACATGTGATCATTTATCATGAGGAGGCTCATTTGCTCGACGATCTTCCTAAAATAAATAAATATATGTTTTGCAATTATTTGAGGATACGGAAACGCCTGAAGTCATTCGAATTTACACGATTCGAATCACGCAAAGAATAGATGCACGTACACTCCGAACGACGACTAAAACACCAATTATTATTTATTTTTATTCATTAATGCATTATATCGTTATATATTATAGATTGTAAAATTATGATCTTTAAAATTTTATTTATATTTAAAGATATTTATATTGAAAAAATACAGAATTAAATGTGAGAAATTTAAGTACATGCTAATAGGACTGACGTGCCTATGTAGGAAAAATATTAATAATAATAATTCCTAAATTAAATAAGAAAAAAGTACATACATAAAGTTACATAATGTTGTGTTATCCATATATATGAGCGAAATACCACTCATCGCTCACCTCCTAAACTATCCGCCGATTGTCTTGAAATTTGTCACAGTTACTCCTTCGCCGACATAGACGCTCACTAAGAACGGATATTATGCAAATCCTATCCAAAATACTTAATATTTTTCTTCGTATCTACCTGTGTGAAGCCGGGTCGATTAGCTAGTTTATAATAAACATAATGGTATGCATATTTGACATGTTTTGGTTATTTTTAAAATATTTAATACTATTAATATAACTCTTAGAGGTAAAGCAAAAAAGTAACCGTTCGTATAGTTTTTTTATTGTTTGGCTATCAATAAAAAAATTAACATACTAAAATACATTATGTATATATACATGTATACATGATGGAACGATGGTAGTTTTATACCCTACGACCAAAAGTCGAATTAAACCTCTTCAATCAAGACAGTTGCGATTTTATTTTTCTCAACATCTAGATGAAAACTTAAGTCGCATATATATATTTAAAAAAAAACAGTTTTTTTACAACATATATTTATGAATAAATACCTATTTTATTAAATAACACGCAATAGTAATATATGTAATTAAAATCAGACCCGTAAGAGCTTAGATATTGTTAATAACAATTTTAGAGATTTAGATGTAAATACTTTTATTATTTCTTAAGTATCTTACAGTGTACGCGATCATTTTACTATGCTCTCGATGAGCGTTTGACGACCGGAAAAATAATGAAGGAGCCAACCGGGTGACGCGCCACCTACACCTGAACCTACCGAAATGTTAACAAGCGAACGTGCGAATTCTATTCACTCCTATACGTATAAATATATCCATCAAAAGACGTTGACAGCATTTTTTTTTATTTTTTTTAGTACATTATCGGGTTAACTCGTCCTTCTTTCAATAATACTTTTTTTTACTGGTGCTATGGTGTATAGGGCTTTGTGCAAGCTCGTCTGGGTAGGTTCTACCGCATTCTACCGCAAAACAGCAGTACTTGGTATTACTGTGTTCCGGTTTGAAGGGTGAGTGAACCAGTGTTATTACAGGCACAAGGGACATAAAATCTTAGGTCCCGAGGTTGGTGGCGCATTGGCGATGTAAGCGATGATTGACATTTCTTACAATGCCAATGTCTAAGGGCGTTGGTGACCACTTACCATCAGGTGGCCCATATACTCGACCGCCTTCCTATTCTATAATATATATATATATACGAAAACAATCTTATAGACTACAAAGAAATAGCTTATCAATACCAAATTATGTCTTATATTAAATACAACACGTCGCTATAAGTATCAATTAATTCACCGTCCTCGTATTAGTTATCGTAAGTTGCCTTAAAATGAAAATATTTTTCATTCGAGAAGGTTCTTATAAGCAATCATGTTACAGTATTAAATTAAAGAAGAAACTATGAAAAATTAAGTTGTAACTGTTTCTTCCACCAAATCCAATCTTCATATGTAATAATTAGTATAAGGCATAATCAATTAAGAAATTAATTTCGTAATGTGAGAGTCATTATGTAAGGATTTAGCAAATTTTTTTTAAGGAAGACGCTGTATTTCCTCTACCATCATATTCACCAAATAGATTATATAGATTATATAGATTCGACGTACTTATTGTAAAAATGATCGTATTACCTATGTATTAAAACTGTTTTTACAAAACAACCTCATTTCGATATACAGTCTTTTAATTTAAAATCAATTTTAGTTGAGACATTTGCTTTCAAAAAACATCCATCGCATGGCTTTTACATTAAGTGTTAAGCTAAGGCAAAGTTAATACCATGATATGATTCTTCTTAATAAAATAAAATTCTTAATAGGCTAATGATAGATAAATGAAAAATTATTTAAGTTTTTTATGACTTAAATGTATTTTATAGTGTGGAAAACTCAATCTACATGTAGCTTGTAATTGCCGATACAAGATAGAGGTGTTAGTGCTTTAACGCATTTGTTCATCATCGCAATACGAAACATGCAAAAATCGTCTATACATCATCGCAATTAGACATAATATTGCTTGTAGATTCATTGATTGTATCATGTGGGTTTATGGTCGTATAAACGGGCTCGAAAGTTTAATTATGCGTAAGCGACATTCAGCTATAATACAACGTAATAAGGCAGGCAATGGCTGGCAGAGTTAATGGCCGTGTCGTGTGGTTGATCGCTGTACTATAAGACGCCAAAGCGCAATTGTGATAGCGCCCACAACTGCCGGTCACGCAAGGCCTTCTGGAGCTAGATAGCTTGATAGACTAGGTCTTAAAGTGAAGCCGCTCAACGATATCTTACAACGAATATTGTTCTATTAGATCCGAAAATAATTGATGAGACTTCTTACTTCTAACAATTCATACTAACTTTTCACACCAATGTTCCTCACGAAACAAAAAATATATCAAACTTTTACCTATTATATTATAACATACGATTTTTGACGCGATAAAATATTTTATGTATTGACTGGTAATATTATTTGACTACCGCTCTATTGGAGGATCGACTGTGTTAGACTTTTTTAAAACTTTTTAAAAAACTACGACTAAACCGAAAATTGAGATAATTAAGGCACGGAAACAGTTACCGATCTACCTATCGTTCTGAATTTAAATGAATTCAAATAAAATGTAACATATCAAAAATATGATTTATTCATTGGAAAGGTAATAATTAATAATGGCTTTTAATGACTTACAATAAACAATATAATATACATAACAATATATATAACATATTCAACAAAGTATTCAGAATATTGGCAATACATAAAATGTCTAATACGTTATCATAATATTTATTTATAATCAATAACAATGTAATTATAATCTGGCCACAGATACGTTATAAATACTCCATAGTTAGTGTGTTAATGATTGGTATAATAATAATGGTGGTAACCAAAATGTCGTCGCTTTAGTACTCATACATAAAATTGTTTTTCGAAAGGATATTAGTTCATTAAACACTCGTAACGTGTAAATATTGTTATAAAAACGATTGCCTGACTTTTTACATTCCGCGTCTACGTGCAATGTACATTTTAATTATAATACATTAATAGTAAAACATTTTAAAAACAAGATTTTATTTAAAAAAAAAAATTCGTGTCAACGCTATTGACCGTTGAGGAGTTTCATCGTCTGGAGCGAATTATGGACGTAAAATTATGTTTACCTTAAAAATTCATCATCATTGAAAATGAGTCAGCATCAAAAATTTCAACTCCGTAGGATAAGAGGAAGTTGGTATAAAGCGGCTTGCAATATTTTACCTACGCAAACAAACGTTTGTAACATTTATAAAAATTGTAAGAGTTGTAAGTGTTTATAAAAATAAAAGTGTTTGCAATATATGATAGATAACAGATATAGATCAGGCAAGTCAACGGTCAAGCGCTTGCCTATTAACGGTAAAAAAAAAATGTATAATAGGATAGAGATCTTTATAATAATAAATACAGTCAATCAAATCATCTATAAACCAACAAAAAATATTCAATCAACTGAATTTCTAAACACTTAGACAAATTGATTAAATGGAAATACATGTAGAACATCTCAAAATTAAATGAAATTGTACCACGAATGATGTAATTCTAACCCCGACCAACATTTCATGGCTCGCCGATCGCGTAAACGGCAACACTGTCGAACATTTAAAATTACTGGCAACACAAAACAAACACTCGGATCGCGTCGTGACTGCCAATGAGGTGTAATGAGTTGTGAGTGACATCCCCCTTTATCTTGGACCCTTCACATAAAAACTTTACGATGAAAATGGTGCGAGAATTTTTTTTAAGGTGAGGTTTTTACTGGCACCGGATTCTTTACGGCCTGTTCTACTTTTCGTGTTCCGATTTACCGGTTATTTAATCTAGTTTAAGGTTTTACATATTTTGCATTGTTTGTATACAAAAAAGAATTTAATCCATCTCTCTTTCTTACAATAGTATTTACAAAGTTATATCGTTATCCTATCTAGCAAGAAACTCAGTAGTTAATGGATATGCCTTCGCTTCAGGAGATTGTTCAAAAACCTCAAAATATTATATTATAGTTAAAACAAACTCACGAAATAAATAATAAGAAATCCATATGGAAATAAATATAATTCATGGTTCAGAATATTTTTATTGGTAACACTAATCAGATAATGTCAACGGTAATCATTTATTTATTAAAATGTTTCAAATATTTGACAAAGAGGTTTTAATGTACCAAACTGTGATTCTATTTTTGATTATCTTTTAATATTATAGATAAGTTAAGCCAAATATCTGGTGTAATAAACTAAATAACTAATAATGATTTCTCAGAAGTTGTTATCCTGTCTTACTCACGTTTTGCTTACGATATCTCTAAATTTTGCACTTAACGAACTTAGAAACTGCAGTTAATATTAACTTATCTTAGAACCATTACCTGTGTTTAGATTTGTATGTGAAACATTTTGTAAGTAATTTACTAATAAACTTTAGTCATATTAATTAGTCAATCATACCAGATATAGTTTGTAGATGCTCATATATAGTTAGTATATAATGATGATAGTTATGATGTTCTCACGTTTCTGTCAATTCAGCTAATCTTAATAAAATCACTCACAACCTATGGGTACGGCAATTCGACCGGTGAGAGTTCAGGCGCAGGACCAACGGCTTTACATGCTTCTGGAATTCGGGCTACTGATAATTTATCGATTGACAAAATAAAAGAACTTTTAATTGGCCAGATTCGATTTCGAGCCTCGGTATCGATATCTAGTCAGATTAACATGACAGTAAGTATCAAAATCAAAATTACCAGTACGAAACTTTGAAGCTGCTTATACTATGAATAATAAAGTGACAGTCTATAAGTTTTATTGACAGTCGAAATCATTTTTATTATTATAGACATGAGTCTTCATGATTTTGTTGTAAATATTGATACTTATTTTTATGTTTATCTTAAATATGTGCAAAACTATAATCAATATCCTGTAAGGAGGATTTAATCTTAAGTAATTCATTTGCAATTAGCGATTTGCTTTTGTATCTTCCTAAATAAATTTAAAAGACTACAATATAGTTAAGTCTTACGAAGCATTACTAAAACAATACTTTTATTCATCTATTAAATCTACTATAGAAGTTCTTTGAAGTAATCTTTTAGATGGCGTGTTCTTTCTTTAAATTTGTATGTGTATTCGTAAATTTGTATGTTTGATCATTTTTTTTTTTAATTTTGTATTTTATAAAAATATCTGTACATATTAGAGAAACTTACTTAAAGGCTTTAAAAATAGTAATAGAATAGAAATGACAAACGAAATACCATCAATTTGGTCACATTCAAGCTCAGTCCACAAACACCTGATGGAATAAACTTCAAAATTACCCATTGTTTTCAAGTTCTAAGCGAACAAAGAGTCTAAAGAACTCTCCAGCCTTTTGTGCTAAGTCTTGGCTAATAGGCGAATGAAATGGTCAGTGTGGAAAACTTAGTCATCGACTTCAAGTACAAAAAACATGTTGCTAAATTAATTACCTTCTATACAGGCGTCGTTGTTCTGTTATTTTGTAAAAAGGTTTTATAGCTGAGGTTTTTATTTAAAATAAAAAAAGACAATTTCATAATGTACGTCTTAGTTCTGTGTAATAGTGGACATTCCTGCGGATTTTTATAATGTTTTACATTTAATGTACTGCTTAATTCTTGTTGTTCAGTAGAGATAATTTTTATTATATATACTTTTGAGCCGAGATGACCTAGTGATAAGACCGTGTGACGGTGAAGGAAAATATCGTGAGGAAACCTGCATGTGTCTAATTCCACTGATGTTCTGCTACATGTGTATTCCACCAACCCGCATTGGAGCGGCGTGGTGACATAATCTTCAAAACCTTCTCCTCAAAAAGGGAGAGGCCTCGTCTGTATAACGGCTACTGTATACTCTAGCCGGTATTCATTTGGTTTGGGACGATAAGTTATAGTTTTTTTTTTTTGCAAAAAGAATTTTTGGTAGTCAAGTTCAAGAAGTAAAGAAAATGATATTATAATCATGTACCACGTAAAGCCTTTGTCCTACAACTGATCTCTCTGCAATTGCATCGCATCGGATTATCAGAGTAAATAGAGAATGCATATGCACTTGCAAGTTGGCGGGAACATGAAATTGTCAGCTGAATATCGTATTTAGACATCACATTGTGATTTTCTTATTTATATAGAAAAACTAATGAAAACATAACGTTAAAATGTAAACGTAACAATCACTAAACTTGTTACAAACAATAATTTCAAACGAATATTCCAAACATCTTAATGAAATAGATTAAATTTATTGAGTTATGCATATATTTCACGAGTTAGAAGTCAAGTTGTTGCGTTGTTGTCCTATATCCTATTTACAATAATAAATAGATGTCAAATATTTTTATACGATTCAGCTGACTGTATTTTTGTTGAATCAAAATTAAATTTATTGTATAATTGTATACCATCTTTCTCTCTGATCAATATTGTTTTTATTGTGCGTTTTATAAAATTATAAATATTATCCACAAACTAAAGACACATAATCACTATTATGAAAACACTCAAATAAATAAATGAATATATTGCTAAATGGTCTGTAGTATGATACACATTACATACATTTTTAGCAACACAATAAAAGTATATTTCTCTCTAATCGCACCCTGCGTATAAATCTTTCTACGTCAAGCATTTAATTAACTATCTCCTTCCACGTACATACCTGCAGGGAATTAAACTTACCGTCCACCATCTGATACAGGGCGTACCAACAGTTCAACTTATCCTTTACAAATAATATATACTCATGATGTGTTCTACTGATAACATAGAACCAAGATATTGAGGACTAGTAGCTACTTTTTCATCCTTACTAGAGGGGGGTGGGGTGTTTGGTAATATTTTACTTTCACGTTTAAAATATTACCGTAATAGCCTGTGAATGTCCCACTGCTGGGCTAAAGGCCTCATCTCCCTTTTTGAGAAGAAGGTTTATAATATTGGAATCAACGAAAAGGCCTTAGATAAGTATGACTTTTTAGTAGCACTGTAACTTGTACACGTGTACTGATTTAAATAGTGACCCAGTTGGCAATAAGTTGACAGTGTAAGGATTGGTGTTTGTATATGGACAAAGGTTACCACAGGTGGACAATTCGCTCTTCAAACATCCTAAATTAAAAAGCGTTACCTGTAATAAATACCCGTGTAAGGTCAGCTTTAACTTGAAACAAGAGATTTTAAGATACTTAAAGACGGCTAATTGAAAAGCTAATATTCTCGTATAACATTAATTATGCTCTGAGGGCCGTAAGCGATATCCTCGTTATTATTTAGTGAATAACTTTCCGTGGAAATTTTCTTAAAGAGGTCTTAACGTTCGTAAAACGAATTCATCATGCCTTATAATAATTTATACAAAATCATTTTCGTTGTTTCGCTTGTAATTAAATTATGGATAAAATTAAACTTGAGCAATTTGATAGGGCTTTAATAGTTTCGACAATTATCTCATTCTATTGTCTGTCTTGTAAGTATATATAGATGCTATGTAGTAGCACAAATGTACGCTATTTTGATCGGATGCTAGTTAATAGCATTCAATTAGTACATGTTATTCAAGCTACTCTCTTCGTACACAGGTATACTTGTGGAAAAGCACGCTATTAATCGCAAGCTCGTCTATAACTAAAATAAATTAGTTAGTAGTTCGTTTTCGTTGATTTTCATTTAGGAATAATAATAATAATTGAATATGTAGTTTGGTGATAATGGTAAAAAAAGCAAGTATTTTGTTTCTTGCCAGTTCTTCTTGATGGAATCTACATTTTTATTTGATCGGATTATGAACATTCAAAAGTGCTTTCAAGAGACTATTTGAATAAAGTTATAAACAAAATTTATCTTCACAATTATGTTTTTTTTTTCGTCCTAAAATATAATATTCATAAACGTGACAGAATAAGAGCATTAGGTAAAATGAAACGTTACACATAGAAGTCAAATTCGACATTTTAAATTCATCACGCCCAAAGAAGAATTAATTTGAAATCTAATATAAAAGTAGTTATTACTTTAATTATATTATTACTGAACCTTATTTTAAGACGTCAAAAATTCGGCAATATTTCAAAGCGAACGAAGATAAGACGAACAAAGTTAGGTGTTTCATTGGAGTTGTTATCAGTTGTTAGAAGTAAACTGGGATTGCGAGACTCCCGATCACTAGCTTTGGAAAATCGTAGTAAAAGTTTTTTTTTAAAACTTGTGCAAGCCCGTCTGGGAAGGCATCACTTGCTCAGGAGTTATTCTACTGATAAACAACTATAATCTGTGGTGTGTTCCGATATGAATTGTGAGTAGGCGACTGTTATTACATGCTTAGTTTATGCAAAAATAATAAGGCATTTCCACGAGATCGGACATCTCAGCCTGAGGTCCTAATGAACATGGAGGACAAAGTGGATGGAGAACAAGTTTTGGAAAATATTGATATTGCAGATTTGGCTAACTGAAAACAAGCTACGAACACAGCTAGATGAACGATATTAGGAACTGTACTGTTTTGTAAAGTTAAGTGAGTTACTTAATAAGTAGTAAATGTTATTGAAACAAATAATAAAAAGATACTGTGGTAATGTTTGTCTAGATTAGATATCAAATTAAATCCATTCATTCGGAAATAGATCTAAGCATGTTTCGAAAGAATTATCTGCTTTACACGTATCAATTGAAATCAAAAATGTGGAATAACGACATTCATCTAGTTAGCCCGGGCTACTATTTAAGCATATCCAAGCACGGAATTGATAGATTAAAAAGGAAAATATCGAAAAATTGTATTCGAAGTCGCAGTCACAGCAGATCATTCCTAATATTAAAATGAAACTTACTTTTTGAACACACACATACACACATCGATATTATACGAAGGTGGGTAGTTCGAAATTCAATAATGTTACAGTCTGCGCAAATCCCACCTTCCTATCGTCTAAACTTATTCCCGAAAGTTCGCCTGAGTCCGTGTTCGTGAACGTGTAAACAAAATTTATCCTCACTGGAGTGGAATGAACGATCTTTTAATTTCTTTTTTTTTATTTTTATAAAAACGATATTAAAAACGTAGGATGATTTGTAAGTTTAATTAATAAACTGGCCTTAAGGCTTCGCCAGTGTAGAATAGAGACAGCCTATCTCAAACCATGTATGGTGTAGGAGCTGGTGAAGTGCAGCAATATCATCGATTATCTAACCACCTCGACGATACCCACTTACTAGAGTGCAAAAGCATTTCCAAGGAGTGTTGACGTCAGAGCTTGCCGAGTCCTATTTTATACAGTACTTAAAATAGACTTCGCCGAATTCATATATACTATAGAATAAGGGCAAGTGAATAATGATGATAATAATTAACTACTAACAACAATCGAAATTATTCACAAACATTTCATTGAAATTTAAAACAAAAAAAGTAATATTTAGGACTAAAAGTATCGCTGAATGAAAAGTATTTTGAACCCAAAAGAAAACGAGTATGAAATAATGGAAAAAAATACAATATAACATAGTAAAAATGACTCACGCATGACGTTATTTTTGGAGCAAAGGAGCAAACTTGTCGTGTAAGCTGCATAGGTTATTGTGATGTAGTATATATGTAGTACATACAAAAGTATATTTTATTCATTTCATCTATAAAAACTAGCCTTTATTCTCTTGATCTGTCACAAATAAGTTAGCAATCAAAAATATATCAAGGAGTACCTTATTCAAATAATGTCTACAAAATCCCTTAAACACAAAATCTATTACGGAAAAATCTCTCAGGGGAAAGTACATTTTATAAAGCCCTCATGTTGGCTTAAGGGCAACTCCAGACAATGAACAAAATAATAACTAGAAAATATACAAAAATTCGTCAGTTTTTTTATTAATTCACAATTTCCCTATGTGATTCACATATGACTCATCGTTTTTGTTCAGCTATTGTGTCTACTGTTTGTATAGGGAAATTGTTAGAACATAAAATACAACTGCTACATGACGGTATGAACATGCAACGCTTTTATTTATCAAATAATTCATGGGCAGTGGCTCGATAATATTAGCAGAAGCTCTCGACGTTTTTATGTACACATAATACACATCTCGACTACTAAGATACTTATTTTCTCCTAAGTTGTTCTTAAGACGCTGTAAATAAAATATAAACCACATTTACATTGCCAATGAACTACTAACCTTAGTTACATTGGCTCACTCACTTATACAAGCCAGAACAGAACCCAACTTAGTATTATTGTACGCAAAGAAAATGCAAAGAAGAATTAGTGCGACAGAAATGTCCACGAATTGTGCCCGCCCTAAGCTCCCGTGTTGACTAAACGTTTATTTCGATGACGTGAGTCAAAGATACAAGCCGGATACAAAAAACAAAAGACCTTTGATGAATTATGACGTCGCTCAGTAAATATTTGTGGGAACCTGTGATCAATTTAGGCAAGTACACAACTCGTAATGCTGACTTATATGAAAGAGAAAGCAATAAAGCTACTGATAGACGTTTGATGGGTATGTACACTAAGCTAGCAATTCCCCAATTCTCTTTTATCGAAGAACTATTGTTATTTTACAAAAACTCAAGATAGTGAGTTTCTTTTTACAATTCAAACTCAAGTAAATTGAATAAAATGGCAGATACTTTATTTTTCTACAAATAATTATAACTTATATCTTAAATTATTTTTCAGAAAAAATAATTTATTAACTTCCTATTTAGTATTTAATCAAAATCTAAATAATATACTTTATTAAAGGAGGCTCTTACGAGCACTATCGAATGATCGATAATAATATATAAGCATTTTTATTATATATAGATAGGTGGACTGGCCAATGGGCCACCAAATAGTAATTGGTCATCAGTGTGGTTAGTAAGCCAGTGTAACTACAATCACAACATAACATCTTAGTTCCCAAGATTGTTTGCATATTGGCGATGTAAGGGTTAATTAGTATTTCTCACAGCGCCAATGTCATTCCAAATTTATTAAAAAAAAAACATCGACTTTGCTAGTTATATACAAATATCATGCCAAAGATTAACGGTTATATAAATCAAAATGTGCTATTTTTTTTTTAATATATTATCAAGAAGATCCGGAGAAATTTAGTATCTCTTCCACCAATTAAATTACATCCGGAAGGAAAACGACAAAATTACGAACTGCGTTAATAATAGATAACCTTCCATCTCATAATAATTTAGAAGGTTTCCATGAAAGAAAAATGTATTCTTAGCTACTTATTATAATAACTTCGTCTGAATTCATTCGAAATAAGCTTCTTATAACTTGTATTAGAGACACTGGTTTGTTGTTTAATAAAACCAATACAGACGATATCTTTACAAATTGTCTGTGAGTGAAACGAAAAAATTCAAATGTTTTACATACTTCACCATACATTTTCTCGGAGACGTTATTTGCGTATGGAATCGCTATTCCTCGAGTTACTAAACTCACATCAAAATGTAGATGAGAAAGAATTACACAGTCATGACATTTTTGTTCGTTGCTCTTCGGAATATGTATAACGCCTACTTTGTGATTACAGCATGTTTTATTGAAATTTTTACTGAACACGTGATATACATATCGAGTCGAGGAAGTAGAGCTCGTTCTAACTCTTCAACTGTTCAAACGTTCGAAGTTTTTATGAACATTCAATGAAGTATCAGTCGAATTTATCATCAAACTATCATTATCCTTTGTTTGAAGTTGAATAAAATTTTCGTCGTCGCCCCCTCGAGCGTCACAGAGAATAATATCAGCAGCGTCTTTAGATAAAGACGCCATTAGGCAATAAACTATTTTATATCTGACGCTGAGATTTGAAGTACGGACGGGTCGAGAGCCAAACTTTTAAAAATATAATGTTTCCGATACATAAAACCATCCAATAATATTTGCGCGGCGGCGACACGAAAACATTTCGGGCGGTATCTGTCGACAATAAAGGCCTTTCAGGCGATAAAAACTGATCTGCAAGTTCGTCGGCAACAGGAAAACAGATCTTTGGACGATCGCCAAGTTACCTGCACTACGCACCCCAACCACGCGTGTGTGTATTCCCTACAACGCATAGGCAGACACACACGTGTAAACAAACGGGTGACGTCACCAGGAAAATAATTATTCACCAACTTGAAAAATAACTCGATTATTAATAGAAATTTTATAGTAGTTCTTTATAATCCCAATAATACTGAGGCATCAATTATTTATTTTATATCGACGGTTGTAATAATTTGATAATAATTATTACCTACTGACTTTCATTCTAGTCTATAGCTCTAGAGGTAAAAAACTCGAAATTCCTCAAGATATTCATCTTAATTTATTGAAGATATTATAAATAAATACGTCAATATGACGCATGTGCAACCGCTTGCGCCTTTTTAACTTTGAATAACCTATGAATTACTTCGCTTAGCAATAAATGTTTATTTCATGGCTTCATCTATGCTATAAATATTGAAACAAATAAGTATTTCGTAACCGTAACAGCCTGTAAATGTCCCACTGGTGGGCTAAAGGCCTCCTCTCCCTTTTTGAGGAGAAGGTTTGGAGCTTACTCTACCACGCTGCTCCAATGCGGGTTGGTGGAATACACATGTCGCAGAATTTCAGTGAAATTAGACACAGAATATGTTTTCAGATTCAAATATTTAACTGTGTCTTTTAAATTTCAATTAATATATTTAATACATCACACAACCTTTTTAACTTGAAACTTCAAGAAAAACATGTCAGTTACGTCCTTTTTGACGACTTGTGTTTTGGGAACGGGAGCTCGTAAAAGTAAAAAATAGAGATACGCCTTTTTTCTGATTTCGGATATAAATTTATATTGTAAACATCGTATGCACCCCTCTTTCTTTAGACCGAAAATTTTATGATTGATGCTCAAAGTTGTTATACAGACAAATCCACGTGACATCCTAGATACAAAAGTCATTTCTATTATGATATATTATATGACATAGAAATGTTAATTTAATAGATCTCATGCATAGCATTATATGACAACCATTTCGTTAAGTTGCCTTCCGCGACTTCGCCCGTGTATGATTAAATTTCGTGACAATCGGTTGATTAGTGAACACTTAACACACAAACAAATAAACGAACTCTCTTTAGTATTTTTAATATTACGATTTATATTCGACAATTCGTTTTATAAGAACTATTTTTTTTTGTTTGACATTTCATGATTTGCAGATAACAATAATTCGAGAACGTGCCCCATATTTTACGAATACAGATGTTCTAAACATCCCTATGTAATAAAAAACAGACGCGCAAATAAAAGTATTTTACCGAACGCCTATTCCGTCTCGACTATTATAAACGGCTTATATACCTGTGACTATGAATAGTTAGCTAATAAATGTTCAAAAAAATGCGAACATTCTAAAATACATTTGACAACTTTGGTAACAGTCTGTGAATGTCCCACTGCTGGGCCAAGGCCTCTTCTCCCTTTTTGAGGAGAAGGCTTTGGAGCTTATTCCACCACGCTGCTCCAATGCGGATTGGTGGAATACACATGTGGCAGAATTTCAGTGCAATTAGACATATGCAGGTTTCCTCACGATGTTTTCCTTCACCGAAAAGCATGAGATGAATTATAATCAGAAATTAAGCACATGAAAAACTTCAGTGGTGCTTGCCCGGGTTTGAACCCACGACCATCGGTTAAGATTCACGCGTTCTTAGTACTGGGCCATCTCGGCTCATTGACTTGACACTTGACAACTTTATTACGTTTTAAAAATAAATATCTTGTTTTATTGATTTGATAAATGTTAACGATATAAAGAATATTGATAAAAAGTATATATAATACCGAATTTCTTACTGGTCTTTCTCAGTAGGATAAACATTGCGAACCAGTGGTAGCTTTAATTTAATCTTGTAAATAGACGATTCAAAAATATTTAAAGTTTTTTAATAATGGTATCATGGAACTCATGTGACCTCAGCATATTGTTATAAATAGTAATGTAAGAGCCCCACAGCTGGACAAAAGCCTCCTCTCCTCTTGGGAAGACTTATAGAACCCATTCCACCTCAATGCTCAGATTTGGGGATGCCCATGTATTTGATCACGTTTTTTTCAAACACCGAACACGATACAAATGATGCGCATGAAAATTCAGTAATGCCTTGAACCCGGAATCTTGGGTTAATATTCTCGTATTGCCACTGGGCTCACTCGGCTCATTGTTGGCAAGTAATCTAATGTGAAAGTAGCATGCGTGCTCGAACACCGATAGCAGTTAATAAATTGCTTCATTGTTACACACGTATGCCCGCAGTAAATAGTTTCACGTACGTATAACTTTTCGACTTTCCGCTCGCGAGTTAACGTAACGTCGTATCCCATTGTAGGCGCCAAGGAGACTGCGTCGGATTGTCAAACGTTTAATAGCTTCCGTGATTATCAGTTTGCTACGAAAAATCTAAAGGTGTAATGGAGGAAAACTTTGGTGATTTCATTTTATTTTATACGGAATTCGAAACGGAGCAAAATATAATCGTGCTCGTCTAAACTGGATGTTTCATGTTCAAGCAATTGTTTTATTAATCTTCATGAAATATTTGAAGTTCGAAGAACATTCATTATATCGTTAATATTTATTTTTAGTATATGACACATTAACTCGACAACGCGTCGAATAAAACAATCAAATAAATTCATTTTTATTACGAGCACCAAGAACTTCTGATGTGGGGAATGTTTAGAGAAGTTAAAGTCATAGATGCGATTTGTTAACTTAAAAATTATGATATCTACATCGGCCTATCATTTATTCAAAAAGTGTTATTAATTAACTATTAACTAATGTTAAATAAATAATGCACAAAGAGAGCACACAATTATAGGCGTTATGAAATACAACACATAATACCCATTTTCGCATTTACAATATTAGTAAGATATGTTAAAGGATAAAATTCTTCACCTTACAAATTTATTGCTATATTTAACGTCAAATTCGCAAACACAGCGCTCGTAAATATGAGCAAAGTATGGAAAAGGTAAAATACGTATAAACGTAAATAGTTCGAGACGACTCGGTGCGATAAACAAAAAAAAAAGGTCTTCAAAAATTTTAACGAAACTAAATCAAGCGTGTCCGAGGAGTCGTAACGAATGAAACCAATCAGGCATAATTCCTTTGAAGATTCCCCACAAAAGATAAAAGTCCGCAATCTCTTTGGTACACTTTTTATTCCCCGCAAGGATTCACTAAAGCTGATTCAATAAGGACTCGCTCATTTATTTAACCGCGAAAAAGTTAATAACTTCTAATACTGACATTTTCTTATAATGAACTGAAAAAAAATCATACACATATTAAATTACAAAGAAATCCCGTTTCGATATGAAATATTTTATAATACTATTTTTTATTCTTCTGTTTTTGATGCATAGCGTAATATTACTTGTTCGTATTCGAAATACTGTATTTTAAAAGGTTTTTTTAAAAGTTTCTTCCTTGTTTGGAAAAAGTATAAACGACCTCTTTGTGTTATATTTTTACGACGAACAGAAAAACGTATCGCAAGTGTAAATACAATGACGGGTGACATAAAATATTTGTGAACGTACATTGCTTAAGATTTCGAGGATTAAGGGATAAAGAAAATTGTAAATGCGAAAAACTCCGTACGCCATCCTAATTTTCTCCTTCAAAGAAAACATCCGACACGTCCAATATTTCTGAAAGATCACTGGTGATTTAGTTGTTAAATCCAACTTTGGGTTCTATAATCCTATCTTCATAACCGGCAGATCCATCAGTCGTCATTAAGCGGACACGTGCTCTTTCTCTATCTTTTTCGTCTCGTTTTTATATTTCCTTCCCTCTCATCGCACCTGTGGGAAGCAAGATTGATAAGGCCCCCGCCACACTGCGCTCTGACAGCTTGTTATTGAAAAATTGAGCGATAATCCCGGTGCGCGTTGTTGTTTAAGTTTTTTGTTTTTTCCACGTGCCGAAATTTTTTTCGGCGCTTTTAACGGGAATGAAAATTGAGTGAATATCTGTGTACGGAAAATCTTTCGTGAACTTTATTGAGTTTCCAACACGGATTGTATGTTCAATCATAGTTTATAAAGTACTGTATAAGTTAGTTCTACTTTCTGAAAATTATGTAGCTTACTTCTTTTAAAGTTATCTTTATAAAATAAATAGTTTGAGCTGGTTTTCGTGTATTTCATTTGATTGATCTACGTATATGTAACCCATGTGGCATGGTGTATGTGGCCCAAATAACGGATACTCTTATTAAGCTGAAAAACAGCTCCAATTACATGAAAGTTACGATATGAAATTCACTATGCGGTTCTATGTTGACCACAACCTGTCATGGACGTTTTATAAAAGCCATAACATTAATTTCGCGATGTCAATGTTTTGCAGCGATCACAGCGCTTTGTGAGCTGTTTTTTCGCTCAATAGGCGTTTTCGTTCTTTGAGCCTAATATATAAAACATCACATCACTAACAATTACCACACAATTTTATTTATAAAATTAATAGATTAAATTTTAAGGAAACCTTCCTTTTATAATTCTTAACACTAAATCACTTTTTAATGAGTTATTCATATAATTAAAAATTTACATACATAGTTTATAAACAATAAAATAACAGAAAGAAGCTTTTCTCTACGTCGTAACTGTGAAATTAAGAAGTTAATAAGTAACAATAAGCTAAAGTTTAAACAATATATTTATTTTAATATTAATTTCATACAATAATTAAACAAATTGTTACTATATCAAATTAATAGCTTAGAAATGAATACATCACCAATAAACATTATTTTTTCAATACAGATTATTTCATCAAAACATCATTTGAAATTCGAACGTGTATTGTTATGGTCAATCGAGAACATTCTATGAAGATGCTTTAATAAAACGGCTATTGTGTTACATTTCCGAAGATCTCGTTCATTGTTCAAAACAAATGAAATTACTCCATGCCCTTCTTACTTACCCATAAGAGAGCCTTTGTCATAGTTTAATGCGTATTCAGATGTATGCAAATTACATTAATATAATGTGACATTTTGAAACAAGACAAGGCGACAGTCTGGAGAGACAGTTTCGTAACGGATTATTTTCCTTGTCAAGAATGGTTCACGTTAATGTAGTGGCTTTGTATTATATGAAGGAAAATAGTTAGTATATAATACAAAATAATAATGTCACCGGACACAGGCCTCTTATATACTGCGGTCGGTATTTAAGGTTTTTACATATCTCAGATCAGGTTTACATTGTATTCTTATTAATGGTGTTACTGTCATGTGTGTTTACTCTAATTGTTATCTCTTGGTGAGTAATAAGGTATATTATTATCTATAAATAGTATAAAAAAAATCGGTAAATTCCTCGTTCTGTATCTCCCCTAACTCGATCTAAATCACGGAACGGATTATGATACGGTAATCACCAATAGAAAGAGCATTAAACGTGAGTTACATGATTTGTAAATATTTTGCACAAAATAAACTATGTCGGAGTTTTGTCCAAAAAATTGTTTTCGTAAGCTTACATAGCTAACATTGGCAAAATCTTGGGAGATACATCGAAACAATGTACTAGAAAATTGTATGAATCGACGATGGACCGATAAGAAAAACATTTGACATTAGCTATTTTTTTAAACTTTTTTAATATATATTTTATAATAAGAATTGTTTACGAAAAAAACATATTTATATAACTTTTTAATAAAAAAAACCAAGCGATACCAAGGACCCTGCTGTTTTTGACATTACCACTAAGGGCGTATCCATGTAACTTGTACGGAAGGGAATAGCAATTCTAATTCAAAGTCTATTGCCATTCTCTTCCGTTAAGCAAAGCGTTGAGAGAAAAACCTTCGTACTGTCTTCGAAAATTTCATAAAATTATTCATGTCAATTAGTTAATTTGTAAAATATATTCCGTCACATATACATATTATACGGTTAGTTAAATATATCAATGTAATAAAGATTTACAGATGCGTTTGATTAACATGCTCGTTATTTACTTATCACATACTTTGACGGGACAGATATTTGCGTGCGTGAACATGTGAGTGTAATTATATATATAAGTATGTATTTACAAAAGAAAAGTATCATATTTATTATATCAGTTGTCTGGTTTCCATAGTACAAGCTCTGCTTAATCAGCTTATCAGATGGCCGTGTGTGAATAATGTCCCAGGATATATTTTTTTTATATTTTCCGGCAATGTGTCTTACATTAAGGTAATTTATTGTTTTTTTGTTAACGCCATTATTTAAACACTAAACTGACAGTATCATAAATTATTTACTTTCTATCATCTTAATTGAACAAATTGAACGTTTAAATTCGTTATCAATTTTAGTAAGCTTTGCAATTTTTGTAAAAAAATTTTTAAGCAACAAATGTTAATCAACTAAAACCGAACAACCGAAACCAATTTACGTAACAAGTGTAAGATATTAGGTGTATAAGACTATCGTCTTATCGGCTATTCTAAGACAAACACTATATTTGGTCATATTGGTTGAAAGTGATATTAGTAACGGCTGGAAAAACGTATTAAGATAAAAAATGCAAAGAAATAGGAAAATATATATAATAATACAATTACTAAGTAATATTCACATCTCATATCAATCTCATAAGATCCGAGATTAAGCCTTTAGTTTTAATAAGCGCTATCATTTTGCTATGTTCAGCGTTTATAAAGGCCCATATACACTTATCATTTAAACGTTAATTACAGAGTCATTATACGAAGAAGTCAGGAAGAAATCTTAAATGGAGATAAGCTTAAGTCTGACACGATGTCTTTATTTAAAATAATTTTAAAGTTATCATAGACATATATATACATTGTCATTTATTTATTTACTAAATACGTTAAAAGCCTGGTTGTCGCGAACATCTCGCTATGTAGCGATAAGGCTACCAAAGTTGTATACTTCATGCGTTATGTAATTTTTTTTGGTCTTTATGTTGTACAATAAATTATATTTTATCTATCTATAAAAAAGATAAAAATAGTGTAAATCGATAAATTTAGTAGCACACGAAAAGAAAAATTACATGTTTAAATGTTTGCTTTAAAATCTTCAATTTAATATAATTATAGAATGAATTGTGGTCATCGATACTTATACAATAATAATTAAAAAAAACATTAATTCATTCAAAAGAACTTAGCGCTACTCCGTATAGTTTTGCACTTATTAACAATATAATCCTTTTTTTTAAGTTAAAGATCCATTAAAGAAAGACATTTTATGTTCCTAACAAATGTTTTTTTTTTATTTACAGGTTGCGCGTTCGTAAAGTACAGTTCACACCAGGAAGCGCAAGCAGCCATCACAAGTCTGCACGGCAGTCAAACTATGCCTGTGAGTACAAATCTATACTAGTATTATAAAAGCGATAGTTATTCGGTTTATTATGTTTTCAAGTTAACCACTGAACCGATTTTGATAAAATTTTATATGAAGAGACCTTGAACCTCGAGACACGGAACGTTTTTTACCTAATACCCACCCCTCTCCCCCTAACACGTGGGCGATAACCGCGGGTGAATCGTCATCGGTTGTGACTGTATGACGGCATTTTCTTGCTCTTGTTAAAGCATGAATAATTGTTTTTATTTCAAAATAGTAAACTACCTACACGTACCAGATGAAATTCTGGTACACTTATCCACATTCTGGTCCACAACTCTGCTTAAAGTGTTAACAGGCAGAATTGCATATTGACAAAAGTTATTGTTTTAATATTAACAACGAAACAAAATAATCGTGCCAAATGAATTTATACGGCGTTCGGAGTATTCAAAGTTGCTCCCGTCTTGTTACGTACCGCACGTGTCATGTTTAATGACCGAGTTTTAGTTAAACAATAGCAAACGCCTCGAGTACTGAATCTACTGTTTGTGACGTATGTTTTCAAAGCTGAAAAATCTTCAAAAACATTTATGATATTGAATTGTTTTTTTTTTATCTATGCAGTATGCTTTTACGTTACCTATTTTTTTTACGTAAACATCCGGATGTTTCTTATAGAGCTATCACGTCACAAATCGTGAGTGTAGAAAGAGCCGATTAAGGGATTTTTCCATCAACGCATTTCTAATGAGAGATGGAAACCACGCCGTAGGCTGTTTATGCTAAATCTCTTGAGTTGTCGGTTAGCCTGCGATATAGGCCGCTTTGAGCAACAGTCAACCATAACATCTGATGTAAAAAAAAATAATAATTTCATGTTCATTGTTATAAAGAAAATATTGTTTTAATGAATTAGTATAAAGTAATATTTACATTTATTTAATTACTTTAATGCTATATATTTCTTTCTGAAAAATACTAAATTCTCAGAACAAAGACAAACATAATCTAAACGATACAAAGAATGTACAAAGCCAATATTTTTCTTAACTTCACCTATTAATAGTAATGTGTCAAATCTTACAATTGAATTAAAAAATATTTTTAATTTATTTATTAAATAATTAATTTAATAAACTATCTACTACAATTATTTCAATTAACTACTTATATATCTTTTTTTTATAGAATAGGAAGGCGGACGAGTATATGGGCCACCTGATGGTAAGTGGTCACCAAACGCTCTTAGACATTGGCTCTGCGAGAAATGTTACCCATCGCTTACATCGCCAATGCGCCACCAACCTTGGGAACAAAGATGTTATGTCCCTTGTGCCTGTAATTACACTGGCTCCCTTACCCTTCCAACCGGAACACAACAATATCAAGTACTGCTATTATGCCGTAGAATATCTGATGAGTGGATGGTATCTACCCAGACGAGCTTGCACAAAGCTCTACTACCAGCACAAAGCTCTACCACCAGTAATATCATTAATATAGAGCAGAAAGAAATTAATTAATGTGAAATGATACACGGTGCGTATGATAATATAATTTAGTATGAATAAAAATTAGTAATTTTATTTGTAATTGAAAACAGATCAAACAAAAGTTTCATTTTCAATGTTGATAACTTAAAATGCATTTATCATGTTATGTAATTGGATTCGTTGCTTTATTTGACCGACGATAATGAACTCACGTGGCAATTTCTGTTAACAACATGTCCACGCAAACACTCAACTTGTATTCAGTTGTAAGTGTGTTTACGAAGTCCGGCGTGTAGAGTACACGTTAATTATACAAAATAATAAATACGTCATCATTAAGCCTTATTATAGTCGTCTGGTTGATTAAATGTGATCTGTTTTTAATCCTTTATTATCTTTAAAACTTGATAGTAATGTAATGTGTATTCGTATTATATTTTTGAAAAGTTTTTTTTTTTTGTATATATATGTAGGCTTTTATTAAATAAAGGTAGAATCACATCCACCTAATACTTTTGCGCATAGCAAGTCATTATATTTACGACATGCAAACCATTCTTGTCTAAAATCCTGGACAGTGGTTGTTTATTGTCTTGTTTATGAATATTCAGTTATTTTTCTCGCTGGGTCAACCTGTGACGTGACGCTTTGAATTTGTGTCGATAAATAGGAATCAAATTATTTATTCATATCCAATTTTAAATGCGATTTTGGAGTACTGGTGGTAGGGCTTTGTGCAAGCTCGTCTGGGTAGGTATCACCCACTCATCAGATATTCTACCACAAAACAGCAGTGCTTGGTATTGTTGTGTTCCGGTTTGAAGGGTGAGTGAGCCAGTGTAATTACAGGCACAAGGGACATAACATCTTAGGTCCCAAGGTTGGTGGCGCGTTGGCGATGTAAGCGATGGTTAACATTTCTTACAGTGTCAATGTCTAAGGGCGTTTGGTGACCACTTACCATCAGGTGGTCCGCCTTCCTTTTCTATAAAAAAAAAGGACATTCATGAGAGGCGACTAAGAGTATGTTCGTTTAATGACGTACGTAAACCTCTCTATATGGAATTAATAGACCAGCAAAGGTATTACCCACCTAGCTTTCAAAATCAAAACTCTTAGTATTTTGCGAGAGACGGAATAAAAACAATAATATAGGAATATCTTTTACCGAATTCACAGCATTAGCCAACGATAAAGAGCCTCTTGTTGAGCAACATATTACTCTTTTTAATATGTAGCTTTTGTTGTATGCGAAGTCCTGTTCGGGGTACAGCAAAAAGTCCTAAAATTGACTGTCCGGGCCAGCCGCTTAAGTTTTAATTAGCGGTTGTTTCCCCTCGGGCTTCGTTGAGACTCTGTTATCGGTAAAAATACATTCGGACTGGTAGAGCAGAGATTTGTGTAAATTCATGTCGCAAGAACACATCACACTTGTAATTGTGTAAGATTTAAATATTATACAACTACAAGTATAAACTTTTAAGAATATCTCTTATATATAAAAAATTTGATATATATATACTATAAATTGTTATGAATGTATTGCTATGAATATTTTATGGTAGTTTTTATAGTATATTATAATATAAGCACCAGAAAGCCGTGCAGCATATCAACATATATATATTTACAGCTCAACCGATCGTTATGACAATGGTATTGCCGATTTATGCTTGTAGTTATTTTATAACTAGTTTCCACCCGTAGTTTCACTTGCATGTGAGATAGTACCCTATATCCTTTTCTTTTTTTATAGAAAAGGAATGCGGACGAGCATATGGGCCACCTGATCGTAAGTGGTCACCAAACGCCCTTAGACATTGGCACTGTAAGAAATGTTAACCATCGCTTACATCGCCAATGCGCCACCAACCTTGGGACCTAAGATTTTATGTCCCTTGTGCCTGTAATTACACTGGCTCACTCACCCTTCAAACCGGAACACAACAATACCAAGTACTGCTGTTTTGCGGTAGAATATCTGATGAGTGGGTGGTACCTACCCAGACGATCTTGCACAAAGTCCTACCACCAGTTCTGTGGCCCGTTAAGACGTGGAAGCGTAACACACAAACAAACATCTTTATATTGATATTTCTTACTACAAAAAAGTATATCTTTGTCGTATAATATTTATTATTTCTATGAGCACTTATGGTTAAAAAAGCATTGACTGCCGAAAGAAGTGAAAACTTGTAACTGTTAAATATATTTGTCCAATTTCCACATCTATTGGCACTCCAAGTAATAATTCTATACCTTTTTATTTTATAGCTTTTTATTCATTAAAATACACAGTAATTGGCAAACTCGGTACAAAATATTAATACAGCTCAATTTAAATAAATAATAGTTAAAATACACTTATATTATTTGTATATACTGTTTGTATTTACATAATTTTCAATCATTATTATGCTCATTAATTTTCACAATACTTAAATTATTTGTACTTTCAACGATTTATATATATTAACATTAACATGTGACGCGTAGCCACGAGTCTCTCCCCTACAAAATGGACCTAAAGAAGTTTTCACTTGAAAAATAAAATTTAATTTTAAAAACGTTTCTAAAATAAAATCATTGATTAATTTGTAATCGGTAGAAGTGAGTAATTATGAAGTTTCTCTCCAGTTCTTCTCAATAAAATTTTAATTTTTGTACAGATGGGTGGTGCCTTACATTTAATTCTTACTTAGCAATTCAACAGTACTTCACGAAGCTTACTTGAATAATAATAATAATATATCCTAGGGTGCTTTATTTATATTCGCACTTAGAACATTAATTAATATTATTAAATTGAATAATTTTCTAAAAACCATATTGTCATTTATTTTTACGGCTTAAGAGAAAAAGTAAAATGGAGCATAATCACAATTATATTTCGGCTGTATTTAGTAAGTTCGATTAAAACGTAACCTAATAGTCTGTCCATGCATGTCCCACCGCTGAGCTAAGGCCTTCTCTCCCTTTTTGAGGAGAAGGTTTGGAGCTTATTCCACATCGCTGCTCCAATGTGGTTTGGTGGAATACGATGTTTTCTTTCACCGTAAAGCACGAGATGTATGCTACAAGTTCGATTATTCAAAAATAATAAGCCATTTATGAGACTTATCCCAGCATCGTATGAGTGACTTATGTCATATTTATTCCTGAGCAAGTAAACGGTATTACGAGGATTCGTATATTATAAGTATTCCACAAAAAAGGCTTTATTATCAATTACTAGATTACGACTCCAACCATAATTTGAAAAATGAATTCGACGCGCTGGCTGCGAGTCTTCCCGATACATGTCATAACATGAGTGATGCCAAGACATTTGATTGCACTGAAATCAAATCAAAATATACTAAACTAAACTTCGATGCAAACATCTATGGAAAGAGTTTTTTGACGAGCGTTCTCTGACTAAAGGCATCTGGTATAAAACAATCCAACCAGAACCTTCAGGGTATACTTGGATAGATGGAGCCAAAATGAGCAGGTGTGATATTGTAACAGCCCTTCGACTTCGGTCGGGACACATCCCGTTAAATAAATTCGCTTATATGATGGGTAAGACAACATCACCAAATTGCGATGAATGCGGTGTAGTTGAAGATGCTGTACATGTAATCAGGGAGTGTGTTCGGAATGAAACCGAAAGGTTAGAATTTCTGCATAAGTTTAATTTTACGTATGAAGTAGGTTTTTATAATAGTGTACTTTCAGCTCCGTCTTCGGACGCATCTAAAGCATTACTTAAAATAGTAACTAAATGTATTAAATGTAGATAACAAAATCTGATAGATAGGGATATAATAATAGTTATTTTAATTATTTCTTTAAATTGTATAGCAATAGAAAAATGTGTAGAACTATGAGGGTGACATTTTCTTGTTAGAAAAAAACCCTCTTTAAAATTAATAAAGAATTAAAAAAAAAAAAAAAGACATTTGATTGCACTGAAATCAAATCAAAATATACTTTATTCAAGAATACTCTTGCGAACACTTTTGAATCGTCATTTTACAAGATTAAAACAATTATCAGTTCAGAATTCAGAACCGACAAGAAACAGTAGCTAATCTTTTTTGGCATTTATGAAAGAACATGTCTGGTCTACCCCAGATATTTATTGTTTAGAGTTAATCACAATGAAAAAACACACACTAAATTTCACTTAGTTTATTTTCGCACAATAACAGAATCATTTTTTATATAATTTTAGTAATTCAACAGTGTTTTAAATGCTTGCATCACAATGGATTCAAAAAACGACTTCACAGTATTAGTAACTACAGCTTCTTTTATAACAGCCAAATTGAATTACTGCGAAATTATTATATATATTATGTATATAGTTTATTATTTAAAATAAATATTTTACTGAATTTAACTTAACTTGAAATTATTTATAACCAAATTATACAAAAATAATAAAACTCTTACATAGTCGGTTCACCGGGGGCGCTGCTAGCAGAATTCAAATGGAATTTAAATTTCCTTATTGCATAAAATAATTAATTTTGATCCAGAATAAAGATATTCATTCTCACAGATTTTATATTCAATAATGTCACAGTAAATTAAATATTTTAACAATATATTAAACATAATATCTTTAAAAGATTCAAACAATCAAAACTGTGTCTTTCGCTCGCTCAAAGCTACAGTAATTTAAGTGTAATTCATTTGAAATTCACGTCTTAAATTTCCAAATCAATATTTTAACAAAATACAAGCACTGGCTCTTGGATACGACGAGACAAAAACGTCATTAAGCGAAGTACAGCAAATCCAAAGGCGCGCTTTTGTGCCGTCGCCGTTAAAGGAATTATCGGCTAGCCTGCCGAATTCTATTCCCATTTCTGCCTTCGACGTGGTGCTGATAATATTTGGGGTTATAGTTACATGTATATTATATCTAAGTTTAATAACTACTTGCTTTGTTCCTTCATTTGTGTGCGAGGTGTATTAAATGTCCCACACATTTACATTTAATGAAACCTTTGAATATAGCTTAAATAAAAAGTTTTTTATATATAATAATTAATAAACAAATAAATTAAATAATCTATGGTTTACAACAACTCGCTGTACTACATATTTTAAATTGACAAGATAAGTATGTTTGTATTTAAAATGCACTTTTAATTTTTATATAGAAAGTGTTTAACTATTATTATTATTATTATTATTATTATTTTACTTAAGTGTTCTGTGAGAAATCATTTCAAGTTATGCTTGCCTGTTATACTTTGGCAACTGTTTTGATATTGTTTCATAATTGTTTTATTTTTGTTTATGCGATGCTGTCCTTCTGACCGATTTCGGCCACGATGGCCAATCTCAAGAGAGATTACTCACCTGGGCTAGATATATATTATAGTGCAAAAATGTGTGCGGAAACACAGATGCACTCTCTATTCACCCTCATAATGTGATGGGAAGTTAATCCGACACGACCGGAAAGCGTTCAGGCGTTTGAGAAACGGCTCTACGTGCTTTCTGAGGCACGGGAGTTTACACACTTCCAACTTCCTGACTCAGGGCTGCTACATTCTTTGACAGAAAAACCCAATAAAATTTTATTTTCGTGACCTGGGTTTAAACCCAGGACCTCGGGATCTACACATAATTAGCGACTACATCAACGAGACAGTCATTGTAGTTATTATAAAGTATTAAATAAGTAACTCATAATATTTTTTTCTAAATATCATCATCTTATCTAATTGCTCTCCACAAACATTTAGAGAATCTTAAAAGCACTATAGTTTCAACTTTAAAAACGATAGTGCCGTCACAATCCACCGTTTTTAATAATTGGACTCTCGAAGGCCTTTTGCCTTATTAAGAGAAATTTTGTAGTGCCGGAGGCCCAGGCTGGGAGGGCCATTTTAACAATCTACTGGGACGTATATCAGAGAGGGCCTTGTTGGGGATATTTTATGGAAACTATAAACTTATTTCGTTTAATAACATGCCTTCGCGAGGGTCTTTTTATGAGGTAGCTAGATTAGTTTCGTGTCTTCTGCATAGTTGGTTGATTTTAATAGAAGTTATCTTTTTACGGCAATTACACGATGCCTTTATGTATGGTTATTTAAAGATTATTTCCCTTTACTTATACATGACTTAGAATGATATATTATATGCAATACGTTATTTTTTTATTTCAAGCCACCCGTCGTCATGGTTCGTATAGGGGTTAAAATGTTCTCAAGCGTACATAGAACAACTCACCAAACTTTTATCACAATAAAACGAATGTAAACCATTCATTACCAACATCACCTATATTCAACCATTAATTCATTAATAGTGGAAGCATCTCTGCTTAAGATGCTTCCACTATTGGATTGCTTGGATGCTTTGTACAAACATACAAAGACTCCTCTTTGTTCATATAACGCCCAAGTATATTTACTAAAGATAAATCGCTGTTTATCATTAACGTTATTTACCATACGTGTACCAATATATAATGTATGCCTTGGCCAAATATAACATTAACTTAGTTAACTTCTTTCACCAAAGATTGTCTGTGAGAGATCGCTATAAGCGATAAGACCGCCTTTGCGCACCATTTGTTTTTGATTGTTTCCTATTATTCTTATGTTATTTATGTGTTGTGCAATAAGTGTTCAATAAATAAATAAGCTAGCTAGCTACGACAGATGCACTCACGGTGCCAAGCCGTCTTCACGACGCAGCTTCAAGTTGGCTGATCTCCAGGGACCCCTCTGACCTTTGCCATTTATTACTAGATTGACAAACTCATTCAACCCCTTAACCCGGACAAAGCCGTAAATTGTGATCGACCGCAATCAATTAATTTGCTTATAGCCTCCACTACGAAGCCAGACTATCAGTACATTTGATTAAAATAACTAAACTTTTTAATCCGTGGATTAAATTTAAATTTGTTTAGTCTGAGCTTAATTGTAATGAAAAGTTACTTGTATAATGAAAGTCGTTGAAGAAAATAATTAAAAAATTCAACGCAGTTTTTCATTTCGATGAAATAATGACTACAATTTTCATTTTTCAGCTGTAGGCCCGAATAAATTTAGTTAACTAAGACAATGTTAAAATATCCGAAACGTCCGGAATAATTGGATTCCATTTTCTTAAAACTCGAAAGCCAAAGTAATCCTTGCGAAACTTTCGTTTTTTACATAAATTGACAGCCATGAAAGGTTCCGAGATGGATCTGAAGATTGAGAGGGATTTAAAGTCGATATCTTTTTTTTTTCACTTATCAGGTAAATTCAACAGAATCGACTTTATAAACTTTATTCTATTCGAGTACCAGCAATTATCCATGAATGAGAGAGATCTGAAACGAGAGATAATTCAGATCTTTAAATGCCACTTAAAGTTTCAAATAATATTATACACTTGGGGAAATTGGTCTCGTAATGTTTTACTCGAGAGCCATTTCTTAATAAGTTTTTTTTTAATATTTTGTAATTAAAGTATTACAGTAATAATTAGTTATTATAGTACACACTAATTTATTTATTTATAATTAAATATGTAGATTAATAAAATTGTTTACACTAAAAAAATAAAAGCGCTGAATAGCCATAAAATTGAAACAGGCAAACTGAACACAACGTAAAATCATCAAAATTAATTTATAAAGGATATCTGATTATACATAAAAAACTACAGATGAATTAAATGCCTTCTTCGTCTTTAAAAGTGGTTTAAAAAATTAATACATATTGCTCAGCCCATGTTTCATAAATAAATTCTTGATTATACTGTTACACGGTGCTCGTATCAACCCTCCAAGCCGCAGTATTTCATAACCATAACGAGTCTAGATTAAATAGTTACCTGGAGCAGTATGCACGTACGAAGCCTGTCCCAAGTCATCAAGGAGACGATGTAACCTCATATCAAATGATAAACGTATGAGCTCCGACAACCAATTATAAACCCGATCTTACCCTGGCTATATTTAGCCGTATTTTGATTATGACTTTCATTATTAAATTTAATTAAAAATGTATTTAATACGCATTGGTTTAATTGTGAAATTATTGTTTTGTTTAAATAAAAAATATATACTGTGTTCGTGAAGTTACAAAATTTGTATTCTTTTTTCGAATAACTCGTGCAAAATGGGAAATTTTGTACAATAATAAAAAAATACTCCCAAAGCCCCGAACATAATATTAAGTTGTATTTTTTTCTTTTTTGTTAAAACAAGGAAAATTACAATGAAAGATGTCGAATAGATTGTTAAAAGCTTGTCAAACGTATCCACAAAGTCTTTCACAATTTTCATCTTACTCTGTTTGAAGCGTTAAAGGAACGGAGTACTATTTACTGAGCTTATGGGCGAGGCGGGCGCAAAATTAAGAGATTTCCAGCATCAGTACAAACAGTGCGAAACGACCCTTATTAAAGCGGTCCCGGTCGGGCGTCATTCAAATACGACGCGCACTGTGTATCAACATCGCAGGCATAAATAAACAGAGAAAAATATGGCTCGCAGAAATGTGTACAGACGCTAATTAGTCGAGAGCCTTTTGCAATAATTTTTCGAGCACTTTCAGATGTATAAGAACTTTTTCACTGTATACAACTAATTTGAACTTTTAAAAGTATAAACGAAACAGCAACTTGATTTTACTTTTAAAATATTTAAACCGCATTTTTGCCAAAGTTTTGCAAATATTTTTCGACGCTTCACTTAAAATATTTTATATTAACATCACATTAAGTCAATGGTTGTTTTGTCTAAAAAAGTATAAATTCGGAATATTCAAAAATTATGATGGCATGCAGTTATAATAAAACCACAAAAATATTGTTAAATAAAATAGATCACTTACGCATTTCAAATCATATGAAATAACATAATAAACAAAAACGCACAAGATTTACTACAGTGCGAGTAAACATCAGGTACAACGATGTACGCCATTTTAAAATGAAGACGCAGATAAGGATGTATATTTGTTTAGGAATCAGAGAACGTGCTGTAATCACGTTATAAAGTGTGTGAGGTTTGTATGCGTAGTTTATGAGCTCATCTGTTTACACGTTCCTACTAAGTGGATGACTTTGCGTTGATGTGAAAATGTTTTGTTTTGTGACGAAAAAGGTTTCATATTTAAGTTACATTTTACTAGCGACCCACTCGACTTTGCGAGGATAAAATTAGGGGTTTTTACGACATTATTTATATTAAATATATTTACAATGTTTACAGTATATGACACTTACTTATATATTTCAAATATCCCTGTAATATATTATTTTAATTTATTATACAATAAAATATATCTAACTAAGTTACATATGACATAATCTATAATAAAATATATTGCCAAAATGAACTTTTTATTCCAGGCGCATACTTTGCAAGTACGTTACCTTAACGTAAAAGTTACTATATAATATAACATAAATTAACATTCATAATTTATATATAAAAATATATAGAGTTTATATCGTAATACATATAATTCTATTCATTATGGCGGCGCAGGCCATTAAAGTTTTAATAGTCGGTTACCTAGTCGATATGATTGTTTCCGACATCTTCAACAATCATCGTCATTTTTCAACCAATTTACACGAAATCTTAATAAGTTATATACCTAAACCTTCCTCGTGAATCACTCCGTCCATTAGTGAAAACCGTACGAAAATCGATATTTTAGTTTTTTAGTTTATCACGTTCAAACAGACAGACGCGGCAGAGGCATTTAGCTTTATAATATATAGTAATATTACATTTTCAATATATAGAAACATAATGGGAGATACGGAGCTCTAAACCTAATCTCAGTCTGCGTATATAACATCGAAGGGAGGATAGGTATGTCAATAAAAGTTCATTCCGACAAAATCCGGAGAATGCGTCTGGGAGCCTTCCGTAAAGAAATTGACCCAAATTGGACCCATTCAAAACTTGTAAGATCAACATGGAATCTACCGTCCTGTTTGCTCTCAAAGCAATTCCAACTAGATATTGATATTGTTCGAACTTTTAACTAAAGTATTAACTGTGAATTATTAACATATTGTCAGAAGTTTTGGTTAAAAAATATTATTTTATATGCATTATGAAATTATTTTGTTAGCTATGATTAAATATCAAATTTTAATGATACAAATACTACTATAGATTAAATAAAACACCAATTGTCGGTTAAAGTTTATGGATATTAAAATATAGATAAGTTTTTAAATATATTTAATCATAGATACAAATTGAAATAAATTATTTTTGTTATAATACAGACCTTAAATTAAAAGATAAAATAACCTATAATTTTCGTTTGAACATTTCTGTTTATCGCTATTTGTGCCATTCGTAGCTAGCAGTAACATCCGGGAGCAGCACGTGGCACGATCGTTATTAAAAACATATGTTAGATCTGGCGGAAACTTTATTCTACCTTAAAATTTAGTCCCATTTAAAATAAAAGCGAATAATATTTTTCTATTTTTTTACTCACGAGCTTAAAATATTTATTTTAAGGTATTAATTATTGGAATAGAATTATTTTTATATAAACAGTTTCTAATCTCACTTTCAAATGAATAGAACTTGTCTATTATAGATTTTCATTTTGTATTAAAATATAAACCTCAAAAGGAGATGTGAGATGCGAACTGGTTTATTATTTTTTTAAATCTAAATTGCTCTCGGACAAACGCAAAAACATTATTCTGGTTCATTAAATTAGTACCTCGAAAATTACACCCGATTTTTAAAAACATTGAAAATCATTATGTATTGTGAATTATTAGCCGAACAGGTAGCTTACTCTGAGTCTGTTTGTTGGCAACTAGACTTAGTACTATAAAATTATCTAAATAAGTATAATTTTATCGGTTCTTTTTTCACCAGAATATAAAGAATCCGAACCGTAGTTACCTAAGGAATCGACAAAAGGAATTTCGTGTGTCACAACCAATTGAATCAGCATGGTTTTAAGTTATCACCAGCACCATTCCCAAGAAGGATCAGCGCAAAACAGGCGGCCTGCTGTAAAAGTTTACCATGCCCTTTTGATCTTCTTACGCATTGCACTGAACCCAAATTTATTTTTTTATACTTCTCAATTTTTGTATTACTCGTAAAATAATTTTACTTTAGTGGTTACTTACAACCACTTTTTAATATATTTAACTATAATAATGTAACACTTTTTAATTATAGAATGACCTCTACAATGTTATATTAAATGCAATCATAAATCGGTTTGGAATGGTTATACTACATTCAATAGGCAATAACATTGACATTTTAATAACATACATACTGAACTTGTATATCCTGCCTGTAATTTAACAAAAACTATTTATATGTACATAATATATAATGACATAGTGTATATATTATATATAACAGTTGTAAGACATCTTCACGGGCTATTTCTCAATACAAGCGTTTCATCAGCGTAAATTTCGTAGCTTCAGGCAAAATACGATCGTTGCCTACAATTTATACAATATAACGAATATTCACGCCGTATATCCGTATGTCACAACTCTGTACCTCTCCCCTTATTGAAAACATTTACATATCTATGTGGCCATCCCGTCCCGAGCGAATCGACTGATGCCGACGCTCCACAATAGATAAAGAAAAATAGCGAAAATTTTCTTCTTTATTTTGCAGTCCTGATTTTTATAAATATCTAAAAATATATATATTTAATCCTTAAAAAATGTTGTCAATATCAAATTGGGTGGTAATGCCTACAACATACTGGTAATAGCCGACTGATATACTTATTTATGTATATATTATAATTTTAAATAAATGTATAAATACATACTTGTATACATAATAAACCCAAACTCGGAGCGGGAATCGTACCTGGAACCACAGAGTGAAAGTGAAAATAATTCTATTATTATATATAATTGATATAATTTAATTATTCGTTTTTAAAAAAAGGAGATTCTCTTATCGTCTATTTATATATATACCAACACATATGTATATTTTTATGTAACTTATTGCGTGTGAATGTTTTTTATTATTATTTTTGAGTTGAGAGAGATTCAGTACCCATAAGGCGTTATCACAATTCATTTTAGCATTCAATCAGGCAAATCCCTAAAATCAATTGTTATTTATATTTAAAACCTTTATTATTTATTATTTTATTCCTATATCAAATCAAGTTCTCATACTAATTTAAGATATATAAAAAATGTATATTGAATAATAACGTAAATAAGAAAATTAGATACAAAAACCTGATTCAAAATAAAAAAAATAATAAAAATACCATAATACGAAGCCGACTAAACGCTCTCCAGTAATCGGGATGAAATTTATTAACATAAAATAACAAAGGGTAATTAGCCTCCGGTTTCGTTGAATGCCGGGTCTGCTCCGTGCATAAAATTATCTCAGTACCTCGGCATTAAATCAGCGAACTTGCTCCCCTCTGCATCGTGCAGGTAATAATTAGGCGAGAAAACACGTAAATGCATAATTTGTGTAAAAATATTGTACTAACTTGATACACTTAAATGATATACTTTGTTAACATCATGTATACACGTTTTAGTTTTTGATTTATTTAATGCTTGTAGTGTAATATTGGCGCCTGGATAGGTACCACCACCACCATCTATATAAACTAACAAAATCTGATACACACACACACACACACACACACAGAGAAATTCATTCGACGTGCAGATTTCCACACGATGTAAATCCCAATCATTAAGTAGAGACACAAATCAAGCATTTTTTATTGAATAGGTAGGTGGAGGAGCATATGTGCCACCTGATGGTAGGTCATCACCAACGCTCATAAGCATTAGCATTGTAAGAAATGATAACCATCGCTTACATCGCCAATGCGCCGCCAACCTTGGGAACTAAGATGTAATGTCCCTTGTGCCTGTAACTGCCTCACTTAGACTTCAAACCGGTACACAACAATACCAAGTACTACTGTTTTGCGGTAGAATATCTGATGAGTGGGTGGTACCTACCCAAGCGAGATTGCACAAAGCCTTGCCACCAGTAGGTATAACATATAAAAATTTAACGGCTATTTGCCGGTTTTGAAGCCGCAATCTCAAGTTAAGATTCATATGTTCTAGCCAATGGGCTATCTCAGCTGTAGAGAGCTTCTCTTCTGATACACTAGCGCCAAGCATCATAATAATTGAGGATTCAATATTCAAGGGTATTAATACAATATCTTAAATGCAGTTAGTTGTGTAAGGAGTGTTTGTGGTACTTGCACTACCAGTGTTGGACATAAGTGACCACTTGACCACTTGACCACCGAGTTGACCATCTCAGCATTTCTCAAATAAATAATAAACTGTCTTCAACATCATAAAAGCGTGGCAACCGTCAGTAGATTCATTCAAGTTAATTTCGTAACAGAGAAATAATTGTATAGAAATCTTAAAATATTCTAAGGGATAATTAACTTATATTAAATAACTCCTTGGCCAACTCAAGCCGAGATGGCCCAGTGGTAAGAACGCGTGAATCTTAACCAATGATCGTGGGTTCAAACCCAGGCAAGCACTACTGAAGTTTTTCATGTGCTTAATTTGTGATTATAATTCATCTCGTGCTTTTCGGTGAAGGAAAACATCGTGAGGAAACCTGCATGTGTCTAATTTCACTGAAATTCTGCCACATGTGTATTCCACCAATCCGCATTGGGGCAGCGTGTTGGAATAAGCTCCAAAGCCTTCTCCTCAAAAAGGGAGAAGAAGCCTTAGCCCAGCAGTGGGATATTTACAGGCTGTTACCGTGATTACCGTGAAATAACACTCAGCTGAATGTTAAATAAGCGAATATAATATGAGCTTGTCTATACACATTATCTACATAAATAAGCACTGTTTAAATAATATCATTTGTTAGTTAAAAGTACATAAGTTTAAACGAATAACAATGTTTAAAGTTCGCCCGACGTCATGTTGATAAAATTAGTCGCCTGAACAGTTGTGTGCATAATGTATGTAACGAAAGTCGAATGAACTTATTGTTGTGCTCGTGTTTATTTGGTTTGTCTTCACTAAAATCACGGGGGATTCTCTTAATTATTATGTTTATAGAACTCCATATACACTAACGCGACACTAATAATTGTTTGTGTTTAAGAAATAATATTATGGAAATGAAATATATTGTGGAAATTACCTTCGCTAATTAGCTATGATTATAATTTAATAAAAATATTATTATTATTTTAAATTGTATTTATTAACGCTACAATTAAATATTTAACAACGTCCAATAAACACGTCATTGAATTTAAAACAGAACTTAACTGAACCCAATGCAAAAATAATTATCGAAATCTATTTATACAATGAAAAATATAAACCATAAAAAAATTATAGACTGAAGTCGTTTAATATGATTGTTACTATAATAAAAAAAAACATACAAGTTGTACAAAATATTGTAAATCGAAATTCGAGCTACCTAACATTACATTGGTTTATTTTAAATATAATAATTTCGAAGAAGGAAAAAATATATATTCCAAACAAATGACGAACCGCAACTGAAGTATTCCATACAAATACCCGACCCTATAAATAAAACGTTTGTATTTCCATCCATTATCCTTTCGACCCGTCAAAACAATCGATCCGCAATCTCGCTCCACTTGTACCACATTAAAGGCACCCTTATATATGCATCAGGGGATCCGATTTTTGCATTCGTAATGGAGATCATTGTGTAATTATTCACTCGTTAGTGGACCAATCTATACGCTGTGTAGGATCGACGACGCTTAGTGGCCAATTTTAACTGCGCCTTGAATCTCGCTTCTCGCATAAATTTACATTTATAACGATTTTTTTTATAATAAATGCTTTATATTCTTCCCTGTATATCCGATTTCCCATTAACCTGAAAAACGTCAATTATACCGTGTGACTGTTGTATTCGAATGTAATTTTGGTATCGTTAATTTAAATGGGCTATCGTTCGATATGTACCTTCCTATAATATTATTATTAAAAGTATTTATCAGACTTCATAAATAAATTATTATAAATAATACTTTGTGCAAACCTGTCCGAGTACAACCAGCTTCATGTATTTTACCGCCCAACAGCAATACATAGTATATTTGTGTTTTTGTTTGAAAGTGAGTGAAATAGTGTTACAGGCACAAAGAACATTACATCTTTGTTTCCAACTTTGAATGAAAATAAAAATGTCATATTTTGAGAATACATTATACATAAAACTATAACCTCATAAGACAATAAAACAAATTTATCTGAGACAAATGCTATCGCGATGTCCGTAGGTCTTTCCTGGACCAACAATTCTGTAACGCATTAATATATCTCCTACGGTTTAGTCAGCTTAAGCCACGTAAGCGGCCGCAAAGCTTCTTTTACGACTTGATTACAAAACATAAAGATTTCTCTGCTACATTTTAATATAATAAACAATAACATCCACCAACCCGCTGTGTAGCAGTGTAGTGAAATAAGTGCCAACTTTTTCCGAAAAAAGAGGATGCCTTTGTCCAACTGTTGGACCCTTACACTGTTACTTTACTAAATTCTTAAAAAAAAATGAAGGTATCATGCACTTTTTTTTATAGAAAAGGAAGGTGGACGAGCATATGGGCCACCTGATGGTAAGTAGTCACCAACGCCCTTAGACATTGGCATTATAAGAAATGTTGCCCATCACTTAAATCGCCAATGCGCCACCAACCTTGGGAACTACGATCTTATGTCCCTTGTGCCTGTAATTACACTGGCTCACTCACCCTTCAAACCGGAATACAACAATACCAAGTACTGCTGTTTTGCGGCAGAATGTCTGATGAGTGGGTGGTATCCACTCAGACGAGCTTGCACAAAGCTCTACCACCAGTATCAGCATTTGATAGGCCGGTTCGCGTGGTTGTACTTGCCTTTAACGCCGAAGGTTGTGGGTTCGATTCCCACCCAGGACAGACATTTTGTGTGCATGAACATGTCTGATTATCCTGAGTCTGGGTGTAATTATCTATATAAGTATGTATTTACAAAGAAAAGTAGTATATGTAGTATATCAGTCTGGTTTCCATAGTACAAGCTCTGCTTATTTTGGGATCAGATGGCTGTGTGTGAATAATGTCCCAGAATATTATTATTATTGTTATACTTGTAATTAGAAATTATCATGAAATCACATGAAATCAATGATTTAATCTAGAATAAATAAGCAAAGAAACGGACAGACCAAAAAAGCGTTATATAAAAGACTTTGCGAAACGTGTTCTATGAAGCAAGCTTGTACAAATTAATCAAAATAGTATTTGAATTCAATTCGGTTATTTGCTATTGATCTTTCTATTTTTTAAACTTCGTAAAGAAATCTAAGCTAGTATACATTCTGTTTTATTCGTAACCCATTATAAACTAATGCTGTAGACTTTATAGCACAAAGATTGAATTCAACGTAGAATTCGGTAAATGTGAAAGGACAGTAAATTTAAAACAATATAGTCGCCGCATTTCAACGAAAAATCGTCTCTAAGTCCGGCTCAATCCACTTTGTTCCAAGCGAAGTCGATGTTTTATACCCTACACCTTGTTCGAGCTGATTAAATTCATGCGAGTCCCAAGACAATGGATTCCCGAGGACTTCTTCTTTGACTTTATTTTATGACCGTTTCTGATTTTGTTTCATTTAGAATCCTTGCCTTTGTTTGTTGGATTCAAGAATACATTAACTACCTGTAAATGTTTAAAGTGTTTTAGTTGATTGTTTTCTTTATCTATAGTTGTTATCTGTAAGATATATAAAAGTAGCGGCCCGTTTATGTCCCACTACTGGGCATGCTATCTCTCTGGTACCACTGTGTCCCACCTTAAGGAACCTTTGTTGAAGTTTATACCACCACGCTACAAGTACGGATTAGTGGATTTTATTGTGGCAGAATTTCATCCGAAACAGGTTTTCTTACGAATTATAAATATGTTATATAAATGAAATCACAGCGGCGCTTGCCGAGACTCGAACCCATGATTTTCGATTTCAATAAGCTGTGTATTCTATCTACCGGACCACCTTTACACTTACAAGATATATTGGCCAGTAACGGCCATATCTATTTCAACTAGCACCGGTCTTATAACAGCGTTACAAATTAAGATGAAATGCGTCGTTAAATGATAGAATTAACTAACTATAACTTAATTACGTCGGCAATCGGCTTCTTCGAAGTATTCCCTAACGAAATAATAAAATATAGACAAATTTCATTCGTATCTTAATTATTTACGACGTAGGCCGTAGTTTAATAGCATAGCTTTATTACTGAAGTAATGGTCTCGAGGAAATGGGAATAGGAAATGTTTGTCAAACGGTTCATTACTGCGACAAAAAACAGGTCGTGAAAAGGAGGTAATGATGGTAAGGGACAAAAAATGTGTTGTGCAAGTTTAATCCCCCCCCACCTTTGTTTGTTTGTTTGTGAGCTTATTTACTCAAAGTGGATAAGACATTGGATGGAGATATTGGCAATACGCCAAAGACACTTCGAACGTAAACGTCGGAGGTGTGTAATTGTTCCCTCGTATAATATATTGTCGAATCAAGTCTCCAGCAACTTGTTCCATCAGTAAATAAACTTATACAAAATAGTCACAAGTCGAATACATAATAGTATTACAAGAGATTTAAAAAAAGCTTTTAGCATTGCATTACATCTGCAATTCGCATAATGTGGTTCGAATTGCATTTATCTTAATCCTGTTTCCTCCGGAAAGATTATTTAGCTATAGAAGCCAAATACTCAGTTATCTATATCATAAAATTGCAATTAATTCAACTGATATAATAAGATGCCACATGTATATTCCACCAATCTGCATTGGAGCAGCGTGGTGGAATAAGCTCCAAACCTTCTCCTCAAAAAGGATTACAGTATTTATCAGTACCTGTTACAGTACAGTACAGAGTACATATAGTAATATTACATCTATTAAATGGACTAAATGTGTTCGCAATATTGTTATTTTTTTATAATCCGATTTTGTTTACTTTACTTATCGAGGGAAGCTTATCGTGATGCTAACGTAGTTTTGACGTGTCCAATCTGACGGGATAATGTGTATATATAAAACAAATCAAGCATTAAATCATTGATGACCTGAATTTGAACCCGCAATCTATTGCGATTCCTTTGTTCTATCCACTAAGCCATCTCAGATCGTAGTGTTAATTCATCATGCTCGGCGTTGAAGGAAAACATGGCGGGGAAACTCGCCTGTGTTGTATGGAATTCAGCGACTTGTATATCAACTAACACGCAGCCAAGTAGCGTGGTGAAATAAGCTGCAAGGCTTTACCTTAGACTGTTATTTTTATTTACAATACTCATATATATATGGCAGTAAGCAAAGGGAATATCTAAAAGCGTTAAATATTAGAAGACAGGTTAAGCGTGGCAATTTCAACAAGAGATAAAATATAATATGTCTTATTGTACATCAAACTAGTTGAGGAAACTTACATTTATAAATACAAAAATATATTTACAAAAGGCGGTTATTCACTTATCGCTAAAAGATCTTCCAAGTAATCTTTGGATCATCAAGTTCAAGTACAAATTATTACATTTTTTTTTCAAATAATTTTACTATGAACCACTATAAACGTACACATATATTTATAATAAGTTAAATAAATTTAGAGATGTTAGAAGTTAACTTTAATAATGTTAAAAGGTTTTTTTGTACGAAATGCAACACAGTTAGCCAAAATTAAAATTACAATACAAATGTAAAATTATCCCCAATCTACGATAACGGAATATCCTCTGAAATATCTTTAACTGCCATACTTCGTGCTCATCTCCGCAATTTTAATTCCACTGGACTGCGGAAATTGGTCGCAGTTCCAGCGAAATGAAAACCCTAATTGTCAGAGTCAGAATCATGTACACCAAGCCTAGTGAGGATATGCAGTCAAAGTATCTTATTGTTCAAAGAATAGAGATCAGATTGCAATATCGTTAAGTTGTTCACCGTACAATCTGAAATGCGCAACGGTTACTTTTTAAATGTCTCGGTTAAAAATACAAATTCAGGTGGGCGGGTCCGAGTAAAGAGTTCGCATAACGTCTGCATTTAACCAGTTCTGTATGCAAGTTTCATGGGAAGGCGTTCTCTTGAATAAGTTAAGTTTGTTTGCATACAAACTTGCATCTCCGAATTGTTAAAAGGGTACGTTTATATTAAGATTTAATTTCAACTATTTAAAGAAAATCTTTAAAACATATTATGGTCATTAAGGGCTATGTATTATAAACCGTTTTGCACATTTTCTTAATATTCTAACAAGTTTTCCACTAAATTGAATATATTAAGACGTAAGTGTATCAACAGCTTAATATAACGTGTACCTTAATCTAAAACTTCCATTAGTACAACATATTTACATAGAAGAGCCACATAGGCGTACCATTTCATTAAAATTTAAATCATCAACCAAAATCCATACAATTAAGGCATTTAATTATACACAAATGCGGCTACCTGATGAGCTCTTTATGAACACACCTTTACACTTTCGGGTCTTGGACATTTGCATAGAATAACAAGTGAGCCAGGCGGAGAGCTCTTCAAATCTCGTGCGCTGTTTGGTTACTGAATACAATCATTGAGCAACGCAGAAGACAATGGTGTGCTCAGTGTAAATGGGTTACAGATTGGAAACACTAAATAGTTTAATGTTCAATTACCTAATTACACATTTGATTGAAATTATTGATTAGTAACATTTATATAAAAAAAATATTTATTATTTGTACTATTACCTAAATCACTTCTTCAAATAAAAAAATACATACAAATAGACTCTTGCAAGCACTTTTGGATTGTCCTTTTATAAAAATCAAATAAATTTAAAGTTTACGTTTCAGATTGTGGATTAGAATTCCGACATTAAAATTATTATTTATCACATACCATTTACATATAATCATACTTGTAAAATATTTTAACATATTGATACACTTAAGTTAAACCTCAAAATTAATTTCATTACATTAATTAAATTGCAAATTGAATGTTTGCCAAACAAAAAATAGCGAATTGTTTAATAATTACAAAAAGAAATCAAAACCCCACTCGAGTGAAGCGTTCATGAATTCGACATTAAAGTGCTCGAGGGTACTCGCCGTTTAAATTAAAACAAACTGTAGGCGCGTTGGTAATAAAAGCTACGCACTCTTCATTCAGAAGTATCAGAAACCCTACAGCTCAGTATCGCCGTGTAAAAAATCGTAGCACTTTGAGCGGAAAAAGGCGTTGTTTTATAAATAAACAGCCGTTATCAGTTGTCGACACTCGAGTTGGTACGGATTAAATAAAAATCCACCATCGCTGTTGGCCAGTATAAAGGAACTCTTATCGAGAGTATGGGAGCGCTCAAGGATAAATTATGTGCCGGCAAGAGATGAAAATTAATGAGGTAAGACTGAGGCGAAACTAAGCGGTAAATGTCATTCGACGCTTGTAGTTTTTTGTGAAGGTGCGCTAAACGGATGAGGCTAATCTTTTAACGGGAAGGATTATGGATGGAGGCGAAAGTCGAATGCAATTATTCAGTATTGCCTTAGAGTTCGATGTAGCTTTAAGATTTTAAACGGATTTCGATGTATTTTCTTTAACGACTTTTAAAATTAGTCGCGTAAATTATATTAAAAATTATCTTTAATTTACTAGCTACCAATCCCGGCTTCGCACGAATTAAATAAGAAACGATTTTCAAGAAACGTTTCTATCGTAATATTATACACATGTTTTTCTATTGGTCATAGTATTCTCTTGGCTCAATTCGCGCACCCCAGTAAAGCTCCCAGTCGGCATGATTTTTTTCCGACAACATCAACAATCATCGTCATATTTCAGCCAATTTACCCAACTTCCTCATGAGCTCCGTCCATTAGTGAAAACGATATAAAAAGTCGTTCGGTAGTTTTTGAGTTTATCGCGTTCAGACAAACAAACGCCTAGCAAGGGCACTTCCTTTTTATAATATGTATTAAAGACAATGTCATGATACCATGATGGCCATTATTATTTATACAAGTTATTGCAACATGCAACGTCGAACTGTGACAAAAATAAAAATCTATAAATATGCAATGTTTTTTTTATATATTTTAATTGGTAGATCAGATATTCTACCGCAAAACAGCAGTACTTGGTATTTTTATGTTGTGGTTTGAAGGGTGAGTGAGCCAATGTAATTACAGACACAAGGGACATAACATCTTAGTTCCCAAAGTTGGTGACGCATTGGTGATGTAAGCGATGGTTAACATTTCGTATAACGCCAATGTCTATGGGCGTTGGTGACCACGTACCAATCAGGTGGCTCATATGTTCATCCACTTACCTAGACTATAAAAAAAACATATGTCTGAACAGCTCAGACAATAATTTAACAGATAACTAAATCATATATACAAAATGAATGCTCGATTTAAAATTTAATCACACATTCCCGATATTGATTGCTTCTATTCCGTGATTCAGGAAATATACCATCAAACAATGTAATTGACTTTCGTAGTCATAAATATGATTCAAATATTGAATTATTCGATATTGAAAATTTGTCTTCATAATATATATATAATTGTTTTTATAATAGCATTAGTTACTCATTCCGGTTTAATTAGTACGGTCCCGTAATAATTAAAATATTTTATATGTATAGGTACTTTTTCGTAGCGAATTATCTCCTACGCTGCGTAGCGATTGCTACGATTGTATTGTACTCTACATTTTATATTACCTTTACAGTTGAAATGCATATCTGAAACTCGACTCAAATATAACAAACAGGGAAAAAATATATACGGAAAAAAAATCAAAACCCGAAACAATATAAAGAATTCTTTTCTCGCTTAAATTTAACTACAATGATTTACCGTGTAACTCTGACTCACTCATAAAAAACTTGCCGAGATGAGCCTCCATCGCTCAGCCAAGCTCGCTGGGGAGAGAGAAACGCAACCTATTATTTCTACTAGAGCGCAATCGAGATAAAAGATATAATAATAATCCAGAGCCGTCATCCGAGATTTAGCGAAATACGTTACATTTCGGTTTGATTATTCTTCGGCTCTGCTACGTTTAACGTTGCGACCACTTGAGACAACCTTTATTTTATTTTAGTTTACATGATCCGATTCGATTCTTTCATTGACATTTTTTGAAACAAAACATTGGGAATTTTAATGCATGTAGACATTGTACTTGGTGGTAGGGATTTGTGAAAGATCGTCTGGGTCCACCACCCACTTATCAGATATTATTCTGCTAAATAGCAATACTTAGTATTGTTGTGTTCTGGTTTGAAGGGTGTCTCTCATTGGGCTATCTCACGGGTCACGCATGGGCGAAATAGGGGTTGGTTAATATTTCTTACAATGCTAATGTCTATGAGCATTGGTGACCACTTACCACCTGATGGCCCATTTGCCCATCTGTTTACCTATTATACAATAAAATGCAAAATATTAATATTTTTTATAATGACATGTGTAACTTATTAGTTTAGTTTCAATGTAGTTATTAAGTAAATATTCAAGTATAGCTCACTAATATTATAAAGAGACAAGATTTGTTTTGTTGTATATTTGTTTGTAATGGATAAAACAAAATAATACTTATCTGATTTAAAAAAATATTTCACTTATAGAAAGCTACATTATCAGCGAGTAACATATGTTATTTCATTCTCTGACGATGTCAAGGCAGGTCGCTAGTGTAAAACTAATTCCTTCCCTCATAAAATCCGTCATCCGTCATCCGTCCGCAGTCATCATCATCATCATGTCAGCCGAAAGACGTCCACTGCTGGACAAAGGCCTCCCCCCAGGATTTTCATGTTAGCCGGTCTTGCGCTGCCTGCATCCAACTTCCCGCGACTCTTTTTATATCATCCACCTTGTAGGGCCTGCGCCAAGCACAAGCGCAGTACGGGAGATGACACATTTCACACTTAAAAACATCGGACTGCTGTTGAGGATTTTTAAAAGAAAAATTCAATACCTTTTTATTACTATACCCACAAAGTTAGACGCTAGACCAAAGAAGCAATTGTTGTGCAATAATAGTACAAATTACATTAACACGGAACATAACAACTCTTACTATAGTTAACAACAGATTAGCAATGTACGAAATGGCTAATGTCGTTACTATGTCAATATCTATTGAGGTAACTATCAGGCGTAATCGGTATACACGCTGTTCGGCCTTCTACCAATGTATAATTGTATAATAGTAAATATGCCATTACCAGTTACTAATAAGGTATCTACTGTTCATGATATGACATTACTTGATGGAAGGGCTTTGTTCAAACAGCAATAATAAGTATTATTGCGTTCCAGTTTGAAGAGTGATTAAGTCAGTGTAATTTTAAGCACATGGATCTTCATCATAGTTCTCAAGGTTGTTGGCACATTGGCGTTAGTAGTGGCTAATATTTCTGGCTGTGTCAGAAATGGTGACCACTTACCATCAGGTGGTCCATATGTCACACCGCCTACCAGCTTAAAAATAATGCTAGTGATGATCCAATAGGCTCGTCTGACTGGATACTCAACATTTATTCTTCATATTGCAATACTTTGTATTTTAGACATTGTCTTAGTAATTTTCTTGTTCATTGTTCAATGATAAATAATGGAATGAAACGAAAATCTAAGTCGACAGTTATTGAGTAAATAAGCGAAGACATTTTATATAATTATGTTAAACTGTTGTTGCAGCAACAACGCCTGAAGCATAGAATTGCTTCCGAAAGAATCAATAACACTTCGTTCCGACACTTTTGTACACGATAAGGATGCTGTTTGAAAGCGTGCGATAAGACGGAAGTCGCTATTGCTATAATTTTATGTCCATTTGAATTTTATTTCATATTCCCAAACTCGTAACAAGTAATGCAGCGCTGAAAAATATTTTGAAATCAATATCATGTTGCTTAGATATTATTAGATACGTTAAACTTCTATAGCTTAATTTAAATTCACAGATCACACACCCCTTATAATTCTTTGGAAATGGGCATTAATAATAATCCCTAAAAAATACAAATGTTTAAAATTACATTTTCATCTTACCTAATATTATTTATATAAATGTCAATTTCAACATACTCGATTCTGTAAGAAATAAAATTTATATTAAAGTACGACACATGAAAAAGCTAAAAAATATTCATGTATATGTAAAGAGTATCTCAATATAAGTTTTATGAAATTATCATATGCACTCTTAAGTTTGTTACCAGACTTTATATACAGCATGTTTCAAAGACGCAAGAAGTCAGTCTAAAACCTAGAATTTCTTTACCTGGCAACCGACGCCCGGGGAAATTGAGTTCCGTCTTCATTAGCTCCTTCAACTCGCTAGACGGGGATTTAAAAAAAAAAAACTTCTCCATAAGGAGTTTAGGCCCGAGTTAAGTTTTCCATCAACAAAATTAAGGTGCGTGCTTAATATCAAAACTTTCTCCTAATGGATTTGAAATTTTACATTTATTACCCAAGAGCTCGCCGTAATCAATTTATATTATGACAAACGTCGTAAATGCAGAAATGTTTTTGACGTACCGACTGAATGAAGGATGTTTGAAATATTAATTAATTACGCCCTTTAAGATGAAACGTCTGAAATTTTCAAACACTAAAAGGTTCATTAATATTTTATATGTGTATTTTGAAACCATTGTGCAAATTGAATTATATATTTTATAATCATTTCATGTATTTAGATTTATGAGATAGTTGTTGAACAACGAATAAAGTCGGATTTACTAATCTGGCTAATCACTGAACGCTTATTGGTCATCTATTGCGTCATCAGCTACTATCGACCAATGACAAATCAGTTAATTCGACTTTGATTATCGTTCCAGAAACTGGAGGCAACAGGCCTAATTTCACAATAGAAATTGTGTCGTGAAATTTTTCGGAACACAGAACTACTACGGAACAAAAGCAAAGGCTACTATTAAAACAAGTTTAAAAAAACGACAACGGCATTTATCTGTTCACTTAAAAAAATTGTACGGACAATATGTAGAAATATCATTATTGAAATATTTACTATTGAAAAAATAATCAGTTTTTTTAATCTGATTTCGGTGACAATAGCAAAGCAAAGCAAATCTTTTAAAATTATATAAATACATCATAACATCATCCGTATTGAATTCATTTTAATTGATCAATTATTGGCATATTATGAAAAATTGTTGTATATTATAATTAGATTTACATACATATAATTTATATCTTAGTAGGCAGAGGACGAAAAACTACTTACAGTTTTGAATAAAACATCATGCATAAGCCCTCTTCTTTTTAATTGGGGCTTAAAAGGCCTCCCTAATCCCAGTACGGAGTTCGTAGACAATACGTAACAGTGAGCCATACCGTTCGATTCATTCATTGCAATATCGTTTTTATATCTGAGATACTAAGAACTATAATTGTCAGAACATTTGATGTGATACATATAAACAATATTCTCATTATATTGGACACCGTAAAAGCTGTGTTTTAATACTTACGACCGCCTGTGGTTTGTCTCGCTTTTAGTGGTTGGAATATTATGTGGTGTTATTAAATGGATATTATTTCATGTTAAATATACTGGAACAATTATAGCAAATATAATTTTAATATTAATTTAAAACAGTTTCGTACAGTAACCTATAAATGTCCCAAGGCCTAATTTCCTTTTAATTGCTTGGAGCTTAGTCCACAACGTTAACGTACTAATATCGTTCAATGTCTTCAGGTTACCTCACGATGTTCTTCCTCGTCGTCGAACACGGGACGGGAATTATAAACATCAATTAAACATGTACAAATTCAGTGGTTCTCCAGCTTTGAACCAGATGTGTTAAATTAACATCCCCTAGTTGAATACGTAGAAAATATTATTATATAACATCTATCCGTGCAGTGACGGAGAAAGAATACATTTCACTGCCTCTTTCCCATGGGTGTCGTAAGAGGCGACTAAGGGATATCATCTGGTGGTAGGATGATAAACATCCGCCTGGCTTGTTACCACCGTACGCATGGTGAAAATCTCGTGAAGTGGCTTGCAGCCGCGTTTCGAGGTCAGCCAGCGTACAGCCAGTGCCCGAGCGAGCATTGCCGCGATGGGTGTTGGTCCAGTGGAGACGGCGGCTGAACCAATGCCGGGGGAAACACGCCTCCACACTTTGCCCATCCCTATCGTGGCAATACGTCGCTCGCTTCACGTCTCTTTACGAGGCGTGAAGAGGCATCTTGCGGGCCGGCAAGGCGAGGGCGGCTAGTGCAGAATCTTCTTCCAGACTGTACTGGCCGTCCTCGCGTTTGGACTCTACTACCACTTAACATCAGGTGGAGTAGAGTCATTTGCCCACCCGGCAAATATAAAAAAAAAAAAAAAAAAAAAAAAAAAAAAAACAATATTACAAATACAAGTAGCAAGGGAACGAATCATTATATCGTGTAGTGTATTCTATACCAATGATACTTAGATAATAGATACTTAACGAAATAGTTCGTTTAAAAATTACCACAATACCCATAAGAACCGATATCAACGGCGTACAATAGGATCGTCTTTAGAAATAAATTTACGTTTGATCTCGTATTAAATAATGAAAATACGGAGGTAGGAGCAATTGTCGAACTAAACAAGCCTACTTGAATGGAGCCTTGCGAAGTTCGCCGGAAGAAACAGAAAACTCCTTTTACTATAATTGGACGATGAATAATACAAGAGGCAGTTATTGCAGACCGAAATTCGAATAAATAACCGTCTGTCGAATCGGCCGTTCTGTATCAGTTATTTGTAAACGCTGTCAAAATAAATAGAGTTTGTTTTTAAGTTGATTTTAAAACACCATTACTTTCATTGATTTTATAGAAGATTTCTTTAATTGATTTAGTGTTCATATTTATAATTGGAGCAGCGTGGTGGAATAAGCTCCAAACCTTCTCCTCAAAAAGAGGAGAGGAGGCCTATAGCCCAGCAGTGGGACTTTCACAGGCTGTTACAAATTTATAATTCTACGTTTTCTTTTTCCCAATACAATAATGATAACTTCTTGAATCGCAATTCTAAAGATTTAACTATTTATTAATTTACAATTTTTCGTTCAATTTATATACTTGTTAGGATTTAATATACATTTGTTTCAACTTGTAAATAGATAATATTTAAAAGAACATGCTTTTGAATTCTTAATTAATTAAGCAAACTACCGCCTAAGTTCCGTGTAGTGAACGGGGAATACATCTAAGAGGCTCAACGCAAATCCATGCAAGAGTCTAAAGCGAGGCCTCCCCTTTATTGCTAGACTAAACTTTAAAAGATGCCAATTAAGTTAGGATGGTGTAACTACAAAATCATACATAGATACATAGACCTGGAAAGCTATGAGATAATTCATATATACATAAAAGGGATTGTAGTCTTTACTGCTACTGACATAGAGATTACTATGCAATGTAATACTTATTTTTGGCATTCTTTACCGTGCACTTTTAGCGCCACTATTCTTTTAAGCGCTTTCAACAAAAATTGAAAGAGTAGTAGGTATAGAGTGTGTCTTGTGTTCTATTTTAGATTTTCGTTTTTCTACTTTTTGAAATGTATTAATTATGTTAGGGATTATTCGTAGTATATATCTTTACTATGAACTGCGAGTCCGATTTTAATAATATTTTTTGCGTTACATGTATTATATTATGCTTATATATTATATATATATTCTATATAATTTAACTACTGCATTTAGAACCGGATATATATTGCTATAATTAATCCCACTTTGTTACGTACGGATCGTGTGAATGAAATAGGCTTTAAAAGCAGGTTATTTCTTTAAAAAAAATAAAAAGATTTTATAATATATATTTTTGTCTTTTGTCTTTTGCATATACTATTAAATGTCACAATGTACTTAAAACCAATTATTTTCTTACGACTTATTTCCAGGAGTCACATTGCATCGTTTTTAAAATTGCTTGTTAAACTAACCTTAAAGCGTGCAGAGAAGGCTTTTAAGGAACAATGCCTTATAAGCGCCTTCTTCGACACTACCGGCCATTTATATGGAGGTATTAGACTCGGGCAAAGGTTCTCGGTGTAATAAAATAGAGTAAAGCTGCAATTACACTGAGGCGATTCGAGCCCAGAAATGTTAAGCGTTTTCGGCGAGGTTTTTCAACCAATCTGGCTCAGTAAAATCTGTTTCGGGTCATTAAGGAACTGTAGGGATTGTCGAAACTGGTTCGGATTTTGATGTTTCTGTATTTCAGATATTTTATTGTTCCTTTCATTTTAGTTAGCAAATATAGTAGTAAACGATAGAATATATTAGCATTATTATTCTATAATAAATAAATTCGTAATATTATTTTTTTAATTTTTTTTTTTTTATAAATAAACTAGTGTCAATACACTTTAATACAGATGCTTTATAATTTTCACCCTTTGTCTAGTTTAAACCGGCTCGAGCCGCTTAATCTCGACCAACCAATCACACCTCAGTATTTGTGTTTCAATTAAGTGAGAGCGAATCTGCGGTATCGCGATGATTACATTAATCAGAATATCAAACTATAAGCTCACTGTTGTTTAAGTTGGCAGTGAAATAAATAGGCTTTGCCATACAATTTGGAACTGTGAAACTGATGTATTATATAATATAAATTATTTAAACCGCTTCATTTCAAGTTTTGATAGGAACGGATAGTAGCTAATTACACGTTCGATTTTGCTTTGATTTAAAAATTGTTGTACTTTATTGAACTTCTTAAACTGTGATTGAACAGTGAATTTAATAAATTTAAAAATATTTACCCCCTATATTTAACATAAGATGAAAAAAAATAACTGTCAAAAATCAAGGCGCTGTATAAAAGATTTCAATACAAGAATAAGCTGCGTCAGATAATATATTGTGTGTAAAATAATATATTACGAAATACTTTCTGTTATGAAATTTCTCTCATGCTATAATTATTACACAACAATATGCCCTAACTAGAGCCGTGTAGAATTTCATGGTGGACAGATCTCACACAATGCGGCGTAATGCATGAGACAAGCACTTGCGTGTAGCTATTAACAGTCACCATGCAGCACATATGTGCTGTATTCCAACTACATACACTGTGTTACATTGTGTCGGACATTTGTGCACCGTGTTATCACTAACATGCACAGCCTTGCCGTGTAACCACGTGGAGGAAACACAAGATATCACAAATTGTCACATTAGGTTGTATGAAATTCAACTTTATTCCTATTATTATATTTATTAGAATCGATTGTAATATTTTTGATATTACAATATTAAGTAGTTTCCTACGTCCGTTAATGTATTAATATATTAATTTATTCAATCGTTTTATCAATTTTTTTTTGTAATTGTAACAGCCTGTAAAAGTCCCACTGCTGGGCTATAGGCCTCCTCTCCTCCTTTTTGAGGAGAAGGTTTGGAGCTTATTCCACCACGCTGCTCCAATGCGGGTTGGTGGAATTCACATGTGGCAGAATTTCAGTGAAATTAGACACATGCAGGTTTCCTCACGATGTTTTCCTTCACCGTAAAGCTCGAGATGAATTATAATCACAAATTAAGCACATGAAAATTCAGTGGTGCTTGCCCGGGTTTGAACCCACGATCATCGGTTAAGATTCACGCGTTCTTACCACTGGGCCATCTCGGCTTTTTTTATCAATTTTAAATGATGGTAACTACTGAGTGGCTAAAACTATTTTTGTCGAAAGCGTGAAACCGACGTCGATCGTTCTTTCTTAGGATTGTAAAGTAAGTAACGAGGAAGTCTTGTCGTCACAAGAAAATGGAGTTTTTTCTTTGTGACTTTTGAAGTTTCTTGTCTTTAAGGCAAAGTTTTAATTCTATTTCACAGGAAACTAGTTGATGAAGTACACTGTCCGAGCTGAAAGTCAAAGGGAAGGAGTCAAATAGAAGATCAAGACGTTAAGACTGGATACGTTTGTTAAAATAATTATAATGTAATAAATAAATAAAATACATATTTTATTTCAAAAATTTATAAAAGTGGCTGCTATTTTAGATACAGAAGAACATCTAAATTAAAAATTAATTACAATATAAATATAATATGATAATCATATAAGACAAGAGCCCGGCAGAAAGCAAAATATTAATAAACATACAAATATTTCGTACAATCGAAACTTGACGAAATCCTTTAAAAAACTTAATTACTATTAAAATAGAAAATGATTTAATAAAATTATAAACACAACAAAGATTATATAAAACAACATTATAAAAACATCCACCGTAAACATAAGTGCCGTTGGTGTTCCACAAGGATGCGTCCTGGAACCTCTTATATTTTTAATACATGTTAACGACCTAACAAATATGAATGATTGCTTGTGATAGTCATCCCAAACAAAAACATGTATAAAATGAAAGTTAATAGCGTTCTATAGTTAAAAGTTTTTATATTAGGTTTTTTGTATAAAACTTAATGATGAATGAATATTGGCAGAATTTAATTCAACTTATCTACACTACAAATATATCACGGTTATGTCCTGCTGATAGATACGTCGTGAGCAGAAATAAGTCATATACTACTGGTGGTAGGGCTTTGTGCAAGCTCGTCTGGGTAGGTACCACCCAATCATCAGTTTTGCGATAGAATATCATCAGATATTCTACCGCAAAACAGCAATACTTGGTATTGTACAGTATTGTACAGGCACAAGAGACGTAACTTTTTAGTTCCCATGGTTGGTGGCGCATTGGCAATGTAAGCGATGGTTAACATTTCTTACAATGGCAATGTCTAATGGTGTTGGTGACCACTTACCATCAGGTGGCCCATATGCTCGTCCGCCTACCTATATTTAAAAAAAAATCATTGTCCAGAAACCATTTATATAACAGTAGCAAATGCGATACTCCAATGACTTCACGTAAACCCCTATCTTGATCTATAGTGAAATAAACATTCTCATAGAATTTTTAAAAGTATTTCACCTATATTAAATTATGACAAACATTATATTTATCTCATAAGTTGTGTTCTGAGTCATTCAAAATACATATGTATTAATAAATAAGCCGAGATGGCCCAGTGGTAAGAACGCGTGAATCTTAACCGATGATCGTGGGTTCAAACCCGGGCAAGCACTACTGAAGTTTTTCATGTGCTTAATTTGTGATTATAATTTATTTCGTGCTTTTCGGTGCCAATCTCTTCAAGCAACACCAACAGAATATATATTTTTTTGTATTTAGCTACGTCCACTTCTAAGATGGCGACTAAACGTTAAGCATTCCATATTCAAACTAATAAGACAGAATAGTGTCAAGTGAATGTTACCAACTCGTCTCCATTGTTCGCTACCCTTCCTGCCTTGCTCCATTAAGTGCCGGTTTGACAGGAAACCCTGTCTCGGAAGCCGTTATTTACTGCTGATCACGATCTGACGGCCGTCTGTACGCATAAACCATTCTGTTGTGTGGACGCTGCAATCATTCATCTTGGTATCTTGACCTATTTGAATTATGAATATTTGTTATTAATAAAATTTATCACATAGTCTTTTATAAGCCAATTTAAGCCTTAATAATATAACGGTAAAACAGCCGTCTAACAATGAAAACTTCGCAGATGTAAAATAAACTAAATAAATAATTTATTGCTCTAGATAATATTCATGTTCCAAATTCAAATTTAATTAGTTAATCATACTTTCCATTTTGATTTATGTCATATGATTCCAATTCATAAATATTATAATGACTTCAAGGAATAAATATAAACAAAATTCCCGTCAAATTAACAATTCGGACACCGAGGACCGGGGTCGAAATATTTGAAACAAAACTAACACCGAGTATATATTTACGACATAAATAACAAACTAAATAGAGTGAAAGTGAAGTTATGCAACAACAATTAAAGGAGTTAATTGGACGTTACGTTAACGAATGGCCCCTTGAACCTCGTTATGGGGATGTGGGTACGATACTGGAACGTAATAAAATCCTTACAATAATCAGTATTATATTCGAAGAAACATCTTAATACTAGTGCTAATAGCACTTAGATGCCATATACTGTCCAATAACGAAAACTTGATGACTATGTTAAGAACAATGGTGCTATACATGTCTGATCTTTATATTGTAGTTTATTTATTTTTACTTGATGTTAAGACTGCAAGCTTAAAGAATACGCAATTAGAAATTCTACTGTCAAATATCAATAAGTTACACTGTGTTCTAGTTTTTAGAGTGAGTTTGACACTCTACTGATGGTAGGGTACCACCCACTCATCAGATATTCTACCGACGATAGCGGGCAATAGAAAAAAATATAAATAAATTAACTGACATTCTTAAAATAGTAAATAAATGAGCGAGATTTGAGAATTTAGTTTAGATATTGAGGTTATCGGTGATTTTTATTAATCACAATACACTAAAAAGTTTTTATGATAAAATATTTAAAACATACGCGCTTTCATTAGTGAATTAGTTCCGAAAGACTACAATGAAATTTACCTTTAAAATTAAAACAGAAGCTCCGAAACACCGCCAATATTGACTGTAAACATTTGTAATGCAAACAATGGAATCGCACTCCGAATAAATAATCCTATGAAATAATTCAATATTCAGATATGCGGCGTCGCGATCGAAAACAAAACATAGTTTGTTTATCGAATTCAAAAGACTTTCTCGAAACTTTTATTTGCAACGGGATTTCATTTTTTAATTTAATATAAATGTTGACAATTTGATTCGTTCTTTATTACCAGTTATCGTTACCAGTAAAAAAAATCTGTATGATTCAAACAATAAGTCTTTACTAAATTTAAATTAAATTATTGAACTGATATATACGATATATTAAAAGTATACATTTCTTTTATTATTATTTCATATTCATATTTTCACTAAGAAACAATTCATTGAATGCAAAATAGAAACTATTGACAGATTGATTAACAAGAAATGTTAAACTAAAATTAATGAATATATAACATAAAAATAACGAAAACCGAAGTAATCGCTGCGAAGTCACCGAAATACGTCGCAAAGTCAAAATTACCAACTTAACATTCAAACCGGAGTCAATTAGCGGGAGTAGAGAAACTATTACTTTGGCAAAGTTTGCGGGAGTCCAATGCATTTTTGGACGCCCGCCCAGAACTTGTTGCATCGAGGGGGTAGCGACCTGTTGCTCGCACGAGCCTACGGAACGATATTTTTGCTTTACAAATACATAATGAATGCGCCTCGCTAGTTCCCGCATTGTAGTTCCCTTGAATTGCCTTCGGGCTGCCGCTTGCATTTTCAAGGACGCTCGGGACTCATTTTCTGAAACCGTTTGTGTTTTGTTGATAATGATCTCATCTTTTTTCAGTATTAATTTTACATTTGTGCCGTAAGATTGCCATTTTAAACTCCAAGAATATTATTTATCCATTTTTAATGAGTACTAGATAGTATTTATAATGGTACACCTAGCTTAGCGTTGTGGAAGTGGTAGGTTCGATCCTTAAAAATTGGGCTTATGTCATCCACACAAGTTTAAACAAATCAAGTTGCTTAAGTGCTAGGAATGAGTAATTCAATAAAAACAGACTGCTAGTATTTTTTTCTATTATTTTTAGTTTTTGTATTCAGAGAACAATCGCTTCTATGTATTAAAATATTACGTTGAAATACTCCTTGTTGTGCTAGATAGTAATTTATTAAGCTGGTTTAGTAGAAATAGCAGAAGCAAATGAGTATATAGTTTATGAGATAGCTTATGAGTTTAGTATTGCAAGTTATTACTTTGTCGCAATAATTATTGTAATCTGTCGATGTGAGCGTTGGCCAATGTAACACTGATATGAGCCTAATAATCACATCAAACGGTTTATATAATTGTCAAAAAAAACGTCATTATTTACTCATTTCTATTTAATTTATTTGAAAGCGTGATGGGTTACTGTCCCGCTTCCATATTATTCGTTAAAGCGCTTTATTGATGGATGTGCTTAATGACAGACATCCTTAGTCGGTTTTATCCTTTACGACAAACATGAGCCTAAAACATGATTGTATTACGGTGTTGTGTAAATTCTCTACTGAACATAACAATGGATCTATTATAGTTCTAGTAACGCTAATGCGCTCAATTAACAAGATATAACATTTGCTTCTGAAGTATCATAACGTAATTACTTGTTACTCGAGGCGAAGTGACAAGAAATCTATCACGCCGTAATATCTATTATACAGACAAAATCGAAACAAAACAGTCTGTGAGAAATTCGCCGTAAACACATAATTTGTGACATTACTTTATAATACTTTATTAAACAATATTCTTATGTAACAGTTATATGGATCAAAACATGATCTTGATCGAAAACGTGTTCTTGATCGATTAGAGAAATTTATTTTCCAGTTTTTGTTCCGTAAATCTTTTTTTAATTAACTAAATTTAGTCACAAGTATCTTCTCTTCATTTCGCCAAAAAAAAAAAAACTTTCTAAAATATGTAATTGATTTAGAAAATGCACACGTAATAAAATTTAACGAGACTTTCGAATTTTTCGTTTCGCTTTACGATAAAAGTATTTTTTCTCGGACAAATTAAACTCGAGACAACCACAAGTCCTAACGAATTCTGAAGGCTCAAGTATTTTGCCACCGAGCTCTTTTTTATTACATGAAAAACAGACCGAAAGGGTGGGAGGACGCTAAATTCATATCGCTCTCCGACATCGCGAGGGCTGTAATGAAAGATTGCTATTTCTCCTTCAACACTTCGTTAAATTAAGTGATAATTGAAATATTTCTTGGTCCCGTTTTATTTATGTTTACTTTGCTTACGTTTCTTTTTTTTATATTTCGTTTATTTCCAGCTCTCGTCTCCATTCGAGTGTTGAGAATTGATTACTAATTTATCAAATGTAGTTACGTTTTTACGAATGTTTTTTTTTTTATTTCGATTGATAATTTTCAATAACTTATTTTATTACCTTTGCGTACAATATGTTTTAATTAAAAAAACGTTTCTATAATCACGAGGTTTCTTTAAAAAAAAAGGAGGTCTTAGTGTACAAAACGATCGGTTGACAAAGTTTGAAGACTTTTTAACTATTTATCTTAATATATTAATTATTAAATGCAAAATCATTATAAACATACCTACTGTTAATTGCAACACTTTTTAGATATTAATGAAGGACAGGTGTAGTTAATAATGAAAGCTATATCTAAATGGTATATTTTTTGTTTCAGGGCGCGTCTTCGAGCCTTGTAGTTAAATTTGCAGACACGGAGAAGGAACGTCAATTGCGTCGAATGCAGCAGATGGCCGGCAACATGAGCCTCTTGAACCCGTTCGTTTTCAATCAGTTCGGGGCGTACGGGACCTACGCTCAGGTCATCACTGAGCAAGTTGATTTACAAGTACGTATAACTTTATTACTAGAACTTATAATGTGAATGCATTTAATTCATTACAAAGTAATAAAATTACAACAAACTGTATTTTGTTGTGGCGTTTTGACTTTTGACGTAGTAGAAAAAATATTTATCTAGAATAATTTATAAGGGAATGTTGTGGATGAAACTCCAAAAACGGAAAGAGGAGATTTATGAAAGATTAAGGATATTTTTTGGTATATAAAACAAATTACATACCAAATAACATATTTTAATATATAGTTATGTTTGTACCTGAACTTCTTCTGCCTGATCTTAAAGAAACACCATTTCATATGAGATCTAATTACAAAATAACACATCATTATTGGTAACGAGTAAGAAAATATAGTTGTTAATACATATAATGGTGTATGTTTTGTCATTTTTCCGCCAATTCCAACACTCATTACGACAAGAAAAAAGGTTTTGCTGAAACTTGATAATGCATTTAAAATACATCGAGAAATTAAGAATATATATATATACAAAGTGTTAACAATATCGCAAAACTTCCGGTTGCCATGCAGTAAGTAAAGCCAGTCCTACGGGCAGTTGAGTTAAATATTTTAAAAAGTTAAATCATATAACTAAATCATAATCAAAATTTTGTTACAGCAACAAGCAGCTCTGATGGTAGCGGCGACTGCGCAAGGCTATATAAGTCCGATGACGGCTCTCGCGTCACATGCGCTTAACGGCATGGCCAACTCAGTTGTGCCCCCAACTTCCGGTAAGAAACTAATGAATACATATTTAGCAGAAGTGAAAATTATTTTAAAAAAAGACATCGAATTGGTCTTTTTAAAAATAGAACACCAAATCATACAAATTGATATAAAAAACTCACTCAATTAAGTACTCTAAAAAATTCAAATAACACAATTGAACACGTTCAACAAATCGCAAGTCGCGTCAATGATGAATTAACCTTACCTCTCTGTACACCAACAAAATAACGGTTTTAAATTAGCGCTCGTCTTTTAACAAAGCTGTTGTATGGATTAAGGTATCTCCTAAGTATATATTCACTTTTACATAACAATAAATGCATTGTTATGTAAAAGTGAATATATACTTACATATAAGCCGAGATGGCCCAGTGGTAAGACCGCGTGAATCTTAACCGATGATCGTGGGTTCAAACCCGGGCAAGCACCACTGAATTTTCATGTGCTTAATTTGTGATTATAATTCATCTCGTGCTTTACGATGAAGGAAAACATCGTGACGAAACCTGCATGTGTCTAATTTCACTGAAATTCTGCCACATGTGTATTCCACCAACCAGTATTGGAGCAGCGTGGTGGAATAAGCTCCAACCTTCTCCTCGAAAAGAGGAGAGGAGGCCTTTAGCCCAGCAGTGGGACATTCACAGGCTGTTACGGTTTAAATGCATTAGATAAATATTACAAATTATAACCATCTGAAATTATAACTCATCAATTATTTTATGTCAAAAAGTAATAACTTATATTTGATCCAGTTTAAAGGTCATTCACCCTTTACCCAGCTTAAACTTGGCTTTTAGTTTAATTACGGACACAAGGGATATTACTCTAACATGCCCCATTGTTGCCAGCGTGTTGACAATTCAAGCAGTGGTTTATACCCTTCTTGAAATTCCGTTCTGTGGGTGGTGACCACTCACCATCAAGGAAGCTTATACCTGTCGACATACTTATCAAATAATATATACAGACCAGTTAATTTATACATATTTTATTCTTTAATTTGGGAAATTAATTAAAGTTAACTTTAAGTAAGTTTAAGTATTTTCTGGATAAAATAATTATACAACATAGGAAATTAATGGTTACCGAAATGTATTTATTTAAATAGCTTAATAGAAAGCTAATGAATCGTACTGAAAATTTATTGTTAGATTATTTTTCAAAATGTATTATATACTCGGGACTATTAAAAAGGAAGTATTTTAAATAAACTTTTTTAAGTAAGTTCGTCCGAGCACTTTCGAACCGTCATTTTAGAACATTAATTAAACTTACGAGTCATTGTTTTCCACAAAAATTGGAAAGAAACATTAATTACTCTTTTATACAATGAATAGCACCTTATTTTAGTTTTATTAATTGAAATTTGTAATCAAGAATCTTTAATTAAAATCAACAAATATTAATTATATACTATTTTTTATCGTATATTTAGCATATCATAAAACTTTATGGGTTTTTCATTCCAGATAACTTTTCCGGCTTGGCGATAGGCACTGGGGGTGGACAGCCACTGAACGGCGCTCTGCCGTCGTTGCCATCGCCTACCATGCCAGGGTTCAACATGGCCGCGCAGACCGCTAACGGCCAGCCGCCGCCGCAAGAAGCTGTATACACTAACGGGATCCACCAAACATTCACTGGACGTGAGTATACTTGGAATAGTCAATTTTAAAATTCAAATTATGAGCTTATTCTTACACTCCACGTATATAATATAGTGATAGTTCAATTAGATCTCGTAAATCTCAACTGATAGTTACGGATTCAAAACCGGGCAAGCACCACTCAATTTTCAAGTGCGAAATTTGTAATTACATTTAATCTCGTAAACAAACCGCATTGATTCATTAAAATGCAACAAGAACTTGGTGGAAAAAGCTCATACGTTCTTCTCAAAAGTAGACAGGTCTTAGCCCAATAATGTAACATTTCAGGGATGACTTTAGTTACTTTTTAATATTGTATACATAAGCCTATCACTTCTCACCGTTGTTACAACAGATACTATTGTAGCTATATATTTTCTATTATTATTGTCGACTTATTTTTCAAAGCAACTCTTAAACATTCCAGCTGTCCCCGTCACAGCGCAGGGCATACCTAACGGGGAGGCAGCGCTGCAGCACGCGGCGTATCCAGGCATGCAGCCCTTCCCCGGCGTCGGTGAGTAACGTTGACAATGCGCTTAAACCTAACCGCACATTGCCGATTAATAATAATCACTCGATAATAAAACAACAGTGTCAATGAGCCAAAATTATAAATAAAAACATAATGTTAGATAATATAGCAAGTAAATTGTCGGCTGATTATAAATCACCAATGTGCGATAAATGTAATGTAATACAACGCCTATTCGTGTTAGATAAACATAAATTTGGTATTGAATGTCTGCTTCAAATCACAACCAATATTCGTTTATAATTATACTTTGTGTAAATGAATTTAGTTTTTTTGGTTTGCTTCAAAAAATGTATTCAATTATGATAAAATAAAAATGAAGTTGAATTTAAAGCAAAACAAACGAGCCAGGTGCTCATAAAAGTTTCAAACAAAAGTAAATCCTTATTTGACATCTGACAAATTGAAAAAAATATTGCGTTCTATTTATAATTCTTTAAAATTTATTATTGCCTACATTTCTTATTTTTATAAACCCCTCAAATGGCATTCATGATCTTGTATATCATGATGACATTTTATTCTTATTTCTTTGACAAAAGTGAAAGTGCTTTCGAAGATTAATTGAGAATTAAATATAGAATTTCAATAATAAGATCTCAGTCTTGATTGAAATAAAAAAAAAAAACAAATTTATATTTTTTATTATGTTATGTATTATAAATAGCATATGATGTATGTTGAGATGTATGCAAGATAAGCAATGTTATCCTAGCACATTAATGTTGGTGTCTGAACATATCCAGTAGTTTGTTAAATGTATACATATATTTATAAATATTTTATTTAATGTATATATATGTTTCGTCTATTTCATTATAAACACGTTTAAGAATAGGTATTTTAAAAGCGCACACAATATTAACAACTATCATTGATATAGCCTCGTTTTTCTTGAAGTATTAATATTGAAGCAAGATTATAGCCCTGGTAAGCGGTTTGCAGACCCATTTGGGTGGGTACTACCCATTTATTTGTTATTCTACCGTTTAATCTGGAAGGGCATAGACATTATATTTTACTTTTAAACGTTGTTTAGCGAGTAATTGGATGAACAATGTTGTGTCTTTTTATTTTTAATATCAATTAAGCAATGACAGAGAGAGTGTCAGTGTTTAACAAAACAACTAAACAACATGATCAACTTACTGACATTTTATGGAGTGCTGTAAATCTTGTAGCAGTGTTTTCGAGTGATTATAACTAGTCTCATTAGGTCTGTATTTCTAAGATAAATTAAAAAATAAACGTCAATATCATTTATACATATTTAAACTTTTCAAAGATCACATTTAGCTAGTAGAAAGCATTGCTGTATGAAACGAATACAAATTGATATAGAAATAAAAAATACACTAGACACGAATATATATTATATTATATATAAAAAAAACATGTCAATATTACCTCGTCCGTTAAATATATAGTAAGCTTTATTATGAATGTATTGTTGAGACGACTCTGTAACCAGATATTGGATTGAAATTTAAAAAAGATGTTTTAAGCAAATTTTAATACAATACGGCAACTAATATTAACTTTGATCGATTCTGAAGAGGGCTCGCTTTGGGGCTCTTAATTAATTCACTCACTTCACTTTTTTTATCACTTTCGTTATACTGCAGTCGATTGATGATTACTTATCGTAATCGTTAATCATTAATCTGATTACATTTTGCTCAAGTCTGGCAATAGATATTAACTACTCAAAACTACAACTAAAGCGGTGTCTTGATATTTGTCTAAATGTTAAGAAAAAAATTTAATCGTTATTAAAAAAGACTCATCATCAAGACAAATCTATACCAATGTTGCTACAACTATCGTCTGATTACATAGTCAGTCTGGTAATGCATGACTTACACGCAATGAGATAGGTGTTCATTGTGAAAATGTGCATATTAATGTTCTACAGCTTACCCAGCGGTTTATGGACAGTTTCCGCAGCCCATCCCACCGCCGATGTCTACCATTGCGCCTGCGCAGAGAGAAGGTAAGTTAACCCAAGAACTGTGAAGATATTCGACGCCATCTTTACTATGAACTGACAATCTTAAATGCTAAACAATGACACTGCTTAATAAAAAGTCTTGCTTCTATTTTTTTTAATTCTAACACAAAATTATCTAACTTTTTATACTTCCGTAACATATTCAACTTAACCAAATTGAATAAATCCTTACCTATTTTTTGTGTCATTGTTTGGGCGATGTCTTCCTGTGTATTAATGTGTTGTATGTTGTCTATTTAGAACATCGCACGATCCAACAATGTTATCTTAAAGGACGCTTTGCAACTTGCCTTATTATGTAACACTTGTATTATCTGTTTACTGTGCTTCTTGATGTTTAAACGTACTCTTAATTTATTTCCAGAAATTCCAGAATCTAAATTTACTTCACGATTTTCAGCTATTCTCAATTTGTGACGTCTTCTTTATGTTCTATCATCATGTTGGTGTTATAAGGCAGATTTGTGAGTTCTTTAAAGATTTTCTCGTATTTCCAGGATGCTCAATTTCGGGGCCCGAGGGCTGCAACCTCTTCATATACCACTTACCGCAGGAGTTCGGCGACACTGAACTGATGCAAATGTTCCTCCCGTTTGGGAACGTGATCAGCAGCAAGGTTTTCATCGATCGTGCCACTAACCAGAGCAAATGTTTCGGTAAGTGAACACTCTGAGATGTTTCTCCACTTAATGGAAATTTTGGTAACTTTTGTTCCGTCAATTACTCGTTGGCAACAAAAGTTTCTGCATTTAACTTAACTAGTCAATATAAATTGATACAATATTTACACAATACCACCAAAAAGTTTGACTGTCTGTAATAATGTCAAAAGTTGCAAATAAATAAGTTAATAGTCGAGTATTTCAATATGAACGCCCTGTATAATATAATATTTTATTATTTAACTTTAGGCTTTGTATCTTTCGATAACCCGTCGTCAGCCCAAGCGGCCATCCAGGCGATGAACGGCTTTCAAATTGGCATGAAGCGACTAAAGGTCCAACTGAAACGGCCAAAGGATGCCAACCGGCCTTATTAACCCATGATGCCGTCCCCGCGCGCATACGTAATGCCCAGGGTAAGATTCACATAATAAATCTAATTAATGAATGTAATTATTTTTGGACACTGAATAAAGTAAAAAGCCTTTCAATAAAGATTTTTGCTATATTCATTTCAAATATATCAAATAAATATATAATGATATCTTATGAGAAAACACTCAAAACTTTATCAAAAATAGTTCATAAAATAGTTTACATTTTTGTAATTATTAATATTAATTTAATTGAAATAAAAAAATAGTAATTTATTAATCTTTTTCGTTACAGAAGGCTCCCGGCAGGTCTCGTACGCCCGCGGTACGCACATATGCGTATTATCAAAGATTCTAAGGAATTAAATTAACATTAATTGTATAGTAAATATCATTAACTACATTACTTACCTAAAGAAATATGCAGCCCACGCGGCATGTATACTATATTAGTTAAAGTAATTTATTGATCAGCGTGTAGGCAAGCTTCATTCTTATCATTATCGATTAATCATTAAATTACTCTATTATATTATTATATATACAATTTATTAACTTTGATTAAATTATTATTATTATTAAATGACACGTTATAAAAATTTTGTCATTCGTAATCATACTTCTACTTCTAAGTACTTAATGTTTAAATGAAAACTTTTAACATAAATTTATTATACTAGTTATTTGCTTGAATTAAGCCAAACTGAATTTATTAAGTAAGTTGAGAATAAGAAAAATGTATTTTAATTATTGTATATTGCATAAATTGTAACGCCGAGGTGTGACGCGCGTCTTTGTCTGTTTTGTTGTTTCGTTTGTAGAGTAGATGGCGCTGATAGTCTTTGGCGCGACTCGTTCAACAAAGATGGCGTCCACGCTCGGCACTCGCGGACACTGTTGCCTCCCCACCGTACGATCACAGATAAAATATAAGTGCTGCGGTATATATCACTATCGGAGTATTGTCCTATATTTTGTTAAATTTTATCGGTGTGTGTGTCAGATAAGCTATTACGCTGAGCTGTATCTTTTTGAAAAGTTGTAAAGTCTTAAAGCTAAAATTGATTTTTAATCTGAAATCGAATTGCTTGAAAGATGTGTGAAAAGTAATTGATGTTCCATACTAAACTATAAAACATTCACCGATGCTTTCAAGCGATTATATGATTTAATAGTTTAAATAAATTGTAAATAGCATATGAGATTTTAATATTTTATGTTATCCATTCTTAAGGGAAGTTTGTTCTCAAAGGTCAGCTCAGCACCCCACCTACATGTTAGTAAATTAAATAAACACAAAGTTGATGACATTAAATGAAATGTTCATATAACGCCGTGTACAAAGCGAAGTGCACTTCAACATTACCGACTACTTAAGGTCTTCATTTTGAAAAATTCTGTTTCGTTTGTTGTAAATTCCAAAATGGGCTGTGATATAAAAATATAATATCAAAGTTATGGATTGTACAGGCCGTCTATGCATAATAATTGTGACGCTCTACAATACTGCCCGCATACTGATATATAAATATAAATTTCATAATTATAGTTGTGCTTCAATTGTTTTGTCTGCTATAAATCTTACAACTGTAATATTGGTAAATAATATTAACTCATTATTAAGGTAAGCCATTTTATTCTTTGAAACTTCTAAATAAATGTTAGGAGTATTATTGAAACTCACTACAATTAAACGCAATCGTTTTACCGATCTGTTACTAAAATCTTGGATAACATTTTGAATCTGAAAAGAATCAAAATGGGAATAAACGCATTGTTATGTAAAGAGTTAAAAAGGCAAATGTCTTGCCTCTATGGTACGTATAGACAATAATTTCAACTGTTTAGAATAGAAATTGGCGCGTCGGAATTCGTTACCGGTTATATCTAGAAGAGTTGTAGATAGTCTTCAATGTTTTAGTCAAAATACATTATATTTGGGGACGGTTCTCGCACGTGCCAAACTCTATAAAAAAGTGTTGCCCCCACATAAATCAAACGCCTTGAATTTATACATAATATATAGTAGGGAATTGTACAGATATAATATATATTATAATGTGTGTGCGGGCGGTCATTCGCAGAAATGCGATGTCAATTCAATAAGCGTGCGTCCCCATATATTATTTCGTGTGTGTGTCTATATATTAACATATATAATCTATACATGTTAGGGTGTTATAGCAGTGAAATACGTCCGGGGAGTCGACAGTGGGGATGCGATACAGATAACAAAAAATACTAGCGTAATTTCTACAGAAAAAAACATAGATTATCAAAACGTACCAATATAAAATTATAATAATATGAGATACCTTAGATGTTAATGCGTGCGCGCGGGCGGTCCTGTACCGCGGTGTGCCGTTGTTTAAACAACAGCTTTAAAAACATCGGTCAAAAATGTATGTGCCATTTACCACCTTACTAATTGCATATTAAGCGTAGATTGGCGTAAACGTTTTTGGCATAAATAATTCTATTTTTATAAAGAGTGTCTTGGAGCATAAATATTTTTGACGTGAAGTAAAGGAAGGGCTATTAAAATTGCGTTTATCTTTTCCTCACGCCAAAATCACTTTTCATGGCTTCATATTGTTAGCACACTATTTATAAAAATATAGACGAGTGACTTTTAGCCTCGACGTTTGGAATGAAATGTAGAAATAATTGCAAATTTTCTCAAATTAGTCTTAATTCGGTATAATATAGTTATCGGAACCAAAATGAAATTGTAATCAAAAATACTTATAAAATTTTTGTTGTAGATTTTTTATTTATCAAAAGTCACAGCTAAAAATCTCCGTCCGCTAAAAAACATGATCCGAACAACAGTAAATGTTCCCGAAGTAAATTAGACATGTTATTTCTATAATTTATTACCAAACGTGACGAGATGAAGGAAGTGTAACCGCACACAGATTTTTTTGTCCCACGTAGGTTCATATGTTTCTATTAAAACGAGGCGCAGATGTCTCCGATTAACTGACTTGTGCACAGGAATGACGAGCGGAGACAACTACAATTAATTCGTTCTAAGTCACAATTTCGGAATGTATAGTGTAATTCCAAGCAAGGTCTAGCAAATTTCTGTGTGCAGGTATTGTTAAAACGGTCTGCTTACCGCGTGCGGTAGCGATTGCCGCCGCCCGCCTCTAGTCAAATATTACTCTCACCACAAGACATAGAATTTTATATTTACACAAAATAATTATATTATATTGATATAGTATTCTAGTTTTAGGCGTTTAATTTATTAATAAGCCGTGTAAGTTGAAACGATAATTGAAAATCGTATTGGTATCGTTTAAATCGTAGGTATCTAGTTATTTTATCTCTATCTCATGTTCGTGCAATATTGTTAAGCTTTTTGTATTGTTTTAGTTCTTTTTTTGAATTCGTATAATTATTTATGTTAAGTATTTAAATTATTCGTGACTTGGTCTCGTTACGAGGAGGCGGCCTCTTCTTTAATAAAGTCGCTTCACAGTCAACGCGACAGATTATACTCGTCACGGTTGACTCTACTATACACGTTGCATCGAAACGAGGTCAGCGCGAATAGGTCACATATAATTGTATGACGTAACGGATAGGCCAGTTCGGGTCGAAGGTGCAGCGGTAGGTTACTGAATAAATCGATGCCAAAGCGGAAAACGTATTTACTAAATGTATATCGATTGCCGATATCACCTCGTGGGTAAAGGAGAAGTAACGCGCTCGTTACCACGACGCGCTCCGCGGCGAAGTTCGACTAATAATATTGTACTTATGTATATCTTTATACTGATTAAAATTAAAACTTCACTTATAATATTGCAACATAGCAATCGTTTCTACTAGATTAAATAACCTCTCTGAATGTTAAAACGATCGCCCACAAAGTGATTCTAGGATACAGGGTAAGCTTTGCAATTATTTAAATGTATCTTAATGTTTTTCATGTAGGCAGGTTTTGCCAAACTTTCTCAGTTCGTTCCTCGTTCACTGACTTCGGTCTATTCCAACTTGACCGAGACTAATCCCCGCAGTGCTATATCGGTCGGTACAGCCGAGGCACAGTCGGTAGCGGTCAGGGACGACGGCACGGAGAGTAGTCGTACATCGGCCTCCCGGCGCTTCACTCTCGGGTCCACTGTAGTCTGTCGCGAATCTTTTATACTCTTTCGACACTATCGTAGCGTAACCGATATTATATCATGTCATTCGCGACTTAAATAAACTAGCTTCGCCTCTTATTTTACACCAGACCCGCACCTTCACCTTCTTCATCTATGATTCTTGTATATTGACGTATCCTCATTCACTTATCATCTCAGTAGCGACTATTAAAACATTTTTAACATTACTTAAAAACATAAATATAATAAGATGAATATTGCCGCAATTAAAACAAGCATAACATACACCTAACATTTCATGTCATCAACGACGGCAAGTTTTGCTAAAATCGTTCAATATAAACATTTTAGTATTACGAAATCGAATTTGATTAAAAAAAACTATTTAACTTCTAAAAATTTTATAAAGTAAATATTTATATCGTTCGCAAATTACTTCGTCGTAGCGCTCGCGTAGCCTTTAAAGCGGTTGGCATATTGAAGATTGTTTGGATGAATAGTAAACGATACGAGATTGAAGGCGGATTATTGTGTAGACCATCGGGCGGTGCGCGCCACACGTCGCGACGTTCGCACTCCCGGCGCGCCGAGCGGGTGCGCCCGCGTCGTTCCGTTCAAACGCCTCTCACTGAGCACCGTCCGATGTTAGTTAATAAGATGATTGCCAATATTCAATCGGGAATAAAGAAATATTAGATTTTGAAATTATTAAGCATATTATTATATCTATTTATATAATAAAGATATGAAGAGATGCGCATAGTGCTTTTATGAATTGTAGATCCTAGTAACGAAAAGATCTAGTCATATCGCCCTTTTTATTTATTTCGTCTGTCGCTTAGCATAGTTAGCTTCAAGCACTTCTTTACTTGTCTAATTTTAACTATTAATTTTATGGTTATTTAATTATTTAAAAAAAAACTATTTCTCTCTCGGAATTATAAAATATTAGATAGATAAACGAGAAAATTGTTTGCTTTTAATATAATTACTAGTACTTATGTCTTTATCTACTTCTTTCAAAATATCTTCATTACATGATTATTGGATTTCTGTAAATCCTTACAAATTATAATGTAAAGAAATGTTTTGATAAGTTATCCAGAATATTGTTTCATGTTTTGTTTTCTTATGTTATAAGTATACCTTTAGAATTTGATAAGAATAAAAAATGTGTTTGGTATAGAGCGGTAGATCATGAATAAATGGTATAGCCGTTTGGTTATTAAGGTTTAAATTACTTATATAGGTAGAGTTGATAACGTACAGTCCTGCTATTGACAGTACAGAGACTCTACATAGAGCCGATGTAGCGTCAATGATTTTAAAAAACGCGCCGTCCGTAATCACTAGATTACTCCTATTTGCAGCCCCAGCTTATAGTAACTACAAATATTAAACAATAATATAATATTAATATATTTCTAAATTTTCTTCTAAACTCTTAAAATATTTAAGTTTCGCACGCTATATATCCGTTTTTGATTTAAATATGTCGTCAAACCTTAAGAATATCTCGGTGATTCAGTTAATTTTGCATTTTCATTAGTTTAATGATATTTATAACTTAAATAATTAAAAATTGGAAAGTTGAAAAGTTATTCAAAGTGATTCAATAATAATATGAAATAAATAAATTAATACTTTTTAAATACTAAAACTAAACAATTTATAAGATAAGGTTCTCTTTCTTACCCTATAAGTATTATTCTTTGCATTTCCTTATATTAAACAAAAAAAAAAAAACAAATTCTAGGATTTGATAAAGGAAACGTTCACAGTTCCAGAATGTACATACATAAATACATATATTATGACGTCATATCTAATTTAGGAGCTTACTAGCGTTTTGCCCCGGGTTCTCTCGGGCGGGTGACAGGGTGTCGCTGTGTTTATGCTAAGGGATTCATAATCATTAAAAATCTTAAAAACATTTGCCATAATAAAAGTGACTAAGGTAGATTCATGTTTTTCACACCATTATTTCTTTTTTGTACATAAATATAAAGATCAATTAAATTCGAAAAAGTTTTTTTTTCTATAGAATTAATATATTTTTATAATCAATTTTAAAGAACTGTTAAATTTGAACTTGAACTGAAAAAAAAAAACTATTTTTTTTTCATAAATCTTTTTCCGTATTTCTTGAATCATACTTAGTCGATCTTAAAAAAAGAAAGCGTACAATTTCACTAGGGACAATCTGGCGATCAAATGTGTGAACAATTATGGTCCATGTATAGAAAACTATTCGGATCACATTCGCTTGCACAGTGTGAGTATACACCACTGTCCCACACATTGTTCTGGATAACTTATATTGGAATAGTTTAAGAGTGAGCAGCCTGGTCTGTTTTGTAAGTTAAGATTTATATTACTTTGAAAAATACATACACACAAAGTTACATAAAGATACCGTTATCGTTTAAATTATGCATTAAAAGCCATGCCAGTTAAGGTGTTATTTAAAATTTTGCGGAGCAGTGTTGTCTACAAATAGCTTAGCAAGGATGCCTCTACAGGTGTCTGTGATATACGCTTGTAAAGATCGTCCATTGAACCCTCTTTATACTCACTGTCTCCCATGACCGTTTGTTTAGCTCGAACACATAAAATAATCTTATGATAAGACAAATTGTACATTAGACAAATTATGTATTTTACACTTAAATTTTTTCAATTTAAATATAGAACATGATGAATAGCGATCTATATAAGGAAAAAATTGTAAAATCATTTTTGAATAACAATCTCAGATAGCTGCTTCTGTCAAAATGCCCTGTGTTTGAAATTATATAGTTTTATATACCATAGATTTGCTACAATGTAAAATAAGAGGATTGAAATAAGACAGCGCTATGCAAACTGTTTATAATACTTGTAATATATGGATGGATATGACATATTGTTTGCTATTGTCGACAAATCAGAAGTATATAATATGTTGTTAATATAAGCTACATAAATAAATATCTACTGGACTAAGTTTTCCTATTTTAATATAAGTGATGTGTTGATTTGCAATCGTAAGTAATAAAAGTTTTTAAATTAGTCTAATTTGAAGTGTTACACACGCGGCGAATACTTACCTTCTTAATGAGTACAAACCGTTTGTCGTGTCTCTTTAATGGATTTTGAACTTTGTGTACAAAACTAAGAGTTCAATTTACGTTAGAGAAATTCGCCAGAAGGCATAAGTTAGCTAGTCGCTCGCTTATTCCGTTTCCAAGAACAGATACCAATTATTATTATATATTACAATTTTTTACGTTTATTTATATATATCATGAATAAAAACGGATGTAAAATTTGATTACATGATTATAAAAAAATGTTAGAAAAAAGTATTCTGAACTAACTTTTAACGCACTCCAAATCTGTTTTTGGAAACTAAATAAAATTGTGTTAATTAAAATTTACCGTTTAACATCTTGCCGCATTGTATTATGAAAAGAAACACCAAAGAATAAGCTGTCGAAACTGCGCAAAGTAATTTCGCTCTAAAACCAGTGCATTAAAATCCATATTGGTACATAAATTGGAAATCTCTATTGTAAAACGACATATAAAATGGATCACCATTTACTAAATTAAATTAGACATTTTGATTTAAAATATCGAGTTCCAAAATCAAAATTTAAAACAAGATATATTTCATTGAATTTAATTTTCTCTAAATATTTTAATTTGTTATATTTACTAAATGCTATATTTCATTATTGAAATAACTGTCAGCTGATCGTTGAATCCATTTTGTATGCCAGTTGCCAGCACAAATAATTTAAAAAAAAACGAACAAAAGTTACCATCAGTGCATTTGATAGCTAGGCTGTTGTAATGAATCTTATATAATTATATTGTTATATTTCGCCAAAGTTTGTATTGTAAGAGAGTTTTAAAACTTATTTGAAGCGTCGCTAGTAAATTTAACTATTTATTTTTATTAGTCTAGCAAAATTCTGTAGCTAATCGATTTGTGTTTTTAGTGCCACTTTATTATAAAACTAATACAATATCTACTTTGCATGTTCGGTTTAGTTAAACCTATTATCATGTTAATATGTATATGGCTGAAATATTTCAAAACTAAATTACTATTCAATTATTTATTATTATACACTTATTACGTTTAGTATGCTAGAAATATGAGGAAGGATAATAAATAATTTTAATTATATTAGGTATGTGTTTTATTTTTATTATTATTACAAATAAATTTATCTTTTTTTTTCAATCGATTACAAAAATTTGCATCACCAATTAAAAGCTTAAAATACTATTTTTAATTACATAAATGTCACTTAAAATTAAAGGCAATAGCATTATTGCTATTTAAATATTTCCAATACAAAAATAGCTATTTTTGGAATCGGTCAAGACAATAATAAGACCACTCGGAAGGTATTGGCTAATCAGTAAAAAAAGATCATCAGAATAATATATTTATTTGTTGAACAAACTTAAGATTTTTTAATATTTTCCTTCAAATAATCATACAAATTCGTTCTTGGGATGTCAGCTTGACAGAACTCAAGAATATCTAAAAATTGGTTTAATTTTAAAGAATAGAAATATCGTCGATGGGTAAAGATCTCCGTATAATGTAATATAAGTAAAATTCATATCCAGTGTCATATGATAGCAGATACCTACAGTAGCGAAATATATTATTTGCTCATTGAATATGAGTATATTCAGGATAATTTATAGCCTCTTTAGTATAAAATGTGCATCCTGTGTATGCCTTGAAATATAAACAGCAAATCTGGATATAGATATTAAGCTTAAGTAGGTCAACAAAATTGGTTATATAAGCAAATTATAATTTTGCCAACTTTTGACAGTAGTTCTAAATTAGTTTTTTTTTTGCCTTAGTAATATTAGTATAGATTATTATTAATCTAAAATAATTATTTAAATGAATTAAAGCCTTGTAGGCAAAAGGAAGGTTAAGGCCTACGTAGTACGTACAATAGTATACACGTTATAGTCGGAACATGGCAGTTCAACATGGACTTGATTCTATTCTATCCTATATCGTAAGAAAGTTTTATTGTGTTTTAGACATTGATATAAATGATTTGTTTTCTATTAAGTTATCGTATTATATATATTTTTAAATATTACTCCTTAAAAACATCCGAGTCGAACTCGAACATAATGTGCGAAGTTACAATTATGATATTTTTAATGGCTTTATCCTTTTTTTTAATACCACAAATACCAATACTTAAGGGACAATTTGTTTTTATTTATCGAATCATTGTATGTTATCAATTGTTGTATATTATCGTTATTTGATGATTTAATGTTACTCAATATTGCCCTTTAATAATTTTTTCTGTAATTCATAATATTTATTTGTATTTTACTGGCAGTAGAATATGTAATGAGTTGGTGGTATCTAACCGGAGGACCTTACACATCCTTATAAACAAGTAATGGTGAAATAAACTCCAAACCTAATTCCTTAATAGGTGTAGCAGTACGTCGCTACATAGTATAGTTCCCAAGAAGTTTTACTACTGCTACAACTACCACCTCTCAAATAGGCAATGAGAAGTTTGCAAGATTTTCAAGTGTCGTACGTAGTATTTTTTTGACACCAGAAAATCATAGCTGACATGCCTAATGTCAGTTTAGAGTTTTCATCGTAGACAGAGAAACAAATAGACGCAATGACGTTTTCCTTTTCACTTACACAAGAAAGAGAACGAAAATTACGTTACCAATGGTTTAGATATCGCGTAACCAGTTTTGGTGTTTGTTTCGCTACTTAGTAGCGAAACAAACTTGACAGTTGGTGCGTTAATTGTGTTTATTGTTCAATTTTTGCTTATTTTCATGTTAGAAAACGATTCTAACCCAGTGAGTACACAGAGAACTTATCCGTATATCACATCGAAAATTATACAATAATGCGTTGTCGTGTTATTTCATGTAAAAGTGATAGTGAGAAGAAAGTTGCCGAAGTAAGTACGACCGTCTTAAAATCCTGAAAATTATTTTCATTTGTTTTGTCGAATTTTTATCATTCATAACCTATAATTGTTTATCAGGTAAATGTTACCAGTTTCAGCGAAAAAATACCCCGATTTTCGATGAAAAAATTTGACTCGACAATGTAAACAAATAAAGACGGAGTCTAATAAAAGCCTATAATGCTTCTTTATCTATATATTTTATTTTATTTTTATATATATTTATATATATATATATATACACATATTATTTTAATTTATTTTTATTTTATATTGGTGATCGAAGAATTACATAATAATATTTGTGATTGAAGTATTACACATCTGACATGATAGAATGACTAAAATACCTGTGAGTACTTATTAATAATATAGCTAAGTTTATCGTTAGTTTTCCAAGCGATCCAGACCTACGTCAAAAATGGATCGAAGCAACTAGAAGAAAAGATTAGACTCCCGCAATATATTCTAAAATATGTAGCAATCATTTCCCAGAAAAGTTGCTACTAAAAAACAAAATACAACAGTCATGCATCCAGTTGCGGTACCAAATGCTGTAAGAAATTATTAAAATTTAATATATATTTTTTTTATTATTATTATATTTTGATTTGCGTAATTTGTTAAAACATGTAAATGCACTAAACTACTGCCAGCCTACTAGCCTCTCCTACAACGTGCCACATATCCTGTGCTGTGCTAGTGTGGTGTTACAGCACAACATATTAAATATCTAGTGAGTAATAGTGCAAAAACTTTTATCAAAAATATTACACCCCGTCTTATTGCCTCGATTAGTGAGAGGAGGGCTGGTTAATTTTTCGCCCAGAGGGCGTTCAAAGGAGAAATGCTGCTTACATTCTTGCCACCATTCTTCGCGGTCATTATTTGTACAGTAACTATATTTAATTTTTATTTGCATTTATTTAAAGCATATAATATGTATATAATTATGTAATTATTACTGTATGTCATATTGGTAATTTTAAATAAATAAAAAAACATATCGTTTTGTTTTAAATCCTAAAAATATTTTTTCCGGAAACAGGGAAATGCAGTTACTATGGCAACATTATACGCACACATTGACAAACTATCTATGTCTCAATCTATTTGTTTCTCTGTCTACGGTTTTCATCGTAGACAGAGAAACTAATAGACGCAATGACGATTTCCTTCTCTCTTACACAAGAAAGAGAACGAAAATTACGTTACAAATGGTTTAGACAGAGTTAAAAGTATCAAATCTTTTGTCCCTTATCGCGTAACCAGTTTTGGTGTTTGTTTCGCTACTCAAGAAGCGAAATAAACTTGACAGTTGGTGCGTTTATTGTGTTTTTTGTTCAATTTTCGATTATTTTTATGTTTGAAAACGATTCCAATGCAGTGAAAAGGCCGAGAAACAAACCTTATATCATATTGAAGATTATACAATGGTGCATTGTCGTATTATTTCATGTTCAAGCGTTTGCAAAAAGGAAATTGCCGGCGTATGTATTCACGCGTAAGTACGACTATTTTATCCCTAAATATAGTTTCTCAGTGATGTTTATTTATGCCAGAGCATGACGGAACCTTATATTGCATTAAAATCCTGAAAATAATAGGATTTTCCACTTTTTGTCATAACCTATAATTAATTAACATGTAAGTGATTTCATTTGATCCCCCGATATTAGTTCGGCGTAAACATTGGTCCTTCGACCCGGATTACTAGTGGCGAAGAAGATACTAGCAGAGGTGCCCTCTGGTCTAATACGGGCACCTCTCCAGTCCTATCGATATTTTGGTTATCGTTGTGAAGCAGACAAGAGTTGGTGTTGAGAAGGGAAAGTTGTGAAGTCAGCAGGACGACAACAAAGCAATTAAAAAATTGCAGCAGCTTTAAGAAGCGCTATTCAGCGGCTAGAAGAAACTTATTTGGAAAAGAAAGTGTGTTATAGTGAGTGATACTGGAAAACCGTGAGTAAACTATTATCTACATAACATTTAAAAGGAAGTAACTGTAAAAGTGAATAAATGAAAAATTGAACATTATATTAATATAAAAAAAGATTACTTGGTAGACACAAAAAAGGACTGATAGATAATAAAAATATTGTAGTTTAGACTTGTTAAATAATAAGGTAAAACTCTGTTGAGACGGGGAACCTATGCCCGATTTCACATAAATGTATTGTAAAAAAGACTTGTAAAATTTGCCGAATTATTATTATGGGACTTATAATGTTTTAAAAGTAAGTTGTCTAAAAACCAACTTGTGTTATTGTGTATGTTTAAAGAATATTGTATTTTAATTTTAATTGGATTATTAATTTGTAATTGGTTTGAAGTTTGTATAACTCTTCTTGTTAATTTTGCTGTAAAAATGTCGTTAGCATCACTTATTAGAGTTCAAGCAGATGTTTATAAAAGACTATTAAATGCTCAAAATAAATATAAAAATATTTCTAAGGACAAGATTACTCAACAGTATGTGGAAGTAATGTTAGAACATTTTGAAGCTTTGTGGTCACAATTTACTTCAACACATACTGATATCATAAAAGATTATGATGACATAGATGTAGATTCATCATTGTATGTAAAAAATAAAATTTATGATAATGCTGAAAATGTATATATAGATATGAAATGTCAATTAAAATTGGATTTGTTAAAGTATGAAGCTGAAAGGTTTAATACGTCAAATACTTCTGAGTCGATTAGTAATAGGAATAATGTAACGTTACCTAGAAGAGCGATACCTACGTTTCCGAGTATATATACAGAGTAGCCGACTTTTCAGGATTTATTTTTGTCGTTGGTAGATAAAAACGATTCTTTAGATAAGGTTCAGAAATTACACTACCTCAAAAGCTGTCTCACTGGCGAGGCTGAGCAATTACTTAGACACATTCCGATATCTGAGGTTAATTACGATAGATGTTGGTCACAGCTTGAATCGCGATACAATAATAAGAAATATTTGTCAAATTGCATCCTTAGTAAATTATTAAATCAAAAGAACATACAAGCGGAATCAGCTAGCGCATTAAGGGAATTGCTAGACACTTCAACAGATTGCTTAACTGCATTGACTAACTTAGGTATAGATATTAGTTCGTGGGGTGTTATAGTTGTTCATATTCTCTCTTTGAAATTGGATATTGATAATAGAAAAGCGTGGGAAATGAATTTAACTGGTAGTGTTGACATGGAAGAATTGCCATCGTTTGAACAGTTTCAACAATTCTTGACGAGTCGTTTTAGAGCATTGGAATTTTTAGAACCTAACTTAAGTTTTGTAAGCAATAAATCTATTAATGAGCCTAAAGCAATGCATGTAACTACTATTTCATGTTTGTATTGTTATGAATATCATAAACTGGGAAAATGTAAGCAGTTTTCAAAACAAAATGTAGATACGTGTCGTAAATTCCTTGAAAGTAATAAATTATGTTTTAATTGCTTAGCTCAAAATCACATTGCCAAATATTGTCGTAATTCAGCGAGGTGTAGAATTTGTAAACGTAGGCATCATAGTTTGTTACATACAAAAACTAAGTGTGGAGGAACTGATATAAATGTTAAAAGCCATAGAAGTAATAAAAATAATAAAGTTGTAAAATAGAACAGGTATGTAACCAAGTGTAACAAATGAATATAAAATAAGATTAGACTATAAGGCCATTATTATACTTGTCATATATTGTTACATTTAGCTCACATGTATCATGGTGGGCGGTTTGTAAAGGACATTATTTGTAATAATATCCTTGGTGGGCGGCATGTATAATGGCATGTATTACTACTCGGTAGCGATAGATGGCAGTAATAAAATCTGTCAGTTTCCTGAATCGCGCTGTCTAAATTCGCTACTGAATATACATCGTGTAAAAGTGATTTTGTTTAATTGATCAGACAAAATAAAGTATAGTGTGAACAGTGGAAAGCTCTTCCCTAGTTTCATTTACTGTTTGATCCCCCGATATTAGTTCGGCGTAAACACGCCCAAAACAGGGAATGCAGTTACTATGGCAACATTATACGCACACATTGACAAACTATCTCTTGTCTCAATCGCGGTTTAACGGCCCCTTGGTCTATTTGTTTCTTTGTCTACGGTTTTCATAAAAACAAATATAATATGGTAGAAATATTTGACTTAAAACAGTTAATTTACGGTACTATCACTGTCCTGATCCTGTCTGAAATATATGATATTTGTTTTACTAAATTAAATCCTGAACATGTCAAGAAGATAATTAATTTGAGGATACTTATACATATAAAGTAAATAATAAAATATAACCACGAAAATTTATTGAAAAAATAAATACAATCTCATACATAAATCATATTGGTTTCTTTGAAAAATAATCGGTGATTTTCTTTGTCAACTTTTTTTTGTCATTAGGCGATATATTTGTTTGCAAATTATCATCAATTTCCATGACCGTTTCGTACTTTGCAGTTTTATTTTCAAACATTGATTTTTGGTTTGCATTGAGGTTTAATTTTCCACTATCATTATCTAATTTCTCCATCTCGTCAAACAATCTTGAAGTTTGGCTGAATGGTTCAATATTTTCGGCCACTTCACGCTTACTTGTCAATATTTTGTTTTGATTAATGGCAAGTTTTTCACTAGATTCTTTGTCCTTGTGTGTGGTCTCTGTTTCTTGTGATTGTAATTTTATAGTCGAAGGTGTAATTAATTCGATATCATCATCCGTTGTAAACATATCAGGAGATCTATTCAGATCTTGTACCACAGAAAGAGGCAATTCATAGTTTTCAGTTTCACCACCCTAAAATCCATACCAAAATATTTAATATTACATATGAAATGAATTAAACACATACATATTTATTGGCATATTATTTTTACATACATAAGTCTCACGTTGCAGGTTGTTTGAACAACTTTTTTTTTCTAATGTTTGTTCCAAGAAAGTGAAAATGTTCAATTTTTCGATGTCTTCGTCGCAGAATTTAAGTATCAATTCATATAACTGACCTGTAACATTTTTAATCATACTGATTAAATGTTATAATTAAAAATATTCAATAATGAATAATAAAATATTACCAACGGTGACGTCATGCCGAGCCAGCAAGTCGTGAACTCGCACGATGTCGTCCCGTAATTGGACGTCCCCGAAGGTGTAGTACGCCATGTGGCGGCCGGCGCGGGCGAGCGCCATCATCTGTATGAGCAGCTTGAGCGGCACGGAGCCCCCGAAGGCGCCGCAGCCCCAGTTGCCGGTCGCCACGCCGGGGAAGTGCGGCCCGGCCGCGTCCCCCGTGAAGAACGAGAAGCCTATCCACGCCTGCAGTACAATAGCATATTAACATAAACTATGTTAACACTAAACAGGCACTTTTAAATCATCATGTTACAGCATTGAATTAAATGTAAAGCTACCGGTTTGAAATGTAGGTTCCATCGAGAAGAACTGGCAAGAAACTCAGTTATAAAAAAAATCGGTCATTCTCAAAATTTGAGTATATCTTAGTCTCAGTGCGGTAATTTAGCAGTTCGATAAATAATCCTATTCCAATATTATAAGTGCGAAATAACTCTGTTAAGTAGGCATGGGCGATACAAATCGTATATAGATAAAATATCTATATATTGGTACAAAATCTAATATCTAAATATCGGAGCGCACAGTATCTATATATTCGGATATTCACTGATATCGGTTCTGTATCTGTATACTGTATTGTTAATTGTCAAATGAGTACGCCCGAACGCCAATACGATTGTTGATAAAATATCGATATTTCGAACATATAATACAACAAGTATTTTTAAAATCTCTCATTGAAAAATATTGGTTCACATAATTAAACATTAATAACTAAGAACTATACATTTATAATTTAATTTGCTTAATAAATATACAAGATTAAAAAGTGTTAATTAACCTTTGAGCTGCATTACGATTGTTTTTTTAATAAAGCCGATATATCGATATTTTTTTGTTAACTCCAATATAGATGCATTTAAAATATCTAGATATCGAATATCCGATATTTTAAAAAATATCAACAGATAACCTAAACGTGAGTCGTATTTATGAATCTAATATCTAATACCGGTATTGAAGTATCAATATTGAAATATCAATTTTCGATATTTTAACCGTTTAGGATATTATGATATTTTAACTGTTACTGGTATCGGTTGTTGGACCTTGGGTGTCATTTTAGAAATTGCTATTATTTTTATGATCTATTTTTAGTTTCGTTGTTTTGTGTTTTCACGGTTGCGTTGTTAGTGTTATAATTTGTCTTTTTCGTAACTCATGTATTTTTTTCTTGTTTAGGTAGATTTATATAATAATTTATGTTATGCGTAAAAAAGTGTACATATTTTATTGAACATTTCAAGGAAATGAGGTATTTAGGGCAAGTGTTAATATTCCTTAAATGTAATTTTAAAGATTGATTTTTAGTTAGGTTAATGTTTGTGTTAAATAAAATGAAAAATTATGTCTCGGCCCAATACGAGCGTAATTTGGATATATTTCGATAAATTCAACTGTAGGCAAAAAAGCTAAATGTCGTATTTGTTGCGACATTTATATCTACAAGGGCTCTTCAGGCATTTTACAGATATTTTTAAAAGTCAAATTAAATCAAAAGCAATACGAGCTATCGCTCTTTCGAGAACAATTAGAAGAGAGAGAATATACGAAGAAATGAACTTTTAAATACACATTTTATATTCTATATAAGTAATTAATAAATAAAAAAACATCGTTATTATGCAGTTAGTCTTAAGCCTGAAAAAAGTATGAAGGAAAGTTCATTTCACTGATTTTCAAAATCAGATCGGATATCTATTAATAAAAAAATTTAACTTATTTACCCATATTTTTATCAATAAAAAAAATAAAGCAATACATTATATGTGATAAACACAAATATTTTTTTTATATTGGATAAAACCAGTAAAGCTGATATCATCTGGTACTGATTCGGTTTCCGAGTACCATAGACTCGATACAATATATAGATACGATATCCGATATTCAAAACCGATATCTAGATACGATACGATATCGCTTCATAGCGATATTACCCATGCCTACTGTTAAGCTTTCACCGACAAACCACTGAACCGAATTTAATGAAATTTTGTATGAAGCAAGATTTAACCTAGGCTGTTTATTTTACCTAAAATTTGTAACTAGATCGATGGGTGGTAGTAGTAGTTGACTGACCTTGTCGAGTAGGGGGCGGGGTGACTGACCTTGTCGAGCTCGCGCAGCACGGCGGGCGCGCTGTGCTCGCGGCGGCGCCGGGCGACGGGCGCGGCGTCGATGGCGAGCGCGGCGAGTGGGGGGCGGGGTGACTGACCTTGTCGAGCTCGCGCAGCACGGCGGGCGCGCTGTGCTCGCGGCGGCGCCGGGCGACGGGCGCGGCGTCGATGGCGAGCGCGGCGAGTGGGGGGCGGGGTGACTGACCTTGTCGAGCTCGCGCAGCACGGCGGGCGCGCTGTGCTCGCGGCGGCGCCGGGCGACGGGCGCGGCGTCGATGGCGAGCGCGGCGAGTGGGGGGCGGGGTGACTGACCTTGTCGAGCTCGCGCAGCACGGCGGGCGCGCTGTGCTCGCGGCGGCGCCGGGCGACGGGCGCGGCGTCGATGGCGAGCGCGGCGAGTGGGGGGCGGGGTGACTGACCTTGTCGAGCTCGCGCAGCACGGCGGGCGCGCTGTGCTCGCGGCGGCGCCGGGCGACGGGCGCGGCGTCGATGGCGAGCGCGGCGAGTGGGGGGCGGGGTGACTGACCTTGTCGAGCTCGCGCAGCACGGCGGGCGCGCTGTGCTCGCGGCGGCGCCGGGCGACGGGCGCGGCGTCGATGGCGAGCGCGGCGAGTGGGGGGCGGGGTGACTGACCTTGTCGAGCTCGCGCAGCACGGCGGGCGCGCTGTGCTCGCGGCGGCGCCGGGCGACGGGCGCGGCGTCGATGGCGAGCACGGCGCAGCGCCGGCGCCCCGACGAGTCGCGCGGCGTGTGGTCCTCGTGCGCGCCCGCCCACTGGAAGCTGTGTCCGTAGCCGGAGTACTTGCTGTACTGCTCGCAACCTGCCGGTGTAATCTTTATCGTATTTTAATATATACGAGATAAGCTAATGTAATACCTGATCGTTTCCAGCTAAACATTTAGTATTATAAACCCAAGGTCTATGATGAGTGTGTTGAATATTTATATGTAATATTGATCATAATATAAGGATTGAGCTTTGTTAATTATATTTAACTATCGAATTATCGAAAAACAACGGGAGTCAACATAAAACACCATGTATATTTTTAGGTGTCAAAAAATTCAACGATCGTCTATAGCAGCTAGGATGAAGGCCATTTTATGCTTGTGTTAACTGTTAATATTTACCGATAATCATAAGAGCTTCATTAGGTTTCAATGACTCGGTAAACAGCATCGATACCATCAACTCCGGGCATATCATGAAGCGAATTTCTTCTTGAACACTGCCGTAATTCAAAACACCGCCACCGAGAAATCTGAAATGCAAACAAATTATAATTGTTAAATATTATTCATCCAAAAACTAGAAATCTGATTGATATTATATTAGTTAATTTTTCAACCTTCTATGTGGAATTTTATGTTTGAAAGGCATGATAGTAAAGAATAAATAAAAGTAAATTAAGGCCACTTTAAATATATTTTCTTTGTAAAGATTTTGGTTAGTGAAAAATAAATAGTTAATTCAGAGGTCCGGCTCGGAAGCGTGAATACAGCGCGTACTTGTTGGCGAAGTCGACTTGTATGAGCCCGTGCGCGTCCTCGATGGTGCGCGCGCTGTCGGCGTGCACGCGCAGCGCGCCCAGCCGCGCCGCGCACGCGCGCCACGCAGCCGCGCCGCCCGCCCCCGCGCCCCCCGCGCGCCGCCGCACCGTCAGCGCGCCCGCCGGCACTGTACTGCAACACCGACTCCGTCCGACACCCTGCCCGCTCCACGTGGAGCCCGCGGGCCCACACATGCATTTCGAACTCAAGGTTTATATCACTATGACCAAAACCGTGAGGACGCTGCGTTTCAAACGTCCGAGGCCTTTAAATCTTAGTTCCCAAGATTGGCGATATAACCATGGACCGGTTAGTATTGTTATTGGCGATGGTGACCACTCACCATCAGGTGGCCCATTTACCAGCCAGCCTGCCTATTTTGTATAAATAAAATGTCTAATATGTGGCCCCAACACAAAAACACAAAACTCTTGTAAAATTGCATTAGTATTAAGTAATCTGTAGATTTTTCTACACAGAATGTAATAATAAGTAATTCTATTTCAACAGTATTATAAAATAAACAAACATAAAATATAGTATTACCGTTTGTGCAGACTCTTCTGAAATAATGGCAGATACATTTGAGTTTTTCCAATATGTGGTCGGACGGTGAACACTCGAATAACCTAAAAAACATAACATAGGCTAATTTTCATGTATCAGATAAAACTTTGCCACGAGTGTATCCTCTAGGACCTTGGTTAAAAGGCCTTAGTCAAGCAATGTGACATTTATAGGATTTTATTTTACTTCACTTCGTATATAATCTTGAGGCAGGAATTATATTAATGAAAATAATATAACTGAAAATGTAACTTACGTACTAAAATTAAAGTATGGATATGATGCATATTCCGAGTCTCTCTTTGTTGAATTCCTCCTTGGAAATGTGCAGAAAAATGCATTTGCTAACAATGACGATATCTGCTGCTGTGACAATGATATTGAATGGTTTTTATTCTGCCTGTAACATTTAAAATATATGAATATGTTTATTTATTTATTGACATAAGAAATACAATCACCACATTTACAAAATAAAAAATAAAATACTAGGACAATTTTGTTTTCTCAATAATATAATCTTAATTAATATTAGATTATGCATTGCTATTAGGGTCTTTTGGAACTTAGCATTGTATGAATGATATCATATTAAGCAAATCTGTTGTGATGTAATCTTTACAAAACAAATAACGGATGAGATGTACTAAGAACTTGTGTTTGAAAAATGTTATTTTTTTTTATTATGTTTCAGACATTACATAATATTCATCATCATTCATGTTAATCACTGCTGTACAAGAAAATAGAATTTAAATGATTTCTTTAAGAAATATTGCTTTGTTACACTAATTAAATTTGTCTCTGATTTTTTTTTTACAAAATTCTTAATTGCAATCGGCCTTAGTTTAGATTGTGTGATTGTGTGTGTGTGTTAGAAGAAAATTCTATGTTTAACTGCAATTTATACATTTTTTACATATTTTTCAGTATTTAACTGATGAATCATAAATATCAATTTTGTAAAATCAACGCATCCATATCATCAGATTAAGCACAGACTAAGAGAAATAGGTTGGTGCCTTGAATATTTAACAATAATGAAATCATAAGGAATAATTACTTCAATAATGGTATTGGTGACTGTATCAATTGTGGGAGAGCCAAAGCTAGCTTACTCATTTCAGGAAGAGTGACATCAAAGAAATATTTTGTCTCCTCTGCTTCTAAGTGCTGAAAAATTGTTACAATAATATGAGCATAAATATATTCACTTCTGATCATCACATGAATTATTATAAGCAATTAAATTAAGCACATGAAGAGTTTGTAGTGGGAATTAAATCAATATCTTATGTTAAGATCTACCACTGGTATGATGGCCAGGTTCATAAATTTTCATTTTATTTAAAAAAAATATATATATTATAAAGCAATAAAATCTAAAACCCATCTATAAACAAAATTATGAATTATATTATAAATAATAATAACAAATTCAGTGTTATTATTGTAATATAATGTAACTCAATATTTTTAATAGTAACTATTTAATAAAAAATTTAAATCATTTAAGTAAAGTTAGTTACCTCTTCAAACAGCTCATACAATGATTGAAACTTCCACTTGTTCTTAAACTTAGTATTGTAACTAAGTATGGCATTAGCCAGCTCTTCAGTATTTCTTATAGGTCTGCTAAGTGCTTCCTGAATCATTTCCCAACGTTTCTTTAAATGGGTTTCACCAGCGCTCTATTAAATTAATTATCTATTACAGTAGTTTAACTAACACAGAATTTATATAAAATATTTAATATTAATGTTACTAATTGTTTAATATTCTTTATAGTTAATTAGAGGCAATATAATTTGACAGTAAAATTAGTTGGTATACTAACATTTTCAACAGGATACAAGCTGTGAGAAGAAAATGGCATTCTAACATGATCATGATCCCATTTTTCTTTGCCAATCTGTGGCTTAGGCGGCCTATCCAATTGTGTCCCGCTGGCCGGTATATGATATAAAACACTATGGTTGTATGCTGGCTGTACTAAAGGAAACTCTGGTGCACCCCATGGCGAATTAGATCCAATAATTTGTGATATTGGAACACCTTTCCACTCAGAATTTGTAGACATCGCAGCATAACTTAGAATACACGCTTTTTGTGAAATGCCTAGAAGTTACAAAATAATTTATAACACCAATATAATTATGACCTATAACTATAAAAGATGCTGTTACTTACAAATTTTGAATATTTTATTATATATTCTACAGTGATTCATAGAGCTTGGTACATTTTATTAAAATTTATATTATGAGGATAACGTATAAATTATACGAATTTATATTACGTACATATAGCAAAAACTACATTGAAATAGACGTAATTCGTTAACCATTACCTGTTTACTCCGTCAAACAAGTAGCAAGTAGCAACTGTCAGTGTCAACTGTCTTGAATAGAGTAAAACCAAATTATCATAGGCCACGGGTAGCCCTAAGTTTTTGAAAACATTTCTTATTATGTAGTCTATATTACGCAACAGACATTTCTTTTGAATAATGTATTACATAAAACGTTTCTTTATTTTTTTAAATAGGTTGGCAGACTGACAAATTGTCCATCTGATGATGTGTGGTCATCACCAACCAGACATTCGCAATCTATACTAAACGTCTATAAAAAATATTAACCATCCCCTATATAGTCAATGTCCTATCATCCTAACTAACTAAGATGTTATGGCCCTTCACCCTTGTGCCAGTAGTTTTTTCAATATCAAAAACTGTAAACAAATAAAACTTTAATGTCAAAAACATCTGACAAATGACAGCTATTTTAAGGTTATATACGGATTATATAAATAAACTTACTACTACAACTTTCAGACGATAAAATAGTTAAAATTTTAAATAGATAAATATTTCCAAACAAGGTTATGAAATTTCTCCCGATTTAAGAGATTCGGCATATCTTTCTAATTTGCCGAGAACAAATTGACCTAACAGTTAGCCATGGCTTTAATGAAAGGTTCACAAATTCCTAAAGATGCTGTTGTACTCGATGAAGTTGAAGCGATCGGTTATGTATGGGATGTTGTGTCAAATTGGGAATCGTCGGACATGTAAGATAATAACAATTTAATAGAACAATGTACCTCTTGTCAATAATTTAAGGTTAGGGTTGCTTTATAATATTATTATCCTATGCTACGGGTGTAATTATTATCAGTTCAAATATTTCATAAATTTCATATTATGTATTACTTTTATACTGCAATAATTAATACTAATTCATAATAACCTAATACTGAATTTATTTTAATTTTATGAAATCAAATCAACAATCCTGGACATTACAGATGGGCATTACGGCATGGCCCAACAATTCTGGGTGCTATAAATTCAATAAGCGGTGTTATTATAAATAATCACTTCAGATGGAAACTGAAGCTTGGCAATTATGGATATTTTTCATCGACTCTACCTCTTACTGTGATGCCAGGCATTTTAACACTTATTTTTCATAAACATGTAAGTTATACAACATAATAACAACAACAAATTAGATATGGCTATTAACTAAGTGTAACTAAGTAGGAGATATAATGCAGAGAGTGAGATTACATGCAAATCCAATACCTGGCATGACCAATACCTATCTTATAAGTCTGGACTTCTGAAACCTTCTTAACAGAGACCACATAACTTTTATTAGATCCAAGTTTTTATATTATTTATTAACTTGTAATCAATAGAGTTGTACAGTTGTACAGTTATTACTTAGTACTAAAGTAAGGCAACAAATAATTTACAACAACAATTTTATAATAAGAAAACATAAAGTAGAGACTTAGTATAAGTATTAATATGTACAATAGTAAACATTCTTGCTTAATATTAATACAAGAATATTGTATGCAAGCATGGATGTGTGTGTAGGTGCATATGGTTGATGCAAGTATTCTTTATTTCTTATGATTAATTTAAATTTTTTCTTGAAGCTTAATGCGGCTTTATAAGCTAGCTACTAGTTAACAGCAGTGTCGTTTTCCTAACTTTTTGGACCGTTACTGAGAGGTCCTGAGCCATTCAAATAATAAATGCAATTAATTTCTTTGCTTATAGAAGAAAATAATACAATTTGTCTTTATTTTTCCTTAGCTCATATCAACAGACTTGCTTTTAATGAAGAATGATACATGTCCTGTCTGCTATGAAGTTAAATCATCAGCAATACAAATGTCTATGGGCATATTATATCCAATGGTATTGGCACCCACGTCTGCATTAATGGTAAGTTTACTTTTGTACTAAACAGATATATAAACAAGCAGCACAGACATTGAGCACCAAACGATATATGTCCCACAGCTAGATCAAAACTATTAAGATTTGGAAGTTATTTCACCACACCGGTCCATAGGCTATACCGGTCTATAGGCTTAAAAAATTCAAATATATTTATGTCAGACTATTATTATAAAGAGAAAAGATTTGATTTTTTGTATGTTTGTTTGTAATTAATGGATAAACTCCAAATCTACTTAATTAATTTTAAAATTTCTTTCACTTTTAAAAAGCTACATCTTCAGCAAGTCATATAGCCTATAGCCTATTAACTTAATAATTCACTCCGACTCCGATTCACTCGCTCAGTCGGTCAGATCGGCCAAGATATTTTCTGTGTTGTTTTATTTATTTTTGCTTATTTGTAGAAGAGAACCTCATATTTCCATTTTTAAATATTTCCAAATTTTTTTTTGTTCTCAGCTGGCCAATAGATATTCAACATACAGAGTGCCACATCTTTTTGAAGGTCCTAAGGTTATGTTTAGTTTTTTGAAGAAGCATACAAAACCATTTACTGGTACTTTGGGATATTTAGCTTTAATCCAACTTGCTGCCTCAGCCTTCATTACCTATTGTGAAATGAAAAATATTGTTACATTAAAGCATAAAATTGGGGAAATAGAAAAAAAAATGGAGCAAGATTTGCTTGATAATAAGATAAGACTTTAATTGATAGATCGTAAATATATAGATGTTGAATAATATAGTGTTTTACCATACCAATGTTTGTATTTATTTGTCCTGTAAAATAGTTATTTGTTAGGGAACAGGCAAGCATGTTTTAAATATATAACTGCCTCATGGATTGGGATTAAATCAAATAATACAAACTGATTTGACTCTGTCGAAGTGGAACAACGTTTTTATGCATTTATTTTTAATTGTGTTGCTGCTGGGCTCAACAGCTTCGCCGATTAAAGGTCCGAGAACTGACACTACTGAGAAAAGCAGTAAATACAACATATTGTGTACTTAGTTGAAGCCGAGATGGCCCAGTGGTAAGAACGCGTGAATCTTAACCGATGATCGTGGGTTCAAACCCGGGCAGGCACCACAGAAGTTTTTCATGTGCTTAATTTGTGATTATAATTCATCTCGTGCTTTTCGGTGAAGGAAAACATCGTGAGGAAACCTGCATGTGTCTAATTTCACTGAAATTCTGCCACATGTGTATTCCACCAATCCGCATTGGAGCAGCGTGGTGGAATAAGCTCCAAAGCCTTCTCCTCAAAAAGGGAGAAGAGGCCTTAGCCCAGCAGTGGGACATTTACAGGCTGTTACCTGTGTACTTAGTAAATAATTACCGCATCGGAAAAGTGTTGTGGAATAAATTCGAAAAAAAAGGAGAGGAGGCCTTCGCCCAGCAATATGACATTCACAGGCTGTTACTAGACTACTAGAAAAAAATCCGGAATGTGTTGCTTTTGCAAGACAATGCGTCGTTTCAAGAGTTAAGTGGCTTTACACATATAGGGGAAGGCCGGGCATAGTGAACAGCCCAGGCAAAGCGAATACCCTCCATTATTTCAAAATATCGCGCCCAAGTGCGCTCCCGTCGCGTCACGAGGTGCTCCCCGCGCCCTTCAGTTGTAAACAAATAGCGCTAGCCCGAGTCATGAGTCCTTTGCGAAAAAAATAATAAAAATTAAAAAGTGAACATTGCTTACGACTTTTCAAGGTATGTTATTCTGTAATTACTCATGTTTATATAATACTACAGTATTGGCTTGATTCTATCTTCAAAATGCATATTTTCTTGCTAAAATATTCCTAATAATTTTATTGAGAATTTGTTTCAATATTTGATTTTAGGTTGGCTTTAATTCAACAAGTACCCGCTGGGCAAAGTGAACACGGGCAAAATGGACACCGTATTCAGTTTGCCCACCAGGTGTTCATTTGGTCTGGTACGTATTTTGCAAGCTTTTATTGAGTTTTTTATGTCTTCTTTGTCTGTCTGTCATTACATAGTATGAAGTCTTGCTAGTTAAAGATTTTAAAGTATTTATGCAAAAAAACGATCTAACATATCCACAAAATTGGGATAAAAATGGAAAAGCTGGTGATTTAGCATTCATAGCTGGATTTAGCACTGCTGTTAAGGAGGAACAAAAAGATAAATTTGTTAAAAGTACCAAATTATTAAAAAAATATTGACAAAGATTAAAAAAATGTTGACACTACTAAAACGAACAAAAGAACCAAAACAACCAAAATTGCTAAAACGAACAAAAATGTTAAAATAACAAGAACAAAGAAAATGATGAAAAGTGTGCGTGCTGTTTTTGTAGAGAGGATTTTATGGAAATTAACGAACAACCGATTGATGAACCTGGATCCAAGGCAATTCCTTCAAGCAATGGAGTCACGAGAAATGCACGGCTTGATGAGAGAAATGGCATATTTCTGTGTGACAACTGCACTGATGACTGAATAGTTTATTTTTTTATTATTCTCTCCTTTGTTTACCAATGTTTTTTTTTATTATTCGGTAATTGTTCTTTAATTAACCGTGTGTTCACTTTGCCCTATGAGCCTATCCACTTTACTCGGTGGTTTGGGCAAAGCGGATAGCGGTGTCAATTTTAATGTGATTAATAATTTTAAATAAAGTACTGATGTTACGTGACTTTTGTTGATTATATTAAGAAGTTTAATAAATACTGTTTCATATTCAGTTATTTTTTATTTGTCTGTATTGGCTCCCTTGCCATAGCCCGTCAAAGGTTAAGGTATCCACTTTGCCCGGCCTTCCCCTACGGGTTCAAATCGCTTGTTCAGTCATAGACTAAAGCGTCTAGATTTAGCCTCTGCCGAAACCTTATACGTGTTATATTAGGTTCCTTTAAAAGATAGATAAGGCGAAGAATTCAGTTTGGTAGAAACTTTTGAGAAATAATATAATTATCACTTCAGATGTTAATAGATGCGCATGGCGGTAGACGCAGTCATTAATATGGTTTGTCGCTTTTAATAAGACCATTACTTTTTATTTCATTTTACATTTAAAATGCTACATTTACGAATTTTTATTATCAACAGATTACTTTGGGTATTATAGGAATGAAAATGTTATTTTTTAAATGAATGAACATTCTTGTCTTTTGGCAGGTGTTTTATTATCAAAATCAGAGACAAGTTTTGATCTTCAACAAAATAAGCATCGACATAATAATAACAATTTGTATTAAAAATATCGACAAAGTAAGACGGCCACTTACGATCTACAACAAATAAACCTTATTTATTCATATATCTTTTTTTTTATTTTAGTTTTCTATTTTGTAATATTTTTTAGAATTTTCGCTTTGACATTCGATATTTAAAATTATAACAAATTTTCTTAACTCTCTATCCTAATATAAATTCAGAACGGCACCTAAAAGGTGTGACTCAACTCCATCTAAGTACACAGATTAAATATAGGATGTCAGTGCGCAATGACCTGCCATGGTAAAATTGTAAAACGTAAAAAAGTATATTCATGCTATATAACTAACTAATAGCTAACGAAATTAACGTGACCTTTTATTTAACAACATTTCTTATTAAGGTGACTTTTCACGTAAACCGTAATATTTATTTTCATATTATACGTATTAAATATACATATAAGTATATGTCAGTCATAAAATCGTATAGATGCGTAGTGCGTACCTTCTTTCATAGCACATATCTTCAATACGGCGGAATATTAAAAGACAGTATCGCAGTTTCTGTTTAAGGTACGTTCCACTAAAGTCATACTCGATAATTTCCGTTGAATTTATTTGGTAAAACGTCACCAATTTTCTTTACGTGGATACCGAGGCTTACAAAGGGCCAGTGTGAAATATAATGACAATTGATTTATTTATTTATTCTAAATATTTCCAATTAAGATTAAAAAAATAAATACCAATTTACGATCATTAAGATATATCTTTAAAACTATTATTCCTTAATTTACTTTATAATGTTCTTAAGCGTTTACATTATCATTATTTAATTTTCGTGTTAATTATCCAAATTGTTTTAAAAAAATTACCAATTAAAGCTACAAGTTTATATGAAAATGTCACCCCAGACCACCTAAACCAGAATCAAGAATATAGACCAGCAAGATATTATAAGATTCGTATTCACTAGAAAAAATAAAGTAATTTTGCTGATACATTTTAAGTAATATTGCATTAAGTTTTTTTTTTTAGTCAATAATTTACTAGTCTGCCTATATTTTCTAGAAATATGACGTGTATAATTTGAAAACTAGAAAAACAATACAGGCAGGCTACTGTTTCATTCCACACTACCTATGATATAATTAAGATGAATTCGCAGTCATATTTTCAGTGAATACGATCCTTAAATTCCGACCGCTGAGAGAATGCGTTTCTGACAACTGTCAGTAGTTGATATAACCTTGTGACAGCGACATCTATTTCATTAATATTAAATTAAGCGCAAAATTATAACAGTCATTTAAGTTGACACAATGATATTATTCGTTAGTAAACCAATAATATTTCCTACGTCATATCGTCCATTCGATCACAAACCCGTCTGGCAGGCATTCTCACAGCGGGCGGACATTAAAAGAATTAAACTTAACAACTTCACATTAGTTAAACCTAATCACAAATGTTAGAACTACACTATCGTCCATTTGCATACGTTTTAAAAAAAAAAATTAACCTCCAGGCATATTGTGAACAATAAACACCGTTCAGTTCTTATTATTTAAATAATTCGGCGTTTATATTTCCACTGATAACATTGCCAGTGTTAAAGAGACATTACGTAACAATAAGTTGAGTCAAAATTATGATCTAAGTGAACACCAGATGTAATTAAATAGATATTCAAATAATAAAAGTAATCTAAAATCTAGCGAGTTTTATTATGACAACGTGCATTATCACACTTTTATTATTAAATCTCAAACGAGTTCGTTAGAACGTGGAAAGTGTACACAGTAAGCGAACGTAGGCCACGTTACTGTAAACACTTCCACCGTGAGCCATAAACAACTTCAAACTTTGCATAGAACAACTACAGTCTAAATTCACGTACTCATCTAGGATTAATTAAAATATCCACACATGTGTTTAATATTCGTTCGAGTATCGTGTTACGCAGACGTTTACAAAGCGAGATAACGTCATTAAATAATAAAGACATTTTGCTCATGCGAGGTTTTGCTTTATCTATGACGTCACACTCTTAACCTAATTTGGAATTTATTTTGCTAATCATTACTTATAGGCTCGTACGACCTAGAATGAAGAATCGTAGACAGAGATAAAATTAGTGAAACTATCGTTAGAATAGAGTAGGTCAGATCAAGAAGTTGTAACTCAAATGAAGATGGCGTTGGAGTGCATACATAAAAATTCAATAAATGGAGCCTATATATTTTTGATCCTACTTATTTATTTATGACAAGCTGCATAGAGCACAGATCACATTTGTGTATAGTCTCGTTCTCAGTCATTGATTTAATAAAAACTTTTAAACAATTTATTTTATTTTTAATAATCACAACACTTATTACGCGCTATTTTTTTTTATTTGGAAGGAGATTGACGTATCCGTTGACAGCTTGCCCGTTGCTTAATTTTAGGTGTAAGCTATTGATGATAACAATGTTGTACAAAGATGTTGTCACATATATATAATATAAATAAATATATATATGCCTAACATAAGTCAGGTCCGAGATTAAATAGATTCCAATAGGAACTGTGAGCGTATTTCGAATCTCTGGCCTTGAGACTTATGGGGATTCATCATTTCGTCACTACGTTGACAATACTGTAGGAAAAAGTTGGGATAAGGAGCGGAATATGTGGAGACTCATCAAATCACATAAATGGAAATAAAAAATAACAAAATCTATTTTCAAAAACTGTTACCAGGTACTAATTATGTAAATATGTTAAGCCTTATCATGATATAAAAAAAATAATTGTCGATGCATCTTATTTTTTATAAATGGTTATACCGAAGACATTTTAATGAGCCCGTCAATACATTCATATTATTTCTTTTTAAACCAGTTAACAGTTAATTAATCTCACCTAACTTCGTAGTATTGTACTTACTGTAATCACTTAACGCGTTAACCCTCGTTATAATATCGATAGCCGTAAATCAAACTGTATAACATTCGACAAATGCAATAGCACTTTAAAAGCAAAACCTCGCAACAAAATGTCGAAGTACCCTCGATTGTTGTCGTTTCAATGACGGCACCTTTGATCTCCTCGGGAATGTCGTTGGCAGTGATATATCTTAATATTAAAGCATATCGATGTAACACGAGCTCTTGTCTGGGCAGGAATCACTTTGAGCATAATTCTGACCCATTGTACTTCTGTGGCCGTGACGCCGCCACGTGGCATACGGAACACTAGACGCCGACGCAGACGTATACTTAGAAACTAAGTTATTAACACAATACATTTCACTCGCATTCGTCCGATATAATTGCTTATTTGTATATGCGAGTCTCGGATGCCCGTGGACGGACGGGTTCGCCATTTGCTAGCAGCGCTGGTTTACGTACTCGTTGTAGGAGGCCGATATCTCCTCGGACTGATATCTAGTCAGTTTGATACTCCTTCTCATGTCAGCCGTTATGGCTGCCTTGTATCCCCCCTTTCGGAGGAGGGAGTCGATTGTTTGTATTTGGTCCCAACCTGGAAATATAATGGATTCTTCGTATATTTTATTCAATAAAATCCAAATTTTATTATAACAAGATAAACAATAGATAGATGATGTAAGTTATTCTAAAAATTCAATCAAAATTTAAAACAACTTTTTTTTTTTAAATAAAAAATAACCTTTTTGTGTGAAACATTTAAGTTAGCATATTTATTTGATATCGTTTATTAATCAGCCTGTATAGTTCTAATATCCCACAGCTGGACAAAGCCTCCTCTCCACTTAAATATATATACTATAATATACCTTGTTCAGTGGCGACTTGAGGTAAGTAGGTTGCAGTGCGCTTGGAACCCCTTTCGCTGATAAACTCGATACGAATTCCGTGTTTGCCCAACTTCCAGTCTAAATAATGTTCAGCCTCTTCGAAGTGCTGAAGAATTGACACGGAGACCGTGAGACGGGGAACCTCCTCACGAGTTATAGGTGTAAAACGGGAATCCTTTAAAGCACTAGTGATTGCATACTCCCGAAGACCTGGAATCAATTGAGAAGATTTGAATAATTCAGAACCAAGTTATACAAAATAATTTCAATTTTTTTTTTTACGTAGGGTTATATTTTTATTACTTGTTTATCTTGTCAATCGTTCACGACTATACGACTACCGGGTTTTGATTCCCAGATACAATCCCAGGTCCCAGCCCCAATAAAAGTTATTAGGTATTTCTATTAATATCTTAGTAACGGAGTTTCCAGTAATGCACGAGTCGTAAAAGAATTGCGTAAAAGCGCTTGAGTTTCTTTTTTACCGCTTTTACGCTGTTCAAGGTTCGAAGCGCTTTAATAATCACTTTTTGCCATTACATTACAACTGACTCACTCTCTACTAAATTCTCATGAAAGTGTATTTCTGTTGTAAGAATTCCCATAGGGAAATGTTGTTAGAAATATTGTTAGTTCACCCAATAATGAGAGAACGATTTTGAAAAATACATTCTTTTACACTATATCCAAAACGAAGATAATTTTTTTGCGACTTAAGGATGTTAGTGAAAAGCTGGATGAATTAGCCATTGTTGGCCATTAAATAGATTACAAGACCACAAACGCATTTTAAAAAATAACAATTGAATATCAAACAATCGGAATTAGGTACAAGAAACTATGAACAATAGAGCCCATGTGAGAACTTACACAGGAGACATTATACGGTCTATTTAAAATGTAAAAATAATGCATTTTAACAGAACCAGGGCTCACGGAAAGAGAATTGCATTTCGTTTTTATTTTAAACGATCTGCAAGCAATATGCAATCAACCCCAACCCTTTGACAAAAAAAAATCAATTTTACTAGTGAACACTTGAGAAATAAATTTGTTTAAAGTTAACAATGACATAGTGTGCTTTGTAACCATGTTGAAACTATAGTGATGTAAGGTGTATGTTTATTTGAATAGTAGTGTTTTTGTTATTCCAGAAAAAAAAGGAATATGTTTTCCTTTGTGACAAAGCTTTGTGCAAGCCCACCTGGAAAGGTATTACCCACTCATCACTTATTCTACAGCCTAACAGCACTACTAATCTTTAGGATTAAATGAAGTAATTAAGCAGTAATAATGCTTGATGAGGAGCCTCGGGAAAGATCGATTTATTGTGTAAAAATATAACACATTACATTTTGTAATTTCTGTTACAAACCTGAATGTAAATGCATTGCATTAAAGGTCCCAATACATCCACGGAGACGATGCTCCTTACCAATCTTCCAAGTAACAAAAAGGGGACTGAAAATAATAAAAAAATGGAATTATTAAATAATAAATTAAATAAAATGCCAAAATATTGTGTTTTCTTGTGAAAACCATAATATTGGTTCCATTTTGTACCGTTAAAGCGTAGTTATGTCATATTTTTCATTTTATTTGGATAATTATTAGCTGGAGACTAATTTTTGTCATTGTGTCGTAATGATAATTAGTTACGAAGATCATCTGGTGCTATAGTCAGCACATCTGCCTTGTACATCGGGGGTTGTGGAATCCTACCTGCTAGTGACAAAAATTAAGTATTGACCGTTCAAATATCTATAACAGTCTAATTTTGTTCTTTCGTGTTATTTTTTTTATATTTTGAACCACTTAATTCTATAGATATCAGTTACAGTTGTTTTGTTGTCAATGATACCTACCTATACATTTACATATTCTGCATAAGGCTCAATAAAAAAGTGTTGATAATTTGTTAAGGTTACATTAAGACGACTATAAAAAGTAGTACCTAACTAAGAAATATAATGAAGCATGCCTAATACCAGTGGATTGGAGAATTATTGTTCCTTTGTTATGACTCTATTGTTGGAAGAATAGCTTAGATTTTTACTTACTATTTTATTTCAAGACATATGTGCTTTATAAACATATTATATAAATAATTTATGCTTATTTTACAGTTACCAATTAGCATACATAAAGTAGAAATCGTTTTTAAACGAAATAAAAGTATGTTTCTTGTCTTTACTGTATTTTATAACTAAACCCTTTGTGTAATTTAGTTAGTAATAACTATAAATATCCTTTGTCTTCATGCATCCATTTTCATACAGTTTTGGATGGATTATTCATATAGTTAATTATGGATTAACATTATTTCATACTAAGTATTATAAAGAACACTAGCCATTTAATTTAACTGATTATTAATTTGTTACTTACACTTCATAATATTGCTTTACTTACTATGCTTCGTTAGTAAAATTTGGCGTTTGTGGCGGGTCCATACTATGCAGCTGACAGTACAAGACGTCGAAACAAAAGTAACACATATCAGGAATTGCAACTGATTCTATGTAACCATTAATAGGTCGTTCAACGTGGTTGCTGTACGAATTGTTCAATTTCTGTTTCTTTGTTCCACAACATACTGAAGACATGATGGTTGGTATAGAGTTTTAGTACTAATAATAAGAAACACAGCAATCACACAATGCACAAAGTAAACGAAATCAACACATGAACACACACACACACTCTTTCAGTAGGTTTTCCTGCTATTCGTCAATTCGTATGACAGCAGTGATCAAATAGAGACAGCTAAATGCAGAGACACGCAAGGAGTGATTAATGAGTGAAATTTAAATTATTAAATTCTACAGGTTCAATTTACTGTTTTTAAATGTAATAAATGAAGAAACATGTAAAATATATCTTTAATTATTTCCCATAACGCTTTATGCATATGATTTGGTAGATATTTTTTAATTACCATTTATTTATTTTTTAAATACCTTAAGTATAATATTATAGTATACCTACACATTTCTTAATAAATATAGACCAGGGAAAGGGACCACTCTTCTAGATGTTTTTATTAACTGTTTCTAATTATGTTTTTTTTTTATGTAACAGCTTTAAGAATAGACAATAAACTGAGTAAGTGACATCTTTTGCTTTGTAGCGTTTGGTTTGAAAAAAAAACATCTTTGTCTATGTGGCGATGGCTGTCATCGAGTTTTATTTTATTATTTTAGGAAAATAAGTAAAGAAGCTTTCAGTGATCGTAGAATGATGATATTTTCGTGAATCATGTACATGTTTTCTAATAATCTAATAGTTGTAAGTGAAATTGTTATATACCGGTAGTGAAAAACACTTAGCGATGATAAGTAAAAAAGCTTAATAATTGACGACGATGGCGTCTGATGGAGAAATTTCTTGTACGAATGATCCTAATTTCGCCGTTATTTACTCGTTCTTAAAAGTTTTTGGTAAACTCTACAGTTTAGAAGTACCTACACTAGCCAAATTACAAGAATTGATAGAAAACACGCAGGAAGGTGAGCTAACAGTGTCGATTTGTCACATAAAATATAAACAAACTAGGCAAACATGTTGAAAATTGTTTTGTTCTTTTAGTATTGGATCCGTTGAAAGAACTCCACTTGAGATTGTTGCGTCGTGCACTTAAATCAGTACAGAGTAATAGATGGGAGAGGTGTCTGATTAAATTTTGTCATCAGCAATCTTATCATCAGGAGGCTTGGGAAATAGAAAGGTTTTCATACAAGAAAGCTAGCACTCAAGTGAAATTGCGAATATTGAAAGTAAGTGACTCAGTGATTCTTGGAATAATATGTGGTTCTTAAGTGACCCTGTTAGTCTTTTTCAGATACTTAATACAATATTAAGTGCTTTTCTTTAATGGTTATATACTTATGTGGCTTAATAGTTCTTATCCACTTAAAATAAATAATACTAACTGAATTATACATTATGCTAAATGCTATGTTTTATCTTTAAACAATTAAATGTTCTTGATGGAGTTTTATATACATTTAAAGCAAAAATCCTAACACTATATTTAATACATTTTTTATTATAAATTTGCAGTTGTTACTAGAATATCAGTTCACATGTCACGCAAAGTTCAAATCAGCAGTGAATGCTATATCATGTAATGAGCTCAGGTTGGACCCGATTGGAAGAGATAAGAATGGGTGTGTGTATTGGCTCCAAGTGGACCATGAAGCAAACCTATGTCTTTACAAGGAAGATCAAGATGAAGAAACATGGCAGTTGATAGCAAGGTAATACCTTAAACATTTATGTATTTGTTTTAATTAATTTTTTATAGGTATCAGTACAGTACAGTACAGTAACAGCCTGTTAATGTCCCACTTCTCAGCTAAGGCCTCCTCTCCCTTTTGAGGAGAAGGTATCGACTAAACTAAAGTTTATACATATATAAAACTTGTGGTCCAAAATTAATTATGTTGAACAGTAAAGAAGAATGACAGGCCTCATGAATTGGGTATAATTTTTGCTTGTGTATAGACTAGACATTTTTAAAAACATGAAATGTCTTACAAGCGAATGAATTTACCCTTTGGTTGAAATAATAAATATAAAATACTAAAATTATTATTTGTTGCTTTATAAAAAAAGGAGAAACATCTAGTGATGTTTTATAATACTCGTATATTGGGATGTACAATGTAATATAACTATGCACTATTTTTTTAATTGACATGAAAAGTGGATGTGCGGCTTAAAAGGACTTTAATCCACAGCCATGAAATGAAAATACTATCAAAATCTTGTAAAATCTGATCAAATTATAGATATCAGATTTACCTATGTTCAAGTTCTATATTTAAAAAAAAATACAAATAATAATTTCATGCTTATATTTAGTGCATAAAATCTTAATGGTTGGCAACATTGTTTATAATATGTAAAAGTCAAAATCACCGCAAATAGATTGAAGGTTAGTTCACTCTCATGGATTTTCTTTTCAAGGGGTTTGTTTTTATTATTTTCTATTTGAAAGTGCAGTGATTATAAAAAGGTACAATTTATTTAACTAATTATTAGACCTTAACATTGTTTCAATTGATGTTAGTCCATCACAAGTTTTTATTATGCTAATTCTCTAATTAAAAGATGTACCTGTAATCAGTTTGTACAAATATAAATATTAATATAAAACATTTTTTTTATCCTGTATCATTTTTTTAGGAAAGTTATTAAACTTAAGTAATTGTAATATTTGTATTATCACTTGATTAGTATGACTTTCAATAAAAGTTGTTTCATGATAATGTTTTATTAATTTATTAAAAGTATTATTAAATTAAGTTTTACAAACTACACATGTAGCTCATCCTAATTTATATACTAATGTTTACATATATTAACTTAATAAGTGTTAAAATATTTTTTATTGCATTTCTAGCAACCGAGAAGAGCTAGTAAAAATTATAGGGCAACTGAAAAATGGTGAGGAGATCACTCCATCTATTGTTTCAAACAATAACGAGGATTCAAGTAGTACAGAAATCCACAATGCACAGTTAGAGGTAAGAACACAGGGACAAATAATGGTCACATTTTTAAAAAACTTTTGGTACAGTTTAATCCTGTTTCAGATGTAAATATACCATGTTAATATGTTGTGCTGAAAATATATGTTTGTAAATGTTTCAGCCTAATAAATCATCGGATGTGGAAGATGAAAATGAAGAAGAGTTCCTAAGTCCAGAATCCGAATCTGAACATGATAGTGATGATCAAAAAGAACAAAATAAAAAATTGAAATCTCCTGATAGTATTAAAAATAAATCTAAAGATGTATCAAATGAAAATGTAAATAAAGAAGAAAATAATGAAGATGGAAAAAATTTAGAAATTAATGAAACTGATAAAGATTTAAAAGTTACTGAATCTAATAATGGTGTAGACAAAACTAGTGAAGATAAAGATATAGACAGTTCTAAAGATGAAAAAGAAGTGAAAAGTGAAACTTCAGATCAAGGTGAAATTGAATGTAATAAAGATGAAAATGAACCTAATAAAGACAAAATTGAATCTAATAAAGATGAAATTGAATCTAATAAAGATGAAATTGAATCTAAAAAAGATGAAATTGAATCTAAAAAAGACGATATTGAATCTAAAAAAGATGAAATTGAATCTAAAAAAGATGAAATTGAATCTAAAAAAGATGAAATTGAATCTAAAAAAGATGAAATTGAATCTAAAAAAGATGAAATTGAATCTAATAAAGATTTAATTGAATCTGATACAGATGAAATTGAGTGCAATAAAGATGTAGAAAAAACTATAGCTTGTGAAGAAAATAACTTAGAAACTCATGAAGATGTAGACAGTACTGAAGCAGGTAAAGATGTAGATAATACTGAAACTGATACCAATACTGAAGTGGATGGCAGTGTAGAAAATAAGAGTAATAAAAAAGACAATGAACCTAGTGATATTAAAAGTGTTGTGAAAGAAAATATGGACAGTGTTGAACAAGATACTGAAAAAACACAAGAACTATCAGAACCTGTGACTGCATCTGAGTCAACTGACGACACAATCAGTGAAGCGATTGAAGAACCTTTAATGCTTATAACAGGCGAAGGGAATGGAGCAGATTGTGAAAGTGCTTATTTTATTGGAGAAGAAATTTGTGAGCCAGTCATGTTTTTTTATGGTGAAGGTTGGGGAGCCGATAATGACACTGGCAACCTAGATGCTATACAACAATCTAATAGTAATGATAAGAGCGATGAAGAAAACCCTCCCGAAGAATGTAATGGTGAGAACCATGATGTGTCAAATTCTAACAGACAAGCCAAATTAAGTAAAAATGTTAAATTAAAAAATAAATCCATAATCAAGAGGTCATTAAAGAAACAATCCAATGATGGTCCAGACAGTGTCAAATCGGATTGTAAGAAACATTGTATAAGAGAAATGGATAAATCTAATGGATCTAACTCAAACACTTTTACTGAAAGTGAATCAAAGGGATGCAATGTCAATGATAAAAGTACAACAGAGAATGAGAAGTTAAAAAAGGTAGGCAAAAAGAAAATTAGGAGTAAAGTTAAAAAGAAGCAGCTTTTACGGAAAGTTGAAAAGGACGAAAGTAAAGAAGCACTTAATTCTGTATCAGAATCTGAAAATTGTCAGTCTAATAAAGCCAGTATTATTGAGAAGAGAAAGAGTAGTCTCTCATCTGACCAAAGTGATGAAAATAGTGAAGAAGATAAAGATAAGTCTTCCGATAAGGAGGCAGTCAAGGTAGACGACGATTTGCCGCCGAAAAAAATACGCTTAGAAACACCTGAATCAGAAGCTGTGTCACATTCCAAAGAAACGAGCGACAATAAAGAAGAAACTATTTCAAATGAAAACAATGAAAACGACAACTCCAATACAAATGTACAAAACGATTCTATAACAGTTAGGAAAAAAATTAAGGCCAGGAAAGGGAAGTTTAAGCCGAAAAAAGCAGTGCAGAAACCCTTTGAAGAGTCAAGTAAAAATGACAAAGTCGAGGATACTAAGAAGGAAAGTAAAGCTGTTAAACGATCTTTGCTAAACGCGAATACGAGTGATAAAAACAATGAATCTCAAAGCGAAAGTGATGAAGAGGAACCCGTTACTATTGGTAAAAGATTAAAAACAAAACCTAAAAAGATCATCACGTCGACTAGGTAACGTAATCACTATTAAAGTAAGATCAATTAATTTTGATGCAAAAATTTAACAATCTGTTTTATTTTTCAGAAAAAAGGTTGAGGCTAAGCACATGACTAAGAGTTCGAGTGAATCTGAAGAAGAAACTCTTTATAGTTTAGGTACTTACCTTTACATAGGAAAATTATTTTTTTATCAAATTATGCTTCTATAGTTTTCGCCCGCGGCTTCGTTCGCGTTTAGGGGGTGCGTTACCCCACGTATAAAAAAGGAGCTTTTGTCCTCGGTATTTCGGTCGGTCCTCCGTCTTCTGCCTTAGGACTCAAACATGCTTGGGACCAAATTTCATCAAATTCAGTTCAGTGGTTTTGCTTTAAAGGCGTAACAGACAGATAGAGCTACTTTCATTTATAATATTAGTATAGATAACTTTCTACACAATTCCGCTTTGGTAACAGGTAAGAAAACTCCAAAGAAAGTCTTGAAGAAGAAAATAAAAGGCAAGGAGAAGCAAAAATCACAATCCCAGTCCGAAGATCCAGACATAACTCCCGTGCGACAGTCGCGTCGCATCGCGCAGATGAAGATCAAGGAGGAGGCCGACAGGAGGCACTTGGAAGAGGTTGCGTTGCGAGAATTGAAGATGATACACAAGAAAAAGGTATTGGATTTTATTTAGTTTAATTTAAAAATCCACAGCAACCGGAGGTACTGTGGATTTTTGCTTGTTATTTGTTACTCTTATTTGTTTAGAGGTTTATGATAGTATGATTATTTAAGTGATTATATTAATATAATTAGTGGAGAGTGAGGTCAAATTCAAATTGGCATACATACAAACACTCTCACATTACATAGTCATAATTCGCTAGAAACATGTCCCTTTTGGCTTTGTGCGAATTAAAAATTTTTACTTACGCTCCTTCGCTCGTGATCTGTCATTTTTTATACACCCTGAGAAAGTTCCATTGAATGATTCCATTGAGATTAACTACAGTATGACATATGTGGCCGAGAGGGGAGGTCGTGTAACGGAGTGTGTGCGCAGAGCGCGGAGGAGGAGGAGGAGGAGGAGTCGTGGCGCGCGAGCGACAGCAGCGCCGCGTCGCCGCCGCGCCGCGCGCGCGCGCCCGTGTGGCGCGCCGCCGACTCCACCGGGCCCGACGACTCCGACTCCGACGAGCCGCTGTTCGAGCCCGACGAGCCCGACCGTACGTACCGCGGCATTGATAAATATCCCAATATATATGAACACGTAACCGCAGCCATTCTTAAGTATATTTCTAACGTAACGAGCTATTTATTTAGCAGTAGGTTTAAATTCCGATTAATTTATTACATTTCATATAATAATTCATTACCAGTGGAATTCAACAAGTCCGATCACGAGTTCTCCCCCGAGTCCGACTTGGAGAGCGGCGAGCCCGTGGAGCCTCTCAAACGAGCGAGGACGTTAGAAGAAGGTACATATTTTATAATCACTTTTGACTTATTTTATAACTCTGTTTCATACATATAGTGAGTATAAGTTTATCGGATCTTAAGGTTTTTTAATAGTAATCTATTTTACTTATTAAGGCTAAATCATTTAAATCGACATTGTCTCTCCGATTAGCACGTTCGACCAAACTATCTCGAACGCCATATTTTTCGTGATTTATTTTGTATGTTTATTTTGCTACACAAGTGCATGAAACAATAAGTAGAGTGTTTGCGCGCGCAGGCTCCACGGCCGGCGTGTGCGCGCGCTGCGGGCGCGGCGAGCAGCCCGAGTGGATCCTGCTGTGCGACGCGTGCGACGCGCCCTACCACGCCTCGTGCCTCAAGCCGCTGCTGCTCGTCGTGCCCGAGGGCGACTGGTTCTGCCCGGCCTGCAACCACGTGCGTGCTCTGGCTCTGTTACCCCCCCCCCCCCCCACCGTCCCCGCAGCGCGTACACAGTGACACCGCAAGAAATTATAACCATCCTTAGCATCTGCACTGCACCTCTGAGCTTGGAAATTGGGCTTTATCCCATGTACTGACTGACTCGCCCTTCAAATCGGAGTACTAAGTATTACTGTTTTATGGTTGAAAATGTTCTGAGTGGGTGGTGTCTGTCACCGAGTAATTGTAATAATTGAAAATAGATAGTGATGTTTGATATCTCTCCCAAATCAGCACCATCGTCGTGATAAACTGCAAACCTTGCGAATCTGGGTTCAAATCCCAGGTGGCCAATAAAAATTATCGGGCTTATAGAAAACACCTTAAACCTAATAAAAATTGTTGGATAGTTGTTGGATAGGCTCGGATAGAATATACATTACTCGACTCGATTGCAGGCTATGTTAATATCCGCCCTGGAGAGGGAGCTGACGAAGTACGACGAGCTGCTCGCCCGCGTGGAAGCGGAGCGGGCGCGCAAGCAGCTCGAGGTGGCGGCGGCCGACAGCTCGGACGAGAAGGCGTCGCCGGGCGAGGCGGGCGAGGCGCGCGAGGCGGACGAGGCGGACGGCACGGCGGGCGACAGCGGCTCGGACGGCAGCAGCGCGTGGTCGTCGGACGGCGCCGTGTACCGCCTGCGCGCGCGGCGCCAGCTGCCCGTGTCGTACCGCGCGCGCGAGTACGACCGCCTCATCAGCTCCGCCATCAAGGTGCGCCGCGACGAGCCTCCCCGCACCATCGTTCACTTTTAATGCACTCGAAAGATGTCAATATAAAGTTTCCCTGTGTTGGATATAATATGTTTGTGTTGACATTGCTATCCCGTATCGAGCGTGAGTGAAACGCGCACACGCGCACACGCGCACATACACACGCGTACACACCAACGTTCTTATAAAATACACAAAATCGAACTCTGACGACTTCGAAACACTGAGATTAATCTCACTTTGTCACAGTAACCAAACCAAATGGGGATACTTGTAACGTATTAATTTTAACATAAACACTTTACTCTACTCCACCAGGAAGAGTATGTTGAACCCACTACAAGCGCGGGTAATCAAGGCCGAGGGAAAGACATATCCACTATAATAGAAGCGGCCGAAGAAGAGAAGATGAAAGCTGAACGAGACGCTATTGAACAGGTACCGATATTTAAAGGATTTGTAACTTGTTCCATCATAATGCTCCATTGAGCTGAAAAATATTGATGCAATAACAATGCTGCAAGTCCCTTTCTGATTGAATAACTATGTAAATTGTTGGAAAACAGTAACTACTGAGTTTTTTGCGGATTCTTCTCGGTAGAATTTATATACCAAACCGAGGGTAGATTTACACCTATATCAATACTGTAATGTGACGATTCAGGTTCTTTTTATGAGCCAACTTGAATGAAATGTTTTTTTTTTTGATTGAACAAATCAAAAAGTTATTATTTAAAAATAATTAATATTTTTATCAGTTCTCTAAAATATAATTACATATATATTTATTTATGTTTGTTGGAATTATTTCAGGGTAAGCAGATAGAAGTTAAAAAGATAAAGAAGAAACAGCGTAAGAAACAACGCAAATTGAATTCGCTCGACGTGCCCTCCGAGGACGACGACGAGACCGACGAGGACTTCAAAGATACCGGGTTCGTTAGACTTTAATTATTATATAATTAAAATTTTATTGTAAAATATTTTAAGAGATCTTCCCAAAAATTTAGAGATTTATTGTCTTAGAAACAGCAGCTTTTCTTCAAAAATAATTTTGTCCGCTTATAGCGAAGATTGGCGCTGAAGATTTAGCAATGGATGAAGTGGGATTGAATATGATGCCAAATAAAATGCAGTTTAATTTTTTTTCAATAATGTTATATAGAAAATATATTTTTCCAGTTTATCCAGTTGTTTTAAAAATGACGCATTTCAGTCTGAATATACTTTTGGGAAAAGTTTTCCAAGTTACTTTAATTCTATGCCATCGATATAATTGGCTTGCAGTTCTTCAATTGTTTTTACAACAATGCCGACCTAATGGCAACCCTGCTTTGTTGCCAAGTGCTGCAAATACGGATGGTTAAGTAACTATCTGTTAATATAGCCGCTTAAAAATATCCATTAGTCGACACGTCTGTTATGACATTGAGTGCTAAGATAGGATAGGCTAATTAGTCTACTTAGCAATGTATCATAAAGCATCGGTATCTATAAACCCGTTTTAGGTGTCTGATATTATATAATGAATTTGTGAAGATATACAAAGTATATTAAACATCTAATAATGTGTATGCTTTCATCATTGTCACTTTTTATTTTAATATGAAAATATGATCACAGAATGGAATCGTCCTCTGAGGACATATCTTCGTCTGCGGAACGCGGCAGTTCGACATCTCGCTCTTCCGATTCGCTACCCATCCGACGCGCATGTAGACCCGATAAGAAAGGTATTTAGTATTTATTATTTAAAAAAAAAAAACTATTAGCCGCTCAAAAATAAATAAACTATATTTAAGGATGCTTTTACAAATAATTTGAATCGTCGTTTATGAATTAATAAGATTAAATTAATTGTAAAGCTAAGTTGTGTTCCACCCATCAATAACAGAAAATTCTTAAAGAACAGTTTACTATATATGCAAAAATATTCTCGTTTTTATTGATCATAAGTTTCCATGTGCAAATAAATTTATAAAATGGTCACTTCTATCAGCTGCATGTTTTTAGATATATCAAGACGAATGATTTTTTGTTTCATAGTTAAATAACAAATTCAACTCGACAACTCAAGTACTATAATTCGCTTTATTATTATTCGCAGTATTAATTAATTATAGATAACATTCGGAAAAAATGTATTAGAATTGATGGTATTGCCAGTGTCACAACAGATTAATAATATGAGTAATTATGGTACTTTTCCAGATCGCCAGAAATTTGAGGAATCGTCGCCGGAAGTCAAGAAGAAGAAAAAGGGAGTATTCGATGAGAGTTCGGGAGAATCGACTGGGCGTAAGGAGTGGTCGAAAAAGTACGTCCTTGAATTTTATTAGCTTCTCGCAGGATCGCGACGAGGTTTACTCGGAAGAAGACACTCAGAATTTTGTTGAGAGTCATTTAAAGTAATCTCGGTCTACGAGTTAAGGCAGAATGTCACCGGGTTGAATTTTTATCTGTTTCTGTCGTTTTTCATATTATTATTCTGTCCTGCGAGGCAAGCCGATGAGGCTAAGCGCGTATTGGCCGTATATTGGCCGTTGTACTCAGTGGATTGTTTACAAGGGAAGGTAGCAGAATTTATTTAGATAGTTGGTATATTAGATTTATAATTTGTACATCATTATGGAAATTGGAGCTTAAAAAATGAAGTAATTATTTGATGTAACGTACAGATGCAAGTGGGCGCGCAAGCGCGGCCTGTCGCAGTACGACGCCGCCGGCAACGTGGTGCGCGCGCGCGTCACCTACGGCGGCCTCAGCGACGAGCCCAACGACTGGTCGCCCAAGCACCGCACGCGCCGCCGCAAGATCGACTACACCGAGATGCCCAACACGGAGTCCGAGGACGTGAGTGCCCCCCCACGACCGCCCCACCCCCACCCCCACCTCGCCCCCCTCGCCTCACGCCGGCCTCGTTGCAGGAGATGCACAAGTCGAGCGGGAAGCACATGCCGGACAGCTCGGACGAGTTCAAGGTGGACGACTCGGACGTGACGTCGGACTCGGACTCGGACCGCGCCAAGCGCCGCAAGGAGGAGGCCGCCCAGTCCGAGGACGAGAGGCAGCGGGCTCTGTGCGACCTCATCAGCAAGACGGCCGTGGTGCCCCTGCAGAAGCTGCCCGACGACGTCACCAGGATGAAGACTGAGGAACTTCATGCGACGCTGGGTAAGAGTTCTTACTTGTTATAAATATAATTATTAAATTTATCGTCCAGTCTGTCTGTGTATGGATTCGAACTATATATTATCTTTATTTATCATTTTAGCGTTAGAATCTCAGTCGCAAATGAGCAGCACTCCGAGGCCTCTGCGCGGTCGCGGTAGTAGAGGCGGTCGAGGCAGCAGGTATTCTAAAATTCATTATTTTGTAACATTTAGTACCATTATATTACCTGTAACTTATTCTTATGGCAGGAGGACTATAGACAAATAAACACAAAGTTGTTTAATAATAATTAATATGATTCGTGAAAAGATGGAAATTGAATGTGGAAGTAAAATTACAAATGGATCTTAAATAGTACAGTGGAATAGTGTTGTATTATAAACAAAGAAAAACTATTTTCACTTTAAAATATATTAGCAAATTGCATGGAATATATAAATCTAAGCTACTTTTATCTTTACTTCTGCGGCCACGGAAATAGCTATTTATATTAAATAGGATTAATCACTATGAAAATGTTGTACAAAATGAAACAGTAGGATGATCATAGACCTTATAAATTTTAAATATATATCTCTATATATGCTGAGATGGCCCAATTGTAAGAACGCGTCAATATTAACCGATGATCGTGGGTTTAAACGCAACTCATCTCGTGCTTGACGGTGAAGGAAAATATCGTGAGGAAACCTGCATGTGTCTAATTTCACTGAAATTCTGTCACATGTGTATTTCACCAACCCGCATCGAAGCAGCGTGGTGGAATAAGCTCCAAAACCTTCTCCTCAAAAAGGGAAAGGAGGCCCTAGCCCAGGAGTGGGATATTCACAGGCTCGTCTGGGTAGATACCACCCACTCATCAGACATTCTGCCGCAAAACAGCAGTACTTGGTATTGTTGTGTTCCGGTTTAAAGGGCGATTGAGCCAGTGTAATTACAGGCACAAGGGACATAAGATCGTAGTTCCCAAGGTTGGCGGCGCATTGGCGATTTAAGCGATGGGTAACATTTCTTAAAATGCCTCTAAGGGCGGTGGTGACCACTTACCATTAGTGGCCCATATGCTCGTCCACCTTTCTATTCTATAAATATATATGAAGTGTAAGTGTGCGTGTGTGCAGGGGCGCGCGCGGGCGCGGGCGCGGCGCGGGCGCGGCGGACGACGCGCTGGCCAAGCTGGTCGGCGTCAAGATCAAAGGTAACCTGCCAGTCGCTCCGTTCTATTTGTTACTCGGAGCCCTATGTGACGTTCAATCGTTTTGTTTTTGTTTCGTTTCCAGACTTGAAGCCCGACAGTGTGATGGGACCGTTGAGGCCGAATCAAGTGAGTTCTCCACTATATATTTTCATTTTATGAGTCTCCAGCAAAGTATACGCGACCCACTTTCAGTAGCGGTGTGAAAATTTATTAAAAGACCGACCGACGAATCGATAAAAAAAATAGCTGTAGCCAATAAAGTGTACATTGCATACCGATACAAACATTGAACAATTTTGTACATTACATAGAGAATTATGTTATATGAAGGAAAATAATAAAATACTAAGTTATAATTTTCGTACTTGTAATAAGCGATTGCAAAATTTTAGGCCGAACGTGAGAAAAAAAGACAAGAGCGTGAAGCGAAACTAGCTGAAAAAGAAGCGAGGAAGCAAGAACGGATGCAGAAGAAAGAGGAAAAAGAAAAACTAAAGGAGCAAAAGGCCAAGGAGAGAGAAGAGAAACGTTTGGCGAGACTCGCTCTACAGGAGAGTAAGAGAGTGAAGAAGGAGAAAACTGAATTCGTTGGTCCTCCAGGATACCCCCCCGGAATGTCCGTAAGACCGGAGCGGCCCTACGGCAGCCCCGGGCCAAGACCGCCGCCTGAATACCAGGAACAGAGGTTCCCAGTTGCTCCGAGGTTGCAGGTACGTTCTTACAAACAATTACTCTCCACCGTTTTTTAAAACCTATGACAAATATATAATATCATACGTTAAATATTCAACAGGTATTTTATTGGTGATGGATGCTTGATCGTTTTTTATAAAACAAAATACATTTCAGGTTCGACCCGAACTACGCGGTATAGCGTCTGTGGACGAACGGTCACCACTCGCCCACAGACCTGACCAACACCACAATGTTATGCGGGAAGGTACGCTGTCGGTGGCCGGGTCGCCGCAACCTTTCAAGCCGGTCACAGAGGAGCCTAGCATTATAACGAGGATGCCGCATATGATTAACCAACAATACAGGTATTTATTTGAACTAAAACAATTCAACTAAAAATAAAGTTTCGTCAAGTAACTCTTAACTTCTCTTCTCCCAGGGGGTCTATGATGTACTCGGCCGGCAATCCCCCGTACGGTCCTCGCGGGCAAGGAGTGCCCATGTACCAGATGCATCCCGGCCTCAACCAGGGTGCGCGAGCGCAGTACCCGCAGTACTACTCGCACATACAAGGCCTGCCCGCATACCCGGTGCGACCCGGCGGTGCGCCACCCGCCTCCTCTCCGGGCCCCCACCGCCCACTGGGCCCCAGCCCGCTGGCGCACGGCCCCTCGGTTTCACCCCACGGGCCCCCGCACCGCCCTCCCGTCTCATCGCCGCACGGGCCGCCCTCGTCGTCGCCGCAATCGCACTACGGCCCGCCGGGGCCTCATCCGCACGGTATGCCCGGGCTCCGACCGCCCCACGCGCCTCACGGGCCCCCCGTGTCCGGTCCGCACGGGGTTCTCAGACCGCCGGGACATCTCAGCGGCAGACCGGAGCTCCAGGGAGCGCATCCGCCCGGCTCGTCCGTCGCGAACCCACACGTCCCGCCGGGCGTGTCACCCCACGGCCCTCCGGTGTCGTCGCCCCACGGGCCGCACATGGGCAGCGGGCTGGCGCTCGGCCACTCCGGCCTGCTGCACGGCCCTCCGGGGATGCGGCCCTCCATGGCGCTCGGCATGCCTCACGGCCCGCCGGTGTCGTCTCCGCACGGGCCGCCCGTGCTGGGCAGCCACCAGAATTCTATGCCGCGGGGATTGGTCCCCGGGATGGTGGCCGGGATGCGAGGCCCAGTTCCAGTGCCGACCGGTAACGTCGTCGTCCGGGTGCCTACACCCGGGGCTCCTTCGGTATCGCCGGCACCGGTGCTTCCTGGACAGAAATCGCCATCGACGAATTCATTATCAGATGTCGGCGCAGAACCACCGATAACGATCAAGGCTGAAGTTAAAACAGAACCCGAGTATCAATCGCCACCCGTGTCTCCAACCGATCGGCCCACCTCGCCTGAACCTCTTCGAAATCATCCCAAAATTAAGCATACGGAAAATAAAGATGGAAGGCCGCGATACCCGCTGGGCCCGTACGCGCCGCAGTACGGCCCCTATGGACCATATGCACCGCACGCACCACCGAATTCGCAGCCCCAAGAAACCTTACTTAATCTTCAAACGCGACTTCATCACAACCCCATGCAACGCATGCCTTCAAATGTCCGACCGTTTTTGCCAAATAATCCAAGTGACATGAAACCGGTCGATTCGATTCCTAGGTCTGGTTTAGAACGACCGCAGTTTAATGAAGTTCGTTCGTCAGGTTCCGAAAGACCATTAATACCTCACGATGTTTCGAGACCTTCACATCTGGAGAGGCCTTTAATGCATGAGATGATTCGGCCCTCGGGACCTAATTCAGTTCACGATATACAGAGGCCTTCTTCATCTGAAAGAACAGTCCCTGATAGGACGATGATGCACGATATGCTCAGATCTTCCGGTCAAGATCGATCGCCAATACATGATATGTCGAGGATGCATGGACTTGATAGACAGTTGCCGCAAGACATGCCAAGGCCACCCGGAAGTGATCGTTCATTGATACAAGATATGCTCAGACCAACGGGGACTGATCATCAAATGATGCACGACATGCCAAGGCCACCGGGTCCCGATAGACCTTTGATGCATGACATACCGAGACCACCCGGTCTGGATCGACCTTCAGGTCTAGATCGACCTCCTGGTCTCGAAAGGCCTCCTAGCATGGATAGGCATCCTGGTATGGATAGACCTCCTGGTCTCGAAAGGCCTCCTAGTATGGATAGGCATCCTGGTATGGATAGACCTCCTGGTCTCGAAAGGCCTCCTAGTATGGATAGGCATCCTGGTATGGATAGACCTCCTGGTCTCGAAAGGCCTCCTAGTATGGATAGGCATCCTGGTATGGATAGACCTCCTGGTCTCGAAAGGCCTCCTAGTATGGATAGGCATCCTGGTATGGATCGGCCTCCTGGTCTCGAAAGGCCTCCTAGTATGGATAGACCTCCTAGTATGGATAGACCTCCTAGTCTGGATAGACCTCCTGGTCTGGATCGACCATTGATGCACGACATGCCGAGGCCGCCTGGCCCTGAGCGAACTTTGTTACATGACATGCCAAGACCACCCGGCCCAGAAAGACCTCTGATGCACGACATGCCAAGACCACCGGGTCCAGAAAGAACTTTAATGCAAGATATGACGAGACCACCCGGCCCGGATAGATCGTTGATGCACGACATGCCGAGGGCAGCCGGTTCCGATCGTCCGCTGATGCACGACATGTCACGACCTCCGGGCGCTGAACGTCAGATGATTCACGACATGCCCAGGGCTCCGGCTCCCGAAAGACTGATGGGTCACGATCTACCTCCACACTACCCGTACATGAGACCGCAAGGTCGTTTGCCGTACGGCGTGCCGTTGCTGCGAGCCCCGCACGCCGGCCGGTCCAGCCCCGGGATGCCGCACTACGCGCCCTACCAGGACATGCACAGATTGGAAAAGCCTCCGATGCAGGCTCTGCGGGAATCGGTTCTAGCGCCAACTAAGCCCGCCTCACCCAGAGACGAAACCGAAAAAGATGCCGAGAGAGAAAGCGGAGCCGAATCACCGAACGACGTCGACGACGATCGTTCGTCTCCACCCGAAACTAAACCTCAGTTCCTGAAAATACCCGGCGCTGTAAATAAATATATTCCGGAGGGCAAGCTGGTTCCCATTAAAACGGAGGCCCCTGGCGACGAGGGCAGCGTGTTCGGGGGCCTCGTGAGCTACTTCTCGAGCCAGCGGGAGGACGACTTAGACGCGTAATAGTGAGTAGTCCACTTGTAAATATAACATAGATAATTTTATTTATACCGACGGCGATAGACGCCTTGTGACGTACGCTATGTATGATATTTTATGAAGTAAAAATATTTAGTTCGACGAAGTTTAATGAGTCTTTTTGGTCTCGAATAAAAGCGATGTATTATTTTGTTTACGTTTAAGTGAGATTTATTTATATACAGAACGATAAGTACTTACGGTATACTCTAAATACGAATTCTATTAAAGATCGATAATTTCTTTTTTGCAAATAAATGTTTTCTCCTACTTGTGTTTTTTATTCATATACTCCTATCGTACTGGCCAATTGTAAGTAAAAAAAAAAGATAATTTTCTTAAATTATTTATTTACGAGGTCTGCCTGGAACTTTTTTACTTCCTGCTGTTTGTTTGTTTTTCCCGCCAAACGATAAAGGTTGTTCTGTAAAGAAAAATACCTAATAATTTTTACAGAAATACAAGTACAAGAGGCGATTTTATATGCAAATCAGCCTTGGAATAAGGGACAGACGACAATGAACACGTTATATTGAACGTAACTGTATATATATATATATATATATATATATATATATATATATATATATATATATATATATATATATATATATATATATATATATATATATATAGATATCAGTCCAAACTATTTTGAGTGGAATAACTAGAATTTTCGACAAAAGTATACCAATGTCGTCAACATCTGTCATTATAGTAAACATTACTTGAAAAAGTATTGCTTTATTCAAAAGAAGTTTTGACAGTGTTGCCGAACGAAATAGATCTGAATATTATTATATTAGTCAGAACTATTTTCTCGTAATATTTCTTATAAAGTTCTGATTACGAACCAGGTGGTGCAATTTTTAGTGATATATCGTATGTTTTGCTTTTCGGTCGTTTCGCAGCCGGTTCCAATTTTTCCGGAGTTTCACTCGGCGTCACAGTCTCTTGTGTAGCGGCCCAGCCGTCCTGATTGTTTTAAAGGGAGTAACGTTAATAAATTTATTAACAAATATAATGGAAAGTTGTAAACTGTAACTGTACTACTGTATAAAGTACAGTTCACTCAAGGGTAGGAGAGGTTGTACTCACCTCTGGGTCTTCAATCTCCGGCGCTATAGGCAAGAAGGACAGCATATTCTCGTCCTCCCCCTCCTCGTCTGAGCTGCAGAACGCTGCGACGGGCTCGCATGTGGTCACATCCACCTTAATAACATTTTTAAAATTATACAATTCAAGGCAAGTTTAGACAGGCATTCAGCGGATTGATAATTTCCTACTATCTATGGTACTACTACTTTTTATATAGACGGTGAGCAATGAGCTAATGGTAATTGGTCACCTTCGCTCAAAGACTTTGGTATTCTGAGACATATGGAAACCACCATAATCGCACCTCGAGTTCCTCGTCGTGGCGGCTCTCGCCAGCCTGGTCGACGGAGCGGTCTTCGTCCTCCACGTCGAACTCGCTTTCTCGTTCCTCGTACTCCACGTTCTCGTCCAGCTCCTTGAAGTCGGGAGCGAAGGCTGACCAGTTCTCCACTTGGTTCTGTGCCCAGATCGATACTACCCCTGGACATACACTTTCGATGAGACGAGGTGACTTTAAATTATAATATACTTAAGCATAAATCTGTACAATGTATTAAAACAGCCTTCAATTGCTTTAGCTAGAGATATTGCGATACATTTTCGTCATTGCTTATTATTGTGACAAAATGGAGGTTTCATGTATTTTCGAGCATGCGACACAAACATGTTGGACAAAAGATTGGAATTCAGGAAGTAGCTAGCTAAGGATATAAGAACTACAGATTATTGACATAGTATACTGCTGTCAGGATTTACTGAAATTAAAATAATATATTTTATTAAGGACAAAACACGCCCTACAAGAATTAAGAACATTTTCATTTCATCGATGGAATATAATGACACAGGATAATTATCATCCATTCTAAATTATTCTAAAAACAAAATAATACATATTTTTAATAATAAATTATTCTTTATAGTCTGTTTACCATAAATAAGTGGTGAAGTACGTACCTGCGCTGATGCTGGCTATGATGGGTCTGATGGGATGCCACACGACGTCCAGCAGCAGCTCCCCCTTGGTGCCGTGCAGGATCTTGACGAGGTTCCCGATGGACTTCTCCCACACGTACAGCGCGTGTTGCCGCGCCGACCCCGCACAGATATACTCGCCGTCGCCAGAGAAACAACATTTCTTCCACGTCGTTCTGTTGTTTTTAATTTATTACTAATTATTTCCAACATCTCTTATATAATATACTAACTAGTACTAGGAGCAAAAAATTTAAAGTTTGAATGGTGTAGTCAGTTTTCAGAATTATATATTCTAAATTTTGGCTACCAGCACATAATTAAATATAGGAAATATATTCGTATATATTAATCATATCTTGAATAAACATATAACATGTATATAATAATAAGCGATAATAATAGAGATGAGATCAATTGACTTACTTATTTACTAAATCCTGTAACTTTTGTATGGGCTCTGGTTCTCCATTTATACCAGATTTTAATACAGTTTTCGTGTCATACACTCTTATTACTCTATCGGACGTATTCACTAGAAAACAACTAAAACAATATATATAATACACAATAATTAATTTATAATATTACCTTTTTTGCAGACTAATACTTTTCCCACTGCTCGACAAAGACCTCTTTTCCTTTTATGTAATTATTATATGAAACGAAACTTAACAAGAGTACAGTAAAATAAAGAAAACCAATTTCAGAGACATTTATAAGAACATAAAAATAATAGTTTATTATATTTAATTAAATGTAATTACTTACTCGCCTCGTCTAGCAAATTCTATACTCTTTATGCCAGTAGTGCTCGATGTACCTACAGTGATTTTGAAACTAGCTTTGACTGTCAATGATTGCGAGTCTAGAATTAAAATCTTTCCTTTAGCATTTCCAGTATACACATGGTCACCTCGTCTATCAAAGGAAGCTATCACATTAATGTCACCCTGAAAATAATGTTTGTATCAATATTCATATTCTAATTAATAGACGAGTGGTCCTTGTCAAAGAGCTGTGGGTATTCTCCACAATGCTAATGCAGTGCTGCCTCAATCTGCTTTGGTTGCCTAGTGGCTAGATTAAAAGGCTGCAGATTCAAAGATCCTGGGTTCAAATCTAGTTTCAGGATAATAAAGCTCACAATTAACAAAGTAGCAGAGTTAGTATTAAATTAATAAATAAATAAAAATGTATTTACATAGTTTATGCAATAAATAATATCTGAATCTGATTTACTCATGTCTTTGAAAGCTGTAGTTCCTGCGAGAGATCAGAAAGAGTTGAGGATTAATGGCTTTATGTACTTTCCAAGGCATAAAAGTATATGTGCAAACTTCCAGCCTATTACTAATAATTTTCTAACTGAAAAAACCAATAAATTGCAGTCATTTATAATATGAATGACTATTATATTAACTTACATCTTCGTCTATGGGTAATATCTTGTGCTCTCCATCTGTGTCAACTAGTAACGCTGCATGTCTCATAGGGCACACCAGAAACCGTTTATCATTTCTTGGATCAAATTGAACTCTAAGTATTGGTGTAGGAAACCTGTAACGCTGTTCACACTCTCCCGATAATACATCCCAGATACAAACATTGTGATCTGTTGAAGCTGATAATAACTGAAATGATATAAAGTTTTATGTAACTGAATAATAGTTATATGAATAAATTTTAATGCAATTTTTCAATAATATACTATTCTCAACTCAACATTTGATACACATAATAGCTTTGACATATTAAAAAAATGATACATATCAATTAGTCTATTTAAAAATTTATTGTTACAGATAATTATTTTTTTAAAAATACACATAAAAATAATGGAGGTACTCACTTTTTTACAGTTTCTGGACCAACTCAAACTACAAACAGGATAGACATGTGCTGATAGAGATTTTGCAATTCCTCGGGTGAGGAAATCCCAAATAAATATTCTACCATCATTACATCCCACTGCCAGTAATGTACCACGCCGATTAAATGAGCATGTAGCAGCTAAGGATATTGAATCTAATGTACCGTCAAATTCCTAAAAGTTTTTGAAAAAAATGCTAACTATTGATAAATATTTACAAACTTGACTTCAAGCAACAAATTTATATTTGCTTAATTATATAATTAAATGTACAAACCTCTGGATAGTTTTGACCAAATGATTCTGGAAAGAGACAATATATTTTAAAAACAAAGCTAAAGTAACCAATTACATATTAGAAGCGTAATAAAAAATATGAAATGTTTATTTACCGAGTAGCTCTAAATTCATGTTTACATTGAATATCAAGAGATATTAAACATCACTCGAAAAAAACTTATATCGTTTATAAATTATAACGAAACGGTATTTTCTAAACTGAAAAATGCCGCAATAAACAGGCGCGAGACGCTTTCCTATTAGCCATTGTTACTTGTCATTTGTCAATGTCATCTGTCATAAATGCTGTTAAGCAAATATTAGTCGGATACTCTTATGAGCTTCATTTTTATTATTTTTAACAACTTAAACTGAATTGTATAACGTTTATGATTTTACGTAAGAATGGTTTAGTGCTCATTCAAAAGCCTAACCGTCGGATTAATATGAGGAATTTTAGAATCACCCTAAGGTTTTTGTTATTATTATTCAACGTGCGAAGTAAATTTTGTAACGAAGCAAATGTCTCTTACGATACTAGTGTTATGTGGCTGTTACAGCAAATAGCATCAATAATCGCACCTGGTAACGCTTTAGAGAAGTATTTGGGCCAACAAGAATACCAAAAAATAATAATAATACTATTATGTTAACCTCTTCGCCGCCATTCTCTACTCGCTTATGTGTGCGACGTGCGTGGCTCGTATACTTCGTTCCTATAAATTATTACAACAATAAGAAAAATATATTTATTTTATTAACGAGTCTTTGTTTTTATCCCATATTCATTTATTTGTTTTTTAATGATAAATTATTTTCGCCATTAATTACGATGTTTTACGTCTCGTTCTGGTCAAATTCTTTATTAATAATTATGCGGGAAATGTAAGGGTATTGTTAGAGAAACATATTACCAGAGCTTTTGGTCTGTGGATGTAACCCAATAGCAGTATGATAGTAATTATTGTACAATTACGGACAAGTTATGACATTTGTATTTCAGCATAGCTTGATGCACTGATTTATTCAAATTTAGTGTAGATACTCATTAGGTTAATACGAAAAAAAATTGTCTTAATTTTTAAAAATATTTTTATTGCCATGCAAGAAGATTTCAGCGAAGAAATAAATAGCTATAAATAAGGCTTGATTTTATAAGTAAGATTTTTGATTGTTTTTAATAACATTTTGCAATTGTATAATACAATATCTATATAATATTAGTACAATATAATCATATATCTGTAGTCATATATTAATTTATTTTTATATTAATTTCTCACTAATAGTATCACTATCACTTATATAAATATTAACGAATGTTCCATATAATATAATAAATCACTAAATTTTTACATAGTTTTTTTACCTGTAATCTTTTCCTTACTTCTATGAATTATTTTTTTCTTGCTATAATTTCATCTCTAGGCGTCACTTACAAACTGCATAAGCTGCAGTAATGAAAGGTTTCTTTCTTTTCTCTATTACAGATTAAAAATAAATTAGCTTATGATGTAGGTCATACCAACAAGTTTAACAATTGTCTACTTCAAATTGTCAAATATTATGAGGGTAGATAAGCAGGTTGGCATTATCGTCCGCCGTCCACCCTCGGTTATGAAAACATAATAATATAAATAAAATTATATATAATGCCGATCAATACCGACAAAACCAGGCCATTTTTAAATATTATATTAAAAAATATATTTGATAGTAACATAATTTATATATTTAAATACATTGTTCACATACAACGACACAATAATATACATTTGCTCTAAGTACGCTAAGCTATCACACAATTGTCATATGACTAGATAGAGAAATTTTGTATAAATATAAATGCTATACCTAATTCTATTTTGGTCCTTTTATTATTTTAAAGTAAATAATTAAAAAAAAACTTTTAATATCATATTTATAATACAATAACAATGCTATGATTTTTTTTTTATAACTATGCGTTAATGTCTTGCATTTTATTTTAAATGCTATTTTCTATCGCTATTATTTTACTTGTATTTATGTAATTATTTCTATTGTCATTATTTTAGTGATATCTTAAAGTCTAGTTGAAAATATAGATTGATTCATATTATCGGTTTTTATATTCTGTCTGCCCCATTTATCTGCAATAATTCGAACGCAGAAGTCCGGAGTGAGTGTGCTGATTATGACGAGGACATTTAAGAAAGCGAAGGAAGGCGAAGACAAAAGTCGAATGTAAGTGCCTAGAACATCGCCATCGATTTGCCTGCAAAAAAAGCATAGTTAATGATTTTATGGCCAAAATAATAATATAATAATTATAATATCCTGGGACATTATTCACACACGGCCATCTGATCCCAAATTAAGCAGAGTTTGTACTATGGAAACCAGACAACTGATATACTAATTTTCTTTTGTATATACATACTTATATAGATGATTACACCCAGACTCAGGACAAACAGACATGTTCAGGCACACATATGTCTGTCCTGGGTGGGAATCGAACCCACAAACTTCGGCGTGAAAGGCAAGTATCTACCAACTACGCCAACCGGCCCAATATATTATATAGTAAGAGATTAGAATCTAATCGTTAATATTAAATTTGCTGTTTGCTTCTAAATGTCAAAAATTTAAAGGAAAACGAGAGATGTCGTAATCTTCTGTTAACATTAATGTGTTTTAACATTAGTGAAATGGATCCATAGTACACGCGATATAAATTAGCAAAACAATACAAGATGGATGTATGTCGAAAGACTTACAGATGAAGTAGAGAGTAAACGGCGTTGAAGGCGACGTAGGAGAGCATGGAGAGCAGCGCCGACGCCGCGAACACGAGCGTGTGGTAGCGCGCCTGCAGGCTCAGCCGCAGCGTCACCACCGCCATCAGCAAGTGGAACAGGCAGGCGCCGAACGACCTGCCGATGATTGATGAAATTCCTTAGTGACTTTTGTTTAATAATTAATACAAAGTTATTGTACAAATTTAGATATAAAAATATTTTATAGAGACGCTTTTTAATGTAAAATATAGCTTAAAAATATGTAAAAATAGAAAATATTACACAGTTGCTTAGGTAGCTTTTGGATTAAATATACTTAGCAGATGTACCACCTACCACTTTAGCCATGTTTGGTGGTAGAATATGTGATGAGTCGATGGTACCTACCCAAACAGAATTGCACGAAGCCCTCCAACTAGGAACCCTATCCACAGTATTCATTTTGGACAGATACTGCTAGTTGGTATACTCACCACAGATCGACAGTTTTCCCGTCCATGTTTATTAGGGACGTATCGAACAGAGTCTTCGAGAAGTAATAGATGACTAGAGAATGGTAGAGCGCGGATAGAAACCACGCACCGAATTGGGTCCATGTTAGCAGTTTATTTCTTCTTATCTCTCTATACAATGTTGGATTCCTTAACACAGAAATAAAAGTAAGTTGTTTTAAACGAGTTATAAGTACAATACGCTCGGGCACACACACACTCACATTAATTATTAGTGTTTGTTTTGAAAGTGCTGCCATTGATATAATGATTACAACAAATAATCCTAATATTGGCACATTTACTTAAAAATACTTTATTTAAAAATTAGTTTGCACTGATTGTTACATCTTATTTAGTTTTGAACTTACTTCATTAGAAGATCCGCTGGCCACCTCTGGTCAGTGACAGAGAGTATGAGGCAAGGAACCGACGTAAATATGAGGTTGTAGAATGTGAGATACATCGAGTCAAATATTGACTGCGTTGAAAGAGCTGAATCGGATTGAAAAATTAACTGGAATAAGAAAAAAAAGGTAAGGTTATATAAGTTTATGGTGTAGTTAAACAAATGGAGTTTTTCTCTTAAATTAATGATATTACTTAAAGCTACTGTGTTTTTAAATAATGAGTTATATATTGGAATTCTTATCAAACGTTAATGTAGAACGAAATTTTAAAACCTCTCCTTTCTATGATGCCAAAAAACTATTATTTTTCAAACATTTCGCATTAAACCTACTGGATGAAGTTACCATTTCATTGCTTACAATGGGCATTTTTTCTTTAAATTATTGTAATTTTTGTTTTTTTTTTTATAGAATAGTTAGGTGGACGGACAAATGGACCATCTGATGGTAAGTGGTCACCACCGCCATAGTGATAATTGTAAGAAATATTAATCATCCCTTACACCGCGCATCGCCCCAACCTTAGCACTTAGGCGTTATGTTCCTGTGTAGTTCATACTGGCTCACTCACCTTTGAAACCGAACACAACAATATTAAGTACTGCTATTCTCTTATATTTGTAGATATAAAATTAACTCACCATAATGTTCCCAAGGACTAAATTCTTGTAAAAGAAGAAATGTATAAGTGTAGCAAGTCGCTGATAATACCAGTGCCCCATTACCAATAACATTTTTTTAATCATTGCGAATTTTGTGAAGGCAAAGTCCGCTGATCTGAAATGTATATGATTGTGATTGTTAATTCCAGGCCGAGATGGCTCAGTGGTTAGAACGCGTTATCGTAGGTTCAAGCCTCGGCAAGCACCACTGAATTGTCAAAAGCTCACTGCTCGGCGACTAGGAAAACATCTCGAGAAAACCGGCGTGTGTTTAATTACACCGGAATTCTGCCACATGTGTATCCACCAACGCATTCGTTCGCCTTTATAATAATGTTTGCAAAATTTCATTAAAAAAAAAAGCTTTTAATTTACCTTGCAGCTTGATGACCTTCTTTACCAAATATTCCAAAGCCGACATGCGCCTCCTGTATCATAGATATATCATTTGCCCCATCACCTATCGCGGCTGTTATAGGTCTTTCTGGACTCTGTTTTACTAGTTTAACTATCTAAATAAAAATCAAAATTAAAAATAATTAATTTAAAAAGAAAAAACAGATTAATAAGCTAATTGAGGACTAATCTAAGAATCAAGAACCATCTCGTCAATTACAATAAAGATATTATTTTCGTCTAACAAATTATACGCGAACTGAAGCTTTTAAACTGTGTGGTATTGTTAACTCACTTTCGCTTTTTGTATTGGTGACAGCCGACAACACAGCACGGCGTCACATTTCAAAGATATATCAACAAAGGTACTCGCGACCGGCTTGTCCAGGATACAACTCATGCTTATCCCATCGACGATCAGCGTCAAATCTCTATAACTTGGTTCTTGTAATGTTCGCAGACAGATATTTAAGTTTGCTTCCAACGCTTCTTCATTCTCTATGTTGACGAGAAACATACGTCTGTCATTTTCGGAAATGTGTGCACAAGATTGGGCAACGTTGATTGCTGTTTCTACCTGCAATTAGAAGATATTTTTTATAAAATAGGTGGAGGAATGGGCATATGGGTGCCCATATTGATGATAAGTGGTCGCAACCGATTATATACATTGGTGCCGTAAGTAATTGTAATCATTCCTTACACGCCAAATAAAAAAAAAAAACTACATACTAGCCGTCTTCTTACGAGTGAAATAAGGATTTTATCCCGTGCATTTCCTAATTAATAATCTATACAGTAAAAAATACCCTGGGACATTATTCACTACCACCCAATTAATGTACCTATAGTTATACTGGCTCATTCACCTTCAAATCAGAACACAACAATACTAAATATTGCTGGTTGCCGGTAATGGAACATACGAATTAATTGCGCCAGCTACTTATAAACATTTAATATATTATTTTAGGTGTCATTAATAGTTTTTGCAGTGCACGCTAAATAATTACTGGTAAGGGAAAAAATTAGACCTTAGGATATATTACTACAATTTTTTTGAAATTTTTTTGAAAATAAAATTATAGTCTATGTTATTCGCTGATAATGTATATTTCTGTAAGATAAAGAATTTATAAAATCGGTTTATAACAAACATACAAAATAATCAATTTTACCTCTTTATAATATAAGTATAGACACCAAGATAGTCTAAGAACATAGATTTAATCACTTGTTGGCTTATATTTGCTTTAAGTTACAACCTCTAGATGTCTTAGGGGTCTAGTAAAGCCCGGGTCTAGGGCTCGAATTATGAGGTTATTTTGTAAAATTTTTTTTTTTTATATATTTGCCGGGAGGGCAAATGACTCTACTCCACCTGATGTTAAGTGGTAGTAGAGTCCAAACGCGAGGACGGCCAGTACAGTCGGGAAGAAGGTTCTGCACTAGCCGCCCTCGCCTTGCCGGCCCGCAAGATGCCTCTTCACGCCTCGTTTGAAGGAACAAAAATGTATTTAAACTGGCCTTTAAGATAATATACAGAGCACATTTAAACTCGTGGTTCCTTAGATAATAGACAGTATACACGTGCACTAAAATTTTCTCGAAATTTGATCAGTATTACATTATGATACACCATGAGCCGACCTTGTCTCCGGTGAGCACCCAGGTGCGGATGCCGGCGCGGCGCAGCGCGGCCAGCGCGTCCGCGACGCCGTCCTGCAGACAGTCCTCCACCGCCGTCGCTCCCACCAGAGTCAGCTGATGCTCCAACACACGATACTGCTGCGTCACCTGCAGGAGCCCTTCCGCGCTTTTGCCATCTATACGCTTGATCGCTGAACATTATGATAACAAAATTAATCTAATAACTTACTCCTTATTATTTAATCGAAAATAATTCGTTTTGTCTCTGTATCAAAATTAGTAAACAAAAATACAAGTATATTAAAGTAGTAGTTACGAAGATAGAATTAAACCATCAAATTTTATATTATAAAGTCCTCAAATTGTACATAGTGGTCCGAACTGCCTACAGATATTGGCACTATTACAAACAAAATAAAACCTTAAGCTTTCGCGCAATGCGTAGCCAGCCATGAAAACTGAAATGTTGTTCACAGAGGAAAGTGGCTCGCTTATCCTTGAAACCAATGATGGTGCTACAGAGTATTGCCGTTTGGTGATAGAATAAACAAAGGATAAGGATAGACCCAGACAGTCACAAAGCCCAACCACCAATAATTGATAACTTACTAAATTAAGTTTTTGTCTGTAATTATGTCGTACTTACATTCGGATACCCTTTCATATTCCTCCTCTGGTATTTCTCTATAAGCAATTGCTAACGTTCTTAGACCTTTGTTTGCGAAAATATTAATGTCTTTGTCAGTCTCTTCTATTAATGCGGTGTCTTTGCAAATCGGAAACACAGAAGTCTCAGCACCCTTACAAAACAACCATATCTGAAACATAAGGTAAGGTTATAACTAAAGATGGAGATGAGAAAAAAACTGCGTTGATTCCAAATAAATAGTATAAGTACAACGCTACAATAATATATATTATTCAGATTATTAATACCCGTATATTTTGGAGAGATTAGCGTAATATATTCCATTTTTTATGAACTGCCTTTATCAGACAATAAACACAGTTATTATATCTAAAGATAAAGTACATAAGGACGATGCTTAGTATTTAATATATTAATTAATTTTGAAAACAATTACACATTCAACTATAGAAAACAAGGCACCATATTTTTTTATTGGTGAAATATAATAATATTTAAAATATGTTAAAAATCAAAAAAAAAAAAAAATTCTAACCTTTCCATTCTTATCTCTTACAATGACCGACATTCTTTTTCTCTCCGATGTAAATTCTATAACTTGCAATCTTTCATATAGCTCAGTGTTTTCTCCAATCTTGAGCATTAATGTATTCCCTTCTTCCCCTAAGAAAGTAACACCAACCCTATCCGCTACTTCGACGAGAGCCTTCTCATCCGGGCTGCTGGCCTGGTAGTCCATTTTACTACCAATCTCATTCATGATCGTCTTCCATGTCACGTCCTCAAGTGCACTTTTATTGTTCATCTTGCTTTGTTTCTTCCTTCGGAATATATTCATTATTTGTAAATTATCATTAACAGATAACCTCGCGCTTAATTTTTTCATATCTTCAGTCGACACCTGCACTGAATGGCACAGAGCGAGGATTGTGAAGAAAAATGTAATATCTGTCTGAAATAGAAAATAGTCGCTACAGTTAACCTGTTATTGCCTCTTTATAAATCTAGATAAGCCCAAAATTTCACATTTGTGTTAGTTTTTTTTTATGGCATGTAAGTGTTGAAATTTTTCGGTATTATATATAACAGAACATGTTGTCGATGTTGTACATATAACAGAACATGAATGACATGAAGTCGATTTACACCTCAAAGCTCAAATAAAGTATTAGATGAGAGCAACTCATATAGGAGGATCCTTTTGTGCCTTGAAAATGAATGATCCCATAAAAGGGAAACTCTAACGTTTTAATAGCAAATCATAATTAGCTTTTTTTTTTATAGAACAGAACGAGCATATTGGCCACCTGATGGTAAGTGGTAACCAAACGCCCTTGGACATTGGTACTGTAAGAAATGTTAACCATCGCTTACATAGCCAATGCGCCACCAACCTTGGGACCTAAGATTTTATGTCCCTTGTGCCTGTAATTACACTGGCTCACTCACCCTTCAAACCGGAACACAACAATACCAAGTACTGCTGTTTTGCGGTAGAATATCTGATGAGTGGGTGGTACCTACCCAGACGAGCTTGCACAAAGCTCTACCACCTTTAAGTAAAAAGAAATTAAAACGAATAAAAATATAAGATACGGATATAAATAATGTTTTGAATTTATCTTAACGATTAAATATTTGTTGTTTCTTATCATGCCAAAGTGTTTCGAAGTTGAAGTAAACTAGAAATATCTTTAACGTTGACGTTCCGTGCAAAAAGATATGCTTGAAATGGTATCAATGTTAACATATAACATACAAAATACATAACAATATTCAAGGTTCAATCTTAAGTATTTTTATAGTATCATGTTTACGTAAACCATAAAGTGCAATTATTGCGTTGTAATGCAGACGTCAAAATGTGATTAACCAAATGGACAGAATATAAAGTAAAAATTTGTTAATGTTCCAATACTGGACCAAGGTTTTCCTCCTTGTTTCTCAGGATAAGCTAGGCAAATCTAAACATTTTTGGAGCTAGAAAGTGGATACACATGTTGCAAAATTTCATCCGACACATCTGTTCGTTTATCGTCGAATCGCAAATAATAAAGAAAACTCACCGGTACTTCCCCGGATTGAAACACGTATCGGTTAAGATTCACGTCTAATCTTACTACCAAATCTAATAGGTTTTTAATTTCTCCCCATGTTACATTTAAAAAATATTTAGATTTCAGCAAAGGTATAGCGAATGTCTATAATATTACCTAGTGTAAATAGCTATAGCTAATTTCTTGTCATCTTGTTGATTAATAAAACGATATTTTCTGCAGAGTAGAATGTATATAATTTTATTAATTAGTGTTCGGAATTTGACCATTATTTTTATTGAAAATACGATAAAAAAGTGAGAAATTGCATTTTTCGTGCATTTTTATTACTATTTTATCTCCATTTATCACTGTTTTTATTGATTACACTGAAACTCGTCAATAGCTATCAAACAAAAAAAAAAACAGACAGTAATAGGGTCTGCCGATAGAAGTGACAACTTAAAACTGTTAAATATATTTGATCAATTTCTACATCTATTGGCTCTCCGAGTAATAATTCTATCCCTTTTTATTTAAATTTTTGTTCGTCGTAATACATAGTATGTCGCAAACTCTGTAGATAACATTTATAAAGCTTAATTTAAATAAATAATAGTTAAATATACTTAAATTATTTGTACTTTCAACGATTTTATTATAAAATTTTCATTTTATTAAATATGACATTAGCATGTCGGTGACGCGAAGCCATCTCCTACGATAAGCAAAGTTTTCACTTCAAAGAGAAAATCGGTAGACAATTGGAAGAGAAAAAGGTACTGAACTGTTTTGTCATTGTCTATTTATATATATGTATATACAGTATTATAATAATTATTATAATTAATGTCATTGCCCGTGTACTTTATCTGCTTTTGATTACAACGATTTTATTATCACGTTTAGCAAATAATAAGTTAATGATAAATATGAAGAATAAGTAATTGGTCAACGACAGAGGTCTTTTGTGATATTTTTGATTGTGAATATATATAATATCCGTGACCATAGCATACTTAACAATAATAAAGTCAGAATGTAATTACTTTGTTCTCTATCAAGCAGATAATCGCCGCTCAAGATATCTCAAAACCGATTGCAATTTTTCACTTATTGCATCAATTGTGTGTCAACAAAGGCGATGCGTAAGCAATTTAAGAATTGGATTTTAAATTACTTTTAAATGTCGTATGTATATTTAAAAACTATGCAAATGTAATATATCAACATTAGCATGTTATTAATCAAATCAATTGACGTGACAATACAAATAGTTTAGTATCTAATGATCTGATACAATTAACACATCAATGGCTCCCTTTTTATAAAATATCAGATGATAGATGGGCCACCTGATGGTAAGTGGTCACCACCGCCTATAGATATTGAAGCAATTCCTTATTACTCCATATTAACCATTCATCACCAACCACCAACCGGAGAAACTAAGGTGTTATGTCCCATGTGCCTCACACACTCACCATATATTTAGATAACACAATAACAACCACTACTTATGGTATGTGGTCTTCTTTGCCCATAGAAACTGGCACTGCAAAAAGTTATATCTAAGATATTATGTATTGTGCTTTTAATTATACTGGCTCACTCTCTCTTCAATCTGAAGATATCAGTATAAAGTATTATATAGCTAAATTAATTGATGAGTGTACGGAACCCCTTCAAAAGGGCACACATAGCCTTTCCCAAAAAATAAATATATATTGACCTGAAAAGTGTCTAGGGGCTCATCGAACCGTTCCGTGTCGTACAATTTTGAATCCCTTTCCTCATAAATTTGTCCTTTGATGGAACACGCTTTGAACACCATGAGATTCTTAGTTAGAGTTCCCGTTTTATCTGAGAACAACACTTCCACTTGACCCAACTCTTCGTTTAGATCGGATGTGTTCGCTATCGCCGGTCTTCCAGTTTCCTCACATCGAAGGTCGTCATCCCATCCAATAAATAGCGCGCCTTGAAATGGACATAGTCATAGCTATAAAGTATACTATATATATATATTTACATTCATATACATACAATCATATCTAGAGTAGAGGTAGAGTATCTGTTGAGTGGTTTATACCTACCCAGACGGGCTTGCACAAAGTCCGTCTACAACCTAGTGACTTAGTACCTAATGAGTTGTGGGATATTTACGATTTGTTGTATTGATAAAACATACCTTAAACACATTTCATTATCATATTTACTAGAGATTACTTTCTTTTAAACATTTTATATATGTTATTATATATAAAAATTCCCATTAATTCAATTTAATTTGAAGATTTTGCATTAATTTATTTAGAGACAAATTAAATTGAATGATACGACTTTGCCGATGAACGTTATCAGAATTAATTACCTCAATTAAGAAATACTCACCGATAAACTTGTACAATTCAATTGTGACGTACAATGACATTGGTATGATGTAGTAATAAATAAGCAAGAACGAAAACAAATCCTGTAGAATACTTGAAAAGCTCAGAGAAAACGTTGATTCCATTCCTAAATACTCGTTCCGTTCCGGGTTCAACTTCTCTATCACGACTTTGGCAACAAATGATCCTGTTATCTCTACGATAAGAAGGAAGATGAACAGTACTAGGAATTTATTGACTGCCGCTTCACTCGATGAGAACTTGTTTCCTGAGTACTTTGAGTTAAGAGCGAGTTTCGTCTCTTCGCCTGAAACACAACTTGCGTTTTATTTGTGAATTCATAACGTTACTTAACAGTTAATTAACAGTACATTAAAATGATGTTTTATCTTAATAGAAAATTAATTGATAGTATATAATACGATTACATAAAAAAATTCTTACTTTGTTTTTTTAAATAGCATAAAATGATTCTCTTAAATTTTATACGAGTTTGATTTTGTTATAATTCTATAAATACCTACTTGGAAATCAAACAAAGACAAAGATAAGTGAGTTACTCCTGTACATTGACATCGGCGAATGGGATAATTAATTTTGTACAATTGTGTTATTTAGTGATAAGTCTTCTTACTATTATTGTAAGAAGCTTAAACTACTCCTTACACCATCAATGCGTTGCCATCCACGAGATCTAAGATGTTATATCCTATGCACTGCACACCAATACAAAGTATTGCTGCTTGGCGGTAAATCCCCACTCTCCATTTATTTTACCACCAACAGTACAGATGGCTTCAACAAAGCCTTACCACCGATTAATGGTAAAAGATACTCTATATCACTATTCTCTATGATACATTGCTTTGAAATTTACCTGTATAAACGGCACAACCAATCGCCCATTCAGTGTTTTTAACTCTGGATCCTCTCAACATGATGTTATCCGTGGACAGAGCCAGGCTGTCCAAGCCGGGTATTTCAAGACGTCCATAAAACGTGTATAGATCTGCTACCGGATGTGGGACCTCGATACGCATGCCTTGCGGTATTATATCTAGGTCAAATAAGAGAAGATTAAAAACATTTGGAACTATTTATCTCAGTTGATAAGGAGATAATGTCATGTTTAGTATTCGCGTTATCGATCATCCCGGAAAGTGCCAACGTTAAATCAGTACATGAATATATAGTTAGTAAATTATCTCCCTCTTTCAAGGACAGATTACAAAAACATATTGGTCATATTCATATAAGTAATATCTTGTCTTAGAATAATTAATTATGTATTGTATGTTTAATTATGTATTATGAGTAAATTGTAATAAATAAAGCTAACGCTGCAATATAAATTTAATTTATAAATAATCTTCATAAATCAAAAACTTCAACAATAATTCACATCGATATAGATAACTTTTTTCACCAACAATTCTAGTGAATATGCGATTAAAAAATATTTGGGAATAAAAAAAATATCATATCACAGATTGTGCTGGAAAGTTACCGGCAGTATATCCCACAAAGGGTGGAGGGACCCTCACAGTCTTGAGATTTGTCTCGCCATCCAAATTGGCGGTAGTGACGTAACATTTCCCTTTCTCCCCAGCTGAGCATAAAAGCACAAGGTCAGCAGGAACTTCTCTACCACGTTTCACGCGAACCAGTGTCCCAGGTGCGATTGACGAATTTCGTACCTCTTTTATCACACCTTTGTGAACTGTTTCCACTGTCGAAAAAAAAATGGTTTGTGATGAATTGTATAATTATTTTGTTAGTAATTCTTAGATGTGCTAATAATTTGTAAAATATTCTTTATAAGCAATACTTTAAAAATGATTTTGTTCGTTTAGCTTTGGTTTCTTGAGTAATAATTTTTTTTTGGCGGTTGAGGGCGTTATGTAAGACTGTCTGGGTAGGTACCACCCACTCATCAGATATTCTACAGCCAAACAGCAATATTTTGTATATATTTTGTTGTTTCCTGGTTTGAAGGGTGACAAACCGGGAAGACAAGGACAAGAAACTGCAGGCATAAGGCTCTCAGGTAATGTTGAATTGGTTCCATCGGATATTATATAATATATTAATATATTTTTTTGCTTTTCAATTGATTCTACATTATAATACGGGAAATATTTATATCATCATCATCATCATCTTTACTTGGTAGTAGGGCTTTGCGCATGCCCCTTTGGATGGGTAGTAATTACCACTCACTCATCACATTTACTACCGCCAAACAACAATACTTGGTATCGTTGTGTTCCGGTTTGAAGGTTAAATGAGGCAATATAACTACAGGCACAAGGAATATAAAATAGTTCCCAAGGTTGGTGGCGCATTGGCTATGTAAGCGATGGTTAACATTTCTTACAATGCCAATGTCTATAGGCGTTGATGTCCACTTACCATCAGGTGGCCTATATGCTCGTCCGCCTACCTATACAATAAAAATAATACATATATACAAGTTAATGTTTAAAGGCGTGTCCTTGAATGAACGTTGACAATCAAGATAGCCTTGTTGAATATAATAGCAAAGTAAGAATATAGTTGCCATGAAACCTACTAGGTGTAACGACCAGTAAAACAAAGAAATCTTCTAGCTTATCTTTATAATGCTGTCTATGCTATAAACTACTAACGGAATTGATACGCGAAGCTTTATTTATTGTATGCCATTATGATTATTAAATACGATACTTCGTATTATTTTCATTGTCTTTGTAAAATAAACAACCGATTCAAAAACCGATGGTATATTAGAATAAAATTCGTTGGCAAAAAAGACGACAAAAAGAAAATTGCGGTTTGAATCCGGGCAAGCGCCAACGGATTAACGTGATTTGTGTATTTAATTTTTAAAATCAACTGGTATCGGATGATATTTTAAACAATCTTTAAAATAAAGTAGGCTATGCCAAAGCCGAGGGACATTTACGGGCTGTGATTATATATAAAAGTAAAGTAACAGCTTGTTAATGTCGCACTGCTGGGCTAAGGCCTATTCTCCCTTTTGAGGAGAAGGTTTGGAGCTTATTCCACCACGCTGTTCCAATGCGCGTTGGTAGAATACACATTTATCTAATTAAATTCAATAAAATTAGATACATGCAGGTTTCCTCGCGACGTTTTCCTTCGCCGCCAAGCACGAGATGAAATTAAATAAACTAAATAAAATAAACACTAATTAAGCACATGAAAATTCAGTGGTGCTTGCCCAGTGGGTTTATTTGATTTCGACTGACTTGATTTCAATAAATAAATATCGTCACTAATAACAAATAAAGCAGTAATTCGCGGAACCATACCGACTTTAACATGGAACTCTAGGGTTTAAGAATCGCTAGTCAAGATCAAACTCAACGATAACATGACTTGACAAACAGATAAGTCAAGGCGAAACACAATTTCCGACAGATAAGAAGATAATCAGAAACTTTGTTTATCTGAAGTGGGTACCGTTAATTTTAAAGTTCAAGTTTTTTATTTTGCAATATTGTATATCATCGGATGTATTCGTTTGATAAAATTACTTAAAACATTTTAAAATAAGCAATAGTGTCTTGATTCGTAGGATTTTTTGGACATACGTGTTATCTTCAAGAAATTCGGGCACTAGTGAATCGGATAGGTTTTTTCCCCTTTAAAATCCCTCAATGGCAGACCTCGACATAGATTGGAGAAGTAGCGGCACTCACTTCTCATCAACCGTTTCGCATCTACTGTCTGTCCCGCGTCTCGCCACAGAAAGGGTATTTATCAATTCTTCATCCATTTCTCTTTTGTCAAACTGTCTCACAACTTTCGTCTGTACGATTTACTACAAATACCGCGTACTAATTTCTATTTATGGGTTATTTTAACGTGTTTAGCCAATTTTGACAATTATTTCGCGTGCACATATACACTAGTTACCGTTTTTGTGAGAGCACGGAATTCTCAGCTGTTTATAATTTAATGCTTACTAAAGTTTACTCAACGTCCCATATAAAATACATGGATTTTAATTGTGTAGATTATTACATTTTTTATAATCTATTAAACGCAAATATATTATTCAAATCATAGTACTTAAGTATTAGGTCCTTACATATGAAAGTCGTTTTGTCGTACTGACCACTTTGATCTGAAATATCTCCTCAGAAATCCAAATTCAAAGTTATAAATTCATTTCGCTGGTACATTTGAGCTTAGAAAACAGTCATTCATTTGTTTTTTCCTCATTATTTTTTTCTTTGGCGTCGCTTATTACTTTACAATGGAAAACATGAAATATCGGTATATTTACGAGTACGACTTCATAAAGTTTCTGTTCCTCACTGCGATTAAATATATTCGCTATTTCCGGTTTGATAATACAAAAATAGATTGCCAATCATACATGTCGATTATTTCGAAACTATAAAACGTATGTCTTATAAATTTATCGTTATTATCTTACTAGCTACTTAGCTACTTATTTATCATTCGGTCTATGGGCTGTGGTGACCACTGGTTAGTGGCCCATTTACACGTTCATGTACAAATTTTCAAGAAGAAAGATGAAAAAAAAGTTGCGTAGGAAAGTTTTTACTCTCTGGCAACTCTGGTATCATAAAACAATAAATAAAAAACAAATTTATAATTTATAATGAAAATTTAGATATTTGTAAATATATTAAAATGCCTTACAATTTTATTTAAGCGATCATAACACTCGACTTGCAGCATCAGCAGACCAATCTTAGTAATAAATCTTAATAAAATATATATATATATATATATATATATTTATAATTAAAATAATGTCTTTGTTCCGTTTGCAATTAAGCCGTTTAATTTGGAGTAGTATTGTAAAAACTTTAATTAAATATATAACACCTTTTCTTATTGCCTGTACTAGTGACAAGAGGGCTGGTTCACTTTTCGACCAGAGCATCGGAAGAGCGATCAAAGGTGCTAACATTATTTTCAACATTCCGCGCGGTCATGTTTTATACAGTAGCTATTTTAAATTTTTATTTGTATACAGGGTGACTGGTGAATTAGTATCAATATTTTAGGAGCATAATCGGTACATGATTCTCATTCGAATTATGTAAAAAAAATAGGTACTTAATTTTTGACCAAATTTACAAAAATTTTACTTTAAATAAATAAAGTGTGGACATATTTCCGCGGCGCGTGCGGCGTGGTGTTTGCCACCCGCAACCCCTGCCCCGCGGCTGATTAGTCGGGCGAGCGCCGCCGTAAGGTTCGTCCATCTTCCCGCGCGCGCGCCCCTAGCGATCGATCTTACGCGAATACCTAATCTTTCGTGTGTGAGTGTGACCCGTCATTAGTAATTAGGTATGGCTTATCAATACACAAATGCAGAATACTGTGAGTACTGTGAGTAGTAAAGTGACCCATTCGTGTTAAAGCGTGTGAAAGACAATATGCGTAAACGTGCCGAACTGTGTATCACACGAGCAGGAGCTCACTTTGAACATTTGTTAAGGTTAGTGTAGTTAAGTAGGTAAATAGGTAGTTAAATGATTGACAATCGTTGTAAATAAGTATGATTCCATTTTTAAATACGACGGAAATACCAAGATAGGTAAACAGTTAATTTTTGTTCCAAGTTCATATCATTTACCTAGTCAAAAAATTTGTTGCTTAAACGAGTGAAATATTTTGGTATTTTTGCCTGTTCTAAGCCAGGTTTAAAGTATGAAGGGGGATTGGATCATGCTTGTTTATCAAAGGTAGCCTGCTACCCTGTTAACACGCGGCGGCGTTTGGACGTAGGTAAAGTACCGCGCGATAACTAAATGTACCTAACTGTGTTGTGTCGTCAGCGCAGCTAGGGTGTCCACATGACGCGTAATTAATTACATAACTTTTGGTTAACTTTACTTAGAAGTTTATTAATATTTATGTTATATGTATTTTTTTTTGGTCATATATGGTCGTCAAATATCACGTCCTTAAGTATTAATACTAATTCACCAGTCACCCTGTATATTTGTGAGTTTGATGTTATAATGTTTACTATTTTCATTTTCTTTTGTTAAACGATATGATTTCGGCTTACCGATCTGATTGTTCACTTTATTGTCAGCTTTATGCCGGAGCCAGTCCTCGTAGCCTTGCTTAGCAGCCGTCACCAAAACCATGAATGTTAAAGGCGCGATGCTCGTAAACGGAGATACGGGACTATCTTTAACAAAAAAAAAATACATTTATGTAAAAAATATTTCAGGATTATTTTCTAATACTGTTTTACTTTTTGATTTCAGAAGGCTGCTGATTTTTTTTATTTCCAGCCAGCATCACTAACTAAATTAGCAAGTTACCAATGTTTATTAAAATTTTAACCTGAACTCATCGATGAAGAATTTATGTTTAGTGCGCCATGATTCACAAACATATATTTTAGAAAGTAAAAATAAAAGAAAATCGCAGCTTATGACTGACAAAGTAAATACACTATTTACCTTTAAAGTACTTGAAATTCAAAGATTGTGACATAATTGTTTATTTTTAGATAATGTTATTGATAATATATGTATAGGTTGGGAATTTCCTGAAATAGTTCGAGTCAATGAAAGATACTAAGAATTTATGGTATTCATAGACTTATGTATAATATAACTACGAATAGAATTTCGAAATATTTCATTATGTAAAATGTAATTTTAGAACGTTTTTTGAACGTTTAGTTTTTGATCCAGAAACATCATATCAGTAACAGCCTATGAATGTCCGACTGCTGAGCTAAGTCCTCCTCTCCCTTTTTTTTGAGGAGAAGTAGGAATGGGAGGAGAAGGTTTGGAGCTTATTCCACCTTGCTGCTCCAATGCGGGTTGGTGGAATACAAATATGGCAGAATTTCAGTGAAATTAGAAACATGCAGGTTTCCTCACGATGTTTTCCTCCACCGTTAAGCACGAGATGAATTATACATAAATTAAGCACATGAAAATTCAGTGGTGCTTGCCCGGGTTTGAACCCACGATCGTCGGTTAAGATTCACGCGTTATTACCACTGGGCCATCTCATCTACATCATATGTTTTATCATAATCATAAGATTTACTTAGTAAGTTAGTTATTTAGTCAGTGAAGTTATCGCGCAACACAGTCTGTGTATGTAAGCCTATAAATCAACTGAATTTAGATCCTCCTCCTATTTCTAAGCCCTTAGAAAATTGTAATTTTTTTTTTGTGCAAAGTACTGGTGTCTCTTTAAATGCTTGAATTAATTAAGAGCTTGGAAATATCCTACTGCCGGACTAAGGGCTTCCCTCCCTTTTGAGAGGAAGGGCTTTGAACTTACTTCACCACACTGCTCGAATGCGATTTTCATGCAACACATGCAGATTTTTTCATTCACAAGAGCACGAAATGATTATAAGCACAAACAGCATATAAAAATTCAGTGGTTGTTTTGTCTTCGGTGAAGATCACCCGTCACAGCTTGCTTAAATGCTTATACCTAAGCCTACCGCTTTATGAAACCAAGCAACATTAAAACTTACCTATGACGATAGAGATGACGGTCACAATTAAAAAATAAAAGTTGACCACTCTCCGGAACTGCTCCGACAAGTTCTTCGGAATAAACATGAGGAAAGTGTACTTGGATGTTTTGATCTTGTTTTGCTTTCTCTTCCCATCTTCTTTCTCCACGCCGACATTTATTTGCCGGGTTGGCGTCGCCGCTGATACTTTGTTCGACTGTACAAAGACGATATGAAATATTATTACGTCACTGCCAGTAAAGTAATGTTATAAGTTGCGATTTCTAACAAATTAAGTCAAAAATGTTAATAATTAACTGATTTTGGTCTTCATTTATTTCAGATATAATTACTACGATGCACAAGACGATTATCCTTGTACATAAATAAACACACACAAACACACACACATACACATACACAGACACACACACACAAAAACATATTATATGTTAAAAAAGGTTATAGTGCTCTGGGCTTAAAATCGGTATGAACGGCTTTGTAATAAGATAATCAGCATTACCGAACGATAACCGATATTTCTTAGAATTTATAAAAAAAAAATATCATTGTCTTATTACGATGCAGTCATCGCAAAATATATAATCTACGATAACCCACTATCACGCAGGTGGAACGAAAAATTTTGTTTTTCCTCTATATTTTTATATTATTTGATAAATATGAGTAGTATCCTATACATCAAGGAAATAAGTATCTAACAAAATATATAATTATTCCGTACGTGTGTATGTTGCCTAACTACCTAAATGGCTGGACTAATTTTCATGAAATTTGAATTGATGACCCTGTGAATACATGGTCGTTTTAAGTTGCCGAATCTTGGTGGATGCGAATGGCATTAAGTCCCTCTTTATAAAAAAAGAAAAAAGTAAAGTAAACAGCCTGTAGAAGTCTCACTGCTGCTTCAATAGGATGAAGAAAAGGTTTAGAGCTTATTACTTTAATAATAATATTATTACATGATATCTAATGTAATATACAGGGTGACTGGTGAATTAGTATCAATACTTAAGGACGTGATATTTGACGACCATATATGACCAAAAAAAAAATACATATAACATAAATATTAATAAACTTCTAAGTAAAGTTAACCAAAAGTTATGTAATTAATTACGCGTCATGTGGACACCCTAGCTGCGCTGACGACACAACACAGTTAGGTACATTTAGTTATCGCGCGGTACTTTACCTACGTCCAAACGCCGCCGCGTGTTAACAGGGTAGCAGGCTACCTTTGATAAACAAGCATGATCCAATCCCCCTTCATACTTTAAACCTGGCTTAGAACAGGCAAAAATACCAAAATATTTCACTCGTTTAAGCAACAAATTTGTTGACTAGGTAAATGATATGAACTTGGGACAAAAATTAACTGTTTACCTATCTTGGTATTTCCGGCGTATTTAAAAATGGAATCATACTTATTTACAACGATTGTCAATCATTTAACTACCTATTTACCTACATAACTACACTAACCTTAACAAATGTTCAAAGTGAGCTCCTGCTCGTGTGATACACAGTTCGGCACGTTTACGCATATTGTCTTTCACACGCTTTAACACGAATGGGTCACTTTACTACTCACAGTACTCACAGTATTCTGCATTTGTGTATTGATAAGCCATACCTAATTACTAATGACGGGTCACACTCACACACGAAAGATTAGGTATACGCGTAAGATCGATCGCTAGGGGCGCGCGCGCGGGAAGATGGACGAACCTTACGGCGGCGCTCGCCCGACTAATGAGCCGCGGGGCAGGGGTTGCGGGTGGCAAACACCACGCCGCACGCGCCGCGGAAATATGTCCACACTTTATTTATTTAAAGTAAAATTTTTGTAAATTTGGTCAAAAATTAAGTACCTATTTTTTTTACATAATTCGAATGAGAATCATGTACCGATTATGTTCCTAAAATATTGATACTAATTCACCAGTCATCCTGTATAATGTGTATCATTAATATATTATCAATGAATGTATATTTTAGAAACTTACGATATTATCATCACTGCAATACACAAAATAATTTAAAAGAAAACTTATCATAAATACGACTTGATAAACACGGAAATATAATTAAAATATTGATGATTGAATTAAATAAAAAAATCACGTTTGATAAACGATAGCAATGATTAAAATCGTAAAAAATAAAAATTTTAAGCGCATGCAATCCAAGTACGAGTGACGTGAGAATCTTTTTTTTATAATTTTTTTATAAAACATTTTAAATCGGGCTTGATCGGGCTTTCATCCCACTCATAGATTTTTCTTTAAAATTTAAAAGTTACTGGATGATATATAGATCCAGTCCAAGAGTCGAGATGGTTTATATATTTGAATCCGAGTAAGCACCGTCAAGTTCATTCATTCACAAATGGTACATATTCACACATAATTTCGGGCCGATGATTAAAATGAAATTTCCAGGTACTTTCCTTACCATATTAGTTACCAACGTAATTCATTTATACAAAACATTTGCTCAATTGATTAAAACATACCTCGTTATAATATTGAAAGGTATATATTATTTAAAACACTTCTTATCTATATTTTGTTTTGTTTTATTGCAACCGATTCAAGATAAAAGTTCTATCTACAAAGGTGAAGCCGAATCATATAAGCGCGGCATAGCTGGCTGATAAGGGCCCCGGAGAGGCGCTGGATGATTGGTACAGATGTCACTATAAAATTGTTTTTTTTTTTTATTTGCTTGTATGAATAATAAATTTTGTTACATGGTAATTACAATTTGGTGGCTTTATGATGGAAATTATAAAAGTATAATAATCTAGTTTAAGTGTTGACATTGTTGTATATGTTGTCCCTAGGGGCTCCTTAGCTTAGGGGGCCCTGGTGCGCCGCACTGCATTGCTCTACGACAGTTACGCCACTGAGCCGAATGCGCCTATTTTTCAATAGTAATTTATTATTAAATCAAATAAATTAAAGGAGTTTCTGTGTTTGAAAGGGATATGTAATAACGATATTTTTAATGGTAATGGTGATTTGGCAAGATTACAGATTATATAAATACATGCAACGATCGTAGGCGCGAAACAGTAAAAATAAACGTCAAAGGAATCTGATCTATCGTATTATACCATTGTTGGGAATATGTCAAACAAAGCCTTAAATATGTACAAATAAAAATTAAAAATAACTACTGTAAAAACTATGACCGCGTGAACTGGTGGCAAGAATGCTAGCAGCATTTTCTTGTCCAACTACTTAAAAATTAGTGATTGTCTATGGTATCATCCATCCATACTGACTAGTATATTATCGTGTATCTATGATTTTTTTCTATACTCGGTCCCCACGTACGCACTTTGATAGTAATCATTAATTTGACGTAAAATTTAATCGCATTGATAAATAAATGTATTGACGATAATTGATTGACGATTTAATAACAAAAATTGTAATTTTGTTAATAATTGTTTTTACTTTATGTACTTTTGTATTTATTCGGTTTCTTTCTAATGTTGGTTTAAGCTACTGAATATCTGATAAAAAGTCAGTAGAATTTCTCAAGTTATTCTGATTAGATATAATGGGATAAACATGACCGTATATAAATTTAACATGATAAATTATATTCATCTAAAGAAAGTAAACCGCCTTCAAATATTTATCGAATCATCTATAGCCTTAGAAAATATTATCACATTCCTTACTATCACGTTTAACTTAAAAATGGTTTGCTATGCGATTGTGTAGATATTTCCGATTTTTATCTTGTCTCTCCTTATTCATAACATAACTCTTCCGTGTTATAATATCCGACATTTTTTTGTGTAAAATTGCGTTTATCGTTCGAGCAAATAATGCAAATTACCACGTTACCACGTACCACCTTACTATTGGGACCCGTATACGTGGAAACCAAGTCATAGCCAAAAGTTATCCCAATGCATGTCTTGCGTTGTAGATTAGCCGTTTAGATTGACCGTCTCAAAGCTCAATTTTAAAACATCAAGTAAGCTTGACAGTCGCCTTTGAATCATCCTATTAATATCTATTACATCAGCTGCGAATACTGTGATGTTTTTTCTACTCGAATATAATGGATTTTACCAAGAAGAGCTGACAAGAATCAATGAATCTTCTGAATTCGCAAATTTATTACGTCAAACTATCGTTATTATTTATCTAGATAAAGTAAAAAAATTAATCATTAAGTTAGGAAGAGTAGTAGTGCAAATACTTTCATTAAAAATATAAGACCTCGTCTAATTTATTACCTTTAAAAATGACAGGAGGATTGGTTCATTTTCGCCCAGAGAATCGGAATTGCGATTCAAAGGGGAAATGTTGCTAACATTCTTGTCTAATGTTGCTAGCATTCCACGCGACCACGATTTGTAAAGTAGCTATTTTAAATTTTTATGATTTATGTTAAAGCTTTATATGTATAAAGCATGTCGGCAGAAAGACGAAGACATTTTGTCGTAATATAATATGCACATGTGTTGGTACGCGTAGGCTTCAGCGTGAGACAGCACGGCAATAAAAGGGTGATTTCAAGGCTAAGATCGCTTTGCATGGACAATCAATATAATATATTCCACTACACGTAAGCATATCAAGTCTCATAATAATTAATTAAAACTCTCCACCGAGGTACGTAATTATACAGAAAGTGCCAGCGTCGTTTAAATATTTATGCATCATTTATGTTTGAGAGAAAGAACGTTTTGTATTCAAATTCATTATTTAACAGCTGCTTATTCTGACTCACAAATCATGAAATATTGTTCACAAATAATAAGAAAATATATTGTTTATAATGATAAATACTTTATTGTATAAACGACGTATTCAACTCAAAGGCGGATGAGCAGAATAAGTGGCCAAATCGGCATAAGACATTTCACAAGTCTTCATATTTAACGGAAGAAAATGGACAATATATATTGGCAATATGTTAGATTAAAAAAGCTTAAATGTACTGACTAGATGTAATTCATAATTTTGCAAGAAATTTTAGTTTTTGTATACAAATCTTATGTTTAAGGACCCCAATATTTTTACTGGGTACGTGGTCTTCATTTGTCCTGAGTCTGCTCAGCTCGTACGCAGCCAACGTTCCTATTTCCTACTCCTACTCCATGTCAGTTGGCGCACTTTTGAAGAAGTATGCCAACTGTCATGGAGTAGGAGGAAGAGAAGTAAAGACAAATAAACAAATTGTGACCTTGAATTGACGCGATCTCTCTGGTCAAGATCTTGATTAATCTATAATATTCATTATGGATTAATTATTATCGGAACTTTGGAAATATAATGAAAGTATCCACTTAGGTAGGTATATAGGTCATGGTAATAATGGTAGTAAATTAAACAGTGTTGTATTATAGATACAAATGTATCAATAAAGAACTATTTGTAGCGAAAAATATAGTGGAGCTATTAGCAAATCGCATGGAATATGAAGATCTAAGAATCATTTATATCTCCTCTTCTTTTTCCATTGGAATAGGCTATATAGCAATATACAATTCAACCGACCGCCATTCTAATGGGCATATAAACACAGACAAGACTTCTTATGCCGCTATCATTTATATATTTCCGCCAGCGTCTACACTCACGTATGTGGGGGGGGGGGTGTGTTAGGTACAATACTCTCTTTGACAATATGTATGCAAAATTTCAAAATGGCCGATAAAGTAGTTAAGGCGTGAAAGCGTAACAAACGAATAAATAAACAATATAACTTTCGCATACCTAATAGTTCGACAAAATGCTTCAAAAAATATATCTTTTATTTTGATAAGAATGAGATATAAATAATGATGTCATTATTATATAGGTTTTAGATAATTACAATGTTATTCAATTAACATAAGAATCATTTCCAATGAATATTAGAGTACAAATCGATAAAATTAGCTAATGCACAAATTATGACCGCGTGTATGTGTATTGCTAATATGATTAATGTGTGGTACATACCAGACGGGACGTCACAAAGCCAACCAACAAGTAAATAACCATATATTCGAATTAATCCTTTTTTATGTTATAATTCTTCTTATATTAGTGTGTACTGTAAGTCTATGTACAAAGGTGAAAGTGTATGCCTAGTCTTTGTATTAAAACTGCCAAAGATTTCAATCTCTTAGTTGAATATAACTATTGACAATCAACGTATTACCTTAGGGCGGGATGTTGAAACATTTTTGACTTAAGGGTATTTTATCATTCACCGGTGCTTTATTATTTATTTACAAAACAAGAGACCAATGTACATGATGGATTTTTTCTTTAATTTAAGTGGGGCCACTCTGAAATTGTAATTATAGTTTCTGGCTTCGTGTGATAATTGTTTGAGTAGTTAAGATGTAAAAACGTAGTCACTTTCACATTAATAAAAATAAATATTTAAAATCGGTACCATATGATATCAAATGAGAAATTCACAGGTTTTTAAAATAATTCACTAAAACTGCAATAAGTAATTTTATTTTATGATTTTTTATTTAATTCGATACTGTAACATAAATTTAGAAGTGCATTTTTGAGTCAACTTGTATAGAAGCATGGAGACGCAAGACGCAAGCAACAAGTTTCTAGAACTGCTTAAATGCCTAGTTTATGACACAACTCAGAGGTGAAGGAAAACATCGTGAGCATGCGGAGGTGGATTTATCTCCAAGTCTTCTCTTTGAAAGAGCTTTTGACTAGTGTCTATAATATGCGCTGTTACTTACAAAGATATAAAAAGAAATATATATATATTACACGACGAGAAAGACTGCCAAAATATTTCCTGACGTACAATATCGGTAACAAGAGTTTTATTGTTTACATTATATGCAAACTATTATGAAAGTGTCCCTTATTAGTAAGTTATACAATTGCGCGGTCCCGTTTAACAAGCATTGCTTACATTATTTATCAAAGTAACCTACTTAAAAGCTTTTATTTAATTAAGTACATAATAACTTAGGTAATTACAGTAAGAAATGAATAGTCGTTTAACGTAAATGCGAATACATCAATAATAAACCTATTAAATGCAATTGCTCTATCACTACATATTATTAAACGAATTCCCGCGCGGTGTCTGTTGGTTTGATCGTGATAAACTCAAAAACTATCGAACGAGTTCTCATACAGCTGTCACCAATGAACGGAGTGATCCTGAGGCTTATGTGTATAATTTATTAAGGTTTTGCGTAAATTGGCTGAAATATGACGATGATTGTTAAAGTTGTCGGAGAAAATCATGCCGACTGGGAGCTTTACTAGCATTCACCACTTAAACCAATAGAGTTATGTATTTCGACATAAACCGTTTATGTTCACCTTTATTTTATCCATGCGCAGCCGGGATGGGTAGCTAGTTGAATGACTATATGTATTAAATATCAAATTAAAAAATTCAAATTAGTTTATATATATATAGATGAAAACATTTTTTATACATATATGGATATTTTATTTATGAAGTTTATTAATTCAGGAGGGTTTTTTTAAACATGCTAAGCTGTGAAATGCAAATTAATATCAAAAGTATTCGCTCTACAATAATAAATATTTCGTGCTGGGTTTACGTAATTACATAGCTTTTATGTAAGTGTAAAAGTAAAAGGGAATAAAATAAATATATAAAAAATATATTAATGATATAATAATAAAAATAAATTAACACGGTATTATTTATATTTCGCACTTTCAATTATACATAAGTTTAATTAATATTACAATTTTTTTTTTATTATTATGTATTTTGGCAAAGGGAGATCAGTATATATGAAACGAAACACAGCACTGGTTTCCAGCTCCGTTTAACTCATTAAAATGTTTCGTAATATTCGAATACATGTTTATAAAATTGTTATACAAGTTACCCTCATCTGTGTCTCCTCACTAATCGTCGAAGGGACGCGCCATTGTAACACGAGCACTCATAACATGAGTTACGGTTTCAATGTCAAACGGCGTCGGCATCGTGTGATCCTTCGCATATGACATTCGCAAATGATCACTTTCCCTGGGTCTTATAACAAGAACGAGTCGCATTTCATTAAAAATATTAACCGTCTTTATATACGTTTAATATATATAAACGCTTTACTTTATAATATATATATATATATATATATTTATCATCAAAGTAAACTATTTTAATTTTTTGATCAGTTTTATATTTTCTAATTAAGAAAAGGAAGATGTTCTTATTTTTATTTTAGGTGGACGGGCAATTGAACCATCTGTTGGTAAGTGGTCACCACCGTCCATAGGTATTGGCAGTGTCCAGTGTAAGAAATATTAATCGCCCCTTATATCGTCAATGTCAAAGTACTGCACTTTCAAAGTACTACTACTGTTTTGAGGTAAAATATCTGATGAGTACTCAGACGAGTTTACAAAAAGGCAAGTAAATTCTTCTGCATATATGTATGTATATATTTTTATGTATGTTCGAGTATTTTTGTTTATGAATCAAATTTAATAAATTTCTATTACATAGCTATTGAACACTGTTAATTCTAGCGGACAGGATAATCTAATTTTAAACTTTTTTTATTAGTTGAAAATTAGTATTTGATTTAAATAATACATGAATACCTATATCTTGTAATTCAAATCATTATCATTATCTCCTAAACTTATTTTAATATGTTTTTTTCTTATATTAAAATAATAATATAATTGATTTTTATGATACAACCCACATTAATATCTGGTATTATAATTGGGAATGTAACAGTAATGTGTTTTTATGTTAACTGTCTTTCATAATTAAAAAAAAACTTTTATTAGCGATTTTTACGTTCTCTATTATCGTCCTAATAAACAGTAACAAGCTGAGACGATGTTTTATTTTTTAATAGTTGAGTTAGTATGAATTACCATAAAGTTTTAAATCTATTTATATCCTGGTATAGTCCTATGTATATACTGGTTAAATTACCAACTTGAAATTATAATATTCATTAAATATTACTAACATTGCTGTTCATGGTGAAAAAGAATATAGTTTTTACTTCTATATATTTGCATTTTTCAAATCAAATATGTCATAAATAATGTTTTTTTTAAGTTAGTGTGTATATTTAAGACTGTATAAAAGATAAAGTATTATTTTTCATTATTATATATGTTATATATATTATTATCGTACTTAATTGTCGAAGATTTTATAAATTATTTCCACTATAATTAAAACAAACTGCTATGCTATAATTGCATCGTGCAATTAATATTTCAAAAGCCCCACTATTAACTAATTAAAAGTAATAAAAAGTGTTTGTTACATATTAAAATAATAATCGTTTGCGTTTATTTTCTTCAAATATGAGTTTTTTTTTACTGTTCTTAAATTGACTTTTATAGTTACCCGTTTGTAGCTGTCTGTTAAACTTTATAAATATATAGCGTATAAAAAGTATTAATTTAGTATTCTCTTTACTCATGAAAAGTAGTATAAAGAATATTTATTTTACTGGTTCAATTCAATTTATTTGCTTTAAACGTGTTTGTAATATTCATGCTTAGTCACTATATGTATGACATGCAAATATTTTAACCAAAATTTATAATAAATAAAGATACAAGTCACAATATATATCTTACTATTAAATTACAAAACAAAATATGATTATAATTGTTCGTTTACATTACAATTATGAAATTGAAATAAATATGTTTCATATTTATTGCAGGAATTATTTTATATTAGTGGTCGATTTTCTTGCCCGGGTGCATATCTACGGGTATCATGAGAGGGGTTATGAACTTCTTGTACGGTATGCCTAGTGCCATTTTTTTACTCATTCGGTAGAGGTGACTTTATCTAAGTTTTGTATGGAATGAAAACAGCGATTACAGTGACAATAATCGACATTTCATACAACCGCAGTTGACGTCAACGCTATTGAATAATTAAAAAAACTCGCAATAGGCAGATAGTACATAAAAAAGTAAATTATAGTATGCAAAGCTGGACTTATTCGGCATCCCATTACGCGATCTCTTTGAGCCAAACTTTGAGAGATAAGAATTAATCTAGAAGGGAATAAAGTCATGGACTTTGATAGATGGTTCTAGTTGAATGTATTTAAAGTATATTTGTTTCTGAAACTGGAAAAACTACAACTCATAATCTGATGGGTCGGCAATCCGACACGGCCGGAAAGAGTTCAGGAGCAGGACCAACGGCTTTACGTGCTGTCCGAGGCAAGTGTACACACTTCCAAATTACAAACTCCGGGATGTTACTGAGAATTTTTGACAAAAAAACCCAATAACTTTTTATTAGCCCGTCCTGGTAATTGGACCAATTAATTATTACTAGATATGATTATGCATATATCTACATTGTCGTTTATCTTCGTTTTTATTAGAAATCAGAACCCAAAGTCCAAAAACACCTTAAAATTTTGAAGTCCTATACCTTTTTTTACCCTACTATAATCATTTATCAGGGTAGAGCATCTATAATTCATTGTTTTTAAATAGACAATTAATATAAGAATTTGTGTTCAATAATCTCACATTCGTGGTTCTTTGTCATTATCCTGGCATATAACTTTAATATCATTAGATTTTCTAGCGGTTTTCAATTGATGTATAATATATTGTTTGTCAAGTGTTTTGGCGCGTTTTCCACGTGTTGCCTGTAGCATCTTATCACTGAGTCGGCGTTGTTTATAAAATTTGGACTTTAATATAATTGCGCTAGGATAAGTAATGACAATGGCTGTTAAAGTTTTAATGTTTTTTTTTTTAAATATAATATTTGTTTTTATTATTTCCAGTGTTCAATTGAACATTCTACAAAAAAAAATACGACGAAATCCTATCGATATTTTTTGTTTTTACATAAATGGCTAATACACGCAATAATAATAACAAAATATGATAATTTGAAAAATTAATTGACAATCTGAATAAATTGGTGGTTCAGTTCTGACCAGGAAGTATACAAAGATTTTATCACCGTTTGTGACGAAATTCGCGAGCGATAATTTATACCAGCAATACTTACACGCCACCAACAACACGTCACAAGAAAAAACGAGGCCAAACAATCACGGAGCCTTCCAAAGAAAACACTCGTCACGTTAACACCACTATTCCTCATTATATAAACATACGGATCACCATTATACACAAAACGTACGAATTATACAAACTGCAAATAACAGAACGGATGAGCGACTGAGGTAACGTCGTAACTTATCTTATCATGTCAATTCGATATCAAAAACCGCCACGACATATCTGATTGAATCGACAGGCCTAGACCTTTCCTGAATTTATTTTATTTCAATAATATCTGTAGAATTAAATTTCAGCAAGCTCCGGTTCTAGTTACTTTACTTATTAACGCACAAGTATATAATGTTTTGAAGAATACTGGCTTATACAACAACCAAATTATATGTAATTGTTTAATTAAAGACGGCAAAAACGAATTGTATTTTTTTATCAAACGTACAATTAAAATTATCTCTTAAGTTAAGCCATTTTATTATATTGCCCAAAGAGGTAAATATTTGTATATTCTAATAAAAGATTATGATAACACGTATTACAAAAGTTTTTGTTTAGTCTTCAAAAGCTCAAAGATTTAGAAATGCATGTTCACGATGACATGTGCGACTACCTACCCTATCTCTAGAATAGTTACATAATTATAATTTCTTATAAGTACATATAATTCAGTATATATTACTTATAAAGAAATGTAATTTTTTTTAATCTATCATCTGTATTCACTTCTCACTAACAAATTTCCGCCACAGTGGCCAATCTTAAAGACTAAACTACGTCGCAGGAGATATAATGGTGCACAAGAGTGATGGCAAAATCAGGAGCTACGACTCCGCCACCCGTATAGTCCGAAAGTAGCAATCTGCTAGACCCAAACAGACAGAACTCACTTCATTACTCACCCGTCAAATGTTGACAACCGACATATGGTGATATGCTGTATTTGTTTTCTGCGTTGATTTCGAGTTTGTTCCTACACAATGCTAGCTCTGGACTGTAACTTAAAATTTCCTCATCTGAAATATCCAATAATTTATTACTGGCCCGACCCTCGAAACCTACAGCTTTCAAAGCTCGTTGTTAGAACAACGAGTGACGAGTCGGTTCAATTTTGAAAAGCTATATTACAATAATATGTGGTTAAAGATATACATCGGTACTTAATAACTTTAGATGAAAATTATCTTAGAGAAACTCGGTAAATATGTAAGCAAACAATATTTCTGATATTATGTTTATTTAACAATCCCATTTTATATTTTTTAGTAAAAATGTTTTATTTAGTTTTTTGTACTCGGTATTCATATTCGCAAAACATGAACATGAACATTTAGTGGTAGGGCTTGTGCAATCTCGTCTGGGTAGGTACCACCCACTCAACAAATATTCTACCGCAAAACAGCAATATTTGGAATTGTTGTGTTCCGGTTTGTAGGGTGAGTGAACCAGTGTAATTACGAGCACAAGTGACATAATATCTTAGTTCCCAAGGTTGGTGGCGATGTAAGAGATGGTTAACATTCCTTACATTCCCAATGTCTATGGACGTTGTTGACCATTTACCATAAGGTGACTCATTTGCTCGTCCGCCTAAATATAATATTAAAAAAATTAAGCGTATGAAGTTTTCTAATACATAAATAATTTTGTTATTATTGTACAAAGTTGTTGTTGTTGCTGTTGCTGCTGTACAAAGTAGGTGTGGTACCTACTTTTTGTATCAACAATAACATGAAATATTTTGTAGTTCCCTCCAATAACTTATTTTAGCTATAATTAGACATTTACATTTAATCTTTACATTCAGTATCGATTCGATCATTCTACATATTAAATATGCTCAAACTAACTTCATTAGGAACGAGGTCGGGCCCTTGTATGGGACGCAACATGTGTTGACACAATAGCTCCGTCTCATATCAGGGAAACAATTTTAAAAGCCGGAGCCTCAGTGAAAAAACCTGAATCGAACAAACGTTGCCTTAAACCTTAGAGTAATAGACCAAAAAACTTTGGTCAAAAATATAACACCCCATCTTATTGCCTCTACTGGTGACAGGAGGAGTTTTTTCGCAGAGAATCGGAATTGCATATTTGCCCCCATTCCACATGCTCACGATTTGTACAATAGCTATTTTTAATTTTTATTTGTATATATTTAAGGCTTTAATGTAAATAATAAAAAAATTGACGCAAGACGCAACAACTTTGCGATGATAAAGCCTTATTTGAACAAAATTGATTAGCCGCTGAATAGTCTCTATGTGAAAAACAGAAACAAAACACACCTTGTACTTATACGATGATACGACGAGTTTTCTAATGCTTTGAACACGATAATACAATGAATTGAAAATCTAAATATGGCTGGTTCTTAGTAATGAATAAAACGGGACGTGTTTTGTTCCATTTATTTACTAGATTTGCTGTGCAAAGTGGCCAGAGGTCAAGGTTTTTACTTAAATAAGCTAAAGTTTTGTGGGTCAGACAAAATATTGGTCAATTTCTAGGTTATGGCCACTTTCTTTTTTTTGTTGACAGGCAAGTGGTATGTGACGTAGGAAAATGAAAATAATCTTTAAATATGTATAATAATACACAATAAGTCATTATTATACACTTGACAAACAATATATTATACATCAATTGAAAACCGCTAGAAAATCTAATGATATTAAAGTTATATGCCAGGATAATGACAAATAACCACGAATGTGATATTATTGAACACAAATTCTTATATTAATTGTCTATTTAAAAACAATGAATTATAGAATTTAAACAAAAAAAGCACTAGCATTCATCAAGTTTTAAAAAGTATTTGTATCATAACAATATGATTATTATTTAAAAAAAAATACATAAACAACAAACTTTAGATATTCTATGTTCTAATTATAAGAGGGTATGTACTAATTATAAGGGGGCTTATAATCCATATAATCTAAATTTTTAGACTCATTAGTATTGGATGCTGTTGTGACGTTGATAATAAGTCAGAAAAAGTATAGATTTTGTAAGTATAGATTTCAATAAAATTGTAGCATATATGTTGAGAACTACGATGATAAATACGTCATAGTTTCACAGAGGTAGGTTTAATGACATGAACATAGTTACGTAAGATAAATAAATATATTGAATATGTTTATAACAAGTAAGCTTTAAGTAAAGACGCAGGAGGGCGTCATCTGAAATCAGCGTACCTAATGTAGAATGTGTAGATGTGTAGGCATGTAATAAAAATGACAAACTAATCTTTTTCGACAATAAAGTGTTATAATCTAAAATACTAGACAGCGAATTGTCGCTGACATGGTGCGATGGTTACATCCCGTTTTATCTTAAAGATGGCTGCATTGCTATCATAGAAGCGATGCTCGGATACCGGATGCTAAGATACCATTAACAGGCAACTCTTTATTCGTCAAATATATAAAAACGCTAAAACATTTTCTCCCTTATTTGCCAACCTATTATCTTTTTCCTTGTAGCTATTGATTAGCTTTAGTGTTATCGAAAGAAATAATTGGTAATAAGATTAGAAATAAATGCTAATTCCATGCTAATTTATAAATGCTTAACTCAAATTTTCAATAATTATTACAGTCGAATTTCGACCACTGAGAGAACCTAACTGCATAATTTTCTATTGTTTATGATAAAAAAGGAATAGCTATTAACATGTCTGACGTATCTACAGTTTAGTTAATTGTACTACGTATGATGATAACTTTTTATTTTCTTAACAATAATAAAGATTAATATTATCGCAGTCTTATCAAAAGCATAACTCGCTTCTTCATTTTTGTTTTATAAACCTCGTTTAACTATAATTGTATTCTTCATTAATTACATAAATGACTGGTTTTACCCTTTGGGTAAAAAATACGACATAATATTATTGCTTATGCTTATTATTTTACTTTTTTATAGTAAAAAAACGTTCATATTCGATTCAATCAAATTAATTCATTTTATTCTTAGCAATCATTGTTTTTTTTATAGAACAGGAAGGTGGACGAGCATATGGGCCACCTGATGGTAAGTGGTCACCAAACGCCCTTAGACATTGGTACTGTAAGAAATGTTAATTATCGCTTACATCGCCAATGCGCCACCAACCTTGGGACCCAAGATTTTATGTCCCTTGTGACTGTAATTACACTGGCTCACTCACCCTTTAAACCGGAACACAACAACATCAAGTACTGCTGTTTTGCGGAAGAATATATATGAGTGGGTGGTACCTACCCAGACGAGCTTGCACAAAGCTCTACCACTAGTGTTCAAAAATATATTTAGAAAGAAACTCTGCGGAGTTTCTTACGCTAATTCAATAGATCTTTTTGTAACGATTGTAGGTTTTGACAAGCAATAAACAATAGGCATGATGACTGATTTTGAAATAACCTTCTATAATGTAGGTACACGTCTACTATTACTGAAAATAATTTTATTTCAGTAATAAACTAACTGCTTACGCAAATGATTGCATTTTCATTTACCTATTTTGAATTTCGTTCGAAAACACCCGCAGGTGTCATAGCGCCTGACGTGACGTCACGTCTCAGAAAACGACAGTACACGTTGTATTGTTTCTGTACCCAACGAAAAAAGGCAGAAAGTATTAAGTATTTCCTAAGGTTAAAAATTAATTCTAAATTTTAACAACGTGCAATACGATGCAAAATTAATTTTGAAACGCGTAAACACAACAACTGTTCAAGAGAGATGGTTATAAATGAAAGGGCGTGACGTCATTCGCTCTGATTAGCGTTTCAAATAAAATGGCCGATTGCAGAATTTTATACTTTTATTTTATTGAAAATCTTATTAATCCCAATGTGTATATTAAAATGGGATCATTTTTTAGAATCCTTTTAAAGTAGTTTCTTCTCTAAAATCATTTATTTTTTAATTCTTTAATACTGTCATCATAAATTTATTTACAATGAACGTAAACATTGATTCTATGTATATCCTTCATACCTATATGCCGTCTTGATGCACCATCTCACGTCCTCAAAAAGGATTTAATTATAAAATCAAACTTTGATAAATTTGATAAACACAGCAGACATAAATATGACAATTGATGTCCAGCAGTGGATTATGTGGGCTAAATGATAATGATGATGGGCATTGGCATATGATGACGATGATGATTACCTAAATGGTTGAAACAAAATTTATTTTATACACGTTTTCCGATCTACGATGCTGTAACTCAGATGCCCCCGACATCCACGTCGTTGTTAATGTTGTAAATGACCAAGTGCTCAAATATTTTTTTTATTCCAAAATATTCAGATTAAGCAAAATTATTATATTTAAGTCACTGAAAACTTTATTTATGTAAAATTAATATTATGATGCTGAAGAGTTTGTTTGGTTGAACGCGCTAATCTCAGAAACTGCTGGTTCGAATTGAAAAAATATTTAAGTGTTGGATAGCCCATTTATCGGGGAAAGCTATAGGTTATATAACATCACGTCAACAGTAGCGGAGCATCAATAAAAAATGTTGCAATAACGGACAAAAAGTATTCCTTTTGAGAGCTTTCGTTGCGTGTGCTGCTTGAACGGTTAAAATTACACAACAATCACGTATGAAGGAATTGTTCCTTTTGAAAAGTTATAAAGAAAGTCCGTGATAGCATATGTCTATCTTTTAAAGTTAACTCACTATAACCTTTTGTATGGTCATCAAATTTGTTATAAAATAATGCATTATTTGCGAAGTCGTTTTTATTAACATGCCATTAATTCTTATCAAAGATATTAAGATAAGATCGACAGTTTTTAGAACTTTTTATATTTTTGACATATAACATGTAGTTGAGTAGGATTTTTGAAAACATTCATACTAGTATGTTGCCCTGTCTAGATCCGGGTGCGGCGAAAACCTATAAATACTATCCCACGAAAATAAAACTAAAATGTTGTATATACTGAAATATTATAAGTGCTCTTAGTGATTCCTTTAAGTTACACGCGTGTAAAACCGCGGGCACAGCTAGTCATTTCATATTCAACCCACATTAATCCACTGCCGGATAAGGGCCTCCTCACCAGGGCCCAAATTCTTTCGGTCCTGCGCTAATCGCATCTATTGAGCACCCGATACTATTCTAAAGTCATCTGACCACCGGGCGGGTGGTGCATAATATAGCGTAGCTATTAGCGAATGCATGGAAGTTTCTTTATCTTTATTCTTTCTTCGATTGGAATAGGCTTTATCAAAATGAAACTTTCGAAATACAAAAAACAAGTCATTCACCTTGAAAGTAGTTTATTACGTTCAATAAGATATAGACATTCAGTTTAATATTATAAGAGTTTAAATATTCGTAAAATTATTATGATAAATACGAGATCAATTCTACATCTCTCACAACATTTAGAGAATATTTAAAAGAGCTATAGACAATGGGTACATGTATATAGATATTCGATAAATGTTATTCTACTCAATCGGAATATAGTATATTAAAACATGATTAGATTAATTAGTCTAGACAGTTTTCAAAAAAAAAATGTTGCTTAAATAGGTAATATAAATGAAAACATTACAAAAAATATAATTTTCTTAATAATTTTCATTTTATATTGTAAAGGCACTTTACAATATAAATTTAATTTTACTTTACTCGACGTAACTTGTTTGAGTAGCATTATTTTGTTCGACCAAATATTTAGTATAATTGCAAATACATACACGTCATCCACGCATTGACTGAATTCGCAAATAAATAAATGCAAAAGCGGCGCAAAGCTGAGTACTGAGCGAGCAAAGTGTGGTCAGTGCATCAGTCTATAGCAATCCACTGCTGGAATACTAAGCTGTGCACCAAAGCTCTTGATTCTCCTCTTGCCGCATCCAGACATGCCCTTTAGGAATTTATTCTGATTTCATTACTCAAGGACTCCTCTGCTCCAACATACGTGACCACCCACTGCCACTTCAGTCTGCTTTTACTTTATTTCTGATCTTATCGTTCAAAGATAATCCAAGCATAGTTCGCTCCGTATCCCAAACGAATACTTTGATCGGCTTCCTCCTCGAAGTTGTTCCTACAGGTAGGTATATTTCCCAACAACTTCGAGAGGTTTCCCTTTGACGTATATCGGTCCCGGCACAAAATGCCTATTGCAAATGACCTTGGTTCTGTGCAAGTACATACCGAAACAAACACTCACTTATGCTATGCAACATTTCGGTAAGTTTGACTCTGCAATGATGACAATATCATCGAATTGATTGTGTGCGATGAATTCACCGTTTACATTGACTCCATATCCACTCAAAACCCGCGTCTTGACTAACATCTATACATCGAATTTCACGAACAGTGCAAATACGCTAACATGTTACATCAAGTAATGACGTAAGCAGAACCTCCAAAAATTTGTGCCGTATAACTTCATTAAAATCGATACACTGCTATTAATGTTATCAAACGTATATACTCAATTCGTAAACTCAATTCGTCTTTTATACACCTTTATTTCAAATATTTCGTTTAGAAATATAGAATTACAAACGGATGTTTATATGAATAGACAATTTATAGAATAATAAAAAGTAAAAAATATAATAAAAAAATTGTTTTAAAATCACATTTGTGTGAAAAATATACATTACAAATAATAAACCATGGTATAATAATTTAACAATGGAAACATATTTGTTACAATCATTTTACAAATTAATTGATAAACATTTTCTTGCAATTCCCAAACGATGATGTTCTGAGCGATTTCGATTGTGATTAGACTGTATCTCACTTTCCACCAGGTGTGATAACAGTCAAGCGCTAGTCTATAAATTAAAAAAAAAAAGAAAAACCAAACTCAAGGGAGATTAGCCAACTGCGCCGGACATTATAACGCATGAGTGGATGCACAATCACAGGTGCACTGTCTATTCCCTCCCCCTCATAAACCGATAGGACGGAATGTCCGGACTCTGGGCTGTGACTGAGATTTCATCGATAGAAGAATCAAACAACTTTTTATCGATCAGATCAGGCGCCGCCGGGATTAGGAGGGTTCACAGTATCCTGGGAACCCTCCCTAGAGTATGGAGTCCCGCATAGGCTGGCCGGCCAGCCGTCAGAGCGTCACGGTAGCATGCGCAAGCGATCCCTTGGCGCTCCTCGTTAAGACGGAAAGGTTACCGCTGGTTTTTTGTGGGTATTCCGATGTTCGGGGCGCACTCGGAGCGCTAGACACCAGCGAGTCCCACATAACCCCTACTATTCCCGGGGAATCGCGAAAGGCGTATTTCCAGCGATTAAAAAAAAATTGGGGTTTTACTAGCAAGTAGACTAATGAGGCAGGAACATAACTAAATAACAAGTAATTTATATAAATTATTTTTATATATAATAATTCCTCATAAGGTTTTTCTATAAGGAAAATCAATTAAATAATAAAAAAAAAATTAACTTAACTCTCAAATATTTAATATTAATTCTCATAACAATAAAAAAAACATATATAAAAACAATTAAAGAAAAAACTATCTTCTTAAATTATGAGTATCATACTTTTCTATTTACCTGCATAATATACAGTTTTTCCTATATTAATGATTCTAACCTGGATATATATTAGCTAACATGTCCAATTTGTCACATCATTACATAAATTGAGATCATACTCAACACTAAAAGGCCTACACAACACTAAAAGTGTATGATAGTACACTATGCAATTTTCATTTTTACATTATGAAACAAACTACTACAAAGAACAGTAAAATTAAGTGCATTGAAAATCATTTTATTGCTATGACAAAAATAATCATGAGACATTTTTGACAAACTACAAATATTATGCTGCCGACATGGCTGATGGTATAAACAAAGAACAGGACGGTGAAGCTAAATATTGTAGAAACCTTCATGTGCTCAAGAAATTAAGATACGTAATTCTAAGAGCTCTGGGGTCTTTTCCCACAATGGAACAATTAGGGACATATAGACATTAGATTGAAGATCATAATTTTTTAATAAAACAGATTGAATGACTAAATGCCACATTGAATTTTGAAGTATATGAAATATTTCATTTGTAATCATTTTTGCTTATTCATGTCTCACTTAATATAAAGCTTTATTAAACAAATATATAACTAATGTAGAGATGTGACAGGCAGTAACAGCCTTTATCATTGTATTTGGATAAAATAAATCTTAAAAGGCTAACAATACAAATGTTTTAATTATCCATGCATAGACTAGACTATTAAGCCATTTGTAAAGTCAGCGAGAACAGACCATTTACTGCCATTTTGATTGTAATTAAGCCATTTTAGTCTTATATAAAGTATTTTGATACCTATAACCAAATAACTATCAAACTAAATAAAGTTAGGACACATCTGAATGATTTTACCGACATTTAAATGGGTTTCATTAGTCATAAACCATATTCCAAGGGCAAATTTAACTGAATCAACGGTGTTATGATACCCAAGAAAGTAATAATAAGGTTTCTCGATGTGTATCTAAAAGCTGATACAATTTTTGCCGTGTGACATGGATGAATGATGAAATATGGCCGATGCATCACTGGGTGTTCCTGCTGTGTCACCACTGAGTAGAAATCTTCTTTGCTGATCCTAGAAAGGAAGGAAAAATATAATTGTATAAGTCTTGTTTCCTTTTTTATTAAAATCTGATCATCTGATACATTTTCCGAGTTAACTTTATTTATACATTTAATTAATTAAAATAAAGGTGTTTGTAAGGAATACATAAAAATAAAAATTCTTACATTTAATGTTTACTTTATAAGTGAATGATATGGCATATTATTATTTTAAAATATCTTTGTTTAAAACGAGGCACACTAATGTAAAAACGAAAATACATATAGCTATATTACAAAGAAACCACGACTTACTTCATAAGCGATATCTCCCTCACTTGTTCCAAAGTCAACATTTTTCCAGAGCAGTCCCAAAGATTGAAACTAAACGATGGGACTCCGTAGCTGAGATTATAAAAAATAATATATTCAGCTCTATACAAAAATATTTTATCATTTTCATCTCGATGACTAACAAATTCTTCTTTTTTAATGTATGTGTTCAATATTTCATTGTCGTTTTGATGTATAGTCCAGCTATCGAAAAACCTATTTGATAACTTAATAAAATCTCTTGCAGCGTATACAAATTCTTCGGGCGATATGGTATTACAATTATTCGCCCTTCTCATTGTGTAAGCTTCTTATAATTGTAAACAAGAAAATGAATCTGTCGTCGAAGCTAGTCAGAATTCAGATTTTTTGAAAACTGAAAATCGATAATCTGTCCATAGACATTAACATTTATATTATGTAGCACAGAGAATATAACCACTAATATGAAGATGACACAGACTAAGGTAAAAAATAGACATTCTGTAGTACAAAATGAGGGCTATACCTTCTGATCTTACCAGTTGGCTCTACTAATAGGTCGGATAGGCCAATAATAATAAATAAAATATTAATTATTCCTCAGTGTTGCGTTTGTTCATTCAATTCAATTAAAATAGCACTCATTTGCGTTCGTATGAGGATTAAGGGCGACTTTATCGTAAACAGAGAAACTAAGTTAGTTTCTCTGTCTACGGACTTTAAGAATAACATCCGACCGAAGATCGAATTTTGACCAAAGCCGAAACTGATTTTTTTATATAGAATAGGAAGGCGGACGAGAATGTGGGCCACCTGATGGTAAATGGTCATAAAGCCCTTAGACATTGGCATTGTAAGAAATGTTAACCATCTCTTACATCGCCAATGCACCACCAACCTTGGGAACTAAGATCTTATGTCCCTTGTGCCTGTAATTACACTGGCTCACTAACCCTTCAAACCGGAATACAACAATACCAAGTACTGCTGTTTTGCGGTAGAATATCTAATGAGTGGGTGGTACCTACCCAGACGAGCTTGCACAAAGCTCTACCACCAGAAAAAAATGATTAATCGGGTATTAACATAACTTTCATGAAAATGGGATGCAGTTCTTGTTGATGTTGAGTGAAGGAACGTAGATCATTTCTGAACAAAAAATATTTAACGGAAACGGCTTTCCTGCAACTTATCCGCTACATCGCAAACGCCAAGGCTACCACGGATGTTCTCGTTGCGAATACGATCTAGTCGCGTAACGCCATACATCCACCGCAGCATCTTCATTTCCACGACGTGAAGTTGCTGAACATGTCGTACAATAAGACTGGTCGGATGATGCACTTGTACACAAGGCCCTTTAATTTCACCGGTATCCTGCGATCACAGATTACCCCGGTGACTTCCCGCCATTTGGCCCAAGCTGCGTTTATTCGAGCTCTGACGTCGTGGTCGATAGTACCAGACTCGTGCAGTACGGACCCGAGGTATTTAAACTTTTCCGTCTTGATAACGGATTCTCCGCCTATCTTTATGGGTTCGGGGTCCATACTGCCACAGGCCATATACTCGGTCTTCGCAACATTTAGCATCAGGCCACCCCTCGCTAGCACACCCTTCCACTTGTTAACCTTTTGCTCCAATACCTGCTTGTCTTCATCTACCAGTGCAATGTCATCAGGATACATCATGAGCCAGGGAGACGGTTCATGGGCTTTCGCTGTGACAACGTCAAGCACTACACTGAACAGAAAAGGACTCAACGCCGAGCCTTGGTGGACACCAACTGTGATCGGGAAAGGGTGTGTGTCGCCAACGGCGGTCCTTACTATTGATTCCGAATGATGGTACATGTCTGGGATAATGTCAATATAGATTTGTGGCACCTTCTTCATCTTCAAAGCCCACCAGATTATTTGGCGTGGGACGCAGTCAAATGCCTTCTGCAGGTCTAGAAACGCCATGTACAGCGGCTTCTTCTTTTCTCTGTGGGCCTCGGTTAGTATTCTCAGGGCGAAGATGGGGTCTATGGTTCCACAGCCCATGTGCCCATTATGGGCGAAACCCATACTGACATTCCGAGACGGTACATTCTTGCCGAAGCCTTGAATCGATTACGCGTTCGAAGAGTTTCATGGTGTGGCACATAACCTTAATACCACGGTAGCTTTCGCAGTCCTGTACACTACCTTCTACCTACCTATTCTACCACTAACTAATAACAATAAAAGTATTCTTTAAATCACAACAACAAATTAACAAAAAAATGTTTTTACTGTTGACTAATCTACGCTGCTTTTTGGAAGCTGTTTATCTATTTACCGAGTGGTCTTTTCCCGTCTTTTACAAAGATTGTCTATTAAGTATTACCCTTGTACGCAGATGTGATGCCTATGTCATAAGCATTTACTAAGTAGGTACTTATTTGACGTTTAGATGATGATTGATGGTGGTGTCAATCTTGTCAATGTCGATTGGTGGATGACTTGATGTCATTGACCGTCCAACGACTGTCTAGAAAGAACGTAGTTATATACTTTTGTAACTGTCCGCCGTCTCCGCTGTCGTGAGTTTACAACTGATATTGGTTTCTTACACGTACGTGTTATAATATAAAAAAAAAAACTAACTAAAATATAATTGTTTTAATTTAAAAATAACCCGTATATCTGCGACAACATAACATAAAAATAAGGCGTACGAAGTTGGAGGTAGGTGCCGGAAAACTTGTTTTAAGGAATTGCAGTTTGGAGTGCATCAATTTATTTTCTTAACTTATTTTTTAATTTCATAATATTTTTAATGAATACGAAAGAATACATACGTTTTGAAATTAATCTTTGTTGATTACTATTAATAGATTTTATTTATTTTTCAGAAGATGGACACCATGAAAAAAAATTGGTTTACTGAATCTTGTGAAATGTGGCCTGGAAGCACATTCTCATTTGAAGTGAAAGAAGTTCTGCACCAGGAGAGATCCCAGTTCCAAGAGATCCAAGTCTTTGATACCACAAGCCTCGGAAAAGTCCTTGTGCTGGATGGAATTATTCAATGCACACAGAAAGATGAATTCTCTTACCAAGTAGGTATTTCTTAAAATTTAAAATATTAATGCATCTTATTAAAACAAATAAAAATATATCCCATATGGTAATTAGTTAGTTTTAAGTAGTTACTTTATTATGTTTATATTATATTCTTAAACTATTATTCCTATTAGGAGATGATATCGTTCCTGCCTCTTTGTTGTCATAAAAATCCAGAGAAGGTACTCATAGTGGGTGGTGGAGATGGTGGTGTCGCCAGGGATGTAGCAAAACATCCTAAAGTGAAGGAAATTGTACAGGTATTTAAAATTTAATTATATTTATTAAGACCGGCAACACCGGATCTCTTGCAGGTGTCCATGGGTGAGGTGAGCCTCATGCCGGTAAAAACTTTTAATACAACTTATACATAGCCATACTGCATACTGCATATATGAGCAAATTTTAATCATCTATGGCATTCATTGTGTATTGTAAATAAATGTATTTTGAATCAGTAAAAATGTTATCAGAACTTTTTACTTATACTTCCAGTAAAATTAAAGTGGATATAAGTAGCAAGTATATAGCAGAGCTATTGGCAAATTTAATGAAATATGTGAATTATTTTGTATTTTAAATAAGATTTGTGCTTATCTCTACTTCTTGGATTGGCTTTATACATTTGTGACAAAATTCTACTATAATTTTAAACCACAATGCAAGCGATTTCTAGCTTACCTAGTAGAAATAAAATGTTTTAATGTTGGGGGTAGTGTACTGGTTCTTCCCGCTGTGGTTGGCTTGTGGACCAATCTCACAAAGGTATTCCTTGTAACGAATCCGATTGGTCAATATTGGTTCTACTGTCTATTTGTGATAACTGCTTTGATGATAGTTTTTTAAATTTTCCCATTTAATTAAGGCGGCATATAAGTATGCAAATATTTAGAATTTAAATATGGAGTGCGTACAATGTGTGAACAATGTTAGTTACGAAACTGGAATCATAATTTTAAAACACTATTTTCATAAAATATATAATAAGAGGGTCACAAATTATAGGGTTATAGGTATTAGTTGTGACATATTCAATGCATTACTTTTTTTTATAAATAAATAATTATAATTATTAAATAATTATTTTTTCATAATTTAATATTTTAACAAATCCAATGTATATAATATTTTATATATTTAATTTAATTTAGACCATCAATAAGTCAGTCATTAAAGTTATTAATTAACAATTAAAATAATTCTTAATGTTTGTCCACTAAATTTACCGAATCACATAACTTTACAAAAATAAATATCATATTTATCTCTCGTTTATTTATGATAAAGACATGTTGTTTGATGGTTTATCATTCATTAAATAGAATTAATTAAATATAAGATTACTACATATTTTTAAAACGGAATGTTTTTTTAATAAAGAAGGCTCACTTGTTTATGATAGACTTAGGTAATCGACTGGCCGGTTAGCGTGGTTGGTATATACTTGCCTTTCAGGCCGAAGGTTGTGGGTTCGATTCCCACCCAGAACAGACATTTGTGTGAATGAACATGTCTGCTTGCCCTGAATCTGGTTGTAATTATCTATATAAGTATGTATTTACAAAAGAAAGTAGTATATGTAGTATATCAGTTGTCTGGTTTACCACAGACTGTCAACCACATAAGTGATAGTGTATTTTTAATAGATAATTTATTACTAATTTTTACAAATATATGTTGTAAAGCAGTAAAAAATATAACATGGGGTGGAAGGTTATTATATTCCAATTACAAATTTATTTCTTTTTGTAAAATAATATACAGTTACATTATAAATATATTATTACTCTCCCTTTACTCCACGCAAATCAAATTTCTTTCTCATTTTGAGAATACTCCTTCGCTGCCACAGCCTATCGGTATCGGGATACTTGGCGCCGAGATTTCCAAGGTTGTTCGGTTCCGCGGTCAATTTCAATTGCAATTTGTCATTGCCGTTCAAGCGTAATTGTCTTAACGAATATCAAAATCATAATTTTCAAAATGTATAATATTATGTAGATAATAATAATAGTTTTTAATAAATTGTTTAATTGTCTATAAATGGTTTCGCAAATTATGTTTTGTTAAATTATCCTTATAATATGTCTTCACATTTTATATAAAACTAAGATGTAACAATCAAATTTAAATTACCATTAGTCAACATGATAAAAATTATCTCGTCCCAATAACCAAATAAGGTCAATAGATATATCTGATGACCTTTAATAAAACAAAAAATATAATCTCACGTCTTTACACTATGATGACAAATAATTATTATTTGTCTCAAATATTTTTTTTTTTAAATTGTCATCTAATTGTTTGCAGTTCTTTAGTGTTGACTTATGAATCATTTTACAAAAAAATCGTCAAGTTATTAGTCGATTTATATACAAGATATATATAATTAAATGATTAGTTAAAAACAGTACTCAAGTCTAGAGTGAATAGGCATCTTATAGGCATGCGCGCTCCATCTTAGACTGTATCATCACTTTCCATCAGGTGTGATAACAGTCAAGCGCTAGCGTATATATTAAAAAAAAAAAGTACTACTGGGTTTTTGGTGTTTTGATTTACTTACTAATAAAATAGGACTACTAATTTGAAATCCATAAGTTTTGTTCTTTATTTATTTATATTTGTTTGTAACATGAAAACAGCAACACTACTGACGTCAGTGAAACGAATAATAGTCAAATTTATTGAGGAAGAAGTTGCTATTGCCGTTTTCCTTTCCATGCAATTTAACTATACATTTAACGAATGAATAGTAGGTTGTAATTGGTCAAATATGTATTATTTATGCGCAGATGTATTATCAAAGCTATATATAATTGTGTAATTTTTTTTTATGATTAACTTTTTCTTTGTTATTTCAGGTGGAAATCGACGCAAAAGTTATAGAAGTCTCTAAGAAGTACCTTCCATTCATGGCTATCGGTTTTGAAAACAAAAAGCTGACGCTACACGTGGGGGATGGCTTTGAGTTTATGAAAAACCATAGTCACGAATTCGACGTTATCATAACAGACAGCAGCGACCCTATTGGGCCAGCGGTGAATCTATTCCAAGAAAATTATTTCTCATTAATGAAAAGTGCATTGAAACCCAATGGTATAGTTTGTTCCCAAGCGGGTACCTTCTGGGACAGTATGGATTTAGTTAAAAATACACTCCGTTTTTGCAAAAATCAATTCCCAATTGCTGCGTACGCGACGACATCAGTTCCAACATATCCGTGCGGCCAAATCGGATTCGTGATTGGCTCTTTGGATGAAAGCGTTCAATTTGACCAACCAACAACGAAATTCTCGCACGAAGAAATAAAAAATATGAATTTGAGGTACTATAACAGCGACGTCCATAAAGCTGCGTTCTCACTTCCGTCTTTTGTTAAGAATGAAATTGAAGCCTAATATTATGGAGATGCTCTTGTACTTATACAATATGAATTTATTTTTACATTTTAAAATCATTCCGGTTATAAATTTCAAAGCTCGAATCGAATCTAGTTTTAGGAGTTTCAATAATGTGGCCTGGTGCTAAAAGTAACAAAGTACATTTTTAAATAAAATTTAAACATGTCTGTTACGCTTTCACGGCTCAACCTCTGAACTGATGGTATTGAAATTTGGTATGAAATAAGCTTGAACCCAAAAAAAGGACACAAGCTAATTTTTTAATATCATACCTCTCGCCCTAACACGTGGGCGAATACTATTTGTCTATGAAAAAACGAACGTCTGTTCATTGTTACCTAATCTTTTATCAACGGACCGCAAAATTAAATACTTTTTAATTTACTCGAGGATACTTTTTTATAATGCCTAACTAAAATAACTATTAAGCCCAATATAAATAAAATTTATACCGGAAGTTGCAGCCCGTTTTGGAAAAGGTTTTAATAGATAATAATATTGTTATATAAGGGACTGCGCTTCGCAGTATCAAAGCGTGTATTTCATGTTCTTGTAATATGTAGACTGAATAATACTCGGGCATGATTATTATATTGTAATACATTCCAGCACATTCCATGTTTTTTATACATATATTTATAGTCTAGTCTAAATTTTGAAATTTTTTATATAATATGTAATTCCTAAATATATTTTTGCATGTCTACGTATAAAATAGTAGTAAGTGCGTAATTGTTGTGATACATAAATCGAAATACATATTTTTTGAAAATTGTTGCATATATTTACTGTTAAATCGGGGACAATAAATTTTATGTTTTTATAAATTTGTTCGTTTTATGTTTATATCCTATAAAATTAAATTAGTTTTCAATTCGAAAATTAATGGTCTATGGTAAATGGCACCTGATGTGAATTTTAACCGAAGATTGTAAAACAGCGTCAGATAAAAATCAGGCATATAGAGTAGCAGCGTGGTGAAACACGCTCTAAAACTTTTCTCAAAAGCATATGACGCCTTAGCCCAACAGTGGAAATTTTGCAGACTATTACTACATTCTACTAGATACTATAGCCATCTTAAACAATTTTTTTTTTATGAAAATAATTTAGAAAACTGAATTTATATAGATAGATATTTTTTTTTTATTAATATTATACTCTCAAGCTCGTTTCTGTACTTCTTTGGTTAGAATACATTATACTTTGTCAGATACTATATAATTTGACATCCATCAGAGATTTAATTTAAAATACATTACTATAACGCCATAGACAATAAGCAGTTTTATTTAAATGTCTGACATACTTCTAACGATTTTAAATTATAATAAAAAAGCTTAACAGATAAATAAATTAAAAAAAAAGTCATTTTTATAATAATTTATTCACTTTCGTGTTGTTCTTCCAATCTATTTTTCATGATCGTACCTTCGTTTTCCGCGTCATTTATTGCTGTAAAAATGGCGCCCGCTTTTACTTTCTTTAATATCTTTTGGTCGTGGAATGGATGATTGTGAGCTGATATCCTATAGATAATATAAAACCTTATTTAATTACGTTCTTTTTATTTATTTTTTATAAAATGTAATAAATAAATTTATAAACATCATAACCTCTAATTCCTGTCAATAATTACTTCTAAATTCCTTTCGCGGAGAACGTAGTATTTCGTACATTGACCCGTCATAACTTGCCTGTGTTTCTCGAATATGAAAATATGGCAGTCGCAAGTACAGTGAACATTGTTATCAAATGTTTATTTAAAAAATTGTCTATCATATCGTTTGTACCAAACGCAAACGATAAATAGTAAGTAAACTCTTTCGAATTGTACTTTTTTTAGTAATATAAAACAACAGATGTGTGACAAAAGATAAGTATATATACATAAAGACGCTAATTACATACCCATTAATTTTGAATTCTCTCTATTTACTACTTTGAAATATTTTCAAATTCACAAATTATCTAAAAATATTTAAGCCCCCGGCTAGCTGTCAGCAAAGAGGTCAATAACCGAAATTCTTTTGCTCCGCGACCGGATTATCACTTAATATTCACCTTTGTACAACAACGTCATCTTTAGTGAAGACGTACGCGGGACACTTGCAATTGTTGAGATACTCCACGCACCTCCACTGGCGGGACATGTCGCGATTTGTGTGCTTCAAGTAATATATAAACCTATTTAGGATCATCTGCAATGAACCCTGATTAGATACTGTGTACTGTAGTGTACTGAGATCTGAAAATATATTTACCACAAAATAATATAAAAAATATCCCAAAAAACAATAAAATAACCACAAGTTTTAAAGTAGGCCATCAGAACTACCGCCTAATCACTATTGTAACGACATTATAATTGTTATTACAAAAATAACAGCTTAACAAGAATATACACGATCATTAGAGCCATAAAACTTTTGTATGCATTCGTGATATGGCCACCGGGAAAACAATATTAATGTTAGTATGTATTATCCCAGTCTAAGGACTAAAGAAGAGCAAACCTAATAATATATTAAAATATTATATATAATTTATATAGATCTTAAGATAAGAAGATCTTGTCACAGAGAATTTTCTATGGGTAAAACCAATTTTTCTTCGATCTGACTTGGGGTTTGATCCCAGCGCCTGGGGTTCAGCGGCCTTATATGTAGCCACTAGCCCAACATGCCGTCAATGTGTGGCTGGAATAGGTTTGAGCAGTAGCACTAGGTTTAAAAATCCATATATCAAATTTTTATACATAAAAATATCAACTTACTTGTTTGATCTTGGGTAGACAAACTATCGATATTTGTATAATTAGGAACCATTTCTGTCGTGACATTGTCTCTTTCCTCTGTGACGTCAATTTCATATAAATCATCTATATTTTCATCAATTACTTGTACATTGTTTTCTATCAGGCTGCAGCTACAATGAGACACCTGTTTATTATTAATATTTTAAGTTTAAATTGAATTGATTGCACAATTTTTTTTTTTTTTTATTAAGCCTAAGAAGCATATGATAAATAGCAAATGCACTGTTAACAGTACCCTTAAGGGTATAAATTACTTCTTACAGTCTTAATGCACCATTATAATATAAGAATATAAAAAAAAATACTTCACATTGTATTCAATTTGTTAATTTTAATTATTTAATCAAAGACGATGCACAAGTCTATAGTATACATATATCCATTAGTATAATAATATATATATATTGTTATCTATTGTGATAGGCTTGAACAATACCCTACCACCAAATAATTACTACACAGAAAAGATTATAAGAAATTGAAATTAAAATGTTTTATTACCTATTTTTTTCTAAGTCGATTTTACTGAGATCATCATTCTGATTTGTGATTTCAAAGTAGCAAATATCTCCCTCTGTTTCTAAACTATCTATTTGGGTAGAGAACACTTCTTGAGATTTCTGATGGTCACTTGTTAAGGCCTGGGATAAATTCTGGAATGTGCAGAGAATTCATTTAAATAAATTATCAAAAGATAAGGACTAGTAAACACTTTACATTAAAATAATACTTTACTGCTAAAGTTGAGCTTAATGGCACAGATATAGTATGATAATAGATCCAGTAGGTTTTATCTGCTAAATTATTGTTTGTAAATTATAGTCTAACAAAATGCTTTACAGACTGCCTAGTGATGTAAAGATCGCAGATATGATCATAACCTCTTGGGCTATTGTCGTCCCCACGCCTAGCACAAGCTTAACATTTACTTGGAGGGGCAATATGAGAACATAGGGGTAATAGGAGAAACATGCAAGTGTTGGATTATATTCAGCCACATGTATCCTCCATGCACAAAGTCATACAGAAGCTTTGTATTGACTAGGATCAGTCTCAAAGTTCTTTTCGAGAGGAAGAGATTAGCAGGAGGAAAGTTATGTGGTGTTTGCATTTACCAAAGTTTGTAATCTCTTGTATATTTTTAAATAGTAATAGTCTGTGAATGTCCCGCTGCTGGGTTAGCCCAGGCCCAGGCCTTAGGGCCTCCTCTCCTATTTTGAGGCCAATGTTTGGAGCTTGAGCACCAAGCTGCTCCAATGCGTGTTGGTGGAATAAACATGTGGCAGACTTTTAATGAAATTACACACATGCAGGTTTCCTCACAATGTTTCCTTGACCGCCAAGCAAGAGATGAGTTATATATACACATTCAGCACTTGAAAATTCAGTGGTGCCTCCCCAGGTTGGAAAACCACGATCATCGGTTAAGATTCACAACCACTGGGCCAACTCCGCTTTTTTTTTTGTTTTTAAATATAATATATAGTCTAGAAATGTAAATGTTTATATTTTCTTAGAAGCTCTAATTGTTCATTAATATAATTTCATTTATGTTTTGTACACATTTCATTCAAAAACCCATACCATCTCTTGTAAACCCTTGATATGCAGCTCTTTGGCTGCATCTATAAGCTCGTTTAGATCCTCTATAGCTACTAATACTTCTCCTGTGTACATATACTCAAGCAATGCTGACAATGTAGTGTGGGATATTTTCTGAAAATAACATTATATCTACATTAAAATTGTTCATTGTAGGTGTGAATATTGTATATTTAATGCAATAAAACATAATACAAAGTCATAAGTGTATTCAGATACATTTAAGAATTTAGACATAAGTTACATAAATAATTAGGTAGGATTTGGTGGTTAGCTTTATGAAAGCTCATCTGTAGGTACCACCCACTCATATATTCTACAGTCAAGCAGTAATACTTACTATTGCTGTGTTCCAGTTTGAATGGTGAGTAATCCAAAGAAACTACAGGCAGAAGGGACATAACATCTTAGTTCTCTTAGGTAGCACATTGGCAAGGTAGGGAATGGTTAAAATTTCTCACAATGGTAATATTTATAGGCGGTGGTGGCCTACATGCCACTCTGCTTACCGAATACGATAAAAAAAGTAACAATATGCAATACTTACACTTAAAAATATTACAGGATGAGGACATTGAGCTGTAGAAATTAAATCCTTCAAAAAAGGGCTACTCAGTGCCATTATAACTTGGTGCACTTTAACATGATGACCGTCAGCTGCTAAAGTCATATCCACAAATTCACCATTCTGAAATTATATACTTAATTATTTAAAGTGAATTGTATGAAAGTTAAACTGTATGCGGGGAGTATCTACTTCTTTATTACATTCATTACTATGTAAAGAAAAAGTATACTGAAAAAAAATACATGTTTCATAAATAAAATACAAATTCTATTTAAATTTATATAATTAAGTTACTTTATATTCCTTACCTGTTGCAGCAAACTTAATCCATTACAAATATTTTGCACATGCTCGTCCCATGACAGAGCAAATTGAGATTGTTCCATACTTATTAAAAACAAAAATATTATTTTATTTTTGGTTTTAATAATCAGCCTCAGAGTACCTAAAAACATCAGCTTGAAGCTTGAACTGTCAACTCTGACAAGACTCAATGTCAAGCGAGTTTTTGAGTGATAGACCGTTAAACAATGTCAAAATTGTCAAACAAATAAGCCACAGAGTACTTTTTTTATTACGTACAGTGTAACGAAAAGATTACAGCTCTGTAGTTTTCAATTTAGACGTTTTGATTTTTGTTTTTTCGAATTTGCTCAGTTATTTCCAATAGATATACCCAGCTTTTCCCTCATAACCTGATTAAATATTTAATTATTTGGTAATTATTATAATTAGCTAAAAAAAAAAAACAAATTTTCCAAATAATTTCGACTACTTAGAAAATTACTGATTGCGTGGTGAAACAACTGATACATTTTTATACAACAATTTTAATAGATACTTACGTTATATGGATTGTAGATAAATTAATAAAAACATTAGTATATTTTAAAAAAATCGGATTCAGATTTAGTAAATTTATAATAAATTTGATATGATCACTGGTCAGACGTTAAAATCTTAAAATATCATCTATGTTCCTTCAAACGAGGCGTGAAGAGGCATCTTGCGGGCCGGCAAGGCGAGGGCGGCTAGTGCAGAACGTTCTTCCTGACTGTATTGGCCGTCCTCGCGTTTGGACTCTACTACCACTTAACATCAGGTGGAGTAGAGTCATTTGCCCTCCCGGCAAATATAAAAAAAAAAAAAAAAATGTAGTTATATTATCTCCTCTTTAGTTATATGTTCAACACATCGTAAACACTTTTGTCAATTTGCCTCGTGGAGCAGGTTTCTCACTTTCATCAATTTTAAAAATTCTCATTTGAGCCCATATTAAATCTATAGGAATTAGTTTGCAACGATTTGGAAGAAAATGACAAATATGGTACCAACCCGAATTAGAGCAACATGGTAGAATAGGCTCCAAATCCGGGTAAAATCCATGATATAATCCATGGTAAAATAGGCCTCATAGTGCGATGAGAAATTAGCCCAGCTATGAGACATTCACTGTTACTTTTTTGATGTAATAATATCGAATAAAATATTAAGATCGTAGTAAATAATTCTCACATTTAAAAAAAGGGTATTATATGTAGTCCTTGCAGTTTTCTGTGATGCACAAAATATTGCACAGTTACCTGTCTTAACTTTTTGAAATGTTAAACGTGGGTATGGGTTACTATGTAATAAATAAAGACAATATAACAGTGATTATATTAAATATATAAAGAAAATCGTCAAAGTTTTTTGTTATATTGTTGTAGTAACTCTACTTCACTTTATTATGTCTACATTTAGCATCCTTTTTCGTTTTTGCAAATTCTTCAGCGTTTCTCATACTAGAAAACATTTCGCCAGAAGCAACTTTTTTAGCTATCTTGATATCGTGGTACGGGTGCTCATGTCTAATATTTCTGTAAAATAAAAATAAAAAAAACTTAACAATTGAGTTTTATACACCTTTTATTAATAGTAACGCATGAAGGGGTTCCTGATTCAAAACGTACTTTCTACCATAACAAATACAAGGTTTAAGTAAATAGAAGATTTAATAATATGAGTAAATGAAATACCAGCAGAAGCATGGAGGTAGTCCAAAGGACTGATATACATTGCTATTTGTTTAAATGTTAGGCAAATGCTGCAACCACTCACTGGTATCCATTTTTATAATAGAATGACATACAATAAGCGGGCGTCCACAAATATCGAGCAATAAAGTTTATTAGCTTGTTATATTAATATCGTTCGAAATTATGGGGAATAGTGATCACGAAACGCTTGAGAGAAAATAGCTATAAATAGCTATAATATATATATATATATATATCAAAAACTAGAACTCTCTATTCTATATATACAGGGTGACTGGTGAATTAGTATCAATACTTAAGGACGTGATATTTGACGACCATATATGACCAAAAAAAAATACATATAACATAAATATTAATAAACTTCTAAGTAAAGTTAACCAAAAGTTATGTAATTAATTACGCGTCATGTGGACGCCCTAGCTGCGCTGACGACACAACACAGTTAGGTACATTTAGTTATCGCGCGGTACTTTCCCTACGTCCAAACGCCGCCGCGTGTTAACAGGGTAGCAGGCTACCTTTGATAAACAAGCATGATCCAATCCCCCTTCATACTTTAAACCTGGCTTAGAACAGGCAAAAATACCAAAATATTTCACTCGTTTAAGCAACAAATTTGTTGACTAGGTAAATGATATGAACTTGGGACAAAAATTAACTGTTTACCTATCTTGGTATTTCCGGCGTATTTAAAAATTGAATCATACTTATTTACAACGATTGTCAATCATTTAACTACCTATTTACCTACATAACTACACTAACCTTAACAAATGTTCAAAGTGAGCTCCTGCTCGTGTGATACACAGTTCGGCACGTTTACGCATATTGTCTTTCACACGCTTTAACACGAATGGGTCACTTTACTACTCACAGTACTCACATTATTCTGCATTTGTGTATTGATAAGCCATACCTAATTACTAATTACGGGTCACACTCACACACGAAACATTAGGTATACGCGTAAGATCGATCGCTAGGGGCGCGCGCGCGGGAACATGGACGAACCTTACGGCGGTGCTCGCCCGACTAACCTACTAACCTACTAATACTAATAAGCCGCGGGGCAGGGGTTGCGGGTGGCAAACACCACGCCGCACGCGCCGCGGAAATATGTCCACACTTTATTTATTTAAAGTAAAATTTTTGTAAATTTGATCAAAAATTAAGTACCTATTTTTTTTACATAATTCGAATGAGAATCATGTACCGATTATGCTCCTAAAATATTGATCCTAATTCACCAGTCACCCTGTATATATATATATAATAGAGTTCTAGTTTTTGGGGCTATCACCTAACAAGTGTCCAGAGTGTGCTAGGCTGCCTATGAATCAAAAATATATTGTGTTTTAACATAATCAGCAACAATAGTGATATATAGTGAAAAGTATATAATACATAATAGAGCATAAATGTCATAATGAAAGCAATCACGGCCACACAAAAAAAATAACTGCAACTATCACAAAGCCCATGCAAACAAAGTTGCGCTAAGTTCTGATTTAAGCTTAATAGCTAATCTAAAAAAATATTGGGCACAATTTTTTTTATACTAACCTTTGTATAACCTTGTCGTTTTTAGTGATCACATACGCTGGACACTTTGTGTTGATATAGTTCACACATTTCCATTGTGAATGTCCCGATGCACTTGTACTTTTATATTTTAGAAAATATAAATGCCTATTTAACACCAACTGCAATGATCCTTGATTCGATATTGTAAAGAATGGAGTTGGAAAATCTAAAAATATACATTAAATAATGGAATTTGAAATTGATATTAAATGGAAAGCATATAGATTATTTTAGCACATAATTACTTTGAAAGTTAAAAATATGTGTCAAAAATCATTACCAGTTTTTATAAAACAGTATATCTACATGATAAAGATATATATATTATAGATAGATTTATATATTTAATTGTAAATAATCAATGTTTTATACAGGGTGACTGGTGAATTAGTATTAATACTTAAGGACGTGATATTTGACCAAAAATAAATACATATAACATAAATATTAATAAACTTCTAAGTAAAGTTAACCAAAAGTTATGTAATTAATTACGCGTCATGTGGACAACCTAGCTGCGCTGACGACACAACACAGTTAGGTACATTTAGTTATCGCGCGGTACTTTCCCTACGTCCAAACGCCGCCGCGTGTTAACAGGGTAGCAGGCTACCTTTGATAAACAAGCATGATCCAATCCCCCTTCATACTTTAAACCTGGCTTAGAACAGGCAAAAATACCAAAATATTTCACTCGTTTAAGCAACAAATTTGTTGATTAGGTAAATGATATGAACTTGGGACAAAAATTAACTGTTTACCTATCTTGGTATTTCCGGCGTATTTAAAAATGGAATCATACTTATTTACAACGATTGTCAATCATTTAACTACCTATTTACCTACATAACTACACTAACCTTAACAAATGTTCAAAGTGAGCTCCTGCTCGTGTGATACACAGTTCGGCACGTTTACGCATATTGTCTTTCACACGCTTTAACACGAATGGGTCACTTTACTACTCACAGTACTCACATTATTCTGCATTTGTGTATTGATAAGCCATACCTAATTACTAATTACGGGTCACACTCACACACGAAACATTAGGTATACGCGTAAGATCGATCGCTAGGGGCGCGCGCGCGGGAACATGGACGAACCTTACGGCGGTGCTCGCCCGACTAACTAGCCGCGGGGCAGGGGGCGGGGGGCAAACACCACGCCGCACGCGCCGCGGAAATATGTCCACACTTTATTTATTTAAAGTAAAATTTTTGTAAATTTGGTCAAAAATTAAGTACCTATTTTTTTTACATAATTCGAATGAGAATCATGTACCGATTATGCTCCTAAAATATTGATACTAATTCACCAGTCACCCTGTATAGTTAAATGGGTAAAAAGAGTTCTAAGCTACAGTTTCTTGTTAGTGATTTTTTTTTATTATTAACATACCAAATGGCAATAGCTTTACTTATAAGATTGAAATGAGTTTTTAGTCATCTTACTTGAACTATTTTACATTTATAAACATTTTTTAAACTGGAATAGTAATGATAATCAATATATTGAACAATTCAAATAATAATACCATTGCTATCTTGATTAATAATAAAAGATGAATTCTGAACATCATTAGAATCAATACTTGCTGGTTCTTTCACTGTTCCATCACAATTTTGTGATTGCATTTCGTGATTTTGATCATCTTCTGCATTTTCAACAAAGTTTTGGTGGTTATTAGTAAATTCATTTTTCGCTAGATATTGTATCACACTGGATCTGAAATTATTATAAGAGTAATTATGTTATACTTATGACAATGTTAAGTGAGGAGTAATACATTAGTATATATATTATTTATTTTTTTTGTTTATTCATTTGTCGATCGAGAACAAGAGCCTACGCCAACTTGTTGTTGGAAAACCAGTAACAAATGAAAACCAGAATTGACATCAAGCAAGTGGTAGGCTATAAAAATGTAATGAAATACTTGCAACTATATTAAATACCATTAATGACGTAAAACCCATTTGTTAAATTGTATAATGGTACACTTACTGCTCCTCTGATTCAACTAAAGTTTCTGATTTTGCTTGCAATATATCATTTTTATCTTCCGGATTATTTATTGAATCATTTGTCACACTCGGATCAATTGAATGTGATGGCAAATTTGAAGACATTGGTTGTGAATTCTGTAATTTAAAAAAACATATAAAATCATTTTTAATTTAAATACTTAAAAAAACTGTCAGTTATGTTATAACTTAAAATATAGGTATGTAGGGATATAGGTATATGTGTAATTTATTTTTAAATATTTACTTGGCTGGGTCTTGTAATAATAACTTAGAATTTTCCATTATTGTTTCCAGGTTTAATGGAGGTCTAATATTGAAAAGTAATGCAATTAATTAAAGAAAAAAAGAAGGGAATGAAACTTACATAAATCTAAAGGTGCCATGGATACGAATAGAGAGATTTGATACATCCACTTGGTGATGATAATTATAATTATATTAATGTTTAGAGTTAAAAAAATTAAATATGATATTAAATTACCATTTCTTGTAATCCTTTGATTTGTAACACTTTGCCAGCTTTTATCAAATCATCTAGTTGTTCCTTTGAAACTTGAACTTCTCCTTTATATACATAATCTAATATTGAGCATAAAGTTTTATATGATACATTCTACAAAAAATATACAGATTACAATAAAGCAAAATTGACTCATTAAGTATGAGAGAGCTGTACATACACTTTTTTAATTATTTATTGGCCTTTAATATCTATATTATATTATCAATATATTATCTATAAAAAAAATTAAGAAATTATTTTTTATTTATGACTGCAGGACATTTAAATTATTTAATGTTATGGATTTTAATTATTAAACTGAATCGGTTTCATTCTTACTCACCATTTATTGTATGTTATGAATGATATTGCTGCGACAGGGCCAAAATAAAAATTAACACTTACATCTAAAAATATAACAGGATGTGTGCATTGTAATGAAGCTATTATATCTTTAATATAAGGACTAACAAGGGACAGTATCATTTGATGAGCTTTTATGAAGTATCCATCGGCTGCCAAAGTCATATCCACAAATTCACCATTCTACAAAACATAATTAAACAAAAGTTTTTTTTTATATGTATTGTGTGTACTTTTTGTAAAATATACAAGGAAAGAACTTACCTGGCGAAATTTATTTAAGCCGTAACTTATGTTATACATATGTTGCTCCCAGGACAAGGAAAACTGTGTTTCCAACATCGTGTTTACGATAATCTTTTCACTTATATGTTATGATTTAATAATTCGACATAAATTGGTATTGGATCAATCAAATATTAATGAATCAAAACAAAAACATTACAAGTTACAACAGAATAAAAATGACATTGTTTTTGTTATCTTGGAAATGGTAAAGCCAAGATATCACTACATACAGCTTCAAACACAATATTATAAGATGAATATCGTTTGATGATTATGCCTTTTAATATTATTTGTTGGTAGTTTTAAGAAAATTATTATTATATTACACGGTTTTTAATTTGATCGACGTATCTTATGTCATCTTTCAACATTAGCGTAAGATCACATTTGATATATTTAATAAACATTCCTGATAAGCTTAAAACCTTAACAAAAATAAAATGGGCCTAAGATGAGAGATGATGATGAGATGAGATGATAATTAAAATATAAGGATGATTTTTGCTTGCTATTATCTGGGCCGTGTTATAGAATTCGGGTCTTCTAGCCGGAGAGGTTGTCAAGGACTGTGTGGCATAAGCATAAGGGAATAAAAAAAGTTTTGAATTTGATTTCTTTATCTTATTTATTTACTTAATACTAACTCCTTTCTGTGTTAATGTATTGTCTTCGTATGTTTCGAGCACATCAGCTAAATGTTCATTGTCTCTAGGTTTCTTGAATTGCCTTCTTTTCTGACTGACTTTTTTCCTCTTAGGCACTATAGGTTTTCTAGGCCCATGATCCTGCATAGATTTGATGCCTTGTTTTTCTAAATACTCTTCGATTTTCGCATCATCCATAGCATCCACAGCAGTAGCACGCCATAATTTAACAAATTCTTCATCAACCTAAAAAGTGAATAAATTGTCATTATTGTTTGAAATGTATGGTCTATGGGTTTATCTGAAGTTAATTTATTATATTAAAATTAAGATTTTAAATAATTGCTTGTTACTAACGTCTAGTGTAGCAGTTTTGTCATTGTAAAATAATATTTTCTTTTTATCAGTCGGTCGGGTTATGTACAATATTTCTTGAGCTAAACTTTTAAGGGCTCTCTCACAGTGAGGTAAAGATTCTTGGACATCTTCTAGGAATATTCCTCCTAGACCTTTCAGGTCATGTTGCTTTAGTAATCTACAAAAAAAATGTTGTATTATCATTTAATACATAAATCTTATAAAAAATAACATAATTCAGAAGTTAAGAAACAGTTGTTACCTTAATAATGATTTCTTGTCTTTAATTTTATATACAGGTTTAAAAATGTATTTCCCATCAAATGTACATTCTATTTTAGGATTATTCTGTAATGCTTCAGTTTGTAACCACTGGAAAAAAATATAATTTGCCATTGAAAACCTGCTGTTTAGAAAATAATTAAAATATAATGCTTTTTTTGTGTGTGTAATATATATGGGACACATCAGAAATAATCTAATGAGCGAGAATTTTGATGGGCTTTCTAGAAGCTAGTTTAGAAGAGTTCTAGTATCCTTTTAGTTCCATCATCAGATTAACTTGGTAATTATATATACTTACCAAAAAAATTGATAGAATAAAATTTAAATTCAAGGTAGGTTTAAATTTACCTCCAAAACTTGTAAAGGATATACAAAACAATTGTATACAGCTGATTAAATAAATTTAAGAAATATGATAAGTAACAAAACCTGTTTTATTTTATTTCCAACATCCAGTTGATTAGTTTCGTCTAGAATTTCGTCCAATGTTAACGGATGATCGTCTCCATCCTGATGCCTGGACTTCATGTGTCTAACAATGCGAGCAAGCACCCCAAACCTGTAGGAGGAGCTGCCTGCCATTGTCTTGTAGCTGGAAACGACATAGTTTATATTTATCCCATTTATTTGGGGTTGGTTCAATGTGTTAGCTGCATAAGGATTGGACAGAATTCATGGCTTGAATATTTTTCAATCATTTTATTTCTTGTCTTTAACTACTTTTAGATGAAATTAAAATATGTTGATATTAATAAGATTTGTGAATCTGATTAACTAATTAAGTAAGTCCATTTATACCAAAAATTTAATTATATGGTAAATATTGTGTGTTTATAACATTGTTCTTACTTAGTTCCCTCCAGCTTCGGCGCTGCACTGGCCGAGCTTGATGATTTTGATTTCTTTTTGCTCTCATCTTTAAATGAAGATTCATCTCTTTTTTTCTTCTCAACGCTGGAAAAAAGTTTAGGCACATTATAATTTTATAAATTTGGGGTATTAAAGGTGTATCTCTAACATAGATCAAATTAAAGAAAAACCATTTTTCAACAGACGATTATCATAAAACTGACTACTTTTTTTATAAATATTGGAATCTTTTAATTTAATTAATGTTGCATTCGTTTATTGATTGACAATTAAAAAGATAAGATAAAGACCTAAGTATTCATAATATTTGTATGCACTCATTTGTGAGAATCGCATGTTATAATTACATCGATAAAATAAATCACAGTATTGTCACGAGTGGGAGCGAGAGAAGAGAAAGTTATTCGCTTCATGTAGGGTAAGTGAAGGGGATAGTAGTGTCCAATGTGAATATATACACTCCTTAGTAGTACAAACCAAACGAGAATGAAACGTACGTTGGTGTCGCAAGTGCCTTTTTTCTAAATAGTTCCCGTTCCCGTAAAAGTGCTGGATCCATATTTTCTTAAATAATTTATAAGTCTTCCTCCAAAAGTAAGTAATGTTTTTTAAAATACTATTGTTTTCATTGCTCCAGTTCTTATTTGTCAAAACACAAGACACTAACACTATTCCCTGTCATTTCATCTTGACATTTTAATTCAAGTGTTGCCAAACACTCTTGCTCTCGGCATGTTTAAGCGACAGTCAAATTGAATGTATATGAAAACTTTATTATGAATTTAAAATATCAGCTTCATCACTAGTAATAAGTGTCGTTCACGAGGGTAATATAAATAGGATTACCAAGAATTTTTTATAGCTACGATTTTTATTATTCTAAATTCCTAAATAAATAAAAATAAATAGCTGTTCTTAATGGATTGTTAAAATTTCTACAAAAATGAATATTAAATTTTTTGTGGCGGTTGAAACTTTTTATTTATCTTTAAGATTACCAAAATAAAATTGACTATCAATTACTTATTTTTATAAGTATGATATAATTTTATTGTAACTTGTAGTAAATTTACACTCAGCATTTTCATTCAGCATACAAGAAAAATCGAAATAACTTATAGAAATACAAATTCATTCGAAGGTAATGACAATGAGGTTACATGAGTTAACTTAATATTCTGGGCTAAGTTAATTAAAAAAGAAGCCTCTCAAGTCTCAACTGAGCGTTAATAGGTTATGTTTAATATTGTAAGATAAATAAATATTTTATATTTAATGAAACAGCAATAGTAAAACAGTTAAGATATAAATAAAAAATATCTATTTAAAATAATGACCTGGATAAAACATTAAAGAATAATATTTGCGTTAAAGCATAAACAATCTTAATATTTATTATGTATTCAATATTAAATATAATTACGTGTACGTATATTATAGAAGTAAAGATGTATGTATATATACTTATACTATATACTTTATTATTATTGATTTAAAATGGCAAGACATTATATGTCACTACACCAAATCTTATTCTACCGCCAAATAGCGATAAATTGTATTAGATAATGTTGCAGAATTTTTTTTTGTTATCCATGCGAAGTCAGATAACTATTGAATAATAATGATAATAATTATTAGAATACAGTTTTTTACGAAATATAAAATAATCTATAATTATAACAATGCCATAGCCCATAAGTAATCTTACATTGAATAGATAAGTAGGTAGTTAGAGTACTCCTAGATAATAATAGTGAATATTGTCGCTTTTAATATTATATTTAAAAGATAATTAATCACACATTAAAATGCTAAATAAACAAAATGGCGACAAATGCAACAGCGACATCTAATTGAATTTAGGCTACGACTGAACCCTCTAAAAACTTAAAGCATCAATATTTTTAAAGCTTCATTTGCAATTTTAAATCGGTAACAATTCTGACTGGGCTAATGTATGTATTTTAACAAATCCAGTAACCAAAAAGAAGAAATGTTTTTGTATAAAAGATAAATGGTATATTTCTCAAATATTATATAATAATTTTAATTTTTAAATTAACATATATTTAATACGGACTGTCTTTAAAGTAGGAATACTATTGTTTAAGTGAAAAATGAATCATAAAAACCATTTGATTGGTTGATTGTTAATAAATGTAATGCTTTTATTTTTTATGGAGTTGCTCAAAGTAACTGTAAATCTGAATAATATTATTAGCAATATAATTTATATTTTTATGAGAAAATACAAATAACACGAATTACATGTACACTTATACTCGTACCTTAAAATAAGAGAACCGTCTCGACCTATCAGACCACAAACATCACATTTATTTAAAAAAACACGCGGTGTTGAGCTAAAAAAAAAATCTTTAAAAAAAAGCAACAGTCCGCAAAGGAGCAAAGACATATAAACAACTTTGACATTGAATAGATGTGATATAATTGGTCGAGATCTTAAATAATCTATGGTCTTTATTATGAATTCTTGAAAAATTGACATTTTGAATGCAGTAAAAATAAAGTGGATATAGGTAGTTAAGTGGGATACTATTATATTATATTAATCAAGATTTTTTAGTCCATAATCGGCATCCATAAACAGTAGACCTCTGATAAATGATGAGGGTTTCAAAGGGATCACTTCTTGGCCCATTCCTCGTCCTCATTAACATAAATGCCTTTTCTTATCTTTCAAGTGATAAGCCGGAGATTTTAACGTTTATTTATTAAAAAATATTTATATTTCTAAAAAATGTGCGAGGAATAGGTAAAAACATTTAGGCATAGTAGACATTTCCTATATCCTTAATATTGTTATATATTTATTTACTATATTTATTATAAAAAACAAACTGTTAACATTATGTTACTGGTGATTTTTTTGGTTTTCGATTGCGATGTATTCCTTGGTTCGTGAATTCTATTTACCGCAAAAACGAGTCTTAAAATATTCGTAATCAAGTTCAAGATAAGTAGTATCTAAGGCTATATTAGTCCAAATACGTAATTACTTATATATCTTGGGTAATATTGAAAAGTCATTCGTTTTAAATAAAATATAGCACTGGTTATATCATTACCAAGGACCATATCATTTGATTCTTTTCTCAATTTTTTTTGCAATTCGAAGCGATATTTTATTTTGTTTATGTTTAGACAGTTTTGTTTTATTTATTGTGTTTTTATTTGTCAGTTTATAAATATTTCATATTTAAAGAGATTTTATTTTATAGAACTATTTATGTTCATTCGTTATCATCATTTCAGCTTAAATGTTTGATTATGTCGTATAAAAGACACAGGTCGAAGAACCGCCATAAACATTTTAAATTTTTAAACTAAAATATATTTTGTTTTATTTAAACGAATATTCAAACAAGCTTTAAGTTTATGACAAGGTAGAGAGAATAACTGGGAAGAAGGCACATGACCGTCCTTGTGACATTTAAATCGAAAAATCACGATTAAGACTATTATTATTTTTAATTTTCGGGGTAACACAACGCGATCACAATTACGTTTAAAATCTGTTATGTTTTTACGAACACACTATATTACATTATCAAGTATTTATTGTAAATACTACATCTTAATAGAATTCCATAATATCTGTATTAAGCCATGCGATAAAACATATCAGAGGAGTATTTTCCCATCCATTAGTCTCGGCGTCGTTAAAAGATGGGTGTTATAAGTTTAACGTGTGTATCCGTTTGTTTGTGGCATTGTAGCTCCCAAAAGATTTGTAATTACGGTTCCCCACAGCGGCGAAACTTGTATTAAAATAAAGGTATATAAAGTTTGGCTTGTATATCATAAGAAACCGAGATGGCCCAATGGTTATAACGCGTGAATCTTAACCGATGATCGTGGGTTCAAGCCCGGGCAAGCACCACTGAATTTCATGTGCTTAATTTGTGTTTATAATTCAACTAGTGCTTGATAGTGAAGGAAAACATCGTGAGGAAAACTGCATGAGTCTAATTTTTATTGAAATTGTGCCACATGTGTATTCTACCAACCAGTATTGCACCAGCGTGGTGGAATAAGCTTCAAACCTTCTCCTCAAAAAAAAATCGGGAGGGAGGCCTTAGTCCAGCAGTGGGACAATCACACGCTGTTATGTTACTATTGTATATAATAAAATTTAAGAGCCAATAAACGATAAAGCCAAAGTTTTTTTTAAACTTTGAATTATTTACTTCTTATGCTGCATAAAATGAGCGCCCCATTGTAACCACGAGATCAATACAATAAAGAACCTTCTCAGAGTCTCAACAATCTGTACGTTGGGAAACCAAACCACCAACAAAAGCATTCTCGAAGGCTTGCGTCAGGTCAAATACGTATTCATTTTTCTGGTAATGAGTATTATAAACAAACTGCTTCGATTCCAAATAATGTGATAGATGAAAGCAAATGATGATGGTGGTTGTAATAGTGAAGTAACAAACAAATATATTACGTCCAAGCTTCTTTACAAAGCAACATTTTCATGTTATGACAGCTTTCTATTAAATGTAAAGTGACCTGATTGGGTCTAACAAAATGAATTCTGAATAACATTTTGGCAAATTTTAAACCTAGATTATTATTTATTAATATACATAATATGTATGTAGTGTAGAGTTAGAGTATTTACAACTAAATTTTATCTGATATTTTATTTTTTATCGGTTATAAATTAATTAAGCGTAAAAAGTTTTTATTGCGAATATGGAATTGAATAGCACCGTCAACTTTTTTATTTAAAAGAAGAAGGATATTCACAAAACTTGTTCCAAGCATCGAACGCAAATTAGGCGGGAAAATATTGATATATATATTTTGTCCAACTGTTGTCACTGTGTCGGCATTCGTGACATCGAGTGGACGCAGGCGGAATTACGAGGTATGTACCTAGAATCGTACTATAAGCGCTTCGTCTGAGTCATTTCATATCGTTACGAAAATGAGCTTTAATGAAACGGTTTAAAGTGTGTTTTTGATGTTTTTAATAACAAAGAATGAGCGTTACACTGTATCTTAACCTGTTTGACAAGCATTTATTTACCAAACGTCATTTACAAGAAAATGTTCCTAAATAAATATGTTCTAAATAGTATTCGCAAGTTTTTTTTTCTAAAGAATTTACAATTTTTAATGATTAATCTTTAAACGGCAACTAAACCATCCGCGGGTTTAGTTGCAAATGTTTTTTATAGTATTATAAGTAACGGATGATATGTGATTAAAACAGGTCATAGACCTTGTTCTTATGTATTTTACGATACAGTATTAGTTATTTTTCTCATTTAAACCAAATTTACATAAAATAGATATTTGATTTGAATATAAATATCCTGTCCATTAAATTTTTTTAGCATATCTGAATAAGACATGTATTTGTATTCTATTTTTAAGACAATATTGATCCTTTCAATAGGTACCTGTTTTTATGAAAATAAATAAAAAGACAATATTTTTTTTATATGGCAAGAATTGTATGACTTTTTTCCGATCTTATGTTTAAATTTTATGCCATTGGCAATTAAAATTAACTAACACTTAAAGACAAAAAAAAACCGCTATAATTTACAAAGAAAAATTCCCTGGAAATAGCCAGTAAAAACATTTTAGTCGTAATAGTGATTGTAAAAGTAAACAATACCCTATTTGTTTATGGCTTTGCTTGTATTGGTAATAAGTTACGAAACGTAATTGATACTCGTGTATTATATAGACATAGTATTGCAATTATTTTATGTATGTATACTATCTATTGCCGGATGAAAAACTTCGTCAAATTCTTCGCATATTCCCAATACTTTTCTTGGACTTTAAAGTTTAAACACTGCGCCGACTACAGATTTACTGGTGGTAGAGCTTAGTGCAAGCTCGTCTGGGTAGGTACCACCCACTCATCAGATATTCTACCGCAAAATAGCAGTACTTGATATTGTTTACCGCAAAATAGCAGTACTTGATATTGTTGTGTTCCGGTTTGAAGGGTGAGTGAGCCAGTGTAATTACAGGCACAAGGGACATAACATCTTAGTTCCCAAGGTTGGTGGCGCATTGTCGATGTAAGCGATGGGTAACATTTCTTGCAGAGCCAATGTCTAAGAGCGTCTGGTGACCACTTACCATCAGGTGGCCCATATGCTCGTCTGCCTTCCTATTCTATATAAAAAGATTGCGTAGTATTTTTTGAAAATAATATCCTTTAATTTAATTTGCGTTTATTGATACAAACTATTATCTGCAAATCGAATTGTTTTATGATTTATAAAAATCGAAAATATTAGTCGTTAGGATGATTGTGCGCTATACGATATGCCCATGGTTTTTAGTAAAATAAGTTTTTCTATTAAAGATATTAATTTGGCTAGATCCGGTGCTTAATAGTCTTAAATAAGTTACGTAATACTTTCCACAGCTACAATGAAAAAAGTCCACAAGTCCTTAAATTATAAAACGAAGGTCAGAGTCAAGCCCCCCGAGAAACATTCCTACATATTGAATCTTTCTTTTAAATATTTTTGAATTTACTTTTGTTTAATAAAACATTTTATTGTTACAGGTTCACAAAATGTGGCGCTATAAATTATTTTTAAATATAATTTATTTATTTATAATACTTCAATGGTAAGTACGACCAATGTTTTGTTTTATCTTTATTTTTACGTAGGGCTTTTTTTAGAGGAATAATATTACATTATTTCCATATATAGGATATTCCATATATATGCCATAGTTAGGCAAAAAGCTTGTTATAACAGCGGCAGTGTTGTTATTTTGTAAGAAGTCAATTTTCTATCGTGAACCGGAGTATAGTGATACGCGATTATGATGCGTATGTCTGTTTAATGTTATAAATAATTATATTTTATTCAATTTCGCATATCACTTTGACATTTAGATCGTTTTCTGTTTCAAGTTGTTCTTACAGAAAAGCCCTTGTTCGAACCTACAACTGTCAAATCGCTACCCGTCAATTTGAATTATTAAGTTATATGCTTATATTTTAAAGCTGTTCTAATAATATAATTCTTTCTACATATTAATTTTATATATTACTATCGTTATCTCATTTATGTTATTAAAGCAGAAGTTTGTTAGGATGGATGGATCTTTGTTACTCTTTCGCGTATAAACTATAGAAGAGATTTGTATGAAATTTGGAATAGAGATAGCTTATAACCTGACTTAACATATATTCCTATCTAACAGCTGTTACTCGCACACGCGGGCGTAGACGCGGGTTGAAGCTAGTATGATATATGTATAGCGAACGTGGCTTAATTTATCGAGAATGATATCCTCTAATGTGTTATCAAAGTCAACTTTTGACGAAGTTAGTATTCGGTAATGGGGTTATTGATAAGATAATGATCAAAACAATATCGAAAAATCCGATATTTATGCAAAATGGATGAATTTGCCTGATATTTAGATGTATTTATTTCACTAAGATAGTATTATATAAAGTGAGTTTGTTTGTTACGGTTTCGCTTCTTAACTACTCAATCGGTCACCATTTATTGGTGGTAGAGCTTTGTGCAAGCTCGTCTGGGTAGGTACCACCCACTCATCAGATATTCTACCGCAAAACAGCAGTACTTGATATTGTTGTGTTCCGGTTTGAAGGATGGATGGAGGATGGAAGTGAGCCAGTGTAATTACAGGCACAACGTACATAAAATCTTAGGTCCCAAGGTTGGTGGCGCATTGGCGATGTAAGCGATGGTTAACATTTCTTACTGTGCCAATGTCTAAGAGCGTTTGGTGATCACTTATCATCAGCTGGCCCATATGCTCGTCCGCCTTCCTGTTCTATAAAAAAAAAATGAAATGTAGCATACACGTTGTCAGGGGTAGAGAAAAGGACATAGAGTACGTAATACCTCCATCACACGCGGGCGAAACAGCTTGCGGAAACTAGTCATAATATATAGTTAATATTATTAATGCGAAAATAACTCTGTCTGTCTCTCTTACACGGCTAAAACACTGAACCGATTTTGATGAAATTTAGTACGAAGCTAGCCTGAATCTCAATGATGGACATATTTTTTATACCTTACATCTGTCCACCCTAACATATGGTCGAAGCTGCGGTTGTGTACTAGTAAAGTTAATAGGAGAATATTAAAAATAAAGTTATTTTAACGTTTAATATTATTCACATAAACTATTAAAGATAAGGCAATATAGCTCGTACAGCCTGTGCTTGCTTGTAGCAGATGAACTTTGTTCATTCTTTGCTATTTACAGTGTCTTATTATGTACATGTAGCTTGGCACTTATTTTTAGTAAATTTTAATTTTTTTAAACATTATTAGATAAATAGTTCGTTCAATCGTAATCTTATTAAAAATAATTATTTCTAATACCTCCCCCATTTCCTCACATACAGTTGTGTTACATGGTAACAATTACGGATAATTAAAAATACAACTAGTTACTCGTTCTTATTTTGCATGCGAATTACACTTGTTGATGATATTTTTTTAAATGATGGCTTGTAAAATTGTACTGTAGGCATATTTAAAATCAAATATGAGTCAGTATGGAGCCAAAAGGGTCTACAAGCCAGATCTTACGATTAATGTGAAATTATTACCGATTGCTATATATAGGTATAATTTTCAAAAACGCTTACAGTATATAGGATATTTTCATTTGTAAAGGTTTTTGATATTTACTAATTTCGCTATGTATGTGACAAGCGACGGTATTATGTAAAACAATAATACCTATTGAATATGTTCTCATTGAATAAAACTAAATCTATCGCCGATAGTAATCCAAAATGAATGACGACCACATTTTTATTTGTAAATCAAGGGAATCTAGTATTTAATATTTAGATTAATTTTCAAACACGCTGCAAATTATTCTCGGCTCTTTCAGTACATAATATGCCTTACTTACTCTTACTATACCGTTTGTAATCGATTTTTTTTTTCATTTGGAAATTAAGATTGTTAAATGACCGGTAGAGGATAAATCGAATGTGTTTGAATATTTTATACTACACACGTCACCGTTTCGTCGGTAAGGCTACAGGAAAATAATAGATGGACCGCTGATATCGATGCATGGACAGAGATAAGACGATGTTTAATGGCCAATTGGAAATTAATAATATAATTGCAACCAATAATAATAACGATATGATCAAGAAGGTAAATTGTATGAACAATTAAGATTTTATTTATAAAATACTTATATTGGATACAATTTTATATTCTGTTTTGCATTTAATAATAAGCTAGTTACGAATGATACACGACTACGCAGGTTTAAAAACTATTTTGTTGGACAATGTATACGCCACAAAAAAATGAGAGAAAATTACGTAAGTATTTTCGTAACGTTGGTTGTGTGTTAAAAGATATTATAAAACTAATGACTTTTTAGGTTGACTTAGGATAACACAGACCGTTTCAAATAGAAATATGAATAATTGCATTCTAATTAACAATAGTTGAAAAAAAAGGACAAAAATCACGCTGTTTCTTTCACCGGTTCTACCCAGATCTGAGTTGTTTCTTTTCGAATCAGTAGTGTAATGATTCTATATTAAATAAAGTTTTTTTACTTTGACTTTTGTATCTATACTATTTGAACATGCTAATCTCCTGAGACCCTGATATATCAGTAAATTTCGAACAAAAAAGAAATAAGTGACCTATCACCAGCCACCTTTCAAATGCGGGCTTATTTACTAGTACTATACGTATATATGAATACGTATGCCTGTCGCATGCATGTTATGCTTGGACAAGACGAGGATCGTTCGATAAGATTAATATAGCATAAGACAAGCGACGAGATCATCATTAAGTCATCATGAGATATCGATTCGTCATTTTTTGGAGACGATGTAGACCTAACAATAGAAATATATAGAGTAATGTTAAACCTTAATTGAATCCGTTTTTTGCTCATCATCTAAGAAAATTGTTTTAAGTTCTTTATTTTCAATATTAGGTTTATTGATTTATAAACTCTAAATAATATACTAATTTAACTTATGTCAAGATAAAACTACATCGTTAGGAAATTGTGCCAGTCGCGACGGGACTTTATTAAATTCGGTTTCGATTGAACCAATTAACAAAATTGTAGAAATAAAGGCAGGATTTATAGATAAGGATACTTATAGCGTAGGCTATTGGTCGTATCTAGAACGGCTTCACCGCTGAGCGTATAATCCCCGGATTATGCCGAATAGAAATTAATACGGTTTCTATTATAGCAACACTAAATTTTCCAATACGACACACAGGTCACACACATAGGTCGAAACTTTTAAATGGTTTACGTTATTGATATTTTAATTGGTACAGATATAGAATACGTTAATTTTTTTGGGGTCAGCAATCACCTTATAAGAAATTTTGGTTTATTATGTTTTAGTTAATTCATTTTAAGTTAGATGTACAAATCTTGACGTTAAGTTTTCACTTTCTACTGTACCATTTTTTCGACCGACAAATTTACATTTTTTACATGACCAAATAGTTTTTATTGTTTGTTTATTTACTGCTTGTTAGTAGACTGAAATAATTTGGTACACTAAATTCATTAAATCTAAATCGTATAAAATACACTAAATCATAAGTACCTTATTTGCATTCGCAGAAATCTCATACGTAACTATTAATAATAATTACATAATTAGGAAGTGAAAAGTATCGTAGTAACATAACAATTATTTCACGAGTCTTTAGTTAAACATTGATTTGATATTCCAAAGACGAAGACACGGTATTGTTTAGCTTATTTCATCCGAAATAACGTTTATAGGTAAATATCTATTTGTAAGACTATAAAAAGATACCAGAACTATTCAATCGACAAGAGGGACCAAATATAATTGCGCGAACAATTGTTTGTAGCGGACGCTATAACAACGTTCCTTAGTACTTAGTTAGTAAGGTACTACTACACTCGTAATACTAAGCGAAAACTGACATGTTTTATTATTTATACCATACATCCACAAATGTTGTCGAATCTTTACTGATAATTATGAATTGTAGTTGTTTTTGACACGCGTGTTAGATGATTTACAGTACAGTACAGTAACAGCCTATTAAAGTCCTACTGCTGGGCTAAGGCCTCCTCTCCCTTTTTTTTTGAGGAGAAGGTTTGGAGTTTATTCCACTACGCTGCTCAAATGCGGGTTGGTAGAATATACGTGTGGCAGGTTTTCAATGAAATTAGATACATGTAGGTTTCCTCACGATGTTTTCCTTCACCGTCAAGCACGAAATGAATTATAAACACATATTAAGCACATGAACATTCATGGTGCTTGCCCGGGTTTGAACCCACGATCATTGGTTAAGATGATTACTAGGCCATCTCGGCTGATGATTGAATTGTGCTTTTGTATTTCATAGTGTAAACACAGCGGAGGACCATCCGGCGTGGAATTGGAAGTGCGAAAATTCCAAGTGTACTAAAATGAAACACGATCTGAAGAGCTCAGAGCCGGCACTCTCACTTGAAGCTTGCAAATTGTTCTGCAATGAATATGGTATGTATTTCGACGCAACTTTATAACTGTATATTATGATGTAAATATATAATCAGGGCCTTCTCAAGCCCTTTATCAGAGTAAAGCGAGATCGTCTATCAGCGTTTCTTGGCTTCTCACCAGTCTGTCGTCATTTCATAACATTGACCCCTTCGATCTTGTTTGTCTGAATCATGCATATTTATAACCTGTTTTTACCTGATATTTACCTTTAAATATCCTGGTAATAGGTTTTCCCGCTGTGCAGGCCTGTATATCTCAAATATGACAACAAGAATTTATTTTTCTCTTGCAATTGTCGTCCGTGTATTGTTACCATTTATTAATTAATATAATATCGCTTAAGATATATGTAAGTATATGATATTATATTGAAAATCTTATCACTAATTAGTATAGCAGTAGTTAAAAAATCTTATAAATTTTTGCTCGGCAAAAGTAAAATTTCCCTTAAAGAGAGAAAGGAGTTTTTTTTTTTAATTACACCCGTGTTGTGTTTTTCAATTTTTGAAAAGGCCAAGCAAGTATTGTAAAGATTAGGTATGATAACAAAATCTTAATCAACCAAAAAAAAATATTAGAGAAGCACGCATTTAACATATGTGTTTCAATCTAGGTCTTCTGTGGCCGAGGCCTACGGGTGATACAGACTTAGGGCGATTCTTGTCCAAAATAAATATCAACAACATAGAAATACAAATAGAGAAACGCGGAAGGTCAGACGACCTGATGAATGCAGCTGGTCAGGTGAGTTTTTATAAGCTTTATTCATCTACAGTTGATGAATAGATACTTCATGGAATATTTATTATTGCAAATGTCAAATGCCTTTGAAGCTTTCTTTGAGTTGGATAGAATTTTTAGTAAGAACTTACGACTCGACATAGCTAGCAATATCAGAGAATTTACAAGCAAAATATTTGTAAGAATGCTGTTAAGTTTGTTGTCAATTATTATGTCGAATACGAGGAAGACATTCCCTGTTTTTCTGATAGAGTAGAATATAATCAACTTTTTAAAATGTTGGTATCTTAAGAGCCGATTAAGATTTTTGTTTAAAGTGCATAATACTTTTGGTTGGCGAATCATCAGCCCACTAACAAAAGCATTACTAACAAGGATTGCCTTCAAGCAGGAATCGTATGTCTTTCAAATATACATATTTGATTCAGCGTTAGAAACGCACCGCGCCTAACTTAAATGACAAAGTTATCTTTAATAAATGGAGTTATCTTTTATGAACAATACGGTGATAACGACGAGGATCAAGAGGAAGTATCTATCAAGTTATGAACAAGGCTTACGGCAAATATTTTCCCTTTGCAGCGATTCAAGCAATTAGTGAACAAAGCGGTACCAAAAGGCGTTACTCCTAAAACAACGGGCAAAGCCGTCTACGTGTATCTTGTCAATAAAAATCCTGACGTCACAGGTATGTATATTGTTATGTTGTAGTAATGAGTAACATATTATATTAAACAAAATATTCCCTTATCTTTCCAAACGACTATATATTCTGATCGGTAAATAAATTGATAACGTTAAATAGAGTTTTACTGTAAAATTTGTTTGTAATATTATTTGTTGCATTCCGAACGTGTTTTGGACAACAATAAAGTCAGTCTTCCACTATATTTGTGTTATATATTTGAAAGCATCTTTCTCGAATAACGTCATCACAGTTAGCTTCTGTTAATATGTAAATCTTCTGTTAAAAAGTTCGAGCTATTTACTAGCAGAACGTAAACAACAATCATAAATATCATTTAATTTATTAATTTAATAGAATTTTAGGAGTGAATTTAATATGAAGTATTTTTTTGCTATCTATACATGGTAGATTCCACCAGTAGAGGGGCTAATTAAATAAATTTGCGCATGTGTTTTATATTGGTCTTCATATTCTTTAGTTAGCTCTAAGACTAACGTTAGCTTAAGACAAATATTTGTTTTCTTATAAAACTTTTGACTGTAGGTACATGTCAATCTGGTAAATAATAATATGTCGCAGATCGTATTACAAAAAATGAAAAAAAAAAATTGTAATTTTATCTCTATCTAATTATTTTGACATTTAAGAGATTTTTGACACTTCGAAGTACGCAAGTTATTGTCACTACTCAAACTGTTAGTATCAAAGAAGCGACCAATCCTTACATTTGCTACCATTGATAAAATTTGTGTAGGTTTATATTAATTTCATTGAAATTCGTTCATATTATTGTATGATATTAATATACATATCATTTTATTATTAAAAATATATGTTTTTATTTTCATAATAAGAAACTTATAAATAAATACTCATGTATGCAAGTATATAATATTGCGATGTTTATCGCTATTAATCCTGTGGACAATCAGACGCACACGGCTACTTGAGTCTAACCTTGAATTCTTTTTATTCTGCACGCCTATCACATATGAAAGCTTACATGCCATTTCAACCTTTAACGACAACGTTTTAAAGCATAATTCCATTTGACAATATCAAATATACTATTAATAAATATGCAATTTAGTTTTTAATAGTGTGAACGATGAACTATACTAAATTGTAAACGATTCCTTGGGTTAACAATATGCTTATAGATAAAAAAACACATAGATATTAGCAAAATAATAACAGCGATTGATTGTTATGCTGACCTTCATTCGAATTTCAAGTGAATCGACTTTCACTTGTTTCAATAATTCCACTTAGAACTTACTATTTAAACATGTAAATCAAATGAATCAAATCGAAATCATATTAATTAGGTATGTATAGGTATTTACAAGATAAACCGATTTATAATAATCAACAAGAAACTTAGTATATATATAAGTATTTATATATATACATATATATACATACATCACACAGTAGAATCGTCAGTAATGTTTTTGTTGTACTATACCTAAAACCACCTACTACTAAACTATACCTATATTTGTTATAATAGGTACTTATTATTTATTATAAATCGTAATCAACATTATTAAGGCCAAGTGAGTTTGTGTATTTGTCGTCAAATTTTGCATATAAGCTGTCAGCCGAACACCTCCCCCGCCCCTCACATGCAAGGAAGTCGCGGGTGGTTTGATACTCAGTGTTGTATAATGGTAAATGAATAATTAGTGTATAAATATGTGTTTATAAACTCTTGTACTGTTGTTTTTATATACTAGCATGAAACTGCCTCGTTGGTCTAGTGGCTTGATGTAAGGCCGCAGACCCGTAGGTCCTGGGTTCAATTCCCAGGTTGGGCCACAAAAAGTTATTGGGTTTTCTGTCAGAAAATGCTCAGTCTGGAAGTTTGAAGAGTGTTAGGGAATAGAGAGTGCACCTGTGTTTGCGCACACACTTATACTCTATAATATCTCCTGCGTAGTTGGCTTATCTCTCTTGAGATTGGCCGCCGTGGCTGAAATCGGTCTGGAGGACATTATCATTTTATTATCATTATATTACCTTGATATATCTGTTATAGAGTTCACGTTGGAGTTGGACGAGAGTTACTCGTTGAGGGTGTCACCGGAGTCCAATGAGCGGATTAATGCAACCATATATGGAAACAATTTCTTCGGTGTCCGCCATGGTATGGAGACCCTATCACAGCTGATAGTTTTCGACGATATCAGGAACCATCTATTGGTATGTTTCTATTTTTTTTTATGATTACCAACATGATACAGTTATAAGTACAAATTAAAAGTTTACAAATTAATAGGTCTAAGGGTAAGAGTTGCCTACATGCAAAAAAGACACTAAGTATCTAAAATAATATAATTAATACTTTTTTTTTTTGTTTTATTTGATTTTGGATTGTAACATTGTAACCTTGCTAACTTTTATATCATGTTAAGAGTGTATTTTGTTTATAATATACGTAGGTGGATTAGCAGATGGGCCTGATGGTAAGTGGTCACCAACGCCCATTGACATTGTGGCCGTAAGAAATATTGACGATTCCTTATAACATCGCCAATCACCAACCTTGGAAACCAAGATATGTCAATCCATTTATATAACTCACCCTTCTAACCGGAACACAACAATATTATGTATTGTTGTTGCGGTTGAATATGCGATAAGTGGGTGAAGAAACAAATAAAGCCCTTAGACGTAATTAAGTGGGCACATAGTAGATTAAATATCAACTTTGATAACAGCAATTTATACATTTTAAGACATATTACAGCGTTAGCTTAAAAATGTTAGTTATGATGGCATAAACATCGGAGAAACAAATGCAGCTACTTTTAGCTTTTTGGGCATAACTACAGATTCCTTTTGTAATTGGAAAAAATAGGTTGACGTATATTTCGAACAAACTTAGGCTACATGTTTCGGAACCATTTTTTTTGAAAGCTGGAAAAACGTATTACGCGTTTCCCCTACGGAAACGGGGGGGGGGGGGGGGTATGTGGGGCTCGCCGGTGTCCAAGGCGCCGAGTGCGCCCCGAACATTGGAATACCCATTAAAAAACCACGGAATCACTTGCGCATGCTACCGTGGTATGTTATGTGGTGTGTACCAGCAACTACTGCTTATCGTACTTATCATTCCTCTTCTTTAAAATATTTTATTAACTTTGTGAGGATATTCAGTCGATGCAATAAGAGTTTTTAAAGCACAAAAAATATGTATGATTAGGTACGATACGTGGGACTGCATATTTAAAAAGCAGCGAATTATTTTAAAGAAAAATAACAATTACCAGTATAGTTAGGAAACTCCTTGATCCAAGCAAATGTGTTGTCAAAAAAAAGACGCGTTCCAATTTTAAAATCGTCATTTGGTGGTGGACACAAAAGTAAAGTAGGTAATTAATTAATTATTGGCGCGACTTGTGATTTGTTGAATGTGTTCAATTGTGTTATTTGGATTTTTAGGAGTTATTTTTATGATTTTGTTTGCTATTTTTAAAAAGACCAATTCGAAGTTTTTTTTTTAATTTTTTCACTTCTGGATGATAAATATATACTAATGAGATATGCATATTTTTGAGGAAAAATATTTAGTCATTTTCTCATAAGAGCTGTAACCGGAATAAAAGGCTACAATATAAAATAGAAACGCCGTTGCAAACATTAATTGTTTACAAGCGCAATATCTATTGCATGCCAATTAAAATCTATAATCAATTGCCAGATAGCGTTAAGGTTTTAACCGTTATCAAATTAAAAAATATATTTAATACTCACTGTTAGTGTTAGAACAAAGTGTATGAAATCAACAATAATTAAAAAAATAAGTAAAGCAATAAGTAAAAAATAAGTATAAGTTTATAATCTTACGTTTTGACATTAATTACTAATATTTAATTAAAATATTTCCTTATTTTACATTGTATAGTATTGAAGATTTTTTTCATCGTTATTTTATCGAATAAATTATAATATTCGAACGCCATTTCAACAAAACATGCTTTTACACATAATTATTTGTCGTCATATTGCCATGTAATGTTGTGCAGTATTATTGTTATATATTATTATTTTATAGGTATAAATCTGGGGCATATTCCTAATCTTTGTTCAGTCGCATCAGATTAATAATTCGGAAATACTCTATTTTTTTTCGAATTTCTATGAGTCGTATTAATTGAAAAACTAGATTTAGTATAGTGTTGCAATTAAAATAACATTATAATATAACATATTCCCTTATGTCATGTCAGTGTTTGCGCATACACACAAATCGTTAAGACTAGTTTCGTTAAGAATGGCCTCCATTAAAATCGATCAGTTGATCCTGTTTTATTAACTCAATGTATTATTAAATTTAGCAAAACCCGCGGTAGCGCCACCGTGGATTTCATTATGTTACGGAAATCCCTTAAAACCGAGGCCCATACCCAAACTGGCCTAGGCCAGTCAGGAGGAACCCCCTCTCTCTCTCCCTTAAAACCTGCAATTTTAACGTACATATTGCCAATTTGAATAATACATATAAAATTTTAATTATTAAGTTACTACGGTAGTCTACAATAAAAAATAAATATTTGTTTTGGTTTTGGTAATTCGCAAATAGTCATATTAAATAAAACGAGGCAGTTATTTTGAAATCACAGACAGATATTTAAATTTTATTTATTTGTATATACCAATATTAATTAAATCCATAATATTGTTTTTTTCTTATTAGTAGATTTTTGTCAATTAGCTTTATTGCACTGTGATGTGTTTAATGAGATATTTATCCTTCTTTTTCAATGTCCTCATTTTATAACTGACCTCTAGACGCCATTTGTGTATTGTATAAATACGTGTTAAATATTGGTATTGCCATCTTATCAGCCACTTGAACGATTCATTTATTTTGTGTATATTATTTATTTAATTATTATTACAATTTTGAGGACTTGACCAATCTTTTTTGTTTCTTTCTGTAACGTTTTACAATGTAACGATTCTGATTTCGATTTGGTTTCTTCTTTTATGTCAAAATGTTTATTTTAATTAAAAATATTTTTCATAGTATTTCTTAAAACTACCTGAAACCAGTTTTTTTTTTAATTAATAAATATAATTCCAGTTTTTCCGTTCGTGTCATTACTTGTATCATACTATAATAAAATATAACACGTACATTAAATACTTTTTCTTTTTCTATTATTTAATATAATTAATATAGTGTCTCTGAATGACCGCACTGGATAGATTAAACAAAGCGACTAATACCACGAGGTCTCTGTTCTTTATGACCATTTAGATGTTATGATAATATGATAATATGCGGTGACATTATTTACACACGGCCATCTGATCCCAAATTAAGCAGAGCTTGTACTTTGGAAACCAGACAACTGATATACTACATACACTATTTTTCTTTTGTAAATACATACTTATATAGATAATTACACTCAGACTCAGAACAAAGAGACAGGTCTATGCACACAAACGTTTGTCCTGGGTGGGAATTGAACCCACAAACTTCGGCGTGAAAGGCAAGTATCTACCAAACACGCCAACCGGCCCGTCATGCTATAACCGGTTCACGATCGTTGACTCGCCGATTTGCATAACATCCAAACTCCACAGCACGGTGATGCTGTGACATTTTATTGTTATTGAAATTGGCAAGAAGTAATCGAATACAATGAATCTTATTATATTCAGATCTGAGATTACATCCCCTTCGTAAATGTTTCGGGTACCAGTTTTTATCTCACCAAAGTTATGGCACGGTCAATGGATTCATATCAGTTTTTTTAGGTACTTAGCACCTTTATAATAAAATCTTTATTTTTATTCGAAGTATGATCTTTTAGCTCTTAGAATTTTGAATATTTAATAAAAACAAACAAATATGATTTAATTAAAGGTTTGATAAACATTATTGAATATTTCAATATTGTGTTCTTATGAAAGATTCTTCAAGAAAATCGGTAGTGAAGCTTTTATACTATTTGCAATATATTCTTTAAAATAGGTAGGCAAATGAGGCATATTGGCAAATGAGCCACCTGATCTATATCCGCCATCGTCAATGCGTCACCAACCTTGGGACTAAGATGTTACGTCCCTTGTGCCTGTAGTTACACTGGCTCACTCACCCTTATAACATACACATTAATTATTATGCTGATTGGCGGTAAAATATACTTATTGCCTATTAAGTATCTTCTGAATATTGAAATCAATGAATTATTAATTCCATACCATTTTATCATCAATGTATTTTTTATCAATTGTTATTATAGTGCATTATTACTACTATTTATCAATGGTGGGTTGTAAAAGAAAAGATGGCAAAGAATCACAGTCGGAAGTTTGAAGACAATGTACATATTATGTAGGCTATATTTTGTTAGCCCACATTAGAATAGAGCCCACTAAGAATTAAAGGACTCGACCATTTATTAGATATTTCCAAATACTTATAGAACTAGTTTTATTGACATCAGGTTATGTCAGATTATATACTGTATAGATCAAGAAAGAAATTTGCATAACATTTTAACCGGAAACTCCTTTTTAGTAAAGACATAAAAATATTTATAGAAAATAGTTTATACATGTTACATTACTAGATTTCAAATTATTTTTTATTTGAAGTATAATAACTTGCGTTAATGGGTTCATGAGTTTTCGTTTATAGGTTTTCATTTACAAAAGTAGTTTTGTAACCGATTTTCATTTGTTTTAATTCTTTTTTTTTCTCATTATATACTATAAATTTTATTTGTATTTTTTTTAAACTATGTACATATATGTTTATAATATACAGAATTAAAATAAAAAGAACAAAATACACATTACAAATTTGAAGCAAAAACACGCCGTCTAAAATTTTTTATTTTAATTAATTGTAACTTATATGTTGTTTTTTTATGTTTGTCTAGAATATATGAAAATTATATATTTTCCGCGGGTTTTTAGATGGCGCGAGATGTATCTATCAAAGATAACCCCGTTTACCCGTACAGAGGAATTCTACTAGATACTGCTAGAAACTTCTACTCATTGGATTCCATTAAAGCTACTATCGGTAAGATTTTTATGTAATCGTTTTATTGTTATTATTGTAAGTGACATCAGCTTGGACAACTTAATTTGTCTACTAATATGTTACTAAAGGTTTGGCCTTTATAAGTCACCATATCAATTTCTAAAAGCTCTTTAACTCGTGTCATGTTTTTTTGGAGATTGGCTGTTTGTTAAACATTTTCATTTGAGGTAAAATTTTCAGAAATTAAATATCAAAATATTTATATTATAATATGATTTATCATGTGTTTTAATGTATCTAGGTCAGATCTTATTTATCGTACCATAGTTTAAATTAAATGTCTAACGTCGGAATATGCAATTACCATGATTCGCGTACGTTAATGTCAATTATTGAAGTGCGTTAAAAAATGATTCACTCGTAAATATTATGAATTGAAACGCATTTCTTGCAATAACTCGTGCGGCTTATACTCAGAAAAAATAGTACTATTCCCTGTATTCTTTCTCAAATTAATAAATCGATTTTGACGAAGTACGGCACATACAATGGATCACATTTACATTTTTATATCAGAGGCGATGGCCGCCGTGAAGTTGAACACCTTCCACTGGCACATCACGGACAGCCAAAGCTTCCCGTTCGTGTCCAGCAGACGCCCGGAGTTGACCAAGTACGGCGCTTACAGTCCCGCCAAGGTGAGTCGACTTCGTCCATCATCGTGTATATCAAGACGTGCGTCACCTAATCGTGGCGCCGAGAGCGAGAGAGAGAGAGAGAGAGACGCGCAGAGGGAGGTGAGGGAGAACTAATAGCGGCGCGGTTGCAGGTGTACACGGCGGAGGCGGTGCGCGAGGTGGTGCGCTTCGGGCGCGTGCGCGGCGTGCGCGTGCTGCCGGAGTTCGACGCGCCCGCGCACGTGGGCGAGGGCTGGCAGGACTCCGGCCTCACCGTCTGCTTCAAGGTCACACGCACACACTAAGCCACATGTACTTGTCTCCCTTTCAAGATCGATTGAAAGCTATGGAGAAAAACGGACAAAAACTCAGTAGCACTCTTTCAAATGAACGACACGAGTTAAATATTATCAACCCTTTAATACCTATGATCTCGATTATGCGATGCATTCTTTTGCGATATTTTCCTCAAAAGATATCGTTGGAGGCCGTCAAACGTGTGGGTTACCTTCGATGTTCTGTTGGCCTCATTTAGCAGTGATTGCGAAGATACTTCAAATTAATATTATTATCATGTCATCATTGTCTTAAGAATATATATGACGAGGGACCAAACGTCGTCACAATTCCGTTTTCCATTAGAGTGGTCGGTCTTACTTACAGATATTATAGTAGTAATAGTAGAAAAAGTCATTTTTATTCCGTAATATTACATACGAGTGTTTGTAGACGGAGCAAGAATTACTCGCTCGCTACTGCTCGTATTAATTCCAAACGAAGATCCTATATAAGAAACATTTTAAAACTACGACTTTAGTTGTGAATGTCACTTAAATTTAACTATAATTGTAGTCCGGAAATATTGTTACGCCGATATATATAACTATGTATATAAAACATTCAAGTTGCACATATTTATTAAGAAAAATTGTAAAAATAAAATGAATGAAACATATTCTTCACTACTTGCAGGCAGAACCGTGGGCGTCGTATTGTGTAGAGCCTCCCTGCGGACAGCTAAACCCCACCAAGGAGGAGCTGTACAACTACTTAGAGGATATATACAAGGACATGGCTGGTGAGATGTTTGGGTTTAAGTGTAGTTAAGATGTTCTTAAGAAATATAGCGAAGATGCATGAACGATGGGACGAATGAATATAGACCACTTCTCATTTCGAATACAAGTCAATATCAATAATGAAATAACGTGAACACAATGTTATTCTACTTACTCTAATCGAGATTATTATTACGATGTCGTACAAGATCGAATGGTAAGTTTTCGAATTATATAATGGTTGATTAAATATTTTAAATTTTTTAGAGGTATTCGACACGGACTTGTTCCACATGGGCGGAGACGAAGTGAGCGAACGCTGCTGGAACTCTTCGCAACAGATCCAGGAATTCATGTTGGAGAACAGATGGGGCCTGGACCGAGCATCCTACCTCAAGCTCTGGAACTATTTCCAGACTAAAGCCCAAGACAGAGCTTACAAAGTGAGCATATGATATATATATATTCAAACCTAGTCTCGATTGAGTTTTGCATAAGGATTGTAGAAGTTTCTTATTGGCGTGTACTATTTTTATTGAAACAATTGCGTCTGTCATTCTCATACGTTTGCCCTACCATCCGTTATTCGTAACTTTCTCCATCCATACGTAGTAAGCTAATAGTAGTTACTGAATTACGTCTCGTAAGCAAATTGTATAATTTCTTCATTGTTATAATAGTTGGTATTAATTAATTATTCAAGTTATGTATTGGTAAATATATGGACAATTTACCTACTTCTTTAACCATTTAAAGGAAATGCGTTTACAGAAAAATTGGTACTATTTATTTTTTTTACGTATTGAAATATATTTTTCCAGGCATTCGGAAAACGTCTGCCCCTGATCCTGTGGACCAGCACGTTGACGGAGTTCAGTCACGTTGAAAACTTCCTCAACAAGGACGACTATATCATTCAAGTGAGTCACCAATATTTCGCAAACAGAAAATTCCAAGGTCAAATTTATGTGCGATGTTGCTATGTATAACTCGTATAAGTGAAACGCTTTTGACGCATAGTTAACGATTTAATCTGGATCTGGAAAATCTGGCTTGGTCCGGCTTTTCTCAGTTCTCGCTACTGTACTATTATTATACTTTACTCCTGGTAGTGGTGGCTTTGTGCAAGTTCGTCTGGGTAGGTATTAGCCACTCATCAGATATTCTACCGCAAAACAGCAGTACTTCGTATTGTTGTGTTCCAGTTTGAAGTGTGAGTGAGCCAGTGTAATTACAGGCACAAGGGACATAACATCTTAGTTCCCAAGGTTGGTGGCGCATTGGTTATGTAAGCGATGGTTAACATTTCTTACAATGCCAATGTCTATGGGCGTTGGTGACCACTTACCATCGGCTCGTGCGCCTTTATATCCTATAAAAAAACTATCCATTTTTGGATAAGGATGAAGGATGGTTGATCCTTTGGTTGATAGCAACTGACATTATAATCTTCGTATATTGTATTTTTAACATTGGGTATTCAATTATTAATTACCAGGTTTGGACGACCGGGGTGGATCCTCAAATAAAGGGTCTCCTCGAAAAGGGCTATCGTCTCATCATGTCAAACTATGATGCTCTATACTTCGACTGCGGTTATGGAGCCTGGGTTGGAAGCGGTGGGTTATTTTTAGTCGACAAAAATAAGGAAATTCACAATTTGGCAATTTTTTTGTGTACCTTTTAGAATGTTTATTTCTTACCTTAACAGTAGTAACCCCTTTTAATAAAAAAAAAAAAAAAAACTTAGCATTAAACCGGTTGAGCCGAATTTTTGGGCATAGTTTCAGTGCTGTTGACAATACGGAATAACTTGAAAAATATGTATTTATTTTTAATGAATATAATGATTGTAAGAGAAATGTTATTGTGTAAACAGGTAACAACTGGTGTTCGCCTTACATCGGCTGGCAGAAAGTATACGAGAATAGTCCGATGCAAATGGCGCAGGAATATTCGAACCAAGTCTTAGGTAATGTCGAGTCTTTATTTGTACACAGTCCTATACATCAAAAAGAGGATTCTTACTACTACTAGTACTACTACTTTGCACATTGGTGAGCACTTTTGCACTCGAGTGTTCTGCTGCACTGATGTGATCGATGATGCGATATTAAGTGGTAATTCTCTTAATATCTGACACTCTTGGGTATGTATATGGACAGTGGGATAGTTTTCTGTACTTTGTAAGTAATAAGATGATGTATGCAGGTGGCGAGGCGGCGCTGTGGTCGGAGCAAGCGGACTCGGCCACACTCGACGCGCGACTGTGGCCGCGCGCCGCCGCGCTCGCCGAGCGACTGTGGGCCGAGCCTGACACCACCTGGCACCATGCAGAGGCGCGCATGTTGCATCTCAGGTAAACGCTCCGCGCAGCCGTCCATCTCGCTCGCACACTCGACGCGCGACTGCGGGCCGAGCCTGACACCACCTGGCACCACGCAGAAGCGCGCACATTCCTTACAGAAGCCAATCAGTTTATGATGTTTACGACGTTTTGTAGCTATTGGCAAATGAAATCCTTACTAACATACAATAAATTTCAGGGAACGTCTTGTCCGGCTGGGTATTCAGCCCGAGTCGATTGAGCCCGAGTGGTGTTACCAGAACGAGGGCTATTGCTACGCGTAACTGTGATCGTCATAAGTTGCAACAAAACTCCGTGACTTATCAGTCTTGTAATGACACAAATTGTAATCTATATCTTGAGATTTTGAAACTATTTAATAAAATAAAAGTCATTTTTCTACTTAAGTATTTTTTTATTCTTTCGTTGGAAAATAATAAAAATAATATTTTATATAGTTGTTTCATTTATATAAAATACCATTTATATTGTACGAGTACGTGATTGGTTCGCAGAAAGTGGTTTTTGTATAAAAAAAATGTTATACATTTTATTGGGCTGAGTATATTGTCATATTCGAAAATAAAAAGTTTAAGAAAAATATATCATAATGCAATATTTGTTCTTTTTTTCCTGATTCTTGATAAAAGGATTTGGCAAAAACCTTAATTAAAAGAACGCAACGATTTTTCTGTTAAACATTTCTATTGTAAAATTCTGTGGGTTGCTTCAAAAATATATTAAAGAATACTTAAAAAAAAACATAATTAAATTATGTGTTACCATTTATCCTTATTCATATAAAGTTTATCCTTATTTCCTATGTCATCAGAGTTGCCAGCACAATGCTAAATGCTATTAATAAAATTATGCATTTATATGCTTATGAAGTTAGACGCCGTATGAACACAGATTTTTAAATTAAAATAAATTCATACTTTGTGCAAAGAAAAATTTGAGTAAAAAAAAGAGACAGTAAATATATTACAAAAGAAGAACTTCGTTCCGATATTACAAAAAATAAAAAAAAAATTTAAAAATTAAACATTTATTTAACGAGTCCTTAACCACAACCTTTAAATACTTAACTACATTTTAGTATACCCCAACTGGTATACGACCTGTTGGCGTTTCTCTCACAATGCCAACCTCACCATTACCACAGTTATATACAACTGATCCTTCGCCTACAGCTGGAACGGATCCTCCTAATGTCACTGTGCCAAGGAATGGCAGAGACCCGGCAACAGACACGATACCGTCCACAGTTAAATCATCAGCTACGATCGAGAAGGCTGGTGAAGGTAGTGCCGGTATGTGCATTGTCAGCTGACTGGTGAAAGGGCCCGGTATGCCAGGGCCTGCTATGCCATACGCTTCTGGTATGCCAATACATTGAGCGAAAATACTCTGAAATATATCAATATATATATAATATCCTATATAAAGAATATAAATAGTAAAAATACATAATAAAAGTTGAATACAAATATGTTAAAGTAAATTATAAAATGTATTTAAGTCAAATCAAATCGGGAAATAGTTTGGAGTATAGATTCTATCGATGAACTAGTAACTCCCCCAGTTTATTTAAATTTAAACGAAAATAAGATATACCTTTAAAAATAAAAATTGGAGGCAGAGAGCAAGAATGGTTTTAGTCGCCATATTTTTTGTTTCTGTGCGCCTTGTTTATGAACGTTAATAAGTTTTGATGGCCTGCACTAACCTACTGTCCTATTTATATTGAATATAATTTATCACTGTACTAATTAATATATTGATACTTACATCATATTATCTTTATTACAAAACCAGTAATTCTTACTATAGTTACTTTATGCTATAGCAATGTCGTAGTTGCTAAATATCCGATAACAATATCAAGCGTTAATCACGAAATATTATTAAAGTTATATAATTATTATTACGCTTAATGCTCTTGCATTATTTAAATTACAATTTATTAAGAAAGGAAAAGGGAGTTGATTGCAACTGCCTGTTGTCGTTGTAATTATATCAGAATGAGTTTCTTGAACAGTGGTTCATAGGGCACAAGGGGAAGCCCTTGGTCATTCGGACTCGGTTTCGGATTCGGTTATATAAACAAAGTAGGAAGAATCCAATTAAAATAAAAGATGGCTTATTTGCCGGTTTAGTTAAAAATAGGTAAGTTTTCCCGCGTCCTTTGAAATCGATATGAGTTCCAAAGTTATATAATGTCCGTTTAATTCGCAAACCAACAATTTGCGCCGAAAAATTAACAAATCGGAATTTTAAATAAATATTGTTAAAAATATTAGATTACGAAATTTAGAAAAAAGAGAAACAATCACAAATTTAAACAATTAGGACATTAACGTGTTTTTATCTTAGTTACTTAACCTAATAGTGTTGGTCAAAAGAATTTGTGAGCTCAAATATTCTCCATATTTGGTTAATATCATATGTATTTACCGTAATTACCGTAACTTACCGTATTTACCGTAACTTCCTATGACAATTTAGATTTAAGTAGTCGTTTTATTTGCTGGTTAGGCTTTTTCTAACCCGTATTGTTTAGTTCCACCCATAATTACCACTCATAATTTACTCTACGTCCAACAGCAACAGTTTGTATTGTTGTATTCCCGTTTAATTGGTGAGTGGACCAGAGAAGATACAAGACATAAAATCTTAGTCAACGTAAAAGCAGTGTTAGGATTTTTTATTGTCAGTAATAATTTATATACAATAAATAGGCTGGCTTGTAGGAATATTATCAGGTACCAACTGTATTTTTGCAATATTGTGTTGTTATTATGTGTTCATACCGTTTAAAATTTACAAAAAATAAAAATATCTGTGTTTTATGCATTATCTTAAATTAAAACATTTATCAACAGGGCAAGATGCCAGGGTCGGTCGCTTGCATTCTAGGATGAGGTTGGTGACCTAAGATTTCAATGAGCTTGATAAAATATTTAAGCAATTGAAATCAGTAGGATTAATGTACTTACAAAACATACAGCAATTTTTTTTGTATTCGAGATACAAGTATTCATTACTTATCTATAAGGATCAGATAATAAAGTCAAGGAAAATCAATTAAACTCATTTGTTTTTGAAGATTGAATTAAAAACATTGTAAATCTTTACAATGCTTTGAGATACTTTGCAGTTGTTATATTATATTACAATAAGTATTTAATACATACGTATACTTGCTGTTAGGTGAAAATGAAATATGGAAGTTGGAGGTTCATCTGCAGCCATGTTGTTCGGAAATCTCGTTCCACATAATGTCGTCGTTTGCCGTTTATGGTGACCATTAGCCGTTTAATCTGGCATCAGTTCAATCTGTAGTGTTAGATCAGGGATAAATAAATATTGTTTGGCTGTCAAGTCAGCATCAATCTTCTTGATTAGTTGGTTTGCCCGAACATTTTTGAGGTTAGCATCCGTTTCCCGACAATTAAGCACTTGGCTCTGCTGAATGGTCACTAATAGTATAGACGTCTAATTCCGAAGCAGCAAACGAAGCAGATTTCGATGGAGTATCGCTATTATATAGTAGTATATTAGTATAGAAGTATATTAGTATAAGGCTGCTCCTAGTTATCAAGCTGTCGATGATACATAGTCCATTCTACTTGCTTCCTGGTACGGGGAGTGCGGGCTTTTTCTTCAAAATATGGCTGCGGTATTCCACTTCTGACACGAAATGTTACAAACTTGTGGGTAATTGAATGCCGTCGGTAAAAATAAGGAATGATTTATTACTACGGTACACAAAATACAATATTTGTGTATACCAAATCACTTAGTCATTATCAGAGGTGCAGTCTTCGCTTTAGTCGTGAATATCTTTATTTTATGTTATTCACAATCGCTTCTGGAACTAAAGTGACAGCGTATATAGCTTTTTTTTTTATAAATTATATGAAGCCATCGAGTACGAGGAAGAAAGTAGTACTGGACAGCTCCCACACAGAGATAAGAGATTTACTTATGTGGGGCCAAATTTGCGCCTTGTAAAGCTTAAAGCTATTAGCCGACGTGAAGTACTGTCAGTCTTGAGTAAACAAGCTCTTTAGAAGCTAATTTGGCTTTACCATCTATTGCCTGCAGAACTGATCAATGCTCGAAATGTCGACGCCAAGTATTCTGATACTAGGTGTAGCAGCCAGATGAGTATCGGCTTAATATTATTTACAATTAAGAATATTTTTAAAATATACGGCACATAATAATAAAAATAATGATTTTCTACGAGTTCAAAGTATATAGTGCACTTTTAAAACAACTGAACATAACAAATGAAACTCGAATTTACGTATACTATATAAGTTATATTTTAGTTTGCATGTATAGCGATCATTGAACTTTCTCGATCTATTAAATTATTTATCAAATTTGAATCGTATTCTAGATCTTTCTTGATTGATATAATAGATAAAAACTATTTATGCGTTTTTACCAAATGGCTGTTGAGTTGATTTAAGGATTTTGAAGACACAGTAATTATTGCTTCGTTTAATATGTCGAAAATTATTCGTCACAAGTAAACATAATACAAGTCATTTTTTTAAATACTTTGAATATGTTTATAGCAATGAACCATACGATCTTAGCCTAACATACCTTACCTACTTCCAAATGTATGTCGTCACAAATGTTTGTTGATGATAAATGTATTTTTATGAATTAAGTCACTCATCGGATGTTTAATTGTAAATAATGTTATTGAATGCACTTTTGCTTGTGGTTTTCCTGTATTTGTTAATTTGTAATTCACTCTTATTTATAACATGTATTATCCTGACGTTTCAAGTATTAACGTAAATTTTGTTTTGATATGAAGACTATTGTTTAGCTTTTTATTGTTGTATTGTTTTAAATATAACCAAGCTGGTTTGAGAAGTTGTTGTGGGCTTAATTATTTTGCATTTTTTCACTAGAGGAATTGAAATGAGTTAATCCCCTTCCCCAAAATAAAGAATTATGTCAAATGTGTGTAGAGTATAGCACGGGTAGAGTTGCGTTATGTTAAAACGATTCCGCAGCGCAAGAGAGCATTCCGTTCAGTGCAAAAGACGTATCGCAGTTTTAGTGGGTAAGGATACCACATATTGCGGAATGCCCATATAAACCCATAGGAGATTTTGTCAGCTTTTCCCTTTGTAAGAAACAAGTGAGGCACAAGGTGTACTATACTCAAATCTCTTCCTCCAATATAATCAGGTGGGAAGGTATACAACAAAATTATAGAGAGAGAGAGAGACAGGCGCGAAACTAACGGCTGTAGATGCTCTCCAAGTCCTGAAAATGTAACTGAGTGTGAAAAATCTGCTGCTCACTTGAACCTGGATTCGTGGGATCTACATAAGCCATAAAATATATATAAGAGACAGTTAAAAGTACCAAAATATTAATATTTAATCAAGTCTTCACGTGTCAGGTCAAAAGTTAAGAGCAATGACCACTCCGACGACGTTTATCTTTCGTGCGATAAGATTTTCGTACAATGCGTAAAATATTAAACAATATGTTTATATAATAGCTGTTGTTTCTAGCTATTTAAATCTTGAATTCATATTTTGAATAATATTTTAACGACTAATGTAAAATTACTTCGCAGCTTTTATTTATATGAATAGCCACATGATAAAAGCAATAATAAAACAATTAATATTAAGGCGGCACTTACACAAAAATTGAAGACAATTTTAATGGATATTACACTCATGTCCGTTTTTAAGGAATTACTAATAAACCTATTCACTCCTCCAATGAAGCGTACTACTTGTGTAGAGGGACAATAATAGCCCAAAGGTTCAGGACAGAACTGCGACTATAACATCGCTATTGACAGACGTACAGGTATACAGAGGCTATTTTACCATTATTTATAGTACCAACCAAAAAACTGTAAAACTTTCATCACTGAAGTAAGCCAAAATTCTACGGTAAATCGTTTAGTATTGGAAAAAGGCCTATTTAATTTTTTTTTCTCTTGTTAAGAAGGGGTTTGCAAATAACTTGGTAATGGGGCTTTGTGCAAACCCGCCTAGGTACCCACCACTCATAATTCTACAGCCAAACAGTAAAACATAGTATTATTGTGTTCCCGCTTGAAGATGCGTCAGTGTAACTACAGGCACAAGAGACATAACATCTTAGTTACCAAGGTTGGTGGCGCATTGACGGTGTAAGTATATAAGGGATGGTTAATGTTTCTTACAGTGCCAATGTTTATATTCTGTTATACATGAAAAAAGATTTACTTATGGTGTTTTCTTCACCGCAGTATATACGATGAATTATAAACTAAAAAAAAACGGATTGGAAAACGAAATTTTAGATTAAATTCCACGTCTATTTACTATGCATTTGGATATATTGGCTCAATTATTATTAGATAGGCCAAAATATATATTTTTCATCATTGCTTAAATACTTATTACTTTTGATGTAATCGAAATCAAAATATTCTATTCTATTCAAATAGGCTAATAAAAAACTTTTGTCTCGTAATGTTGCAGTATTAATTACCGAGAAGAACCGGCACCATACTCAGTATTTACTCTCTTTTGCACCAACTTTCATAGGTATGTTAATTTAACACAATGAATTTAATAATTTATCCTGCATGAAAATAAACAAATATTAACTTCACGTCCAAAACTCCACGTTTCATTATATGTGTAGAAAAACAACGGTTTATCAAAATATTTTTTTTAAGAATTTTACCGCCACGATGAAAGTCTCGCCCTGTGACCTTCCGCTATAGCACAGCACTGATAATAAATTGCGTAACAATACCTCCATTCAATTAAAATACTGACAAAATAAATATACCAAGTATGTGCCCGAATTATTTGGATTTTATTACTGTTTACAAAAGTCAAAATACACATTAATAAGTAGGCTTTCTTTTCTTTTCACGAGCACTTTTGAATCATCATTTCAATTTTAATAAAAAACTCAGTAAATGTGTAGTGATGTTTTTTATTGATGATTTATATATATTTTATAATATTCACACTTCTGGTGACCCAAGATCTGGCGCTTATTTAGCCCAAAGGCCGAGTCCGGCGGTGCAGAGACAATAGTCCCAGACTCTTGGATATAATGCCGATGGACAATCTTTTAGACGGCGTGTTTTTGCTATAAATTTGTAATGTGTATTTTGTTTTTTTTTTTTATATATATTATAAAAATGACTGTACATAGTTTCCTTAGTACGCTAAATTAAATATTATAAAATTTTATTTATATATCCTGTATGAACATCAACGAACACTTACTCCGAGCTTTTCTATCATCCAGTAAACATTTCTTCAGTGTATTAAGAAAAAACACTTAAAAAAGCCACAAGCAGCCGTTAACCCAGATCACATTTGACTTATGTCGTAACTGGAAGTGTTCCTTGTTCTACGATGTTAATATTGCTTGCTTTGAAACTTTAGCCCTTTATAGGTCGTTGGAGCAAATTTAGCAACAGATAAAGATTTTACGAGAGTAACGTTAGTATATAAATATACTATTTACAGTTATTGTATATAACACAATATACATCATTATATTTTATTTCATCGCTTTGATCAAATAGCCTTTTCAAGAACATTAATCAAAAAATAATAATCAATAATTATTTCATAAGAAATATTTACATTGAAGACTCCAAAGGAGAATTATTATATAAATGGAATTGTGACAAGAATGCTTGCAGTATTTTCCCGTTCAATCACAATTTCGATTTATTGGATATAAAATAATCAAACATATTACGAGTGGGGGTAATAAGAAGTGTTTATTAATTAATTGAATAGTGCACAAAAGAGTTGTAGCAGAAGAGTATCCGCGTCTGTCCGTATGTTCGCTAACCTCAACACGTTGGATTTCGTTACGGTTTTCACCATTATTTTGATATTATTTTCGAGAAGATTTTAGTTCTTAATACATTTATATTTTTATTGAATAGTAGATATCAATTAAATGTTTTATTATCACGTACTACAAAATGTGCTTAAAGCTAACACGACAAGCCGACTATGAGATATGTATCTGAATAATACATTGTCTATCTTCTATAAATAGGTCACAGTAATGATTTATACGTAATATCATTTTAAGTGTTTTCTGTTAATACTATCGCTTGCAGTTTCAATTTGAACTAGTATTTTTATAGATATTTTTAAACAAATGCTTGTAAAAACGCCATGGAGATGGATTAAACTCGCAATATTATTTAATATATCATTTTATTATCTTAACATGTCATATTTAAAATTTTATTTTATTTAAATTTTTAAGTCAGGTTAGTTAAAGTCCCACAGCTGGGCTAAGACCAGATTTTAGATCCTTTGCCGATTGGTTGTTTGGGTTGGGTAACCATATTTAAGAAAATATGCAACATTATAAACATAAATGCTGCACCCGATGTCCGGCTTGTAACTATAAATTATAAAAATTTCGAAGTTCTATACATAATCGAATCAGAAGCTTTGGCTTGAACCCGGCAAATGATAAAAAACAAACAAAACTTACCTCATGCTATTCGTTTGATAACATTTTATCTATTTAATTTTTGATTATTAAGTTTATTATATTACTTATGAATTTATTAAAAATAAACGATCCTAATAATAATTTTAATAGCATTATTATATATACCAAACAAATAGAAACTAATTAAGAATAAGGAAAATCGTTTTTACTAATAAAACGTAATGACAAGAAAACAAATCCGGCATTATCGTTCCCAAAAAAAACCTATATGAAGCCCGTGTGAAATATTTGTACGATCCTCGCTAGTTCGGTGTGACATCGCGATGTGGACGGGCGGGCTGGTGCTGTTATTCGTTGGGTGCGCGTGCGCTATAACGCGAGACCAATTCTACCCCCATGGACAAGGGCTCGACCAGCGATTGCCGCGAGGAGCGGAAGTCTCCTCACCAGAAATACCGCTGAATGTACCCATCGTCTTCTTCGGCGAAACTTATGAAAATATTTTCGTAAGTACCTACTATTGTGGATTTAATAATTTTTGTTAACACCATATTACTTTAAAAAGTACATTATTATTTTTTTGAAAAATTTCTTCATCTCAAAGATCGTAGCTATCAATAAAGCAATTAGGTATATTATAATTAATATATTATCACTATTAGTTAATGTGTAATGATGCGGTGAAATGGAAATCTAAATCGGTGTACATTGTAAGCATGTATTTATTAATTGTAGCATATAGGTAAACATAGTATTAATGTGTTTTTTTTAATGCGATTTCTTGTAATATTCAAATTAAATGTCCTTACTTATAGTTAAATTAAAATCTACCATCAGTTCCGAATAGAAAAATACTAGACCTGAAGAGAACTTATTGATTTAATGAACATTATTTTTAATTAACACATTAATTTTAGTGTTTTAATCGACTTTGTACGTCAGTTTTGTGTCAAAGATTTTTTGAAGTCTAAAAATTACAATTACCCTTTAGTAAAATATAAGAATAATAAAAAATCAAACATTAATATAATACATTAATATTTATTTATTTATTTATTGAAAATCAGGACTTTGCAGAAAACATGAGTTTTGTACAAAGTATATGAGTGTTGTTAACAAATTTGTATTCATAATACAAAAACCGTAACGTTTTATTTTGTTTTTCGAAATCTTCAAATATCTCGGGCACTTTCGTCGACGCGATTTAAGAGAATTGATTCAAAAATAAATTTTAACATATTTTCTTGGGACAGAAAGAGAATGAACGGAGGCGTTGAATGCAAATTTTCACTATTCCGCAGTGCGTGCCAACTCCCATTAATTTGGTGACACTGCAGGCCAAATTCACGTTTGCATTTTTGCAAATCTTAAAAAACTATCACGTTTTCATCGTGTGCACGTTAGATTTGGATAAATGGTACAAAACTTGTTATGGAGAAAAATTTTGAGTTTTATGGAGTGATGTTTGGTGTGACACATCAGAGTTTTTTGCTCCAGTTTTTTCTTTACCGTTTAGTTCAAGTTTGATGTCCGGGTATACTTTCCACTGGGTAATTTTAGATCTTGTCTCAGAAGTAGAGAGAATATATGGAAGAACCTATTATATTAAAACCTATTACGGGTGAAGACGATGTACAAGTTGACGATATTGAGTTTATTTTAAATATTTTGAGCGAAAACTTTACATGGTGACTACACAGAGAGACAAAGTAAAATTGACTTTAATACCTGCATTTAAAAAATGTAAATCAATATATATATTTTAAAACATGTATTTACGGCGAAACATTCTTCATTCTTTTTATTACATCATAATACGCAAATTAGAATTTTTATATTGTACTAGTTTCCGACCGCGGCTTTGACGGCGACTCAGTCTTTTTCTGTACCTTTTTTTTTACTCTGGAAAAACGCATTACGCGTTTCCCCCACGGGAACAGTGGGGGGTATGTGGGGCTCGCCGGTGTCCAAGGCACCGAGTGCGCCCCGAACATCGGAATAAACATTAAAAAACCAGCGGTACCCTTTCCGTCTTAGCGAGGAGCACCACGGGATCGCTTTCGCATGCTACCGTGGCGCTCTTAGTCTTTTTCTGTACCTCAGACAACATGTTTGCACGCATTCATTGTGATTTGTTGAGTAGTTAAGATATGAAAGAATTTGTTTGTAACACACAAACAAATTTTATTTCGCATTTATAGTATTAGGATTTTAATGATAAACAAGCATAATATGTAACATGAAACGTTTCAACGAATTACGATCAGTACATTAATTTAATATAAATTAGAACAATGACCGAAATTTAAAACAATAGATATTGTGAACCGATCAAATAAACAATGCGTTTAACATTAGTAATTAGTGTTTCTTAATTAGTAATACGTAATGTTTGTTGGCTAATAAGTTAAGTGGGTTTGTGTTTATTCAACTATTTATTTATTTATTTTACTGATAAGAATCTGAAAATACCAATCCAGACGCATTCCATGATATGTTTTTGTATGTTTAGGGGTATACGTCGTTGATCTTGCTCGATTGAATTTTTTTCGATGAATATGCCCCGCGCAATCTTCACCTCCGCTGTGCTCTGTGTTATGGAGAAGTGTCACAGGTGTGTTCATCACAACGTAGCGTCCCGCACTGATTTGTTAGGCGACTGAAAAGTCGATTACCAGAGGAATCGATTAATCGAAAAAAAGATATATTTACTTAATATTCCGATGTAAATAAAAAATCTTGTGTGCTACATATCTTAAGAAAAAGCTAATACTTACTACTTACTGGTGGTAGGGCTTTGTGCAAGTTCGTCTGGGTAGGTACCACCCACTCATAAGATATTCTAACGCAAAACAGTACTTGGTGTTGTTGTGTTCCGGTTTGAAGAGTGAGTGAGCATTGGCGATGTAAGCGATGGTTAACATTTTTTACAGAGCCAATGTCTAAGGGCGTTTGGTGACCACTTACCATATGCTCGTCCGCCTTCCTTTTCTATAAAAAAAAATCCAGAGGGTACTTTGTATATTTTTTTCTATTATTTGTAATCGTTTCCAATTAATTTTCAATGACGGTTACATTTATTTAAGTTTTTGTGCCGTAGCCCGTTTTATGAAATATTAATTTTATTAATACACAATTTAATATCTTACCAGAGAAAATCATATCGCTTCCTGACATTTCTTGGTCGTAGTTTGTTAGTTTTGCAACATACAATGTTAATTGTATGGATGTAGGTGCTGTGCAAAGTATTCTCTGTTTTCCGAATTCGGAAGGTGCGGTAGCCATATATGATTTAGTATCTTCTAGTTAGTGACTCTCTTTATACTTTAATGAATGATCTGTGTATTGTATAGGTTAAGATATGATGGGGCTAACATTTCCAATGGACAAAAGTCTCAAAAAAATGAATATTAAAATATATACGATGACATGTCAGTCTGTTATTACGTGGTATATAATATTAATCCTTATGTACAATCTTGTATCACACTTACGCCGAAATAATTTCGGGCGATCAAACGGTGAATTAAACTAAGGAAGAGTTTTCTTTCGGTAAAAGAGAAATTGTCTACGTACGGGTAACATACTTTTGTTTTTGTTTATATTTAAAATAAACCATTCAGGTACTCAACACACAAAAAATATCATACAAATCGGTGTAGCAGTTCAAGATTTCAGTGACATAACCGACATTGAAGATGTATAAATGTAAAAATATTAGGTATATTCGTAAAGTAACATTTTATATTCCTAATATCCACATAATCTATTCCTTTTATGAATTTTAATTTTGGATTTTTATACATTTCATTTTTACGTTACATTTTACATCATCGTGAGATTATTAGATAAATAGTGTGTGCAAATTTATATGAATTAGATATTAGTTTTAGGGATAGGTAAATAGCAGTCATTGACCGACGTATCCTCCGCCCACGTGCACTTCCGTTGTTGAACAAAACATTATCAGTGCAGCGTTGCGAATATAATGCACTTCTGATTTTGGTCAAAACACTTTACATTATTTCGCTCTAATTTCCTTATCAAGTATAAATATATACGAGCACTTTTCAATCGATATTTTACAATAGAATTCAAAGCTTTCATGAGTTTGGAATGTAGATTACCGAAAATTTTACTCTTTTCATGATATAGGTAAGTACATGTAATAACTGTTTTTTTATTCATAAGGTAAGCGGACGAGCATATGGGACACCTGATGGTAAGTGGTTACCAACGCTCATAGACATTGGCATTGTAAGAAGTGTTAACCATCGCTTACATCGCCAATAACCTTGGGAACTAAGATGTTATGTCCCTTGTGCCTGTTATGTGTGAGTTTCTAGCCCGTTCTTCTTGATAGAATCTACATTTTGAACCAGTGCTAGCCTTACATTTGATTCAATATTATGACGATTCATAAATGCCCTTATAAGCCTACTTGAATAAATTATTATTTGATTGTTGTGTCATCCAGATTGTAAAATTGATAGATATTTTATCGTTTTTGCTCTTCACCTTAGAGTCGCACTAAATTATATATTTTCTTCAATAATTGGGACAATTGACGCAAAACTAATAATTAAAATCGAACTACTTCATAGTTTGCGATTCCAAGACAGTGTACAAATTGTTTTAGCTGTATAATAACGATTGGTTAAATGATTTAAATATATGGGTATTTTAGTAAACAGTAAAACTTTTTGTTACACAACATACATATATTTTTACATTACTGAGTATCTACAATTGTCGTAATGAATGTAACGTTTGTATTATGATAGTGTTGTTATGTAAGCACTTTTGTAAAGATATTATTACTAATTATAACAAATAAATGTCGATAAAATTTTGTTACACATTTCGAGTGACGAGTTCTATGTTCTGAAAACATCATATTTTTAATATATATTTATAAGTTGTACGACATTGTAAAAATATGGTTCAGTGTCGTGAGTCTGCACTATTGTGCTTTCATGTGCTAACGACCTACCGAAACCGAAACGATAGGAAACCTACATGTGTTGGATGAAATTCTGCCACACGTGCACGTGTTGTGTGGTGGATTAGAACATTCTGAGGGAACCAGCTCGTGCCAGAAGAAACTTTAGTATGTTAAAAACCGTCTTGACTTTTTTTTAATCCAACGAATGTTATATTGATATCTACAAACTGTTTATAACTCTATATGATAATGTTATTAATATACTTGGGGGAGGACTGTCTGCAATTCCGTCTTGGGAGGGAACACCCACTCATCAGATATTCTACCGCTAAAGAGCAATACTTAGTATTGTTGCGTTCCGGTTTGAAGGGAGAGTGAGCTAGTGTAACTACAGGCACAAGGGACATAACATCGTAGTAATGAATGGTTAATATTTCTTACATCGCCAATGTCTATGGGCTATTGTGGTGACCACTTACCATTGGGAGAACATTAGGCCGACCGGCTACAAATACAAAAAAAAATAATGTTATTAATGTAAACGTAATTTCGAATATTCCATATCTCAATGAAGTAATTATATTAAAACGTAATGTATTAGAAATTTTTGTAACAGTGTAGTGTTATCGTAAGTTAAGCAAGTGTCAAGACCTCAGTCCTCAACGGTAGCCTAAGCGTGTGATATTGTTATCACTAAGCGGCTAACAAACAACGCTTGTGTACTGTACGACTACCTCGTCGTAAGAGATAAAATATTATGTAGGTATAATTGTTACGAAATGAACCTGAGCGAGTTTCGGTCTAGCACGAATATCACGCCTCGTCAGCTTTCGTAAGCGTTTGCATTAATTTATTTATACTCCGAAACTAAAATTTAAAAAGATTTAAGAATATCCATGATAAACAAATTTAGCTGCCATTTTTTGTGCAGTTTTCGGAAATCTTGTGTAAACACATGTCTGATAATATATTTATTTTAGAAAAAACTGTCGGACAGTTTGTTGAAAGGTGCAGGATTCCTCACGTTGTTCTTTCTCACCGCCGAACACGACGATATATATTTTTTCCGATTATTTATCATACAGTAACGTTTATTTTCTGTACGATTACCTATTTCTAGACTTTAAGATATCATAAGCGGAATTTCTCATCAGAAGATTAATATTTTTTTTTCTTACGATAAAAATATTATAATTATTATTTATTTCAGGTTAACAATTATGGCGTGTTGTCGTTCAGAGCAGATATTCCAACCTTTCTCAATGCGGAGTTCCCCTTACCGTATCCATCTATAGCCGCGTTTTATGCGAACATTGACACTACAGAATCGGGCGAGGTGTACTATAGAGAAACCAATGAATCCCACGTACTAGTCAAGGCGGAAGAGAGCGTGCAGAATAACTTCCACGATTACTACGATTTTAGACCTACAAGCGTGTTTATTGCCACCTGGATAGACGTCACATACGCAAGCAAACAATGGCAAGATCGTAAGAATAGCTTCCAGATAGCTATTATTAGTAACGGTACGGAGACTTTTGTAGAAATGTTATATCCTGAGAGGGAAATACAATGGATACAAAAAGAGACGCAGCCAGGTAGTATGCCTGATGCGAAGGCACAAGCTGGATTCATAGCAGAGGACGGCCGTCTGTTCACACTCAGAGGCTCTGGTAGTCATCAGATAAGAAATGTCGTTTCGTAAGTATTTAAGCATGGCAAGACTGTTATAAATTATTTTTAATATCATTGCATTTCATAAGTTTGATGTTTAACTTTGAAAAGCATAAAAACTAAACTAGTTTGTCTATCCATTTCCAAATCTAAAAAAAACAAACAAACAAAATCATATGAAGTAATTTTTCAACGGTGTTTTGTATTTAATGTCGTTGTATGTAACCAAATAATTATAATGTATAATTAAGTAAAATGTGAGGAAATAGCTTGTTTTCTAAAATGTTCTCAATTTTAGATAAAATAATTTTACCATAAACTGACGATATAAAATTGTGCTTAACCGTTTGCTACTTCGTTTCTCTGGAAGACTATTTTTCTTAATAAACCCGCTAAATTCCCCCATTTAAAGTTTGAAGTTAATATGTAAATTTAATAGCTGTCGGTATATGAGCGATAATGAGAACATTATTTACATATTATTTTATAATTTCAGATGGTCTAACACTCGTGAACCAGGAAAATACGTATTCCGTGTAGGAAACATAACAGTAGATGGTACTGTAGCCGTCCCCGACCAATATGATCAGAACGAAGTAGAAGTTGAGGAGGAGACTAGAACTTGCGCTCAGAGCGGCCCCAGCGTATGTCACTTACAAGCAAGATGCGTCGATTATCAAACCGGTATTTGTTGCCAATGTAATGAAGGCTTCTACGGAAATGGAAAATCATGCATCAAAGACGATGTTCCTTTAAGAGTTCACGGAAAGTTAAATGGCGTCATCAATGACATTAACCTTAACGATGTAGACATCCAAGCATATGTGGTAGTTGCTGATGGAAGAACTTATACAGCTCTATCACAAGCACCAGCAACATTAGGAAGCAGCTTACAACTTTTAACCGTACTTGGTGGTGTATTAGGATGGCTTTTCGCTAAGCCTTCAGGAACGGCGAAAAACGGATATCAATTAACCGGTGGACTTTTCAATCACACAGCCGACATCTATTTTCCCGATACCAATGACAGGGTCACGATTAATCAGGAATACATCGGTCATGATGTATTCGATCAGATTATCCTAGATGCAGATATTCGTGGTACGATTCCGGCTGTATTAACAGGATCAAGATTAGAAATGTCTGAATACAATGAAGAATACACAATTGTGGAAGCAGGTCTAATACACAGTGTTTCGTCTAGAACTTTTACTAATAAAATTACCGGACAAAAGTATGAACAGAGAGTATCCCAAACGTTTTCATTTAGCCCTTGTAGATATGCGCCTCCGTCTGAAGAAAACGAAATATCGACTTTAAAGGTTATTAAAAACTACCTAGGCTACGAAACGAGAGAAAACATTGTTAGATATAGTACTAGTAATAAAATTCAATTGAGGGGCCAGGAAGATCCTTGTATAGAGGGGCGAAGTTCATGTGGCACTCATAGCACATGTGTAGTGCAAGGGGACTCATTTGCATGTGTCTGTCAATCAGGTTTCACTAGTATTTATTATGAAAATTCTAATGTTTGTGTTGACATAGACGAATGTGCAGCTTCAACTCACAATTGTGACAATAATGCTGATTGTTACAATCACGATGGCGGTTTTCAATGCAGATGTCGGGACGGTTATGAAGGGAACGGTGTAAGTTGCAATAGAGTGTCACGTTGCAGAGATATGATATGTGATTCTAATGCACACTGCTTAGATAATCCTGGTGAAGAGCCAGTTTGTTCATGCAAGCCAGGATTCACTGGAGATGGGCAAAGGTGTTGGCAAACAGTTGATAACATATGTAGCAGATGCTCACCGTATGCTTATTGCAGCTATTCAGATCAAATGAACAATTACAATTGTCAATGCAAACATGGCTATAGTGGTGATGGGGAATATTGTATTGAAGATACCACTTCAATACCAGATGTATCAGAGACCACCGAAATGTCCGTTGCTCCTCTACAGTCAACCACAGCACTTATAACTGAAGTTGAATACAATGAAACGTATGTGCTTCCGAATTGTGAAATTATCAACGATGATTACGAGTGCTTCTGTCCTCCTGGATACTCAAGATATAAAGATGAACGGAACAATGATTTGTGCCGTATTGATAGTTATAAAGAGCCCAAGAATACAAGTGTTGTTGAGGAAAATACTGACACTTCAAGTAATTATACATTTTGTGAATCGTTTTATTGCTTATTTTGATCGACAGATATTTAGTGTTTTATTTTTTGTTTCAGTAACTTGTACTACAGACTCCGAGTGTCCTCCAAATGCGATTTGTTCATTCTCGAGGGAGCAAGCACAGGGACATTGTGTGTGTCCTGAAGGCTACGAAGGAGACGCTTACGAGTGCATTGAACGAACTGGTTCGAGTTGTTCATGCGGCCCTAGTGCCCATTGCATTGACACAGCTACTGGTGAAATGATGTGCGTCTGTGATCTTGGTTATCATGGTGATGGATATGTATGTAGACCCAATTTTAGTTGTACGAACAACTCTGACTGTGAATACAATGCAGAATGTCGACCAGATCCGAACACTAATGAATTTGTCTGTCAATGTATAGAAGGATATATTAAAGACCAAAACGATGCTTGTATACCTGATGGACAGCTGTGTAATGGTGCTGTATGTGCAGAACATGCGTCTTGCCTGTATGATGAAACACTGGAGGTTAATTATTGTAGTTGTGATGAAGGATTTGAAGGTGAAGGCATTTCAAAATGTGTTCCTCTGGGCAAAACGTGTGATGTAGCAAACGACTGTAGTCCAAACGCGATTTGTACGACAACCGAAGCGTCGTATCAATGTATCTGTCGCGAGGGATATTTCGGAGATGGTTACACTTGCAATGCAGAAATGAATTGCAGAACAAATATTTATCTATGCGATAATCACGCCTCCTGCTTGAAGACTAGCGAAGGATACGAATGTGAATGTAATACAGGATATAATGGTAATGGAACTTACTGCGAGATTAATCCAAGGCAAGCAGGAAATTTCTTAGTTGCTAGTGATGGGGCATCAGTCTATCGCGTGCCTTTTAAAGTGACTCCACGAGACTTCGCTACTCCGCTAAATAGTGCTATATATCAGATAGCAGTCGGCATCGACGTGGACTGTCTTACTGGAAAAATTTATTGGGGCGATGTCGGTGCCAGTGCTATTAAGAGAACATCATATGATGGATCGAATTTTGAACAATTTTTGTCATACGGTAAGTAAAATTATTCATTTTAGAAAATCAAGTCATACAAGAAAATCTTAACGACTTTTTTATTATGAGGATTCACATTTACATATTCCTTTTGTAGATGTTCAAGCACCTGAAGGAATGGCAGTAGATTGGACGGCAAGAAATATCTTCTGGACTGATTCAAAGAAACTTACAATTGAAGTCGCTAATTTAGACACAAAAATAAGAAAAGTTTTATTCAAAAGGGATGGGATATTTAACCCTCGTGGTATTGCAGTTCATCCTGGAAAAGGGTATGTATAAATAAGCATGTTATATACGTATAAAAAAGTTGATATGAAAATACTTTAGTATTTTGAATAAATTAGTGTATTCGTCTTAAGATTGTATAGTCAAAAGGTCTTGATATATCAGCTACATTGGTGTATCGCAAGATTTGACCGATATATGCTATCATGTGTAGTTAAACTAAAGGAATGTATTATAAACTTTATTATTACCTTTTTTTTCAGTAAAATTTTCTGGTCAGACTGGAATCGCAATGGACCTAAAATCGAATGGGCTAACATGGACGGCTCACAAAGAGGAGTATTTCTAGATAAGTCGGAAGTGAAATTACCTAACTCTTTGGCTATAGATTGGTCCAGAGATCGACTTTGCTTCACCGATGCGGGCTTATATACCATTAAATGCGTTAGCATTGATACTTTGGAAAGTGAAACCATTGTAGCCAATTGTTCGTATCCATTTGGCCTAGCGATCAGCGGAGACAGCTATTATTGGACAGACTGGAAAACGTAAATATCGTAATACTCATTATTTACACAGATTAAATAAAATCTTTTACATTCACACTTACACAGATTATATAAATTTTCACATTTACACAGATTAAATAAATTTTCTACATTTTTTATAAAAACTTTTCTATATATATTTATAATAAAACCACCATTAAAGTTGTGTAATTAATAAGAGGATATTATTACAGATTAAAAATTGAATTCATCAATAATTTAACCCTGCAAAGAGGACAAGTTCCGATTGCCACTGCGTCAAGAAGGCTGTATGGAGTAGCCGTCGCCCCAGAAGATTGTCCAAGTCAAGGTAACATCTGTCAATACAGAAACGGACAATGTGATCCGAATCAATTATGCTTGCCAGATGGTAAGGGCGGTAGAACGTGCTCGGCTGGTGACAATTATTCAAATTGATTTATGAAAAAAAACTTTTATAAATGGTAAAGTTTTTAATTATTTCTTAAGTTTTCATTAAAGTTCGGCATCCATCTTGTGAGTTAATAATAATCGCATTTGCATAAGTACATTTGGTATAGCTTGGTATTTTATTTACCTTATAACAAATTATTTACAACATATTTCTATTTATCTCAATAGAACTTATATATACCTTTTGCAAGGTAACATTTTGTAGGAGAAATATATCTTATATATTTTTACTAATAATATTTGAGCCAATAACCGTTTCCATCAAACAAATTAAAAGCAAAAAGTACTTAAAATTATTAATATAATAAAAAAGTGCCATAAATTAAGATTAAATAAAACAAATAATCAACTTTAAATCAATAAGGTTTTATTTATATTTAATTAAAATAAAGGAATACCAAAGCAATAGTAATGTAATGTATTATTTATTTTGTTAAAATACACAAAGAAAGCATTGACACATGTGTACCGAAGGCTTAAATCTCAGGTGTTGCTACAGTAATAAATATTGCATTCGTAGAAAAATATATTTAATTAAAATTATATTCTAAAACAAACGAAATACACATGGGTGAATGCACTTTGAACTTTTAACATTACAATATAAATATTCAATTGAATTGTTTCAATTACAAAACAATGTATTTTAAAAATGTAAATATATTGCCTAATTAACAGTTTAATTTGTATTATTTCTAAATAAAACATTTACATACGTTTATTTTGAACTTAGTTCTTTACACACAAGACTTTTTTCTGATACAAAATTTAATCATGGATTTTTTGAAATTAATTCTTCTTTCAGTATTAAAATAATGATGTTATTGTATGTAGATTATATTATCTATAATTTTAAGGAATACTTTTTAAATAGACGACTCAATATATCATTTAAGAAAGTAAATTAAAAAGTCTATATTCTTTCTTTAAATGTTGAAAAGTAAATAGTGATATCGCATTTTTATAACGAGAATATAACTGACGACGGACTCATAATAAAAGGTACACTCAATATTTCAGGTTAATATTTGACGTTTTTGTACTACCTCATTCAATCTTCGACTTTGAAATAAGCAAAAATTATAAATCATTTAGCTGCAATTTTGTATAAGGATCATAATAAAGCAAGTGTTTCTATCTGAGCTTGTTGAAGAGGCACGTTATTTTAGCTTTAGTGTTGCCAATTTTATTTGGAATTTCTGAACCAGTTTTATTACTGTTAGCAAAAACGTAATTTTGAATTTTGTTATTATTGAATAAATTAACGCGAATCATCAAGGAATTAAGGAACAGTACTGTCGTAAATTGAACTTAAGTGTCAAAATTAGTTACATTAATCATTCTGTGAGGTTTTATTGTTTGCAAATCTTAAGATAATAACGAGATTATTTCATGCAAATTAATAATAAACATATTTTTGTATTCTAAATCTTCGTCTAACCCCAAACATCCTCAGTGCGACCGAATTTAAACACTAGTGACCCAGCAAATATGAATGCATTTTGCATGAATAAGCTCACACCGGGCCAAGTGTGTTTGCCGCTACCTGTTGACAAAAAAATATATATTTAGCATAGTAAATATTTCTTTAGTTTTCTTTATTGATATATATATTGATATTGATATGTATATGCAATACAGTTGGTCTGTGGTCCAAATGTGCTTTAATATGGTAGAATTTATTGGCCGCCTTGATTATCTAGTATCTAGCTAAGGCCATCCCCGAAATCCTAGTTTCGAGACCCGTGGACCCAATAAAGTTAATGTTAAATACGGCTTTGCCATTGGCAATTTCTCAGTACCACAACAAAGTCTAGAAGCTGGCTGTACCTAGCCTCGTGTCTCAAAGAAGCACCTTAACTAGTTGGTCCTATGCCTGAACTCTTCACGTCGGATTTGCCGTCCCATCGAATTATGAGATTGTATTTTCATAGTTTCGAACACACTTGTGCACTGTAATACGTCCGCTGATATAGGCGTCGTGGTCACATTCTGCTTTGTCCTAAAACTTACAGTAACAGCCTGTTAATGTCCCACTGCTGGGCTAAGGCCTCTTTTCTCTTTTGAGGAGAAGATTTGGAGCTTATTCCACCAAGCTGCTCCAATGCGGGTTGGTAGAATACACATGTGGCAGAATTTCAATGAAATCAGACACATGCAGAATAAACATAAATTAAGCACATGAAAATTCAGTGGTGCTTGCCCAGGTTTGAGCCCACGATCATCAGTTAAGATTCACGCGTTCTAACCACTAGGGCCTCGGCCTTTTTTTTTTCCTAAAACTTATTAATATTAAACTCATTTGTTACAATACACTTACAATACTTTATGACAATTTAATACAAAAGCATTACTTTTGATTATTTATACAGGGTGACTGGTGAATTAGTATCAATACTTAAGGACGTGATATTTGACGACCATATATGACCAAAAAAAAAATACATATAACATAAATATTAATAAACTTCTAAGTAAAGTTAACCAAAAGTTATGTTATTAATTACGCGTCATGTGGACACCCTAGCTGCGCTGACGACACAACACAGTTAGGTACATTTAGTTATCGCGCGGTACTTTACCTACGTCCAAACGCCGCCGCGTGTTAACAGGGTAGCAGGCTACCTTTGATAAACAAGCATGATCCAATCCCCCTTCATACTTTAAACCTGGCTTAGAACAGGCAAAAATACCAAAATATTTCACTCGTTTAAGCAACAAATTTGTTGACTAGGTAAATGATATGAACTTGGGACAAAAATTAACTGTTTACCTATCTTGGTATTTCCGGCGTATTTAAAAATGGAATCATACTTATTTACAACGATTGTCAATCATTTAACTACCTATTTACCTACATAACTACACTAACCTTAACAAATGTTCAAAGTGAGCTCCTGCTCGTGTGATACACAGTTCGGCACGTTTACGCATATTGTCTTTCACACGCTTTAACACGAATGGGTCACTTTACTACTCACAGTACTCACAGTATTCTGCATTTGTGTATTGATAAGCCATACCTAATTACTAATGACGGGTCACACTCACACACGAAACATTAGGTATACGCGTAAGATAGATCGCTAGGGGCGCGCGCGCGGGAAGATGGACGAACCTTACGGCGGCGCTCGCCCGACTAGTTAGCCGCGGGGCAGGGGTTGCGGGGGGCAAACACCACGCCGCACGCGCCGCGGAAATATGTCCACACTTTATTTATTTAAAGTAAAATTTTTGTAAATTTGGTCAAAAATTAAGTACCTATTTTTTTTACATAATTCGAATGAGAATCATGTACCGATTATGCTCCTAAAATATTGATACTAATTCACCAGTCACCCTGTAGATTATCAAAACTGTTATTCTATCTTATCTTATCACAGTAAGATAAAATTCCTACACTTTTATGAGAAGATTTTCAACAAAAGCTTCATTACAATCAACTGGCAATTTGATATCACATCAAACAGACAAATAAATTACTCTCTTATTAACCATATCTATAGCAGTACTTTGCTATTTCTGTGGTAGCTTAGATATAGTGCATAATGATATATTATATAATTCTTACAAAACATTTTTTAGACTTAAGAATGAACTTAGTGATATTTGTCTTTTTCTAATTTATTGTGTCATTTTTTCTTAGAAAAAAAACCATTTATATTGAAAACAAACCTGAACGTTTATTCAGGCATACTTTAATTACATCGTTACATTCTCATGATGAAATAGTAAAAAAAGAATTAGCAAACTTTGCTTAGTATTGTATTGTAATATTTTGATATTTTAGCAATACCTGCATTAACGTAGTTTGCAAAAAGTATCCAGCAGGCGGCGATGAGTGACGCAAAGCCCACCACGAAACCGAGGAACAGCCAGAGGCGAGCCCCGCGTGGACCCATGCAACCACCCGTGTATGTTTCACCGCGAACCTGCAATTGGATCAACAAAAACTTAATTCATTTCTAATTCACTTTTGATCTAATGCTGTGAATCACTCACAATTGAGCTAAAATTACATAGGGATACAGAAGTGTTGTTTTTGGGTTTTGATAGATATTAATATCAAACTCAATTACTTAATATCAAATACATTAAACGTATGTTGACATATGGATGACAAACACTTAAGCTTATGTACTAAGGCATAACATTAAAATTTTGGTTTTGATTTAATTTATTCGGTGACTGGAAATTCACTATATATTGATATTAAAATAATAACTTAATGGTCACTGTGGTCAATTTCAATGGAGGCTGATCTCTGACCAGAGATCTGTGCAGGTTATATTAAAGTGCACTTGTGTGTGTACATAATAGGCAACAATATCTCTATTGCTATACTTTCCTCTGGTGGGATGGTAACCCAACACAAATGTAGATAAGTTTATATAATACTTATTATATTAATATAGTCTATACTAAAGATGCATATATTAAGACAATACAGTAAGCATTGGAAAATAAAATAGCCTGGCCAGCATATGTATTCTTATAATAATAACAATCCTGGGGCATTATTCACACATGACCATCTGATCCCTAACTAAGCAGAGCTTGTACTATGGAAACCAGACCACTGATATACTACATATACTACTTTTCTTTTGTAAATACATACTTTTATAGATAATCACACCCAGACATGTTCATGCACACAAATGTCTGTCCTGGGTGGGAATCGAACCTGCAAACTTCGGCGTGAAAGGCAAGTATCTACCAAACATGCCAACTGGCCCGTCTTATGAAGTGTTACTAATTACTTCAAATCACAATTACAATAGAGGTGACCTGGATGTGCAAATAAGCCTGTATTTATATCTACTGTTATGTGTAATATTTTATTTGCACATTCAGGTACTAAATTAACACCTACATTTTACCTACGAAATAATTATGAAGATTTTAAAAAAAATCACAACTGCATATTGCTAAAAAATAAAGTTAAGTAGTAGTCTGTACATGTCCCACTGTTGGGACAATGCCCTCATTCTTTTTAATGAGATCATCAGCATCATCCGACACATGCTTGTCATATCACTGTTTGATTCACTGTGTTTATAATTTTTCAGCTTCATTTGAATATCTTAGGTTAAGATTCATATGTTCTAATTACTAGGCCATTCCATGCTTTACAAATGAATATTGGTTAAGACTCTAGTCTAATATAATGTTGAGATGGCCCAGTGGCTAGAATATGAGAATCTAATCAGAAGATAGCAAGTGCTATCCTAGACAAGAAACACTGAATTTTCATGAGCTTGACAGTGAAAGAAAACATTGTAAGGAATTTGCATGTGTCTAATTACACTAAAATTCGGTCACATGTGTTTCGACCAATTCATATTGGAGCAGTGTGGTGAAGTAAGGTTCTTCTCAAAAAGGAGACAATTACAGGCTGTTACTTTACTTTAAATGAAACTTAATAATATACGTAATAACCTGAGCATTAGACACCGAGTTGACCATGAGTAGTGAAAGTGTGGCCATCACCCCACACACATGAGCAGCATTTGGCAGCTCTCCTGGATATACTGATGCAGCATCAATAATAAACCACCATCCGGTAAAAAACTGGAAAAAATATTATTAAAATTATTATTTGTATGATAAAGTTATATTTAGTAACTCATAGGGGTAGTGGTAGTAGGGCTTTGTACAAACCCATCTAGTAGGTACCTCCTATTCATCACATATTCTACCGCCAAACAGCAATACTTAGTATTATTGTTTTTGGTTTGAATGATGCCTGTAGTGCCCAAGGTTGGTGGCACATTGGTGTTGTAAATGACGTTTAATGTTTCATAAAGGTTTAATATCAATTGGCAGTGGTGATCATTTGCCAACAGGTAGCTCATTTTCTAGTCTGCCTTATATATAAAATATACTTAAAAAGTTAAGGATTAAGTTGGTTATACACAAAATTTACACTCAATAGCATTTTGAAATTTCATAACTATTCATTATAGTTGATTGGGTATATTTATTGAGAAATTGAATTCATATGTATGACTGATAAAATGACGATCTTGTTTAAGAATAATTATATTACATTTAATTTCATTTGATCTTGTATTAACAGTATGTCTATATTAGAAAGGACAGATGGGTACTCTTAATGTTAAAGCTGAGAACGATAAATTAGTCCCACACTTTCCTTCACACGCTAAATTTACAGAATGTACTATTGTAATGCACTTTTTATTAGTAACTTATCACGAAGAAAATTTGCTATTGTTTTGTTGTAATTGAAAGAGAAGGTACGTAGTGAATCATCTAACGAACCAGTAATCCCGAGAAGATAGAGGCTAGGATGTTCCGCTTTTCTCCGCTTTCGAACCAAATACAGCTCGGCATAGATACGTTGTCGAAACAGTTCATCTTGAGTATTTGCTTACCAAAAAATACTTTTTAAGAACCTTTAGAATGATTGTAAATAAATTTGACAATCAAATATTTTGTCAAACGTCAATGTCACATAATTATAAAGCATAGAAAACTAATAAAATTGTATCACTTTCAGTGTGACATGGACAAAATAATCTATGAGCAATTTGCTCTTTCTTTCCTTTCACTTTTTTAAGTCCTTTTGATATTTTTTTCTTTATTCATAATTTTTTACCATTCAGCAGACTAACGTCGATTTTTTCAAATTTGCGTTTATGTTCCTGCGCTATTAATATACCAACCGTAATTTTCTAATGTGGGACCACAAACTGAGATACTTGCTTCAAGAGCTTTATCGATTTTTTCTCGATACGGTTATCTTTAAAAAGATTCGGTCCGTTTGCACAAAATTTACATGTGATTTAATTTTTTTAGGCTGTCAATTGACACGAAACATACATAAATTTATAATTTTTAATCCCAGGTATTGTTTTGTCTATATATAATATATACAAAAATTCGATTACGTCATATAATTTTCAATATATTTAATTGCATACTTAGGTTGCATGCGATGCGTTGTCTAATATACCATCATTTTAAGAAAATTAAGGTTTTAATAGATTTTTTTTTATCTCTCTTTTTTTCAATATATGTTTAAGGTACTTTAATTCTCATTAAGACATTAGTCACATAGATACTTACATATTTATAAAGTTCTGTGACAGTGTAGCGTTTGCTAAGTTTGCTTATTAGTTCATCGTGTGTGCCTGCGTGTATACTGATTGCTGTGGCAAAGGTGACTTCATTAAAATTGTTTTATGTGTGTGCTCTGTAACTATGAATTAAGAAAATCTTTTCAGTTTAAAGAGCATCAGTATTAATTGTTGAAGGGATGAGAGCAACTTCTACTGGTCTGAGCGGTTCAAAATTTAGTATCTTGTTGCTTGTGGTATGTAATGGTGTTATTACAATAATGTAGTAAGTAACCGTGACCAATACCTGCAGCATCATCTGGAATCTGCAGGATACTCAACTCTAAAGTTTTTATAGTAATATATCTACATTGAAAATGTACCTAGTTTATTAATTTTTTTAGATGAAACTATAGTCAAGTCTCAATAAAAGGGTAGGTGCTAACGATTGGGCTGAATCCTCATTGTTGCGTTGACTACGGCTGCAGGTTAAGGATAAGGCCAATAAGGCCAATCGGACTTCAACATTTACTTTTATCCGAAGTACTGTTAATATTTTTATATAAAAAATGTAATATACTAAAGAAAAACCAATATAATAAATTACGTGACCGGCGACAGACATAAACCCATCTCTATATTCTGCAATTATTCTTTGAATTGTTCTATAAAAGTTTCCAAGGAACAAAGCGACCCCGCTCTCCTAGTGTCGAACTACTATCGAAGAATCTCAGTCATCCGATTTTTTCTTAAAACAAAAACCCCTCACTCATTACTCAGCCACGACTTCCCTTCAAAAGCAATTTATCCTTAAACTTTTTACGGTCATTTGTTCAATGTATAGACTTGCGATTACACAGAATAGTCAACAGTAATTTAACAATCGTAAAATATCTTTTTGAGTGAAATGGTAATATAAAAGTTTTTTTTTTTAATTATTTAACAAACAGTTTGATGAAATGATTATTTATTATTATCATCTATTATATTACTTTTTACGTATGTAAGGAAAATAATGTAAGTATATTAAGTAGGATGTGTACATAAGTTTATGGTGCAAGGCTTTGCCTGTGGTATTGCTCATTCGGTATATCTTATAATTAAAACTATACAACGTTTTAAAGGCTATTTAAAAAAAAACAATACTGTATATCATACCATTTTTTTTCTTGAGTTGTTAGAGAATACTTAGTACCTATTGAACCTTGTAAAACTTACATACGTTGTTACTTTATATAGAGAAGTATAAATTCTTCTTAATTAAAAAAAAATAAGGTATATTGTAGTATATATCTAAATATATGTGCATATAATATCTAATTTTCTATAAGCTCTGGGTATCAGGTGATCTGTGCGTTGCAATGAGAGTAATAATTGAATCTGTAGTTTGGGCTCACGCGGCGTCTCCGCACCACTTCCGGCCACCCTGAATGATTCGCTGTTTCCTGTTTTTCTCCGACCTATCGTTTTACAATACGTGTTTTGAATTGCCATTTATGGGAAAAAAAGATAAGTCCAAATATAATGTTAAAATTGTGTTAAATTGATTAATTGCTTATAGAAAAAAATTATAATTATATATTTTTTTTACAATTATATTTTTTTAAGCGATTTATTATTGAGATTATGAAAATGACTTCTATATGTGAATATATAATCAAAATTTCTTGTCAACGGGACGTTTTTAATAATACTTAATAAACTAGATACATAAAGGACAGAAGATATATAATTTTACAATTGGAGGAAAAAATATAAATACATAGAATATATACCCTAACAAAAATAAGCAAAAAAAAAATAAACTCAACGAAAATAACAATAAAGAGAAAAAAAAATAATGTAAAAAAGAAGTCAAGAATGGTGCTGTGTCCCAAATAGGTGCAATTAATGGTACACCTATTTGGGTGGCAAAATTCAACGCTGATTTTCAATTCAATCCTTTGTGGCCTATTACCTCATTAAGTCCATGGATAAACGCTATCGATATTTATTTATATAAAAACTATTTATTTAAACAGGTGATTTGAAAACGAAATGGAAAATAAATATTTTCAATTTCACAGGAGATAACTAGAAAATTTTGTATTTCGCCACGATCATGATTGAATATCCCTGAGGATTCCAGCCAGTAGACTAGTCTAGCTCATCGCTACGTGACCGGGGTTCGGTTGTGCTGCTAAAGCTGTTTATATACTTTTGTTACAATTACTTTAGGTAAGATGTGCGACGGCTCATGATTGTTAGAATTGTTAAGCTAAACATATTTATCCGTATCTCAAATACCAGGCGTCTTCACTGTTACAACAGTTACTACTGATCTATAAAATATATTTAACTAACGCGAACAGTAAACATACATTTTACTTATATAATATGTACATATGTGTATTATAATATGTATTTTGTTTATCTGTATATAGATAGGCAGAGACGAAACAAAGTTCATTTTCTTTTCCTCCTTTGTTTGTCAACCGACTGTTTTTTTGCTCACTGAGTATTTAATTGAATAGCTCTTTACTCTTATCAATGAAACAGTTAGGATAAAAGAAAAACATCGAAACATGTTCGTTAATATACGTTTAACTAAAAAAATGGCCGAATTAAGGCCACTGGGAGACAACATTTTCGTCTGATGCGGTAACAGACAAAAATATAAAAATTGTATTTTGCCTCTATCACAAACAATGTGTATTAAAAATTCAAAATGATATTTGAAAAAACACATTCAATACGGACGCAGATCAGTTACAGTTTCATTATATGTATAGATTATAACGGAATTTACTGGAAATGCTTATGATGTCTTCAAGGCATCCGGCAGTAAAGACTTTATTGCCAGTATCATCAGAGTCACGCGTCACTTAGAGGCTTAGGCGTATCAAATACCACTCAAAATTATTAACTTTTATTACTAGTGTAAGCGAGTATGATATATAAGCCTCTACCAAATAACAAAAAAGCTAAATTCAAATATTAATATATTTTCGGTGGGTATTATTTATATATATTATGTAATAGTATATTGGTCTTGGTGGTGGTTCTCAGAAGCAGCCCATAGTCTCACTCTTCTGTACACCGTGCATCAGAAAACACGTACAAATCTACCGCCTATTAAGAAAGAAACCGCAGAGCTAAGAAGTTGTAGATACTCTTACACCAATCAGTAATACTTAGTATTGTTGTGGTCCCGTTTGAAGGGTGAGTGAGACAGTGTAATTACAGGCTCAAGGAACATAAAATTTTAGTTCCCAAGGTTGGTGGTACATTGACAATGTAATGAATGGTTAATACTAACAATAATGTCTATACTCGGTGGTGAACACTTACCATCAGGTGACCCATTTGCTCGCCCAACCTACTTACTGTATATAAAAAAATAGGTACAACCGCCTAAAATCACTTTAGATATGACATATACATTAATATTATATAAAAAGCGAGCTTATAAGGCAAACTACTTTGGCTTCGGATGGTTTAAGTAACAGCTTAATATCCAGGCTTACTTATGCGGTGGTTACCAAAATACGGTATGCATATGGTATTATACGACCAAAATACGAAGTATCTCCGAGCGAAGGAATAACACCTTTATAAAATAAATGCACGATTGTAATATACGCGGCTGGTGGCTCGTCGTAAACTGTTTACGAGCTACTGGGCGTGCTTTAAGTGGGGGGTGTTAGGGTAGATTCTAATAGTTTACTACTCACCTACATACTCACAGAGGCAGTGTTTTAACAGCATACGTTGAAGTAATCAAAGTTGCTTTACGAAACTAATAAAAATAACGTTATAGTTCCATCGAATAACGATTACAAAAACTGTAACAGCCTATAAACTGAAAAAGCGGTAAAAACACTTCTTGTTCGACATCTTTAATATTTGTATTTGATATGGTTTACTTGCGTGAATCTTAACCGATGATCGTGGGTTCAAACCTGGGCAAGTACCACTGAATTTTCATGTGCTCAATTTGGGATAATAATTTATTTCTTGTTTTACGGTGAAAGAAAACATCGTGAGGAAACCTGCATGTGTCTAATTTCACTGAAATTCTGCCACATGTGTATTCCACCAAACCGCACTGGAGCAGCGTGGTGGAATAAGCTCCAAATCTTCTCCTCAAAAAAGGGAGAGAAGGCCTTTAGCCCAGCAGTGGGACATTCACAGGCTGTTACTGATATGGTTTACATCTATACTAATTTTAGAAAGTCTTTCTGTCTGTTACGCTATCACGGCGCTAATACCATTGAACTGATTTTAATGAAATTTTGTATGAAGTAAGCATGAACCCCGAGGAAGGACATAGGCTTCTTTTTTAACCTAATACCTGATCCTCTTCGCCTAACATGACACAGAATTACACGAACTTATTTCGCTAATGTGATGTGTGTACTAGTGAATCTAAATAGAAATCATATCTTAGACAGCTTGACCATCAGTTTACATACCTCATTATATAATATAATAATATACATACATAATTGTCATATAATGATTATAATTATGTTATACAAATTGGCATTTATTTAGTACATAATATGAGTGAGACGATAAATAAATGAGCGTAGGAATTGCATTTTTTTAAACATATCACAATATAAACGATATTCACGCAGTCAAAGTCGACGGACCAGCTAATTTAAAATAACTATTCATAAAATTAATTATTCGCAATCTAAATTGTAAGGACTGAGATTGACAAACTTCATTTATTGCGTCATATTTTTATTTTAAAATCGCTATTACTCGCGCCACCCCTGGTCACTTGTTACGGAGTGTGTCAAAGCGAGCAACCCTCTTCTAACGCGATTTGTGTTTTACGGGTTTACGTAATGTGACCGCTAGTGTTTTGATTAGATTCAACATTAGTGATGTGTGTAAACACAGCTCTAAGGACAGCAGTCGTAATGTTTACGAGCGAAGTAATTATCTTATAATATCTGTGAGTCATATACTTATATATGTATAAAAATGGGAACGCTAAATGGTCACCATCCATAGACAGTGGCGCCGTACGAAATATTAACCATTCCTTATATTGTCAATGCGTCACCAACCTTGGGAAATAAAATGTAATGTCTTTTGCCTGGAGTTACACTGGCTTACTCACCCTTCCAACCGGAACACAACAATATTAAGTATTGTTAGTTTGCGGTTTATTATGTGATGAGTGGGTGGTGTTTACCCAGGTTTGCATAAAGACCTATCACCAAGTGAAACTTGAATATATACCCATTAGACTTGCTTTTTGATTGTCGAAATTCTAATGACGTCTTCGAAATAAATAACTCAAGACAAAAAGAACTGGTGAATTTTTATTACCTTATAAAGGATTTTTAAGTTTATTTTGATATTTTTTTAATCTTTTCTGTGATCGTGTTGTGAAAGGGTTATACAATGGCTTACAAAATAATTATTTACCGTATACAGCGAGGTAACAGACTGGGTAACAGACCTGTTGATAAAGGAAATGTCCCACAAAAGATTTTGTTACCCCTGTATCACGATAGTATTAACAAGTATTAACAAAAATACAATACACACATTTACAGGGTAACAAAGTATATACGTAATTTCTTTGCAAATTGAATTGCAATAAGATCCATAGTGCAATGTCTTGGAATATTTCATTGAAATGGGTAACTAAAATGGACTCGTCTCGTGAATCGTCGAGTAGTATCCGTTTAGCTACCATTCTTATATTCATATACAGATACACTCAATAACTTCGTCGATATCAGTTTTAGTGTAGACGATTAATTATTTATACTCTAAAAATTAATTTAAAAGCTTCATTTAAACTTTGTTTTTCTTCTAAATTGAAAGTATTTTTTATTGGTTATAAAATAAAAAGTAAAAGTAACAGTGTGTGAATATCACACTGATTCACAGATATTCATCTGTAATTTTTAGCTTAGAATCAAGTTATAATTTGCCAAGTTAGAACCTGCTATCTTCTGTAAAGATTCACATGTTCTAAGCATTGTTCCATTCCATTTACTTACAATAAGGTAACATTTTTCGTTTTATATATATTTTCAGATGGTCCTTATTCCAGGACTAAATCCTTGTACAAGTTAAACCTCACGTTTCATCAACGCCTCTAAGCCTATATGTTATAATTAGCAGCGCAGCCGAGGTCACGTACGGAACAAAGTAGATTATTTGTGTTCATCCCTTGAGATATTCATTATCTCGCCTTTATTATTTTCCTCTCGTTGTTTCAATTTGGACGGAGAATTATAAGAAACGCTTGTAGAATATTTTCCATTTTAATTGATCGTTACTACATTATTTATTACTTTTAATGAATACCAAGTAATTTCGTTCATTTATACTGAAAAAAAACGATATAATACAGAGGGTAAAATGCGTTAATCTTAACTGAAGGATTCGGGTTAATTTCTGATCAAGCTCACTAAATTTTCATGTGTCTATTTAGTGTTTATAATATCGAGCTTTATTTAGAGCTGCATTTCAAATATTTTTTCATCTTAGGCAAGCGCGCTCCATCTTAGGCAAGCGCGCTCCATCTTAGGCAAGCGCGCTCCATCTTTTAGGCAAGCGCGCTCCATCTTAGACTGTATCTCACTTTCCATCAGGTGTGATCAGGTGTCAAGCGCTAGCCTATACATTTAAAAAAAAAATTTAATCTTTCGCGTAATAATTAGTTTTAATCTATTAATCCCTATGATTAATGTTGTGTCGATTACGAAAAGTACATAGGCTGACGCCCCTACAAGACATGCCACTCTGGGCACGTGTCCCTCCGGCCATAAGGTAAATACTTATAAATTATTATAATTATTAAGTCGGGTTCCGCTACTTTCTTCATGTCAGTCATGACTGGTATGATAAACCGATGTTTCTTCTACTACAAAAAGTGATCGTACAATTATAAAAACTATTAGCTTCTACGTGCCGCGACGCCTGCATGTGAAAGGAAGAGGAGGAGGCAGGTTTAGTCTATGTATTAATCTCTCTATTCCAAATTTCATCCAAATCCGTCGAGTAGTTTTCGCGTGCAAGAGTAGCAAAGATCCATTCATCCTCACAAACTTTCGCTTTATTATATTAGTAGAATTCATATAAGATTTCGTCGTAGACTGAATAGGTTAATTACAGGACACAGAGCCATTCTGTCATTCATTTCATAATTACTCGATAAATGTTCAGTGCGCCTACTGTAAGGTTTTCACTTATTCGATGGTAAGTGCGAGTTGTAAGGAATGGAAAACAGCATCTTCTATACAATATTTTTATTACAGTAGGTACAAAAAACTGACATACGACGTCATAATGTCACGCCACGTTTTGATTACAACGCATATGTACGCATATCACTTTCTAACATTTCACGATCGCGTTCAATGTCAACAACAAATACGTTTGAATTAATTAAATTAGACTTAATTCTTACTTACAATTTCGTTTATAGAATACGTTTTTTTTTTCTAAGCTTACGATATTGAGAATGCTTATCAAAGTACCTTAACAAACAAACCGAAGGAGGCAAGAAGTACCTTCATAAAGATCGGATTAAGCGTTCCCTCGGCAGGCACGTAGTTGACCGACAATAAAATTTAATATCATTACCTAGACCACCATTTCAATTAACTTTGTCTTAGAAATGGACCCAAAGGGGATTTATTTTTAACGATCTCATTACGGAATATATCAGTTTTGAACATTAAGGAAGAAATATAGGTTTGTCGTCACTTGTTTATTTGTGTATTTAATTTTAAAAAAAAAATCAGTTCCAAAACCATACTATGAAAATTTGGTAACTTTTTAGGATAGCTGCCGTTACTTGTGTCAGAAGGTATCGCTCTTCCATGACACTATTTTTTTGCATGATGACACTTAAATTTTTTAAATTGTAAAGTGATTATGAGTGTGCTGTTTGTTTCTTTGTGGGTTATTCGATATGATATTCTATATATTATGTCAAATTACCCACACATACATAAGCGGTCGATCTACTGCTACGATCGCGGTTGTTTTGACGAGGATTGTTCGGGATCAGTTTTTTGCCCTCTAAGAACTCCGCCGAGTCACTAGCGGGGCCCGTCATGTCAAAACGATCTGTTACCCAGTCCGGTCCGGAAAAAAGACGGTCATCGTTATAGTTTTAGTAGAATAAACCAATGAATCTCGGCGGGACTTATTAAACAATTATTGTGTAAAATAAAATTATGATTTGAAACAGCTTGGAGACAATAGTTACATTCCCAAGGTATGTATACAAATAATAGTATGAGTTTTAATCCTTGCTTCTCACCGAAATCTTCATGTATGTACTCGTTGGTATACCTACATACATAAATTAATTCAAATGCTCTCTCTGCTGCGTTACTGACCGGCTATAAAATTTAATATTATTGCTCTACCTCCCGTTTCAATTAAGTGCGTCTTAGAAATGAACCTGAGGTGGACTTAAGAGACTAAAATGTACTGTGAGGATAAATTTTACTCATCAGAATGATCAATTTAATCTGACGACCTCTAAGCCGTACTGTGTGTGGGCAGTGTCTATAAATTATCTGACTCATCAAATCAAATGGAATCTAATTCTCTTTATTGTACATGAAATTTAAAACAATTATATTTACATAAGTAAGATAATATACAGGTGGCTATAACACCAAGAAAGCACCGATTTCTTCCTCAACCATAGAACTTGACGTAGCAGCATTATAGAAGTATGCATAATAACACCGTTGTATTTTTAACATTTTTAATTATATTATATATATACATATATCTTATTTATTATGCAGTTATGTAGTTACTTATGTTTTTATACCTCGTTCACTTTTGTCGTTCTTCCTTATTTCGGTTACCTCGCAGAGATCACTGTGGCACCGATTAGTCCTTGTTATTATCTTCCTTATGTATTTGCATTCAGCGTTTAAGTTTTATTGCTGTAAATTAAAGAGCATTTAATTACCTCTTCTTTTTGACACTCTCATTGTGTGGGGTTTTACTTACGAGTATATAACAATACGCCATTTTAACATAAATAATTCCTATTTGAAATTTTTATGTAAAATATTTGACCTATTGATTTAAATAGTCTAAAGGAGATAGTTGTTTTGGTGTTGACTTAACAGGTGGTAGTTATTTTGAAATCACAGATACTCACTTCACTTTAATTATCACTTCAATTTAATTTATTTGTATCGATTAAACGAGTTTTTATTTTGTTAGTTCTTGTTATGCTAGCTCGTTTCGGTAGGTACCACCCTCTTATCACATTTTCTACCGCCAAACAGCAATACTTGGTATTATTGTTTCGTTATTGTTTCAAAGGTTGGTGGCGCATTGGCGATGCCAGGAATGGTTAATATTATAGCGCTAATATATATTGATGGTGGTGACCACTCCCCATTAAGTGGCCCATTTGCCTGACCTACCTTTTTTATAAGCGAGTTCCGTGTACATTATGTTAAAACAGGGAGAACGGAGTAATGTTTATCCTGTCCACGGTAGTGATCAGCACCACACAACAAACGCGGGATAGTATGTTAGTAAGTAAGTTAGTTAGGTTTGGGGTCTCGAAACAAAATGAAATGCTCTTACGAAAAACAGTTTAAAGGGGTCCGTATATTAAAACGTCGAAAAGTAATAATTAGTACAAATAGTTAGGCTCACCTTTTCAATTTACGTATGAAAGGTGGAGTCGAGACTTAGCCTTGGGCGAATGAAAATTAACCGGTGAGATGGCTCAAAACCTTAAGCGTCTTATCTCGCTCACACACCCAAATGGATATATGATAAGAAGAGGACAGATATAATAAAATTCTCAACGAGGGGAAAATGGAAGGATTCGAGAGTAATTGGAAAATACCTTCGCATTGAGTGGCGCGACTGAGGTTTCCGCATAGATTAAAGAATTTGCCGAAACTAAACTTCATTCCGAAAAATATATCCGTTAAATTATACATACAATATTAAACACATATTATGGAATCGGTTAATATAAAAATATTCTAAATATGAATTTGTATATATTTTTTTAATTAATGTGAAATATTATTGATTATGAAATTGTTATTTTAAGCTCAATAAATCGTAAAACTTTTCTAATAATACAGTGATGGTTGTATCACGTCTGTTTATTCATAATTATTTAAATTATTCTCTTTGTGTATTATAAGTAAAAATAAATGTTTCGTTGGTCTAGCCATGAGGCTGTTGATTCTGAGGACCTGTCTTCAAGTGAGTTTGGGGACCTGGTTTTACACACTTAGAAAAATCACGTAAAGCCTGTGCTGATCTATCTCCAATCGGAATGTAGATTCATCGGACTTTCAGGTAAGCAGGTGGAAGTACCAGTGTGCATCCTCTATTCCCTTATATTTGTTTCTATGTTAACACATTTGTGCACTATATTATAGTGTCTAACGCCTTTCGTGATCTAAATTTGATTAAGAATACATAAGAATAAATCAATCAAGAATAAACAAAAACGATAAATAAGTATTAAATAACTTATAATGTAATGTGTATAAAACTATTCTTTATCTACACAGTGGTGTGACGTCACATGCAGGATCTTTATGGATCCATCCAACGCTGGTTTTCAGTAGCTTAATAGACTGACGCAAATGAACAGCAAGACATTAAATTATATAAATAAGATTCACATATTACACAACATACTGACGCAATGCGTGTCTTATAATATTTAAAGTGCCTCTATTAAGTACTAGTAGAGTCCGTGGTTGGAACACGTGAATATTAACCGAATATTTTGGGTTCAAATCTGGTCGAGAATCACTGAATTGTAATGCACTTAATTTGAAATTCATTCTATGCTTGATGGTGAAGGAAAACAGCGTCACGAATCTTGCGTATGTCGTATGGAAATCTGCCTCATTTCCACCAAGCCGTATTGGAGCAGTGTAATAAAATAAGCTCCAAGCCCCACAAAAGGAGATGAGGACTTAGCTCAACAGTAAGATTTTTTAAATATTTTATTTAAGCTATTTTTATATCCATAGACGTATTTTCCGTGTCTTTGGCGTAACTTGTCTATGATATTTAATTGTTATATTAATTGCATGTTTTTATTAAGGAGCATCACAGTCAATGTGTCAGGATAATCATTACGACAGTTACAGGCTATTACTTTTTTATTGTGTTGATTTGTTGTAATTCTTTGATCAATGAGAAGATCAAAATATGATAATGACCAATAGTAGACGACTATTATATACCTTAGAAGACGTTGATAAAATAATGGTTTATTTTATTAATCTATGACTGTCTTCTAAAATAGAGATCGTCGCGTGTACTTTACTAGCCGACTGCGGTCTTTTGTATGAATTTAATCAGAATCTGTTTTCGTCGTTTTCCCGGGTAATTGGAATTTATATTGAAATCGATCCTTACTCTTGAGTTATATAATTTGATGGTATAAATATAGAAACTCATTACAAATTTTTAGGACAATTGAAATATCAATTAAAAGGAATAATTAATTACAAAATTACGAATTTTAGGACATTTTATCAAAACATGAATGAAACAATTCAAGTTAGCTAATTCACAGATAATTTTGCATATAAAAAAATCATTGACAGATCACATCGATATCTGACATTGACAGATAACAATTACCACGTTAATCGCGCGTAAAATAATAGCAAAAAAAAGAGCCGGTGACAGCTACAATGAGCTGCCTGTTATTGTGCACAGATAAAATCGCTACTAACATTGGAATGGTTGATAAATGACTAATATTTATGCTTATCGATTAGTACGTTTCGGTCATTTTCATAGTATTATGACTTACTGTATGTTACTTTCAAGTCAGGCTACAGATATTGAGCAACTCAACTGTTCAAGAGAACTTTTCGGTCTATTTATAGCCTTAAAGCTCGGGAATCCCTTCGGGGTGTATATACAAATATCTATAGAAATTGAGTAAAAGAAGATATTTATAAAATTATGTATAATGTTCGGAAACATTACTTGGTGGTAGGATTTTGTGCAAGGCCGTCTGCGTAGGTACCACTAACTCAAAACATGTACTGGTGGTAGAGCTTTGTGCAAGCTCGTCTGGGTAGGTACCAACCACTCATCAGACATTCTGCCACAAAACAGCAGTACTTGGTATTGTTGTGTTCCGGTTTGAAGGGTGAGTGAGCCAGTGTAATTACAGGCACAAGGGACATAAGATCGTAGTTCCCAAGGTTGGTGGCGCATTGGCGATTTAAGCGATGGGCAACATTTCTTAATGCCAATGTCTAAGGGCGTTGGTGACCACTTACCATCAGGTGGCCCATATGCTCGTCCACCTTCCTTTTCTATAAAAAAAAAATGTTCTACCATCAAGCAGCAATATACTTAGTATTGTCGTCTTACAGTTTGAAGAATCGAGTAAGCTAGTGTAGTTACAGACATAAGGAACATAACATCTTGTTCCCATGGTTGGTCACGCATTGGTGGTAAAAAAGGAGTCAATGTTTCCTACAGCATCAATGTCTATTGGTGGTATACTTACAATCAGGTGTATTTTGCCTGTTTTATAAAATAAAAACATATGCCGAATATGGGGACGAAGTGTTCCGTCAAAAATACACCCAACATTAATTAATACAGAGCATAATCCCACCCTTCGTCCCTATGGGCTCTTTAGGCCAAGAAGAGATCCGAGTAATAATTATAAACACGCCCTCGGGGTTAACGTTACTTCCATTTGAATTTTCTGAACGTTCAAGGGTTTCGATTTATTCAGAAAGGGATAATAAACAGTTTTAGTACGGAAGGTGAGAAAGTGTAGACGATTTGTTTATTGAATTTCTATGTTTGGCTTGAAACGTGGCCACACCTGGAAGTTATTTTTGTATTATGTTATATCCTCAAATATGTTTTATATCGGAGTATATAGAAACAAATGACATAAGCTATACTTATTTAATTTTACTATTTATTTATTTATCATACAAAGAAATCATGTTATGTAAAATTAACTCGCAAAATAGTAGATTGACGTTATATGTGGTGAGTGAGATTAACTAACGGTAAATGCTGGGCTAAATTTATCAACGCCACGGAAATAAAAACCATATTTGTTAACGGTTTTTATATAGCCAAGTAATAAAACATGCCAAATAAATTTTAATTTTTATAATGGCAACATTATTAATACCGTTATCATACAGAAGTATTTAACAATATTTAGTAAATTATTAAAAGTAAAACAATTAAACACAGCAACAGCTTTAATATTGGTATTATTATAAAAAGTGTATTGTTATCTGTAAATAAATATTTTAATAAGTATACATAGTTTATCGTAAATCACGATCGTTATAAATTAGAAACTGATTCTACATCGACTATAATAGCATATCCTACACATTAAAATAATGAATCAAAACAATTTTTTTTTATAGATCAGGAAGGTGGACGAGCATATGGGCCACCTGATGGTAAGTGGTCACCAAACGCTCTTAGACATTGGCTCTGCAAGAAATGTTCCCCATCGCTTACATCGCCAATGCGCCACCAACCTTGGGAACTAAGTTGTTATGTCCCTTGTGCCTGTAATTACACTGGCTCACTCACCCTTCAAACCGGAATACAACAATATCAAGTACTGCTATTTTGCGGTAGAATATTTGATGAGTGGGTGGTACCCAGATGAGCTTGCACAAAGCTCTACCACCCGTAAATGTAGACAAAATAAAAATTAAAATTGCAATTCAAAAAATTTGTTTGTGTAGCTGCCTAGAAATGAAAACATGCAGGCACATAAAACTACTAATCTATAAACTGATTGAAAGATACACCAAAAGCATAGACGACACGTCTATAGACACTTCAAGAGGACATAATAAAAAAAGAAACACCGCATGCCCGTTGCTACACCTGAATTCTTGCAGAGTAGAACTGCTAATTCGAGTTTGATATACAGTTACCCTGGATTATTAATTCATTACATTGTTTGATCAAGATTCACAAATCAACATTCATTGTGAAAGGACATCGCAATATTCAAATTAATCGTGTTGTATTTTGATATATCGCCATTATGTGTATTTTACAAGACGAATTATGGGGACATGAAATGTTAAAACATATTTGGAGCATGTAGAACAATGCACAAGCGACAGCGTCTAGTCAATCGCGCTCCACCTTAGACTGTATCTTCACTTTCCATCAGGTGAGGTAAGTCTAGCGCTTGCCCTATATCTTAAAAAAAAAGCGTGAACATCCAACATTTGAACAAATTAATTCGCAAGTTCATTAACTAAATAATATAATCGCTATTAAATTATATCGCTGGTCACTCAGTGGGATTGCTCTTCAAAACTAATTTCGTAGTAGTAATGCATTACACGAATGTGTACTAAAACCCATGACATACTAAATTTTGGTACGCGGAGTACGGAGGTACGCGCTTAAACTTTGAGTCGCATATACCCAAATGTAGGGGTCAATGCGCACACATCATTAAGCCGGTCACCCGAGCTGGAACCGTCATAAACGTGGTATCAAACTGTTTTATTGCGGCCGACGCATGATTTAATGAAATCTTTAATATTGAAGATAAGACTCCGTGCTCGTAAATTGCCAAGAGCAATATCGCTCGTTCCGTGTCTAATGTGCTTTTGAAATAATAGCCTTACTTTTCTTTATTTCAAACCGTCGTCCCTGTTTTATTTTTATATAAATTTTAATTCACTTTAAACTTTCGCTTCGGTTTAATTGAATAAAATAAAGATAAAATGTTTTACGATTCTATTATTTCTATCCGTGTCTTATTGTGAAATGGTTATTGAATTTTTTATACTGATTTGAATATTTTTGGAGAAATTAAATTTAACTAAACTAGATACAATCTTATCTAATTAACATAGTTATATTTTTACTGATATCTTTTGAGTGTAGATTAAAAATACAAACTAAAAATATAAAATGCATTTGCTTTTAAAAAGTTACTTCAAAATAGCGAAGAAGACTTTTTAAAAAATATATATTTTTTCTTATTTTTAGTTAGTCAGTTTACCCTGAAAATCGATGAATCGGCAGGACATTATAACATCACACAATATCTGACTAAAATAGTTTAGTAACAGCCTATGAAAGGCAACAAAGCTGGGCTGAGGCGTCCTCTCCTTTTTTGAGTAGAATGCTTATTCCACCACGCTGCACAAATGCAGGTTGGTTGAACACTCATGTGGCAGAATTTCTGTGAAATTAGACACATGCAGGTTTCCTCATGATGTTTTCCTTTATCCTAAAGCACGAGATGAATTATAATCACAAATTAAGCACATGAAAATTCAGTTGTGCTTGCTCGGGTTTGAACCCACGATCATCGGTTAAGATTCACGCGTTCTTACCACTGGGCCATCTCGACTAATAGTTTACAAAAAATTAAAAATATCTGTATAAACCATGGTTGCATGGAATAAAAGCGAGATTACTAAAAGCAGCCTTTGAATCGCATTTCTGATTCTCTGGGCGAATAATGAACCAGCCCTGCTGCCACCGGAGAGGGCACTAAGACAGGGTGTTGTTATATAATAATAATAATAAATATACTTTATTGTACACCGAAACAAAAAAAAAATAATACAAGAAGTAACACAACAAAATAGAAAACACGGTACAAAAGGCGGTCTTATCACTAAAAGAGTTATATAAATATTCAATTATCCATAGTTTATTTTAAGTGTGTTTTTTTGCTTTAACTATAATATTAATCTTGACAGCCTCGCTGGCCTAGTGGCTTGATGTAAAGCCGCAGACCCGGAGGTCCTGGGTTCAATTCCCAGATCGGGCCAATAAAAAGTTAAGGTTTTTCTGTCAGAAAAATTCTTAGTAGCAGCCCGGAGTCTGGAAGTTGGAAGTGTGTACACTTCTGTGCCTCGGAAAGCACATAAAGTCAGGCGCTTGTACTCTTTCCGGTCGTGTCGGATTGCCATCCCATCGCATTATGAGAGTTAGGGAATCGAGTTTCAATGAACAGTATTACTTCTTTTTTACGAGAGTTTATTATAGTCTTACTTATAAACTACAGTTTGTCTATATATAAAGTCATGAAATTGATGTTCTTCAGACACTCACACAGCGACGCAGGACTATTATATAATAAACAAGAGTTTTCTCAAATAGATGAACTCTCTATTTCCTCACACATCCGATGGGACGGCAAATCCGATACGATGAAAAGTTCAGGCGTAGAATCAACCGCTTTTCGTGCTTTCCGATGCACAGGAGTGCACAAGCTTATAAATTCCACCACGGGATGGTTATGCAAAAAAATTTGATTATAAAAACCAATTTTTTTTATTGACTCAGGACCTTAGGACCTGCAGTTAGACCATCGTAGCATTTTTAACGTGACCGTTTTGTATTCTTTGTATAATTTTTCAAGTGTTCCATATTCATAGGATCTGTCTCACCGCAGCAATAGGAACTAATTATAAATTGCGAGACCGGTAACGTTTATGACGGATAGCGATCGTAGGCCGTCTGCGGTCGTAAAGTGCGTGATCCGGTCCCGGTCTGAAGATGGGAATCTCGGCTTCTGTAGTTTGGAACAAGATGAAAATGATTCTTTAATTATATATTTATATGTAAATAACATCCAGGTATATAACAACACTATAGGTTTTACAGAGATGCATAAATATATGATATTTATTAAATAATATTGCAGCCATACAATTACATATTATAAATACACAGAAATGTTATTAATATATATATAATAAGTGTTTATATATTTCAAAACAATATATTTTCTTTGCAAAAGAGGTAGGTGGACGGATGGCTTACCACTGCCCAGATATTGGCGCTGTTAGAAATAATAAACAACGTCAATAAGCCGCAAACCTTGAGAAGTAAGGTGTTATATTCCTTGTGCCTGCACTCATTCTTTAAACCGGACACAATAATAAATGTAAAAATGGCAAATCGAATTCAAACATTTGTTTGAATATACATTCCTCAAAGACCGAAATATAAATCTCTCATGTTGAAATTCACCGTCTCATTCACCCTTCGAATTAGATGCAAACACAAATTTTATCCTACTCCTAACTAATATTATAAATGTGAGAGTGAGTTTATTTGTTTGTTACGCTTTCACACCTAAACCACTAGGCCGGTTTTGAAAATTCTTTCACCAATGAAAGATACATTATCAGCGAGTACCATAGGCTATATTTTATCCCCGTATTCCCAAGGGAATGGGAACTACGCGGGTGAAACCGTGAGAAAAAGCTTGTTATATTATAAACTCGAATGTGAATTATAAAATTTTGCATACACGTTGTCAGGGTATAAGACATAATATGAAGTCAATGAACCGAATTTAATTGGTATGAAGCAAGTTTGAACCCCAAGGAAGGACCTAGATCCCTTTCATACTTAATACTTGCCCCTTTTCCATAGCTTTAGACGAAGCCTTTACATGTTTTTATTTAACTTGCAATGTTTGTTTAGGTCAAATCTTGCAAACTGATTTAGAATTACATCCTCTTATCCAATGGGGTTGTAATATTACATGTTTTTTTTTAGTTCCAGCGAAAATGGTTTTTTATGGTAAACGTGACCTCTCAGGATTGTCTTCAGAGTATGGAACTCTTCAACGGGCAATAGCATAGCAATGAAATTTTGTATATAAAAGTGAGTGGTTGGTGGAGATTATCGCGTAATGCTTATACACAAGCGTCTCAGCTAATGTATTACTGTTGCTAAGAACCGCTTTACCTTATCACTCGTACCATACGATACAATTTGCATACCGTATAATATACTGTTACCGTTCCCTTCGTCCTATCTAGGACGGAACCAGAGCTAAATGTCACCGTGGCTTAAATAAAACGAATCAGCGTTAAGCTGTATGTTAGTTGGTTTTTACAGTGGTAAGTTGCATATTTCTTACTAATATCACTACTTACAGTCTACCGATGGATGGAGTCATGGGGAAAGTTTAGGTGTATATTTCACTAAGATTTTGTATAAATTGGCTATGATGATGGTAAAAAACGATGATTGTTGAACATCTGTAAATATCATGAAGATTAGGAGCTTTATTGTTGTGTTTTGATTCGAGGTGAGTGACCCCGTGTAACTACAGGCACAAGGGACATAAAGTTACTTACGTGGCGTTAACGTAGATGGCGATATAAGGGATGGTTGATATTTCTTATAATGCCAAAATCTATGAGCGGTGGTGACCGTTTACCACAAGTCGGCTTCCTAGTCTTGTGTCTTGTTGTTTAAAAAAACTTCTACTGAATATTTGGCCATTCTGGTCAGTTGTTATCTTTGCATTTAATATGACCTTGAAAAAATCCAATAGTTTTTTGTAAGAGTTTACTCGAAGAAAGCATATATTGGTTTAGAATATATCACAGTTATTTTTCTTACGTATAAAATAGAGTAGTTCTACCTCGGATTTGAGTCCACAAACGTTAGTTGAGACCAACTTATTTAATCCTACTGCATCTCTAAAGTTAAACAATCTACCCACAATATTAGTTAGGCAAACTTCGTGCCTTCTATTTTAAACCCCGACTGTATGATAAATATAGCTTACGACTGCACAGGTATCGATTTTGGCGAGGTCTTATTCCGGATACATTTTGCCGTTGCGGGTACCTTAAATATATTACATTATATATCATTTATCATATACATATCACACAGATACATATATAAACATTTTTTTCATATACGTAGCTATTGTATTGCTGACTTTTTATTATTATCGCCAACACAACAAAACTATACATAGAAATGCAGCGTTCAAATTAATTCAACCTAAAATTTATTATCTGTTATGAAGTTTTACTTTAAATACATTCAATGTCATTTTTATTTAATAATATTGGATAGGTAGGCAGTCAAACGTTCCAGTTGACGGTAAGTGGTATACTTTATTTATACAAGTAAAAGTTTAAAAACTAAAACCCGACTACGTAAAACTTGCGCTCTGATATTTATGTGATCGTTTTATAAGTTTACCCAATTATCGAGTTGATTCAAGCAAAGCAGCGAGCAATAGCTAGTTATATATTTAAATATATCTGCTAATTAATTACTTTTAGTTGAAACCCAGTATGGCATATTTTTAAACATCTTAAGTCCTCTAGTAAGCGCCATACTGCTTTTGGAGTGAAGTTACAAAGTCGATAATCAAGATGCTTCTAACGATATATTATAAGTAGTTTAGATACTTTTGTTCCTTCAAACGAGGCGTGAAGAGGCATCTTGCGGGCCGGCAAGGCGAGGGCGGCTAGTGCAGAACCTTCTTCCCGACTGTACTGGCCGTCCTCGCGTTTGGACTCTACTACCACTTAACATCAGGTGGAGTAGAGTCATTTCCCCTCCCGGCAAATATAAAAAAAAAAAAAAAAAAAAAAGATGTTACGTGAGAACAAATGAACAACGGTTGAAATCATTAACCAAAAATCAAATCTTAAAATTTTATCATCTTCTCGATATTATTTAATCACAATAATATATACAAAATAAATCATTGCGAAAACAGAATATGCCGTCGGAACAGTCGTCTGAATGTCAATTAGGCACCACTCGGATGGTGACGTACAAATCGAGCTCGACTTCCCTTTGTTCGCGGTAATGTGCTGAAAAATTTAGTACTTCGATCTTTTTGTTTATACGGCGCTTCCAACGAGGATCGACCGAATGAAAAAACATAAATATCGATACATATGTATGTTTCTTAAATTAATTAGATGTCATAATTCAAATCAAATTGCATTTATTCAAGTAGACATAACGAGTATTTTGAATTATTACAAGTGGAGCCAGACTGTAGATTGAGAGGAATCGCTATTAATAGAATTCATATTTATTTATAATAATAATGCAAATAATTAAGTGAAATAATATTATAATATTGAAAATTACCTTCTATCACTTTTCAATTAGTTTTTATACAACTTCCTGCCCGTTCCAACTTTGTACGGGTAACATTCATATGGAATTAATAAGTCATTTCCACAACTCAAAGTTTAAGCTTTAAGAAAATATTTTCTTAGCGGTTGCTTACTACAAAATATATCTACTTTTCAAATATCAGCTTTCTATACAATAGTTGTAGATTTTGATGGTCAGTCAAAATGATTTTATATAAGAAAAAAGTATATAGATTTAGGTTTTTTTTGTTTTGTTATGAATCGATTCCTGTGATTATTTTTGCGTTGGTTTTAATGTGGTTTCAAGATGGACCTTTATTAATATTATAAGTATTGAACATTTATGATAAAAGGTTACCGAAACAGCCTGTGAATATCTCACTGCTGCTGCTGTTTTTGGAGCTTATTCCACCACGCTGCTTCAGTGCGGGTTGGTGGATAAAAGGTTGTAGACGATGTAATATCACGTACCGGGCGATAATGTTTAAAGTGCACCCACATCAAGCTAGTCCATCAAGGTCAAGCTAGTTATTAAAATAAAATTTAATAAACACAAAATTCTATATAAGTCATGTCGTTGCATGTTTCATCGGACTACAATGCAGAATGCAGTCGAGTGACGTGATTGAATTGGGAAATGATATTCGTCTCATAACATTAAATCGACGGCTGCGCCGCAGTCCCGGAGCACGTCTTCGAATCAGGACGTGGTTTGCGCCAACTTATTTCACAGCTGGTTTCTGGAGGTAAAATAAACGATCATCCTAGATCCAATTTTGATACTTTACATAATTTAATTTAAGCTATTCGGTACTCAAAGATATTTTATACTGTGTAAAGTAAATATCAATTTCATTTAACGTGTATATACTCATGTAATCAACAGCGTTATAGAAATGGTTGTACAGATATTACTAAAGAAAGGCCACATAGAATTACAATTTTGATTATGGAAAATGAAAAGAAAATTAAAAGTAGAGATAAAGTATAAGTATTAATATGTACAATAAAATACATTCTTACTTAACATTAGTGCCAGAAAATCAATACTACGAATGTGTTATGTAAACGTAACAGCCTGTGAATGTCCTGGACTAAAGGCTTCCTCTCCCTTTTTTGAGGAGAAGGTTTGGAACTTATTCCACCACGCTGCTCCAATGTGGGTTGGTGGAATACACATGTGGCAGAATTTCAGTGAAATTAGACACATGCAGGTTTCCTCACGATGTTTTCCTTTACCATAAAGCACGAAGCCGGGCAAGCACCACTGAATGTTCATGTACAAATTTTGTACATGGTGCTTGCCCGGGTTTGAACCCACGGTCATCGGTCAAGATTCACGCGTTCTTACCACTGGGCCATCTCGGCTTTTTTTAATGTGCTATGTGTGTTAAGTGCGCGCGCGCATATATCATATGCATAATTATATTCATATGTTTTGACTCAAACGAACTGCTTAATTACATAAAATGAAAAATATATTTACCTGTCGACCTCTACAGTTACAATTAACAAACTTCAACGAACCCTTTAATTATGTGCTAACAGAATCAAGCACTTGTTTGGAAAAGCGAAAAAAAATATAGCTCTGTAAAATCAAATGGTGCTTGAAAATGTCCGATCAAAAGTCAAACGTGACGATGAACGTATAAATTAGATTTGTTAGTGAGGATCGCTCCCTCGCACCTGAGTGCTGCCATTTTAGAAATTCCGTTTTACGTGCGTTTTTTATCTGTGAACGATATATTTAAATCGAAATTTCGTAGGAATAGGTTTTGTTCTAAATTTGTAAATTTCTTAAGCGTTTGTTTAAAATAATTATTAGACAATATATGATATACGAGTATATGTAAACAACATATGTACCAAAAATTAAATTAAAACATAAATGATAAAGCAGTAATAAAAAATTACCACTTTTTTACCTCTCTTAGTTAATTATTATTAACCCACTTTGTCAGAATTATTGTGTTTTATTCATAAATTATCGCTAAGCATTTTAGCATCTGTCTGTCATTCTAAGTAGTCATAATTCGTATGTTAATATATACGTTTAAATTGTACAGCGTATTGGGATACGGTCAGGGAAATTATGATGGCGATGATGATAAAAATTAAGAAGTTGTAATTACTTATTAACACTTAAAAAATATGCAGCAAGGTAAATCTAACCGATTACGTATTCTTTGAATTATGATACAGACTCAACTCCTTCAGCTGGTAACGCATATGACTGAGCACTTAACCGGCGTTTTCACAAATATTATTATGTATATAAAAAAATGATTAAATTAAGTTTGCTTTTCGCAACCTACATCATTTTTCATTTTGTAATCAAAATTTTTTATTAAAAAACTTACTCAAAGATATTTTATACTGTGTAAAGTAAATATCAATTTCATTTAACTTTCCCGTGGAAAAAGACAAGTTTCTACTTGATCACACTGATTACGAGCTCCGCAACTAGAAGTTCCACTACGGCAGCTATTGAACCATGTTTCCTACATTTAAACTATTTAATGAAACGACCATAAACTTTATGACTTATAAGAGAAGGTAAAATTGAAATTTCTCAAAACGAACCTTAAAGAGTAGGTGGGTCAACTTTAATATAATTTCTTTGAGATTATGTTATGTTCTTAAGGAGTAATAAACAATATTAGTCAAAGCAATACGCAAGTATTGCGTTTGTAATATACTAAAATATTTGGTACCATACGCTGCCGAAACTTTAGGTTAGAAGTATCTTCATGCAACTGCATCGTTTTGTGGCTAACATGATACTATTTTGCTCACAAACTGCCCATTGAAGACTTTAACTGCAAATATGGCGCCAAAACATGCTCACCGGCTTTCTCTCAAGAGCATAGTCCTATCTAAAATTAAGACATTTATGTTACTAACTTATGTTAGATAACGATAGCTAAATAATCTATCTATATATTTTTGTATATTTTGTATATTACATATGGTGTTTAAATAGCCACTCGAAAGCTTGGTATTCTCTCCAAGGTGAGACGTTACTTTACTCCAGAACAACTGCTCAGCTTAAACGAAGCACAAGTGAGGTCATGTATGGAGTACTGCTCTCACCTTTGGGATGGCTCTGCTAAGCACCACCTTCAGGCTCTATAGTTGATTGAGAGGCGTGCCAGGATAGGAGACGTGATAGGAGACGACACATTGGTCGAGCCTAGACTCTAAAGTCTTGAACATCGACCTGTGGTTGCATCACCTTCTGTCGAATATATTTCGGAGAATGTGCTCAGGAATTTTACAAACTTACCCTTTTACTATCGAACGGCCAGGCAAACATAATCAAAGCGCCATAGGTACTCAGTGGAACTTCCCCGCCTACGTACGAAGCGCTTTGAATCTACATTTATCATTCACACTGCGAAAATGTGGAATGCTTTGCCTGAGTCCATATTTTATCATAGGTACAGCGTCGGTGTCTTCAAATCCAGAGTAAATGGGTTCCTTCTGGGCAGGCGTGCTACATCCTAGACCGTGACGATGCCTAAGGTCTAACGCTTGACTATAAAGTGTAAAACAAAATGTATGGTATATATTTTTTATTTTCTTATCTTTTTTTTCAGATTGTTTATTGCTGTTGGCCCTAGTGACCTCTACAGCGTCACCTGGCGGGATGGGCGAGTTGAACTCAAGCTGGATATTAGGAGCCACATAAGAGGCTCAAGAAAAACGGACGTCCTAAGGGTGCCTCCTTTGAGGCGTGACCTCGGCCTAGGACGCTGTTGAAGTCGGGGGGGGGGGGGAATAGTTCAATTAGTGTAACATATTTTGTCAACGTAACATTTAGTCAAGGTACTCGCAGGATATCAACTATAATACCTGTGTGATCATTGACTCTCATTGTCATCGTCCTCGACATTTACTCTGCGATGACATAAATTAAACGAATTAATATTCTATGTTTATAAGTAAATTGATTAACAAGAATATGAATGTAATTTAAGTATATAAAATATGATAATAAAATCGAATAACTTGTACTGGCTCCAATCGGGATTTGAACCAGATCCTGGATTACTGTATACTAGACCCATTGGTCTAGTCAACAGTCAGTTATTCATTTTTTTTGGCATAAACTATCATTCATGTCAAGTTATATACATCCGTATATCGTATCGTAAGTATCAGCATCTGAATGTCCCACTGCTAGACTTTCTTCCTTTGAGTATAAGGTTTGGAATTTATTCCACCATGCTGCTCCAGTGTAGGTTGAGGCATATGGCACAAAATTAGTGAAATTAGACACCTGCAGGTTTCCTCACAATGTTTTCCTTCACCGTCGCATGCCAGATGAATTATAAAGACAAATTAAGTACATGAAAATTAGGTGGTGCTTGCCTGGATTTGGACCCGCGATCTCGGCTCATCACAAAGTCAAACTGATTATAAATTCCATACCGATGGCTCTTTAAATGTTTAAGTAAGAAACTTAAATAAGCCTAATATGAAAGCGAGTTAGTTTAATTTTTTCCATCGTCAGCAGCGTCGAAACGTTTCGACAAGATTTAAGCTCTAATAGGTTTTGGGATGGAGAGTGATGGCAATTTTTATCCCGGAAATGTACGTTAATGTAACAGCGATTGAAAGCTAGCGAATTAGAATTCACCTCGATGGCTAAAAAAAAAACATTTATATATTTTGTTAACACAAACTGTTATTGTAGTTAAAGATTTTTTTTTTTTTTTTTTAATATAATAGGTAAGCGGACGAGCTTATGGGGCTCCTGATGGTAAGTGGTCACCAACGCCCATAGACATTGACATTGTAAGAAATGTTAACCAATCAATAGAGTGTACTTACCGGCACAAAGGACATAACATCTTATTTCCCAAGGTTGGTGGCGCATTGGCTATGTAAGCGATGGTTGACATTTCTTACAATGCCAATGTCTAAGGGCGTTGGTGACCACTTACCATCAGGTGGCCCATATGCTCGTCCGCCTTCCTATTCTATAGAAAAAAAAATCTGTCGGTCCTAGGGTTTGAACTCAGGATCTTGGAATCTGCGACCTTCTAAGCTGTAGAGCAACGACCTCATCTCGGACTTAGTAGTTGAACATGAAATGTCAAAAGAGACAAAGCTAAAATAACAAAAGTAAGGAGAATTTTCCTGACATTTAGTAACCATTAGTGAGTTCGGCCGCAACTCATACATTTTGAACAGCACACCCTTCTCAAACTATGGTTTATCTTTATCAGCGGTTTTCATGTGGAAACTTATGTTTTTTTTAGGAATAAGAAAACGAATGGAGTCTCTTCCATTGTTTAAAAATTATTTTACGTCAGAATGATTAGTATTTGAAGAAGTATTTGTGCATCAATTATTACAATTATATAATATTATATTGATCATAATTTTCCTGACCAATTTCAACATTCAAGAGAGACTAGCCAACTTTGTAGAACATATAATGCACAAGTGAGTGCTCATACATAAGTGCACTCTCATAATCCGATGGGCCGCCAATTCAAACAGTCATAGAGCCACCTCTTTTACCCGTAATTAGATTACTTAATAAATGATAAAAGCATTGTTAATACTAATAAAGTTTCTAGATTTCTTTGTAAAAATATCACAAATAAATAAAAATGAAACATCATAGGCCCCGGCGAGATTCGAACTCGCGATCTCCTGTTTACTAGACAGGCGCTTTAACCAACTAAGCCACGGCGCCTCTGGAAAGTGACTTTAAAACTATGAGACGTATTTGTTTCATTTGTTCCACTGATATCAATTTATAATTCACTTACTTGATAAACTATAGTTTTTCAATATCTTCATTCTCTTTAGCATCTCGTATATATTTTATTATCATAGTCACATCTTTGCAAGTTGAATTAAAAATTATAAAACTATTAGCTATTTACTTTATAAGTTGTTATGAATTCTAGATAAGCGGTCTGTCATTTATAATTAATCAGTGACTAGTGTCAATTAGCTTATCTCCGTGTAAATATATGTAACATTATATTTGTGAAATATAACAACGTGTGCTAAGCATTTATCTACAACTTTGTAATAAACTACAATTGATTTTAAAATATGTTTATCGTTCGTTGTCAGGGCACTAATACCTCATATACGGGCGAACCTGCGGGCGAAAACTAGTATGATATAAATGAAACGCGTAATAAAATCACGTGAAATTAGTCATCGTCATCGTCATTATATCAACCGGACAATGTCCACTGCTGGACAAAATCCCCCATGGATTTCCACGATGGCAGGTCGTATTCGTTGATATTTATTATCTTTTAACTATTCATTCGAAAAATAGTAACAAATCAAATTCCATAAGTTCCATAAGTAATTAAGTCGATAAATTAAGCTGTTTATTTTATTATTTATACCAACATTAATTTATCTAACCTTTTGACATTTAATCATTTTGAATTTCGAACGAACGCATTTGAGTCCAGGTATTTTTTATTCTTTCAAAACATGACTTTATCCGCGAGCCGCCGTGTGTCCGTCCGAAACGGCAGAGGTCCTGAATAAATTCTTTCGACTCCATTAAAATGTCACTCAAACTCGTCTCGGGCCGAGTGCCTGACTTGCCGTTACAGAGTTGTTATCGTTTTAACAAATTTGACAGCTTGCTCGTGGTTTGTTTAAGTTCAATTAAAACTATGTCTAAGATAGTATACAGTTACCTATGTTGAATATATACCTATAAAACATACCTATAAAACAGGTTAAATTCTATTTTTAAAATTAATATCTTTTTAATCTTCTATTCTTTTTTTTATCGCTACTGTGCTGCATCTTTGATATAAGTTTTATTTATATTGTTTTTTAGGAAAGGCATAAGAACAACATTAATAACACATTAAAACATAGAAATGGTCGCCACGTAGATAACGACATAAAAATAAATATGAAGTTATAAGCTTATCTATTAAACACAACATGATTTCCCTTTTTCTCTTCTTCTCTTTGTTTAAACTAAGTTGGTAATTTTCCCAAAATGTTCATTGAAATATGGGACGCAAATTCGTTAAGTGAGCTTACATTTTTTATAGAACTATTCCTTTTAGTTTGCTATAATATGTAATACATATGTAATGTAATGTTACCTATTTCTAGGCTTCCCGTAGAGTCAATTAGTTTGCAACACAATACCTCAAGCGCACTGAAAGCCGATTTAGTGCCTTCCATCCAATTGAAACGTATTAGTATCAATACTAAGTTATTATCAGAACAATATGCCAGTGGAATTATATGGTCTGACAATATCGTTAACATTACTAGAGATATATTGAGTACATTTTACACTCACCTATAAATAGATTTAATTCTCATATTGATAATGTTTTATTGTAATGTGTTATACCTTAGAGTTATTATTCATGGTTTTAATACAGAATTAATATTTATTGTTTTGAGATGGCTCAGTGGTGAGAACGCGTGAACCGATGTTCGTGGGTTCAATCGTTGGTTCATGAAAATTCAGTGGTGCTTTCCCCGGGAAATTGTGCTTAATTTGTGTTTATAATTCATCTCGTGCTCGAAACATCGTGAGGGAACCTGTGTATTCCACCAACCCGCATTGGAGCAGCGTGGTTAAATAAGCTCGAAACCTTCTCCTCAAGAAAAAAAAGGGAGAGGAGGCCTTAGCCCAGCAGTGGTACATTCACAGGATGTTACGATACGGTTACAGTAAGTTAAATCTTGTAAAACGATTCAATAATGCTTGTAGGAACTTACCTACAGGCCTATATCGTTTGAAGTATATTTGGTAGCGTTATATGGTAAATATTAATGTGGATTTGTTGATACGTACGATTTATCAAGTTATTTCGCTAGGAATTATGTTATAATTAGTAATAGACTGTCTGTTTGTCTAGTGGCTAGATATAAAGTGCAAATACCGTGTTCCTGTATTATTATATAATTATACGTTTTATAATTATATTATAACACTTATAATATTATATTATAATACTTATAATTATAAAAAGTCGGTTAGCTTCCATTTTGCAGAGCTTCTTAAAATTTCCGTAAATTCAACTCGTGCCATGAGTACAATGGCCAAGCCGGCGCCTGATCTAAGAGGGGCCCTTATCTAAATCAAATGCCCTCTCGGCCCCTGGAAGGCTTTTGAAAGGGATTTACGTTAGAATAAATAAAATGTTACAATATTAAGTTTAATCTTGAAAGGCATCGTATTTATCTTGATTTAATTTTTAAATATCTTAGTATTTATATAATTGAAATAGTACATGAATTATTCTATAAAAGATATATAATAAATACATACTAAAACTTGTCGATTTTAAGACGGTATATATAGATTTAATTGTTTATGTAATTTAATGCGTTTATGTAAATTATCAATGCTCTTCTTCTTTCATATGTTAAATTAATAATGCCAGAAAGAGAAATATTAAATAGCCGCTAAGCAAATAAGTAAGGGCGTAAGTTTTTGCCGTCGTTTCGGTAAAATATATTACGAACCGGTTACAGCATTACTTTGAATTTAAACTTGTTAATTGATGATTCAAAGCTCTTTTAGAATACTTGAATAAAGTTTATTTCTATTTTTAATAGACAATGCGTATCGTATTGAGAAAATGGAATTCAGTAAAACATTTAGTGATAGTAAATTTTTTTGTCGTATGTTTGGTCTTTAATTTAAAAGTAATATGTGCCGTACGAAATATTCCGGTTTTGTAACATAATTGTAAAAATAATGTGTATCAATGGAAAGGAGCATGGTGCCATAATCTCCAACAATCCTCTCCTTAAGACAAAAAGACATTTATGGGTTGTATCATATTTATTTAAATGCAAATTATGACTCAGTTTTCAATTATGCGTGTGACCCAATAAGTATGTAACGCTCGTGGAAATGTCTTGCTTTCAAATAGATAACACACACATATACTATTTACGTGTGTGTGGTTCTGTGGTATTGTTCCCTGTTTTGTTATGTAAATGGGACAACGCGAATGCCTGCGTTCATTGTATATTTGTCGAATTCTAGAAAAAAAAAAAATCGACGGAAAGAAACGGAATAATAAAAATTGGGTTTTCTCAGTAATTTTACAATGTAATTTCGGCTCATACAGAAAAACAATATTAAAATATATACGTATATATATCCGGTTTTACACGGGTAGAATTAAGATCTACAAAGAAGGTAAAACATAAAAAGGAAAAATCTAGTTTTTTTGGATTAAGAACCTTTCAAGGCGTACACAGAACAACTTACTAAATTTGCACAACAATCGCATAAATGGTTTAGAAACATATAGAGGATAAACATACAAATATCCATTTATATATACATATACATATTATTTACGAACTTTTAATAAATATTATCAATTTTTTCCATTCATATAAAGACAAAATTTGAATACAGTTGTATTATAGTTAGGACGTCATTAGAGAAAGTGGCTTTAGTGGTCCGTCACACGTATCAATCGATTTGTGGTCAACGTTAGTCAAAGGGACATATCGTACCCAGTGGCATCCCTTTAAACTAGAGTGGCCTTTGAAATTCGAAACACGATTCAACGCGGTATCGAATCCCGGTACTTAATCGTGCCAAATGTGTAGACAACAGCTTTGGAGGGATTTTCCTACCGCATAATGCACTTAGCCGTGTAATGTGAGTTGGAACCTCGAACACTGCTTTTGTTACTGCTCATAAATAAACTGTGGTTATAACAAAACTGACTAGTTCAGTAATATAATTACAACAATATGTTGTTTTCTCTCCTGCATGTGTACTAATGCTTTTAGGAAAGGTCTGCCTTATGTGCAATAGCATTAAAATATATTTTTGTATCGCGCTGTAAAATACATTATGACGCTAAATAAAACCTTGTTAAATAAAAGCGTTTATTCATTAACTAAAACTAATTAAATGTAGCATACTAGATTGTACTATTGTATGTTATATTGTACTAGACTATACCTGTGCTCAACATGACGGTCGTGTAAGAGGTAGGCAGGCAGAGGAAGGATATAGTTGTGAAGAACTAAAGAAAGATCGAGTTGAAGAAATCTACTCGACTAGGCTAACGCCCATCCGCGGCTTACATTATAAAGATGATTGCTCTAGAGTGGTGTATTATCACAATAATAAAAGTACATTTAACTGCAAGTGCATTAAAATAAGGTAAATAAACGGTAAAAGTGTAATCGATTGATGAGCTTACATAAGCTGAGGATCATTGGAATACGAAAAATCTTAAAAGAGTAGGCAACTTATTCATACATATGTATATAAGTTTAAAAATGAAATAAAAATAGCTTATTTAAATATAACCCTTATTTAGTATTCGACTGTAACATGCATCATTCGCATCTTTGTCTCAAAGATGCCTTAAAGTATTGAATTTCCAAATTGTAGATAACTTTTTTGAAATGGATAATGTATCAAGGAGGTAATCCAATCATAGATTATTCAGAGCCGGATTCAGAGCAGACACTGAGTTGAATATAAGAACAAACGCATCCATGTTATTAAATTATAATTAATGAAAATATGTAGATTTTGTGCAGCTGAGAACAGACTCATTGGATGTAGAGAAATATCCATATTTGCTGATTACGATGTTATCAAAACTAAAAACGCAGGAAATATTTCAATGGAGTAAAAAAAAGTAACTCTTTAGGATTCTTGTCGGATCTAGTCGGAGGAATCTATATTCAAACGTTGGAAGTTTTATGTTTAATTTTATCCTTTAACATGACGATTTAAAAGTACTTATTGGTGCGTTTACTTTAATAATAATTTATATTTATTTTAGTCATTTATGTTTATATTTATTATATAATTATTTCTATGTTAGTCTCTAAGACTCTTTTTTATATATATTTATTTAATAGTCAGAAATAAAACTTGTACGGTTAAATATTGATTATAAAGATTTAAAACTATTGTCTCGCTCAACAATCTCGTAAATCCAACACATTTAAAATCGCATCCTGATGGTCCCATCTGGTAGCTCACACGTAGAAGGTATTCCGTTTTTCGTACAGGAAAAATGTTTCGTAAACTTTCGACAACACACTTTTGTTTCGTGTTACCTATTGTATAAATGTTTGAGCATATATGTGAAAATGTTTCAATATATATGTATTGTGAATAGAAATGGTTAGATAGCAAAATTGTTTATTGCTTATAGGCATAGAATTCGTTTGATATCTACTATTATTATTACGAACTGTTAAATCAATAAGCACTGTTACGTCATATATGACGTAACGACGTATGTGATACAAGTATTTGTGTATATAAATAATAATAATTTAAACAAGAAAACTAGAGTTTTCTTATTATTAATTATTAAAATTAATTCATTAAATATATGCCACGTTACAAAAAATATATTTATTTCGATACAAAAAAAGACATAATATTAATGTTGTTTTAAAATAAAATAAGTGTCAAATAGGAGAGGATTGGGTAAACGCCTAAGGTAAGATAAGGGTGATGGGCCGATTTCGTCCGAATGACTTCCGAGCGTGTACGGTGACTATGAAAGAGATTCCAATTATGGAAAAATAAAAAATTAATAATAGTAACAATAGTAAGTAACAAAGTAATAAAATGTTTAAATAACAGGCACAAGGGACATAACATCTTAGTTCCCAAGGTTGGTGGCGCATTGGCGATGTAAGGGATGATTAATATTTCTTACAATGCCAATGTCTATGGGCGTTGGTGACCACTTACCATCAGGTGACCCATAAGCTCGTCTGCCTACCTACTATAAAAAATGTTACATTTAATCTAATAACTAGAAATTAATAAAAAATACTAGGATATACAATTACCACAGGTGCATTCTATTCCGTGATAAATTACTCGTTTAAATTTTACATTACGCATAACAATGTCCGTTGTTATAAAAAACGGTGTGAGTGCCGAGATACTCACGAGAATTCATGTGTAAATAGAAATCTTACGCTGTCGTCACCTGTCTCTCAAAATCTTACGCTGACGTCATCTGACGCTCGAAATCTTACGCTCACTCGCTGACGGTCGTAGTCTCAGTTAGCCCGTACCGTGTACCGAGCGCTAAGATGTTTACAGGTCAACAATATACGTGACATGTACAGTAATATAAATATCGCCTATATCGTATATTGAGGGCACTGTTTACACAATTCAATTTATGCGTCATGTAAAATAATATTGATATCGCCAATGTCCCACGTTTTTTTAATATTTGTAGTAACCCTACACAATAGTAGCCACTTTTTTCAGTGATTTGACAGGGGTTATATTGGAGCTATTTTAAAAGATATAACTTACTCTGGGGACAACTTATATTTGAACTTCCTAATAATCTAGTTTACATTGTTGTTTAGGGAGGTCATTCTTGATATTACATATATATTATTGAATTACGTTGATTGTTGTGCCTTTTTGTCATAGGTGTACAGTGCAGGGGGCCAAATCTACTAACAAATTATCACTTTATCGCAATAGAATCGAAGCGTGATCAAGGCCGTTTTTCCGTTTTCCTATTATTTTATTTAATTATCGATCGTTATAAGAGTTAAGAATTAAGTTTGGTTTTGACACAACGGTATATGTTAACATCATATCGGTTCGAGTCCGATTCGAATAAATACACATGATTCGAATTTGGAGCGGAATTGAATCGGGAACGTATCGTAATCGTTATAAATATGTAGAATTTGGCCCCAGGAGTTAGTTATGAAGTATATTACCAATGCAATTTAATTATTTATTTATTTTAGCAAGTCAACATTGCATCAAGTGGATAACCTGATGATCACCACCGCTTATATACATTGTAATAAATATTAACCAGCCTTACTCTTAAGGAATTAATATAAAAGTATGATAAAATAACGAGAGCAATGTTTATATATTCACACGAGTCGACTTCAATCGATCGACAGATAAATTGGAAGCGATTAATATCGTCTGAACAGACTTTAATTAGAAGTGAAGTTGGTTTATATTTATATGTAGATACGCCATTTTTCGAATATTGCTGTTAAAATTTTATTCAAAAATAAAATTCCGCCAATTCATTTTTATTTTATTTCTTTGTTGATACGATAACGTTTTAACCGTTGCCATTGGGTCATTGTATTGTAGGGGTACAATTGATCAATTTAAATATTTGAAACAATTTTAAAGGTCATAAATGTACGAATAATGAAAAAAATATGCCAAATATTCAATCGCCAGTTAAATTTCATTTGACGAATTAGTTTGACATATTGACAGGTATTGTAAGTTCATCATAACTTTAATTTTATTGTTCTAATAATAATTAACTGAAGATTTTTAATATGAAATCAGTAACAGCCTGTGAATGTCCCACTGCTGGGCTAAGGCCTCCTCTCCTTTTTTTTGAGGAGAAGCTTATTTAACCACGCTGCTCCAATGCGGGTTGGTGAAATACACATGTGCCAGAATTTCAGTGAAATTTGACACATGCAGGTTTCCTCACGATGTTTTCCTTCACCGTCAAGCACAAGATGAGTTATAAACACAAATTAGGAACATGAAAATTCAGTGGTGCTTGCCCGGGCTTGAACCCACGATCATTGGTTAAGATTCACGTGTTCTAACCACTGGGCCATCTCGGCACTAATACTAATTATTATAATTTAATCCTCATAAGCAGCTGATAGCGGCTGCTGTTATATACCTGTGTTTGGTCAGTCAACGTGAATAACTGCCGCCTAAGAATAGATATTTTTCCAAATTAATCTCCATTATGCATTTTTAGGTATTCCTTGTAGAATTGGTATGTCCATTCATATTCATATTTAACTCAGCAATAAATCCACATTATTATTAAAAGTTCATTTACTACACTCTTATAAAACGTATGTATGTCTGTTCGTATATAAAATGTAGAGTTTTAGTAAGTCCTCCGCATTTCATTTACAATTTTTTTTTAGTTTTTAACATCTTCTCTAACTTATTCTTCATTACAATTTAAATATGCGAGCAAATAGCATTGAAATTGTTTCATTGTTTGTCAGAAAGGCCGCGGGCAGCGCTGTAAGCGAGACCCGTTCATTAATTGCAGAAATTGGTTCACATTGGGAACCTTCGGGCTCTTTAGATAATGTTATCTTATACGCCAACATATGTCATATATGTTGAACATAAATGTTTTCCTAATTGCTTTATGAGGGAAGAAAAACGACCTATAATATCACGTAGATTTTTTTTCGTAATTATGTCTTTTGGGTTAATTTTGGACTTTGGGTTTGAAGAAGTAAAAGCTTTTGTAACAGTATTCTGTTGAATAGCTAATAAAGCTTATAACGTTGATCTTAAAATGAGTCTTAGCGATTGAGAATACATAAATATATGTAAGCTGTGGGTGGTGTAATACTTTAAATAAAGGCAAATGCAGCTTTTAAGAGAAGTAATAAAAAAAAGAACAAATCTAATAATGATGTGTATTTTTTGTGTGATTACGACAACATCGATAAGCAACCTGCAAGTGTCAAATTAGATTCTGCTGCACGTGTAACCATCAGACCGCACTGGTGTAATAACTTCTAACCTCCATCTTCTTAACAATTAAGAGCATTTGCCTCGCAATTACGAGCTGTAACTTCTTTGTCGTCATACTGAAAGAAATAATCATTTTCATATTTTATTATTATTCACGTGTTCTAACCACTGGGCAAGTATCACTGAATTTTCTCTCATCGCTGAATGTGTTACTTAATTTGTGTTTATAATTCATCTCGTGCTTGACGGTAAAGGATAACATTGCGAGGAAACTTGCATGTGTCTAATTGCGCTGAAATTCTGTCACATGTGTATTCCACCATCCCGCATTGGAGCAGCGTGTTGTAATAAGCACAGGCTGTTACAGTACAGTACCATATTATTATATAAGGTGAATTTTCGAATACATAACATATTTTAAATTACTTAATTTTTGCTACCTTATACAGGTGACTGGTGAATTAGTATCAATACTTAAGGACGTGATATTTGACGACCATATATGACCAAAAAAAAATACATATAACATAAATATTAATAAACTTCTAAGTAAAGTTAACCAAAAGTTATGTAATTAATTACGCGTCATGTGGACGCCCTAGCTGCGCTGACGACACAACACCGTTATGTACATTTAGTTATCGCGCGGTACTTTCCCTACGTCCAAACGCCGCCGCGTGTTAACAGGGTAGCAGGCTACCTTTGATAAACAAGCATGATCCAATCCCCCTTCATACTTTAAACCTGGCTTAGAACAGGCAAAAATACCAAAATATTTCACTCGTTTAAGCAACAAATTTGTTGACTAGGTAAATGATATGAACTTGGGACAAAAATTAACTGTTTACCTATCTTGGTATTTCCGGCGTATTTAAAAATTGAATCATACTTATTTACAACGATTGTCAATCATTTAACTACCTATTTACCTACATAACTACACTAACCTTAACAAATGTTCAAAGTGAGCTCCTGCTCGTGTGATACACAGTTCGGCACGTTTACGCATATTGTCTTTCACACGCTTTAACTCGAATGGGTCACTTTACTACTCACAGTACTCACATTATTCTGCATTTGTGTATTGATGCCATACCTAATTACTAATTACGGGTCACACTCACACACGAAACATTAGGTATACGCGTAAGATCGATCGCTAGGGGCGCGCGCGCGGGAAGATGGACGAACCTTACGGCGGCGCTCGCCCGACTAACCTACTAACCTACTAATACTAATAAGCCGCGGGGCAGGGGTTGCGGGGGGCAAACACTACGCCGCACGCGCCGCGGAAATATGTCCACACTTTATTTATTTAAAGTAAAATTTTTGTAAATTTGGTCAAAAATTAAGTACCTATTTTTTTTACATAATTCGAATGAGAATCATGTACCGATTATGCTCCTAAAATATTGATCCTAATTCACCAGTCACCCTGTATTTAAACGATAGTAGTATATTTGTTTTGGTTCTTGATCGGCGTTCAGAGATTTTACCTTCATTGTACTATTCTATGTATCTATTGGCATATTTACGTAAAAAACTCATCGAGACCCTTTCAAAAAAATCTAAATAAATCCACGTCGGGTAAAATCGATAGGCAAATCAGTGATAACAGGGTCCCGAACTCTTAGCGTTTATTCCCCTCCTTATCGGCCGATCTACAAATCCAATTTCCTAAAACGGGGATCGATCCGACAAATCATCTGGCCAACTCCATTATCCTCAGATATTGTTGGGTGACTTGCTTATTCTTGAGACTGGGTGATATATTTTATGGCAAATGAGACCTTAACTTATTGTGATATGTTAAGATATTTTTACGTTGTTTTCGTTTATATAAAGTTTATTTATCTTGTTGAGTAGATTATTTAAAAAAAAGATTATTAACTAATAAAGGCAAAGAGTTCCTCTCTGGAAGTGAGGATTTAAAGCCTATTACATTAAGCCTATTACACCATGGAGCAGCATGCTGCTTCACAATACAGGTTGGTGTTTATCTGACAGACGCAGGATTCTTCAGGATGTTCTTATACATGCAAAAACCATTTGTTTACCATTCAAAAACCAACCATTTACGTTTTAAGCCATTCATTCCGATTTACATGTCACTCTGGCTCAAAGAGTTCTAGGTATTTTCCTCTCACGACTTATTCATTAACACAAATCAGTTTTTTTCCATCGTCAAGACTGGTATCATGAAATGAGTAATTATAACTTTAAGAACCTGCATGATATGATGACAGATATTCGACAGAAACAGATCAACCTATAAATGTATGACGCGCCATAGATTGCCATAATTATGACGTCTTAAATATTTCAGGAAGTACTTCCACATCACGAAAGATAAAGCGCTATGTTAAATTAGATATGTTAACGAAATGAGGCAAATTGGTACTCTTAGTACTATTTTTGTAATATTGTGAAAAAAAAGGTTGAATTTTTAATATGAAAGAATATTTCACTGTCTGTATTACTTTACTCCTTTATTCCTAATTTTAAAAATAAATACTATAACTACGCTAACTTTAATATACATAAATAGGAGAATAAGGTAAAAAAAAAACAATAAATACTTTATATCGTTAAGACTTACATTAAAAACTTGCTATAATTTCCTTCAACTTTTCATTCAAGTAGAACAGTTAAAAATTTCTCTCGATAATATAAATTTAATTCGACTCGTTAAGTCTTTGAACTTCTAGTTATCTGTACAGCTCAATACCTCTTCAAGAAATAAAAAGTCGTAGTAAATTCACCCTTAGTTTTCCACTCGGGTAGTTTTAAAAGACTATTAAAACAATAGACGGCGGTTTGTCTTCGGGTCACGTCCGTGAGTAATTTTAAAGGAGACCGGCAATTCAGAGAAAGTGCATTACAATAGATTTCGGGACGCAGCAGATGGGAGTTTTCGGTTTTGTGTTCTGAAAACTAATGCATGAATGTGATTTCATGTATTACGTATGTATATATATTTATATTATATCTTATTGGGTGTATGTCTCACTGCTGGGTCTTCTCTTCGTTCGAAGATAATGTTAGAAGCTAATTCCATAACGCTGCTCTAATGCAGCTTGGTTTTTTTATAGTGTAGGTACGCGGATGGGCCACCTGATGGTAAGTGGTCACCAACGCCCGTAACATAGGCACCAACCTTGGGAACTAAGATTTTATGTTCCTTGTGCCTGTAATTACAATGGCTAACTAACCTTTCTAACCGGAACAACAATACCAAGTACTGCTGTTTTGCGGTAGGATATCTGATGAGTAGGTGGTACCTACCCAGACAGGCTTGCACTAAGCCCTACCACCAGTAATACATAGGTAGAAGATTATCTTGTCTTAGCACAAGAGTAATTCGAAACACAAATTAAGCACTTGAAAATTCAGTGGTGCTGAATTTGAACCCGCGATCTTCGGTTAAGATTCACATCCAACCTTTGGGCCCTCGCGGCTTACAAACTAATAAAATACCCATTAATTTGTGACATTATAAGAAACTATATATATAGTTTCTTACACAAATAAATTAATTGACATGATATTTGTGTTAAAACACGATAGTATACAATACACTATACAGTCTTATTTAACATCCCTCACAGGTAGACTCAGCTAAGCAAGCGTGATCAGTAGATTTAAACAACTAATTGGTAGTGATACTGCTCGTTGAGAGTTTTCATAGTATTATGTCTTATGGTGTATTACTTTGAAGTTAACGATTTAGATTTAATCTTCAGATCTATTTCGTATTTATAGAAGTAAGTAGGTGACCGAACTTCACTCGGTTCTTATTATATTATACAGATTAATTATACTTTTTAAGTGAGAACTTCTTTAGGCGCGCTGTGCTGGATTATCGTGGGAGATAGACTCGTGGCTTTGCGTTACCGACATGCTAAAGTTAATAAAATGAAATCGTTGAAAGTACAAATAATTTCATTATTTGAAATTTATATAAATACTAACAGTATATTAACAGTAACAGAAACAACTAGTAACAAACAAATACATGTGTATTTGTTACTGTGTGTGTGTATGTATTTGTTACTGTGTGTGTAACATGTGTATTTTAATAATTATTTATTTAAATTAATCTGTATTAATATTTTGTGCCGAGTTTGTGATGAATGAAAAGCTATTTAAAAAAGGTATAGAATTATTACTTGGAGTGCCAATAGATGTGGAAATCGGACGAATATATTTAAAAGTTTCAAGTTTTCACTTCTATTATTAGTCGCTATGACTATCTGGTTTTTTTCAGGAAGGAAACCTAAAAAAATAAACTTAAAAAGAATATTTATATTCTTTGTATATATATATATATATCTTATGTAATAAATAGAAAAGATATTTGTGTCAAAACAATAAAGTAATTGATAATCGGTTCTCACTCTCCCCACATCTTTGAAAAACAAAAAGGATTCTGCAACTTTCTTATCTCCTTCGCAATTAATTTTTTTACGGTCAGTTAGAAATTACAAAAAAAATTTGAAACAAAACGTTTCATACAATGTTTTATTCCATCAAGATTCAAACGCCCCCGTCGTTAAAATTAAACCTAATTAACTTTTTAACTCCAGCCGCCCCAATGGCCGCCAAGGTATAATTAAAACAAAACAAAAGTCAACTTTACGCTGCCCCCAGGAATTATATATGCGTTTTACTTTTCGGAAATATAATGAATACGAATTAAAGTGACTTTCCTGCTTTATTTTGTTTATCTCATTTTTAAATACTATATTGTGAAAGTTTTACAGGCAATGGTTTATTCCCTTAATGCAAGCTCGTGCAAGCTCGTGCAAGCTCGTATGTATACAACGTATTCATCACATCTACCGCCAAACAGCAATATTATACGTGATCCGGTATGAAGGGCATGTAAGCCAATGTGATGAAATTACGAACTCATCGGTCCTAATTTCTAGACTCCAGGCTGCTATTGAGACTTTTCGACAGCAAAATCTAATAAATTTATATCGTCCCGACCTGGGGTTTGAACCCTGGATCTCGATCTACGGCCTTGTATCTAGCCACTAGACCAGCGATACTCAATATTTTCTTTATAGGGCCCACAAACACGTGTTACTCACTTATTTAGGTGTTAATAAAAACTTTTGAAATTTAAAATAGTTCAATATAAAGTAACGTCAAGTTGGCCAACTCCAAAAGCACGGCGGGCCGCAGGTTGAGTACCGCTGCACTCAACCAACGAGGTAGTCAAGCCAATGTTGTTACAGGCTCAAGGGACATAATATCTTAGTTCCCACGGTTGGTAGTGCTTTGTCGTAGTAAGTAATGTTCAATATTTACTTTATTTATTTCAGCATCCATGGTTTTAATTGAATTTAAAATTGCCTGACATTCGTTTTTAAACCTTTTTATTAGCAATCGATATTTTTTTATTACTTTAATTAACATGCAAATTAAAAAGGAGGCATATTGAGTAATATTCTTATCGACCCCGAGCACTGGCTTTGCAGCCGTTCGTTTAAGATTTGAATACTAATGTTACCATAAAGTGATTCTTATTTTTTCAGCGACGTTCCCTTTAAATAATACGAAATGTAGGTTCAGTATTATTTGATAGCATTTTTATATATTATGATTGAATTAAATAGCTAACAATTCTTTTTTAAATGTCTGGTACGTCTTACATTATCTTTTAGTCTCAAATAATATAAATAACAGTTTTACCGATAAATATTTAGTAAGTAACTATTATTATTATCTGACTAGTTAAATAATGCTGTATCTTATTCATTCAGATATTAAATTAAATTGATGATAAAAAGAGATAAAAAATAGATTAACTAAACATACGCTTAACAACGCTTATAGTGATGTATTAGTGCTTACGAATTGCCAACATCCAGACCACCAGACAGAAAAATTCAATAAGCCGATATTCCCCCGATCCAGGGTCTAAACCTATGACATCGGGATTCCGGGTCTAAAAATCTATGTAGCAGACCAAAGAGGCAGTTACGCAGTAAAATCTAGATGTTGATTACTCGGATATATATGTTAGACTGTGTGTGTGTGTGTGAGTGAGTGAGGTATATGATATATTAAAATATCAAGTTTTTCAAAAATTTAACAATCATAGCAGGGTTCGCGTAAGAAGGTCTTTAAATTCTATATCCATGGGCAATCTTACCTCGTAAATTAATTAAACAATGAACTTTATTTATTTTTACGTAGTTCAAAAGGAAATATTTCTTTAATAAATACAACTGTGTATATACTTTCTGTGTATATATTTCTGAATGTCGAGTTATTGACTTTTAATGGTCGCCGTTCCCCATCTGTGGTTTATGGCGCCGATAAATGAGAAGTGTTGGAAATAATATAATACTTTCGCTAAGTATTCTTGGAAAATGTCTTTTTATAAATATCTTTATATCAATATTATTTTTTATATAAATTCAAATTTATGTATTTAATATTATATTATTACACTTATTTATTGATAGTCTAATTAACAACTACCGCTGGTTCGAAAAAGAAAACCTGTCCTTGACTCATAAGGGTTTTTTGGTCAAACCTTATAATTGTTTACAATTTTCAGTAAAAGTGTAGTGTGATAATAGCCGAGATGGCCCAGTGGTGCGCGTGAATCTTAACCGATGATCGTGGGTTCAAACCCGGGCAGCACCACTGATTTTTCATGTGCTTAATTTGTGATTATAATTCATCTCGTGCTTTACGGCGAAGGAAAACATCGTGAGGAAACCTACATGTGTCTAATTTCACTAAAATTCTGCCACATGTGTATTCCACCAACCCGCATTGGAGCAGCGAGGTGGAATAAGCTCTAAACCTTCTCCTCAAAAAGGGAGAGGAGGCCTTTAGCCCAGCAGTGGGACATTCACAGGCTTTTACGGTACGGATAGTTAGTGGGCGATCGTTTCATTTCCAATGTATGGTATTTACAAACTTACTAATTCTGTAACCTTTTACACAAAAAGGTTACCATTTTTAAATTTAGCAACAGAGGCAGTTTGAAAGCTTTCTGGGTTCCTTTTATAAACCCTTATACCGTAAATAGTTACTGCTATGCAATCAAGTAACAAAAGTTTGAACTTTTTATAAGTATCACATTTTTAGAAATACGTTAATATTTTCTTATGATATACATTTCTTTATTAATCCTTTATTTTAAGAATAAGTAGTACATATAGTATCCAAAGGCGGCCTTATCACTTACAGTGATCTCTTCCAGGTAACCTCTGTAAAAAGAAATATTATGATTTACATTATATTTATGTCAGAGGAAGTGACGAAATAGTGCTTATTGTTTCTTAAATTCAAATTTTATTGATCACATTTTTCATTGAACATAACAAATTGAACTTTCTGTATTATTTATATTTTATATTATTGCCTCTTATATAATGACAAATGTAATGGCGGAATACTGGATCGAGGTGTATCATTGAAAATTAATATTTTAATAATAATATTGTTGAGTGGAGTTCGATCGGTGTCGGGGACCCGCTACTCGATTTACATTAATAACTATGCAGTTCATTCATATCGTTATGAAGTGATTATACAATCTAAAACTTTAATTCAAATTGTACGAAATAGTTAATACGTTTTTTGTGCTTCTATTTTTCTATATATGCTCTATATATTTAACCCTGGTGATACTCACCTGTAATGACAATGACCAGGAAAATAATGATTGTTCAACCAAGATATATTTTATTATATTCAAATTATGGACGCAAAAGTAATATTAGTTTTTTTTTTAATTTCATATAAATAAATTTCCACTGACGCGTTGTCTGTGCAATTGCTGTATTTTTATATTATGTTTTTATTTCCAGACTTCAAATCAAAATACTTTACGAAATCTTGGAACTAGTTCTCCAATAAATATTATTTAAAATAATAAAGTTACAGCAAATCTTATAAAAACACATTTGCGATAAAACAGCAAGATCCTCGTCTCGTCTACAAATTCGCACAAACTCCAACGTACTAAAACTACACTAAAATTTTAAATTCAAGAATCTTTCCTTAGTATATCCCCCCTGTTTACATAAGGCAATCCGAGAGAGGCACCAGATGTCCCTCTCTTGACAATAAATTTTATTGCGTACTCCACACTACAAAACCGTAAGCTTGGATTTGAAACAAGCGCAGAATGTATTATAGTTAGTAATAGGAATACGTTTATATACCACCGTGACAGATAACACAGAGGTTTGTTTAGGGGAGAAGTAGATGGCGAACGGTATTTATATATTATTAATATATAATGAAATTATGTGAAGTTTGTTTAATAGAATGAGAAATAACCACTCCTTACATTGCCAATGCGAAATGCCATATTAATTATATGTAATTTTCCTTGTGTCGGTAGTTACACTGGCTCACTAACTCTTTAAACCGGAACACAGCAATTTTTGGTATACAGGGTGACTGGTGAATTAGGATCAATATTTTAGGAGCATAATCGGTACATGATTCTCATTCGAATTATGTAAAAAAAATAGGTACTTAATTTTTGACCAAATTTACAAAAAATTTACTTTAAATAAATAAAGTGTGGACATATTTCCGCGGCGCGTGCGGCGTGGTGATTGCCCCCCCGCAACCTCTGCCCCGCGGCTTATTAGTATTAGTAGGTTAGTAGGTTAGTCGGGCGAGCGCCGCCGTAAGGTTCGTCCATCTTCCCGCGCGCGCGCCCCTAGCGATCGATCTTACGCGTATACCTAATGTTTCGTGTGTGAGTGTGACCCGTAATTAGTAATTAGGTATGGCTTATCAATACACAAATGCAGAATAATGTGAGTACTGTGAGTAGTAAAGTGACCCATTCGTGTTAAAGCGTGTGAAAGACAATATGCGTAAACGTGCCGAACTGTGTATCACACGAGCAGGAGCTCACTTTGAACATTTATTAAGGTTAGTGTAGTTATGTAGGTAAATAGGTAGTTAAATGATTGACAATCGTTGTAAATAAGTATGATTCAATTTTTAAATACGCCGGAAATACCAAGATAGGTAAACAGTTAATTTTTGTCCCAAGTTCATATCATTTACATAGTCAACAAATTTGTTGCTTAAACGAGTGAAATATTTTGGTATTTTTGCCTGTTCTAAGCCAGGTTTAAAGTATGAAGGGGGATTGGATCATGCTTGTTTATCAAAGGTAGCCTGCTACCCTGTTAACACGCGGCGGCGTTTGGACGTAGGGAAAGTACCGCGCGATAACTAAATGTACCTAACGGTGTTGTGTCGTCAGCGCAGCTAGGGCGTCCACATGACGCGTAATTAATTACATAACTTTTGGTTAACTTTACTTAGAAGTTTATTAATATTTATGTTATATGTATTTTTTTTTGGTCATATATGGTCGTCAAATATCACGTCCTTAAGTATTGATACTAATTCACCAGTCACCCTGTATAGCCAAACGGAATATAATCAAATATGAATCAGATATTTATGTGAATATTCTTGACCATATCATATAAATAAATGAAGGAGGGTTAATTTTGTGTGCTTTCGTGATATTAAGTAAAGTTATAGAAGTGAAACATTTACACACCTCTATGCGGGTTGGAGGATGGGAACCTCCACTACTCTTGAAAAGAAAGACCTCATTTCATCCCGATGCTCTGTTACGGTTTGGTGAATATGCAAAAATTGTCGGTGTGACAAGTTTTCTGTACACATTTTTGGAAATTAAAATTCTCATATACTACTAAGTTTACACTTGCAAGAGACTTCGTACCCAAGGTTGGTGGCGCATTGGCGATGTAAGGAATGATTAATACTTCTTACATCGCCAATGTCTATGGGTGGTCGTGACCACTTAACATAAGGTGGTCCATTTACCCGTCAACCTATGTATAACATATAAAAAAAAACTAAGTTATCCTATATCTGTCGGGCTTTGAAAGTAGGTTCTACTAAAAAGCAATTTTTTTATATAATGTGACGTTTCAATGATGAATCTATAAAAGTTTTTCCCCAGATTAAAATAATGAAATGAAAAAAAGCGACGGACGAGAGTTCCAAAAATAAATTATTCATTAAAATTTTCGGCCAGCCTCACTCGTAAGTTGTAGAATAAGTAGACAGTTTTTTTTTGTTAAAAGTTTACGCATAATTTGCTTGCTTATAATATTTTTGAGATTTTCATTTTTCATGTTAGCTATATTTTTTACTTCGGCATTGGGCAAGCCCTTTTAGGTACCAGCCACTCGTTACGTATTCTACCGCTGAACAACAGTACTTAGTATTCTTATGTTCCGGTTAGTGACCATCTATTATCAGGTAGCCCATATACAATATATTTAATATGCTGTGGGTTTTAGCGTATACGCCTTGCGCCATATTATAAAATGAACAAGATCTTTTCCATTACTATATTTTACAATTATGAATATGTTGCTAATAGAGTAAACAGGATCACTACTTTATACCATATGTGACATAGGCTTTTACAAGGGCTCATTGCACTACTACCGTTATCGTTTTCCAAGATTAAATATAAAGCTACTAGCGGCTCCGAATGTAGACTCCACTGAACAGCGCTACACTAAATAATCCTTTTCTCAAATGAGTATATACAATTTAATATATATGACCTCATTGAAATCACCAAATATTAAATCCACACATTTTTATTATAAATATAATCTTGGTTCAAATACTCTGTTATATGGTCAATATTGTTTAGTAGATATTTTATGTGTTGTTCTTAATCAAGAGTCATCATCATCATCATCATATTCAGCCCATATTAATCCACTGCTGGACATAGGCGTCACAGGCGGAGGACCTCCTCACAATCGTGCCAATTCCCGGTCCTGTGCTAATCGCATCCATTGAACACCAGCCATTTTTCTAAAATCGTCTGACCATCGGGCGGGTGGTCTGCCTACTGGCCTTTTGCTTCTCTACCTTTTTGCTTCTCTAAGATCAAGAATAGAAAATCTTTATTATCTTTACAGTAGTGTAAAGAAAAGCTCATGAGAAAACTAGTATGTCTCGGAAAAAAATATGCAAGTCATGTCACCATTCAAACGACGCAAAAAGATTTAGAAACCTAACACAACGAAAGAGCTATCTGAAGGAAGTCGTTTCGTATCTGACTCGTGAATTGTGGAAAATCACTTACAGTGATGTGCTATTTTATTGCGTGTATATAAATACAAATGATAATTTTTTTACCGTAGTCAATGTCGTGTATCACTTTCTGACATTTTGCGTAAGTGTTTTGCGACGAGTTTTGAGATCGGGATGAACGTTTGGAACCACCAAACTGTTTCTATGTGGGTTGGTGGATACACATGAGAGAATTTCATCAAATATAAATATCAAAGATGAATTATAAACACAAATTAATTGTGTATTATAATACTAAGTGTGTCGGGCCCGGGTTTTAACCTGCAATCATTGCTTACGATCATTCACCTGTTCTAACCATTGGACTACCTTGGCTCAAAATATAAGGATATATAATTTTGTGATTAAAATATCTATGTATGTAATTTAATTAGTAGAAACTATTTACAATTGCTACTCTGAAGAACGATACAATGACAGCGATACAAAGTGCTTATAAGATGATTTTGATTGATTGATTTACCAAAAAATTAGAAGTGTGTGCAATTAGATTATAATTAGAGTATGTGCAATTTAAATCTGAAAATGTTTGGATTTTTTGTGCACTTCTATCTTCTCCCATTATATTTTTGTATCTATGTGTTATACATGGTGTTTAATTTATCTATTTTATCTTCACAGTCAATAATTTAGTATATAAATTGACTAAACCAAAATTTAGTGTTTGACAGCGCGCTGGGAAATTGCGGGTCATTAAACGTGTCCCCGAACCAGCACGTATCGATTGGTTCCACATAAAATACTACCAGAGAAATGTAACCAATGGCCTGTGTATCGTGCTTTAATATAAATTATAATTTTTTATTCACGTTTCAAAGAGCCGATATGGCCCAATGGTTAGAACGCTTGAATCTTAAACTATGATGTTGTGTTCAAACCCAGGCGAGCACTGAATTTTCGTGTCCTTTACTTATTTTCATCATTCGGAAAGAAACCTGAACGTTTCTAATTTCACTGAAATTCTACTACATGTGTATCGACCAACCCGCGTTGGAGCAGTGTGGTGGAATAAACTTCACTACTCCTCAAAGAAAGAGGAGGCCTTAGCAGTGAGACATTCACAGCCTGTTCCTTTAACTTTTTATCTTATTCAAGCTTTAAATTATTGTATTATAAAAATCCACATGGTCCAGTCGAACCGAAGAAGATCATAAGTCAAATCTATGCAATCATCACTATTTTTATTTTTATTTTTAATTATGCTTGTAAACGTGTAAATGTTCATCTCCTGCTCGGCGTTAAGGGTAAATATCGTAAAGAAACTTGCACTTGAAACTTTTCTGCTAATATGTATATAGTATATATTTCTATCATATCAATTTACTAACTCTTTACTACTCAGTTCGAGTTAGTAAATAGATATGGAGCTGCGTGATGGTATACGCTCTAAGTCTCCATTAGAGGCGAGTAAGCCTACGCCCTGATAAGGCATTAATATGTTAGCTAACATTTTAACTAATACTTTAAAAAAAATATTATATTAACACACGAAAACGTTTGTAACGTTGAAGACGATCGTGAAATGTCAGGAAGTGATATGGGATATTGATTATTATAATAATAAAATATAACTGATACACGAACCAAAATAGCGTATCACAGTGAGTTGGTTCTCAATATTTCGCGAGTGTGCACATTGCTGTATTAAATTGAAGGATTGTAACCTTTTTGATTTTTTTTATTACTACCGTAAGTAAACGTAAACATGTTTTCAATAATATTTCTTCAAGTTATAAATAAATTTATGATGCTATCAGAAAGTGATATTGAATTACCGTTGAACCCCGAAAATTTAACAAGAAAATTTTACGACACCAAAATCAAAATGGCGAATGGAAATTCTAAAAGAAAATGTGCAGGTTTTATATGCATGGACTTCGTTATTTTTCGGGGCTCATCATTCGTATTTTATTAGACACCCCTTATTGTCTTCAATAAAAATTCTAGGGATGGCCTATAAAATTTAACGTAGGCGCTGTAAAATCTACCCTTAATAAATTTAGTTGTAAATCAGACGAGATTTGATATAGCGATACGGATTATGTACGAGTACATAAAATATAAGGTTATAATGTAGTTTAAAAGAAACTTCTTTTTGAATTTTTGTAAAAATATATATTTAAATCATAAAAATATAAATTAGCTGAAGCTCTGGTGGAAAATATTCGTACTCTGCTCATCTTTAAGTGCTTCATCTTATGTGTCTTCCCATGTATGCCGACTACATTGGAAAAATTTGGAACAAGCCGAGATGGCCCAGTGGTAAGAACGCGTGAATCTTAACCGATGATCGTGGGTTCAAACCCGGGCAAGCACCACTGAATTTTCATGTGCTTAATTTGTGATTATAATTCATCTCGAGCTTTACGGTGAAGGAAAACATCGTGAGGAAACCTGCATGTGTCTAATTTCACTGAAATTCTGCCACATGTGAATTCCACCAACCCGCATTGGAGCAGCGTGGTGGAATAAGCTCCAAACCTTCTCCTCAAAAAGGAGGAGAGGAGGCCTATAGCCCAGCAGTGGGACTTTCACAGGCTGTTACAAAAAAAAAAAAAAATTGGAATTTGAACGGTTCAGTCGATCTTTGGCAGGTTGACTGCTGGTTATCACAACTGCCCATTGGCTCTATACAAATAACCCCATTACATCTCCAATGCGCCACCATTTTCGGGAACTAAGATGTTATGTCCCTTGTACCTGTAACCCAGACGGGCTTGCTCTGCTAAGTCAACTATGCTATATAGGCTACAGATGCATGATCTGAAGCTTAGCAATACGTCTAATTATAACATGTAAAATGAATTGCAATGGTCGTCCAGACTAAGATCAATCGTTTTCATGTAATTGGCAAAGTAATCTCATACCACAATATTTATAACAGGAAAAGAAAAAGCTGCCTATTTTAAAAGAATATCTATGCTCTTTAAATCTAAATTTAAAAAATCCCGAATAGTCTTTGATTATAAATAAAATACTTATAATAAAAGACTATTCTGGATAATAAATATAATAACAGTGAATTAAAATCGATTGATCCTTCTCATCTTATTGTTGCTGAATGGGAAAGGGTCGTTTAATGGGAATCTTAAATTAGAATTACAAATGTTACAACAAATCGAACGAAATAATCCGAGAAATGACATGATTTTAGTATTAAAGTACGTAAAATCCTTATAAATAGGGAGATAGTAATAAAAAGTGTCGCTAATACAAACTAAGTATCGGTTTTTCTCTTACTATTTGTTCAAATCTCACTCGAAAGTCGAAAGTCGAAAGTCATTTCATATATCAGAAAGATAATAGTATTAAATAACTTGATAAAGTTATATGAATGCCTAATATTATGAAATTCAATAGTTTCAAAAAAGGGGTAGAAGTCGTTTTGAGATAACGCATAATAATAAAATACCACAAATCAATTAAGTAACGAAAACTGGAGTTTGAATATTGTCAATCAGTTGAAATACAATCGAATAAGCCAGATCAGCTTAAAATTTAATGAACCACACACTATTGTATTGATAATTTTGCAATTAGGATCATTTTCAAAACGCGACAGTGATTTCGATTGCTTAATTATTGTTTAAGTAAACTGGAAATATCTGAGTGATCTTGACGAACTAGACTTGTAACTTTATTTGGCGATAAAGATTTGGGCATGCCTACCTGGTACTATCTAACAGATATTTTACCGATAAACAACAATACTTCTTATTGTTTTTAGTTCGAAGAGTGAATGAGCAAGTGTAATTGATACGGAACGTAACATCTTCGTTCGCATTAATGATGTTAGCAATGTTTAATATTTCTCACAACGCCAATGTCTACGGGCGGTGGTGATCACTTACGTGTCCCATTTGTCCGTCTATCTATTTTATAAAAAAATAGAAAAGCACTGTAGAAACCTAAGACCAACTTGTCTGGAATCTTACCAATTCTTAATAACATAATGCGCACCAGTAGTAGCGGCAGACCTACTAATTCGCCTCGAGTCTATCCAGATAAATTGTTGACAGTTGTTTACGACGACGTGCAATCAAAACGGATTGAATTTTCTATTATTTATTTTTTATTTTTTAATCCGTCCATTTGTTTCGTTATTTATTATTTTCATTAATTTAATCTATACTTAGAGAAAAATCTAATAAAATTGATCATATATTTTCTTAATGGCGTCAAATATCAGCTGAAACTATTATTATCATTTTAAATAGTTAACTAGTAATATTTTGGTAATTAAGTACGAGTGTAGAGTATGAAGTGTAGAGTATGAGAATCTTAAAAAAAACTGAAAGTCTCACTCACAGCTGGTTTTAGATCTTATTTCACCGCGCTGGTCCTTTACAGGTTGGTGGATGCACGTGACAAAATTTCATCCAACTTCGCCGTATGCGATATGTATAAACGTAAATTACGAATACGGAAATTCATTGGTGCTTTCCAGGGTTAGAACCCACAATCTTTAATAAACAATTTATATGATATTTACATATTTTTGTATGATTTCTTATTGTTTATATTGTTGATAAAATTAGTTTACTTAGCGTGGTTGTATATAGCAAAAATTATATCAGTAAGTCAGTAACAGCCTGTGAATGTCCCACTGCTGGGCTAAGGCCTCCTCTCCCTTTTCAAGGAGAAGGTTTGGAGCTTATTCCACCACGCTGCTCCAATGCGGGTTGGTGGAAGATTATATGGAAAAATTATATAGATAATTATATTGTGACCAGATTCATATTGTTTGATCTTAAGGATTAATAAATCCTATTTATTGATCTATTTACCGAAGTATATTTTATGTAGTATATAAAGCTAAAAATAAATTTCTCACTTTCCTCAGAATAAACATTGTAAAATGCGTGCCTTAAAGTTTGAGCCGCTCCTCAAATCCTGAGAAATCGCGCCGACTTCAGACGGCTTTCAACACGTTTTATCGTGTGGGGCAATTTAGAAGATGATAGCTGTTTGTTACAATATTATTACACATAAAGTAAGGTTATCTATAATTGTAATAAAATTATTAAACCCGGAACACAACAATACTAATTATTGCTGATTAGGTAGAATATCTGATGAGGGTGGTACCTACCCAGACAAGCATGCACAAAGCCCTACCACCAAGTGGACCTTATTTGTAAAATATATTATTTGATGTAAATTTAAGGTAAAATTTGTTTATAATTCATGTCATCCAATCCATCAAATATCGGATAAAGATCTTCCATGTGTGTCTTTCCATGTGTTCTTCCACCACCAAGCCGCATTGGAGCTTGTGGAACAAACTACGAACCTTATTCTCAATAGGTGAGGAGGCTTTAGCGTAGCAGTGGGACATTCATACCCAATAACTCCTACTTTATGTAATTAGAAGCATCAATAACATAACATAATTAGTTACAATAATATTTGTATTTTCAATTTAATTACCATTCATGAATTTATATTCATATAACCCAATATTAATTTTTAAAATGGCTGAATAAGGTGTTCAGTAATTTGTCAGAAAATAAGCCTTTTAATATAATTGTATTAGTTCTTAATGTATTTAAATTGTGCCAATTGGGACTATTATTTGGATACAAATTGTAATAAAGCCTTTGTGCTTGCAACTGCTCTGTGACCCTCGTACGCACAGTTTCTTCGTGGGCTAATGAAGAAGCCTAAAGGTGCTCCTCTTCAAATCAGAATTGATAATTAAAATCTTTTTATTATTCAGTACTAATATCATCATGGCTTTTTCATTATTTTAGGCTTCGATTTTTACTTTTTTTGTTTAATATTATTTAATTATTAGGGATCTGATATGTTTTAAACCGTCAGTCAAAAAGTGGCATTATACCTGAGCTTCAAATCATGTGAAGTCGTGTAGGTTCTTCAATTGTTCTCTCAACCGAGAGAGATTTTTGTCTCATCGGACTTAAGACCAAATCGGATCGGATCATGACTTGACGTGAGCGAATAAAAAGTCTACTTGTCTTTGCGAATATATGAGTACTCATGTGTCCCCATATCTCCTGTGCAGGCTCTTCAATGAGATACAATATAAGTAGAATATTTTCCTAATTATATAACTGTTGTTTACCTACAATATTTTTTTTAAGACTTCTTTCTCAAATAACGGATACAAACATAAATAGATAAAGTATAAACAATTTTACGGTACAAGCTCGTAACTTTAGTCGTTGTGTTGTCACTTGGATAATGCAGATTGATTCGGCTCAACTCGAAGCAGACAAATTCGATTTGCGACCGCGAAGGTTTGTGGTAAAAAATATTACTGATTTCTTATGAGTAGTAATGGATGTGAAGAGCTCCATATCTTGTTTGAATAATTTATATATGTAGGGCAATGTCCTGACTGACTGACTATTAACGCGTACCTTAAAATACTAGACATAGAAATATTTCATTTAAAGTAAATAATTGGTTTTTCTTTTAACTTTAATTCTTTCTTTAATTTCAGAACACAAAAGCAAATAAATTGATTATTTCTATTATTGAGACTAGGTAAATTTATCGCACTGACATTACGCAAGAGAAGCTGTGACGGGTATTTCTAGTCTATATATAACAGGGCGTGTCTTTAAAATTCAGCAAAATTTGATACATATATACTAACAGCTGATGTTAAATAAAACTCTGGTTTAAAAATAATATCGAGGCTGCGAATAAACGACAACATGCATTTGAAATTCATTATAACAAAATACAAAAACATATTTCGCAAAGGGCTGGCTTAATGTTAACAGCAATTACGACTTGCCAACTTAAGGAGTGCAGCGTTTGTGTGCAAAACACACTTTCGAACAAAACAAGGTTAAAACAATTAAATTTACACACATTACTGCATTTTTTAAAACAACATAAATAATGACATATTTCACAAATAATGTCAAAAATAATTTAAAAATCATTAACTCGGGCACGGCTATGTGCTGGTCTGTGCGTAAGGACACCTCAAAAAATATTCCACCGTTAAACATTACATACATACACTGGTAGTGGAGCTTTGTAAGCTCGTCTGGGTAGGTACCACCCACTCATCAGATATTCTACAGCAAAATAGCAGTTCCGATTTGAAAGGTGAATGAGGCAGTGTAATTACAGGCACAAGGGACATCTTAGTTTATCTCTTTAGAAGATTTATATATTTAGAAGATCTTAGTTCCCAAAGTTGGTGGCCACTTACAAAAAAAAAAACAATACTTTGTATTGCTTTAGTTTAATTTGAAGAGAAAATGGTCCATTGTCATTACAGACATATACCGTAAAGGTCAACGTTTTGCGTCTCATGGTTTGGTGTAAGTTTGAGGTGAAAATAATAGTTTAAGGTAATAATAATGGTTTTAGTAAAAGTGTAGGAAATGAAACTTGTCATTGATATGTTTAGAACTTTTCCTATTATGGTTAATGTCCTTCAATTGCTTAGCAATATTGTTTCAAACTTCTTGATCCAACCAGCCGATATTTTACAAGAGTTATGACAATTTATAAAATACTTTTTATGTGTCGAGCTCATGAACAAAGTTTTAGTGGTCTCGTGTTTTTCATGTTACGACTGATGCCTAGTAGCTTATCTGGGCAGTAGCTCAAGGTATACTACTTGCATGCCTTCGTATGCTCCTAAAACTATTTGTCCTGTCTTATCTCTCTCCGATTATATTGGATTGCGGTTCCATCGGATGATAAGTGAGGGGACGCGAGTGCATCTGAGTGTGCGCATACGCTTGTTCGCTATAAGAACTATGCCGTTGGCTAGTATTTGAGTATATGGCATTTATGGCGAAATTTGGACAGAAGAACTATATAAGGCCGTTTATTTTTTCCGATTTTTGAAGTGAAATGATATTTATTCGTGTTATTAGAACTATAATAAAGTATGTGTCGCATGAAATATTTCGATGAGATAATGTCATATTATTCTTCCATGATTACTTTCCGTTCAGTGACGCAGTACGCCACATTATTATGACGTATCCATCTATCTATATCTAATATCCGAACAGCTTTCTTTGCACGTCACGTACAAAATATTTCACATAAACAAAAACCAATTTCTCGAAAACCTTTAATGTATAAGACTTAAGGTGGAATTTCTCTTGCATTTTTATCTGAATGTAGTTTCGATATGTCGCTTAAATTTCGTCTTCGTGTCACGTACCGGGTTCGACTCCCCGGCCGACGCGTGTACCGCCTTTATCCTGCGTTATTCTTTGTGTTTTGTTCTTATTGTGGTATTATGTATCGTGACAGAGTCGGCATTATTAAATGTAGGATCATTAGAGGGGATAGAACTGTAAGGTCATATGAAGATTATTGTGCTCATGATAAATACATTGCAGTGGTACCGTCTCGTTTAAAATAATGTTAAAAATACTATTAAGTATTTTTGGTACGTATTAAAATTTAGTTTGCGAGTGAAACCATGTGATGATGAAATATGATATGTGACGTATTATGCGTCAAGATGTTTTTTTAATCGGATTAGTATTATTTGGTTGACTATTATATACCACGATTGATACAAAGGTATAATGTTTTACTAACAATATTTCATAAAAAAATCACAACGCAAATAATTTGTGTATTAAATATTATCTAAATAACTTTATTGTTATATATTGTTTATGGTTTTTTTATTATCTGTTAAAGGGTCTGTTGATTTCAATTTTTCAAACGCTTATCAAAGCGAAAATACTAATTTAGCTTTCATTAGAATAGTCATTAGTTTGTGGAAAAAGATGATGAGATGGGCTACCAATCAGCGTAGAGATTAAGAAAGAATTAATTTGACTTTGAGCAATATATTCATTGAATAAACTACATTTTTTACATTTACTTTGAAAAAATATTGTCAGAGAGTTATTTCCGCATTAACATGAATATAAATTAATAGTAATTTGAACAGTTTGTAAATCTCCCAGTTCTAAGCCAAGACTTTCTCTCCTATTTAGGTTTCGAGCTTATTGATAAGTGTTTACTTTAAATATTAAAATTTTATCTTTTTGGATTTTGCGATCGAGTCCCGATCAAGTTGCGAAAGAGTATGTTTTTACAGAATAGATATATTTATTTGTCCAACACACCCATTTACATTGTTTCACTTAATTTATCTGTATTTGCCTCGCTTGAAATCCTCTTGACAAAATAAAGGCTAATAGTAGTACTGACTTAATAATGATTTCGTTTCTCCCCCGCAATCTCAACTCAGCAAATGTTAACGCAAAATCTTTTTAGCGCCCGATAATCGTTATGGCCTAAACAGCTGCCACTTTGCCAAATTATTGGGAGATTTCGGAAAAAGTTGTCACCCCTCGCTGAAGAGGGTAACTTAGTGTTTGATAGCATGATTTTCCCGAGGCGTAAGGAGAATGTTAAATTACATGAGAAATGAAAGATAATAGGCCTCCCCTTAAAAGTTTTTGCATGGGGATAAAGTTGGTATCCCATAAGATTTTCGAATTACCAAGGGTAAAGAAGTATTTAACCATAAAAACTTGAGCAAGTTTTACGTTATTTATTCATGAGGTTTTGCTGCGTGGGCTGGTGCAACTGTTTATTTAAATATTGGTAAATATGAATTATTTTTATATCTTTATGCATATATTTTTACAATACTTATGAAGATACATGTCACGTCAATATTCAATATTAAAAAGCGGGTGAAAGTGCAATGTGCAAGTACTTATATTAAAATAATATTATGTTCTGAAATCTTCTCCGAAAGGCCCTGTTATATTGTTTTAGCATATTTTCAGTTGGACATTTTAAAAAAATGGGTCCTCATTTATTAGTATAGAAGTATTTATATATTTTTTAAATAATAGAAGATATCAGAGCAAACATTTGAAATCCTTACTTTGTGTTCATCCTTCCCTCCATGTCATTAATGTTACGTTGTGACGTACTTTGTGTATGTTTTTTTGTATTATTCAAGAAGGTTCTTGCAAGAATTTTTAAATCATTTAATAACAACAAATTAAAGTTATATCCCTGCATGATAATATTGTATGTTGTTAAATAATATTTTTTTACGTATTATTTTTATGTATTTTAGTAGCTTATTTTATTGGTAATTAATATTTTTTTCAGTCTTATATTTTTGTCATTAAATGAATTGCATTTATACTCACTGATTTAATTTCGTCCTCGAACCTGAAATTGTCTAATTAAGAAATAAACCAAGGTGGTAAAAAAAAACAAAAACAAATCAGTTCAAATCGAACATTTTATTTTAAACTAATACGAACGCATAGTAGAATTTACGATATATATTTATATAATATTAAATGGTTTATAACAGAACATTGACAATAAAGCGATAACGTTCACCAACATTTTATAAAGCCATAGTGATTGCATTCGAGTTTTATTTACAAACGGTCTCGCCGATTTTGAAGATGATAATAAAATATTAAAGCTATTCAGAACATGGCCAATGACACAACAGTCTTATTCCTAGATAATTTCTTATCAATATAAAATAACATTCGATCCATTCACTTAATTATCATGAACAAGAAATCTAATAAAACTTAAAGTAATATTTCAAACAGACGAGTGTTCGTTATTGAAGTAACGATATATGTAATATGTATTTAATTTCATATTAGATATTAAATTATGACATTTTCTTTTCCAATTTTAAAATCTATTAAGTGATTGGAAGAAATGCTTCGAAAACATTTTTGAAGATATCAGTGGTAGCAAAGGTTGAAAATATGGCAGCGCCTTTACAGTACGACATCAGTGGCGGGGAAGACAGAGGAAGACTCTTGCTTTTATTTTTATACATTTCTTACAAAAAGCTAAACAACAGTTGCAGTTATTAACGTACCAATAAAAGATGATGTCGATGATTATATAAAAGTACAAAAAATGAGCAGTAATAGTTCTCTAACTGGGTCGATTTATTTTCGTTGCATAACATGTCCGTCTCTGTATTATTTACAAATGTGTTACATTTATTATACGATCCAATAAACTCACTAAGTACGTCTTTAAAAATATATTTCGGAGCAGAACTAGAAGCTTCATAAGGTTCAGAAAAATACAGTGGTAACCTCGTTGGATCAGTGCCAAAGCTTTTGTTTTATAAATACGAGTACGTCTAGAGTACAAAAGCAGTCTCCAGATTAAATTCGGTAACGTAGCTTAATGATATAACTATTCAGATTTTAAAGACTATATATAAGTACAATTTTGTATCGTTACATAAAGTTTATAAATTTTGCTTTATTGTTAAAAGTCACTAATTTCAGGATCCGTGTCCGCGTATTTGCAAGTGAAAGGGTTTCTCAGCCACGAACAGAACGATCGGTCGCTGTGTTGTTTATATTTAGCTGTTGTATGTTTTTTTGCGTGTGCTCTTGCAACAGCCGCTCTTCGAGTAGGATAAGAATCTAAAGAAGATGCATCGGAGTCTCTTGGAACCGAATCATAACCGGATTCTGCTCGTCTTGAAGTTGCTGCGGGACTGTGTTTCCCTGTTCTGGGCGTGGACTCATGTCCACTGTCATATCCATCTGGTTTACAGCTTGCAACTACTCTTGCGACATTTTTATCTCCTTTTTCACATTTTTCTGAACGCGGTTCAATTGTAACAACAGGTGGTGTAACCTCTAAGTGTAAATTTGATTTTAATTCTTTAAAATTACTAGATGGCGCTCCACTACCTGGCATGCGGTTTTCTTCTCTCAAATTTGGATCAGATGCTCCGTCTGGATGCCTTAAAGATGCTATCCGGGCATCTGTAATATCATTCGATCTATATCTCTCAAAAGGGCCATAAGGGTCATTATGCGCTATATCCAAGTCATGGTAGGCATCACATTCACCTACAGCACTACACGGCCTCGACATAGATCTTTTGCAACTATCACAAATTTTGTCACTTGGCCGATATGCAGGTTCACTATAAACAGATCCATCGCCATGATAATCTTCAGTATCTCTAACATTACACATTGAAAGTGATTGAAATTGGGGAGCAATTCTAGGATTAGGTACATTGCTACTACTATCTAACATTCTACGAGAGCCATATAACTCTGTTAATCCCATAAGTTCCTCTAGCCTCGAGCGTGATGAAGGTAAACTTTCTTGAGGATTTAAGTCTATTGGATGATCTCCAAAGTGATGTGTATAGAACCCTATTGTTTGTCTTAGATATGCTTCATTTCTTATTTGTCTTTCAACTTCACTGTACATAGAAAGTGTATCAGTAAAAGTTGAAGCTACAGTTAAATTTTCTTGGCTTAAAATTCTAAGTGGATGGTCTTCACCATCCCCGTGATCCATATCACCAAAAGAATGATCAGCATAACCCATACAGTAAGCAATATCTTCTTCTGTAACTTGAAGACAGCTGTCTTGCATTGGGACTGGTTCTAATGGTTCTTCAACCTCTATTAGTTCTAAAATGTCATCTTCGTCATCTGCGGGCCCTTTGCTCATACCATGAAGATCTAAGTCTCTACTCCGCCTTGAAATTAGCTCATCGTCCATTCTCATCCTTTCTTTGTATTTACTATCTAAGCTTTCCATTGATACTTCTCTACTACTGAGACTACTTGGGTTCATCAAAGGTAGAGCAGGCGGTATTTCCGCTAACTCTTCACTATCGTCGTCTTCGTCAGGCTCATTTTTTGTTGATGATCTGGTACTGGACGGTTTTATAATTAAGTTAGGATCAAGTGGGCCGATATTTTCCTCCTCTATTGCCATGCCTTTTGAGCCAGCCTTTAAACCTGTTCGAATCGTAGATTCTTCAACATGAATTCTTCTTGTTGCATCTTTAATTTCCATACGATGTGTTGTTTCCCCTTCTTCAGGTACTCTTTGGTCTTCTTTATGGGGTGGTTGGGCTTTATGACTAGGAGAACTGTGTCTAGATTTTTGAATTTGTGAAGTTTGATTTTCAACCCATTTCTTTATCATATTTTTTTTATGGTTATCCATGTACCCATAGCCAATACTTTCACTTCCAAAAGAATTAAGAACACCAACTTGTAAAGGTACAGCGTTCGGTTGGAGGGGTACAGATTCAAATTGTAGCGGTAGTTTAGATTCTTGCATTGGACCATCGATCCAAGTTTCTCTTTTTTTCCCCTGTGTTTCTTTAATAATATGTCGTGCTTCAACTAGTTTTGACTTCGAAATTCGAGGTCCATCGATCCATTGTTCATCACTATTATTTTTTCCTTCGTCACCGTGTTTTGATGCCTGTTTTTTTAAAGGAGCTGCTTTTGTTGAAGCTGTGTGTACTGGTGACGATTTTGGAGTAAAATTGGGTTGACTTATACTTTTCAAAGGTGATGCTTTAGGCGATGAATGCAATTTGTGTACTGGACTTTTCTCCTCTACTACCTTAGATAGAGAAGATTTATGTTTTTGTTCAGCTGCTGAACCTCTCAAAGCTTTACTTAAAATACATCTGTTGTCACCTGAATTGATATGCGGTATATAGACTGGAGGATGTTCGCCATCTGTCGCATCATCTAACGGCCCTACATAAATAACTGTATCGGCCGATAAATCACTACTGGAAGGATCAGGTTCACTGCTACTTGGTTTTGAGGCGTCTTCACCAGAACTTCCCCCAGAACCTGCGTTATTGTTAGAAGTATATTTTACTTTTCTTCTTCGTAATCTGTGTATTCTCGATGCTAACTGTAATGTTGTCAAAGTGTCAGAATAATTTTGACCATTCGGAGACACGTGGACAATCATTGCAGTATGACATGTTAATGAGCCTAAACATTCTTTTAAAACATGTGTCAGATTATGGTCTCGGTATGGTAAATGTCGTTGACCATTAAATATGGCGAGAAGTATATTTCCCAACCCAGATAACGGTATACTACCATTAGTTTTTCCTCGTTCTGAGTTTCCTAAATCTATCAAGTGCAAGCGACTCCGGCCCCCAGCAACTGTAAATAAAGAAACGAATTGTTATTTTAAATCTGTCTCGGCAGCAAAAGCTCTAGACATTTGCCTGAACGAGAATAATAAAACATTCAAATGCCTTGAAATAGTCGATTCGGAAATAGAATACAAATAAATAAACTCAACAATACATGAATTAAGGACTATTATGAAAATATTAGTATTTCCCATGAAAGCGTGTGTTTATAATGAATTTTATATATGTACTTATTAAGTTTCTATTAAGATCTTACCTGCACCTTTGCCGCCTACGCTATATTGGTAAATGTGTAAGGTGTAAAGAAGATGACTGTCTTTTCCCTCCTCTCTCGTTCCACGTGTCGCTAAGGCCGCATCCAAATAGAATGCTGCTTTTTCGGCGCTATGTACTCGAAGTTCTGACTGGTTCTGCAGTTGTGTACCAAAGAGAGGATCGTCTCGGAGGTATACTCCTGGAGATTGCTCGGTGTCTGTTAAAAAATATATGATTAAGTACATAAGTACAAAACACTAAATTTTGCCGTGGCAATTTAGTTAATGTTTAACTTCAATTTGTTAATATCTATCTCTATTTAAATTAATTAAATTGATATTTATTTCATCATACAAGAACCTAATGAAAACATAACTATAAAATTAATGAAGTAGGCACTAAGAGTATTATCAGGCCTGTTAATAAAATCAACTCACCATTTTGGTACGGCGCCAATAGGTCTCGTATTTGGTTTGTATTAGTGCATAGTTCAACAGCAGATACTCTCACGGAGAAGCGAGTTCCGCATTTATGTCTCTGCTCTGCGATACCCCGAAACAGCCAAGATATGGCGCATGGTATAGCACCAAGTGAAGCCGAGGAGTCTGGTCGCCCCAACATTGTATACGACTTTCCTGTATAAATAAATCGAAAGTACCGATTAAAATTGTATAGTTAACCAAAATCGACCTAAAACACAATTAGTAGATTTGGTAATCTTGAATGGGTAAATAAACATACATTTTCCTTAAGCGCATTGGTAAAAAATAAAATTGGGGTTTTAATGATAATTACTTCAATAAAACGGGTTAGAACAGAGAACATGGTTTAAAATCTGGGCAATAGTGACTGCGTTTTCATGTAATCAACTAGCATTTATAATCTATTTTATCCGTGAAACACAGGCAACTAGCGGTTGAAATTTTGCGTATTCACTGGTGTTTACCATAGTAGCAGCGTCGTGGTAAGGCGAGCCAATGGCTAAGTCTTAAGAGGGAACGCTTGTGCCATGCCGTGAGCCATAGAAAAAATCTAACTTCACGTTCAATAATACTATGTTATTATATAATTAAGTAATATCCTATCTCATAAGTTATCATATCACACGTCGTAGAACACACACTACTCGTATAAATATTAACGTATCCAATTAATAATCTAATCCGTACCACTATTTATATAACATTAGCTATACCTTCGTCTCTGATATAATTAAAACAAGGTTCTAATTATTCACTCCGCGGGATCGACAATCCCCGAAATAAGCGGGATGATACAGTAAGCCAGGTTTCCGCGGGATCCCAGCCACGTTCCCTCAAAGTTCCGTTCGTGAGGCTTTCATTCAATTTGCATTTAAAACCTTAATCCTCGCCGCTGAGTAAGACTTACAATGTCGGCACAAGTCGTTAATAATATCTTCTCGTTTATTAAGAAAATCGTTCATGAGTACTTTGTATTGTTATATTTAAAAAACTACATACAAATTTCTACTCAATAAAGTATTAAAGTAAGGTTGTCTGTCTGTATGTATTAAAATAGCAATTTGTGATACTAAACTAATGACTATAATAATTATGGTTCTGTATCTTCTTATGTGTGATTTTTAAAATGATGTATTTTTAATATAACATTATTTTACCATATTATATAACATTATACATCGTACAAGTTATCGCCCTCAATACATAATTTTGGTACAATTTTTTAGGTATTTATTAATACGATATACAAACGCGTATGTATATCCCGAATAACATATCCATACAAATTTAAAGTTACTAATGTCATCTGTACAGTTATCATTGTTAAATAATTAAACAATTTTTTTTTTAAACTTTTATATCACTGGACTTATTTTCAAACTTTTCTAATTTATTCACTTGATTTTCTTGGCAAAATACCATCTGTGACAAGTGTAGCTCCGGTTTTATATATGGAACACTTCTTGTTAATTTGATTTACAATTTAATAAATCCAAAAGTCGTATATGTTTAAAGTATTTAATTTTTATTAAAGTTTAAAATATTTGTAATTCAGCTATAAGTTAAGTCAAATAGTTGTTACCTAATTAAAAGATACGATTAATCGTTTTATCACCTCGTAAAAGTTAGACAGAAGTTTCTCCATCCAGTATTAAAGTTTCAATTAACTGTTAGCGCCTTCCATTTCGATGCAAATCTTTGTGCCTGAGTTTCACGACGGTTGTCTTATAAATAGTGCAACGCTCAGGCTTACAGTGAATATTTTAAGAGATCCGAGTGTTTGGAACGTATTGTTTGTCTAATAATACGGTTACATTTTGTATTACAAGATGGGCCTGTGGTTAAAATACGGATATATTAAACGAAGATTTTGTATTCAGACTCAGTCGAGCACCATTAAATTGAATGTGCTCAAAATGAGTTTATATTTCATTTCATATGTAAGAAATTTTTGTGAATGCATGTGTCGGATAAAATCACTACCAGAGAGTAGTGAAGTTTCGAGTATTGTTCATAAATTGAGAGTTAGCATTTAGATACAGAGACAGCCTGTGAATGTCGCACTGCTGGGCTAAGGCCTCCTCTCCTTTTTTGAGAAAAAGGTTAAGATACGGTCATTTAATTTATATCCTTAAAAATAATGTCCATTTGTATGGAATTATTATTGTTACTATACGGCATTGTCTTCATTCCATACAAATCGCAATAAGCGTCATAGCTATCGAAGAGGTAAAAGAACTCGCACCAGGCGCACTGTATTCCTTTTCTTGGCGTGCAAATATCCTTAAACCGTATCGGTAGTGAATGTAATTATTATGGTCTTTAGTTTAGTATCACAAAAGTAATCACATATAATTATGCGAATACAAGTCAGCAGACGAGGTAGAAATTAATCCATTCACGTCAGAAATGTTTCACCCAAACGCTACATACAGAAACGGAAATTGGAATTAACTCTTGATTTAACCGTAATTTTCATTGTAAATATATAATTTACAGTAGTACATATATAAAAGATTTTGAGAAGACTTCACTTGACATTTTATTATTAATTGTTTTTTTAACTACATTTATAATATGGAATTTTTAACTTCGATAAATTGAACTATTATCACTAGTTTGCTTCATTCGCTTGAAATGTTTAGTTATTCTTATATTCGTATTCGATGTGTAATAATTCATTTATATAAATACCTAGTCCTGCATGTCCGAAGCAAAAGAGGCAACCGTCGGTCCCATTGATAACGGCGTGTATGACGTCAGTCAGCGCACTGGAGCAAATCTCCGTCTGGAATAACACACATTGCATTAAATATTGAATTAAACGTATAAAAATAATAAATGGTAAATACTTTTTTATAATTTTGGAGCTTTGGATAACGACTGTCTGATTCGAACCATAATCCTTACGAATATTATAAATACGAAAGTGAATTTGTTTGTTTCACATCTTTACTACATAATGTTACCAGGGGCACAGAAACGGACATAGGGTGCCGAGCCTTTCCGCGAAGTCACAGACAAAAACTAGTGTTAGAAAAAGTAAAAATTCGTTATTTAAATATAGTGAGCTAAAGCAGAGTAAAATAAGTAATTATTTATATATGTTTTCTCAAAATTTTAATAATTATTTTATAGTCGAATTAACAATATGAACACTAGTAATAACTGAACCGTGATAAAATAGTTTTTAAAACTTTTGAACGAAGGAATATTAAAATAAATTTATGTTCTAATTTTGAATGCTTGCTCGTAAAGCCATTATAACTTGAACTCACGTATGCTGCGCATAATGCTTTGAATAATTTAGGGAAATCTGGTGCTTAAGGCTCGCTGGGGGCTAAAAGCGTTTTCGCTGTTTTCTTTACCGGGGCTTGTTAGATAATTAAATGGACTTACGGTAGAGTACAGAGATTACGTGCTAAGGTGACCATGATTTGTGATGAATGAAATAGTATATTGATTTTCGTTTCTAAGACTTTTTTTAGGCAATATTATTATTTTTACAATATACTGAATTTATTTATTTAAAAAAGTCCAGAAACTCGGAATACGTAATAAAAGTGATAATCATGAAGCGCTTTTTTTGTCATACGTAGGTAATGCCCAAATGTCACAAATTAGATTTAAAAAATCATATAATATTATCTAGTTATTTGAAGTATCCGACTAGAGAACTAGTAATAGTTCCATGTTCAAATTACAATATTATACTCAGTATTCTAAATAACTTACCTCTCTGCTTGTCAGAAATGTCAATCAACTATGTAAGCTTAATATCCTAAATGTCATATTAATAACATAATAACAAAATTATCCCACAATCTAACACATGTTTATAACAAAATGATTGTTTTTTTTTATTCTCAAAAACAAGATTTTTTTTATAAATTATGATACATTTTATAAAAAATTAAATTGTTTTACAAATCTAAAAATAAAGAACAAATATTTTAAAACACTAATGGGTTTTCGGTGTTCGCAAAGAGCAACATGCTAACTAAACGTGGTTACCCTACAAAGGGATGCCTTAATAAGGTACGGAAATATTGAGATTGTTTTGAGGGAAATTTTAATGAGCATACCGAAGATCCGAGCTGAAAACATTTAAAATTAAAACCGGGGTAGTTTATTAAATTATTACAACAATTAGTATTATACAAACGGTCGATTACTTTAAGACTTTAAGGGAAATGCTTTCAATTGCTTGATGTTTTATTATTTAAAAAGTTGTAAGCTTATATTGAGTTGAAATAGTTAAGTAAGAAGCGTCATACCTTTTCTCTTGTCGAGAAGGTATGGAACTTACTCAACTACGCAGCTCTGATGCGGATTAGTAGATACACAGTTGGCAGAATTTGCAGGTTTCCACGGGATGTTTTCCTTCACTAGCAAGTTTGAGATGTTTTATAAACACAAATTAAGCTCATGACGACTTAGTATCGCAGGGTTTGAACCCACGGTCTTCGGTAAAGATTCACATGTACTAACCACTAGAATTAGCTCTTGGAAAATATTAGATATCATTGATATGTCCTTACTGTTTTTTTTATAGAATAGGAAGGCGGACGAGCATATGGGCCACCTGATGGTAAGTGGTTACCAAAGGCCCTTAGACATTGGCCCCGTAAGAAATGTTAGCCATTGCTTACATCGCCAATGCGCCACCAACCTTGGGACCTAAGATTTTATGTCCCTTGTGCCTGTAATTACACTGGATCACTCACCCTTCACACCGAAGCACAGCAATACCAAGTACTGCTATTTTGCGGTAGAATATCTAATGAGTGGGTGGTACCTACCCAGACGAGCTTCCACAAAGCCCTACCGCCAGTATACTTATAATAAATGCAATAATGATTATGTTTATTTGTTTGTTTGTTACAATTTCACTTTCTAACTTCTCAAAAGATCATAATGAAATTTTGCATACATGTTGTCAAGAATAATATATATAGAAAAGTATATAGAGTATCTAACATACATCATCACACGCGGGTGAAGCCGCGGGCGGATACTAGTCATGTACATAAAACATAAATCTTAGCTGAGAAAGGGGTGAAAATTCAGGCTATGAATGCTGAGTTTTTGTAAGTGATTTATTTGTGTTTATATTTTTTCTTATTCTCTGCAGTAAAGAAAAACATATTGGAAAAATAGTTATATATGTCTCAGGTTCTCAGTGAAGCAACTTAGTGGAATAAGCTTCAGACCTTCACTTAATAAAAGTTAGTTGCAAACACGCATTTTAAACATGCATTGAACTGAATAATTTAATAAGCTATGTAAATAATATCACAAAATAAATTAGTATACCTATTTATTATATACTATGTGTAATAAATAATTAATTTCTTTATTAAACAAATTTTTATTGTGAATTAATTTGTGAATATGTGCACTGATTATTACGCGAGTTAAAACGTTTTCCATGAACGAATGAAATGAGAAATGAAATAATTTTAAATCATTACATTGTTATATACAAAGCGAGCGTAATTCTGTTTGTATGTTGTGTAGTTTTAAACGGTTCATAATGAAAAATTACTTTAAGTTATTAGCACACAGTATTATTCATCAAGAGCGACGTTGTGATCCGTAAACCCCGCCCAAGACCCTGTATTTAATATTTACATAGGGAAAGGGAATCCCTAAGCCCAATGGTGCGGCAACCGAGAAGGATCCAACATCCTCATAATACTTGAGGCATACGGACTAAACTACGAATATCTTCATAAAATGTCTGACGAAAAAGCTACAATTGCACGATAGCGCATCCCATGCAGTGGTTGCAATAATGGGTCACACGAAGAACTTCGTATTAAACCGACAACAGTAACGACGCGGCGAAGCACAAATGGCGACTGGACTGGCCAAGGAGATTCTGGACTATAACCTTACAATGGCGATCCATAATAGAGATGAACCCCAGCATAGGCAGGCTGGCCGAACACCATCCAGATCAGATTCCAGAAGGTTCAATTGACACTGACAACAAAGAAGACAACTGACACAAAATGAGATAAAGAAAAAACAAAAAAAAAATGCAATTTAAAAAATTTTCATTGTGATACAGTCTACAAATAAAAACAACAAGATAACATAAAAAAGCTATAAATATCGAAGTGAGGCGTGCGGTAAGATACATAATATTAGCACAGCTGAACGGGCAGATAGATCGCTTGCTCGATTTTGGTTCTTGTATTTATTTATATTAGAAATATATAAGGATATAAAACCTTATTGTTCCCATTGTAATATCAAGTCGAGTAGCCTAACATTGTACCACCACCTACCTCATGTCCTATGAGTTATCACTTACTCCGTTGGTTGCCTGGAAGAGATCGCTAACTACTAACGCTACTTTTATTTAGGCTGTATCCATGTTTTGTATTCTTTTTGTCTTTGTGGTATACAATAAAGTATAAAGTATTGTATATAGCGGTAGATCAAAAGAAATTTGATAACAAAAACATGTTTTTCACTCTAGTCCGCAGCTGTACCATAATCTGCCTATCTTTATTTTTACAAAGGCCTGCAGTATTTGTTGTGAGTTAGTTTTGTCTGTTTTTAATCCAAAAATTCACTCAAAGCTAAATTTCATTACAATCACAGGCAGTCCGTTGGCAGACCACCGGTGCGTATAAGCCTCTAAGCCGCCGTCAGCCGACCGCCGAGTTATAGCAGACTGAAGTAACTAGCTACAGTGTAGCAATATTGTGTAGCTATAACTATAAATGTTGCTTTGTCTGTACAAGATATTTTTATGATAACAAACAGCACTTGCAATCTAGTAGATAATATTATTAATCATTATTACAAGTAAATATAGTCCCATCGAATTTGACCTTGAAATTTGTCACATTGCGTTTAAATAAGTCGTCTGGTAATATTAACTATCATAGTTGATATTTTGAAAATTATTGATTAATGTCTATAAAAAATCTTTTAAAGTTTAACTCGCTTCACAGACAAATATCGATAGCTGATTTTCTCGGCTTATGTAATATTATATACAATATACATTATATTTAGGATGACATGATTGGTAATGCTTTTAACTTTACATTACGTTAATATTTAGTGTATAAAGTGATTTATATATTCGTCAATTTGCTCATGTGCCTTGCAAATGTATTTTTTTTATAAAATTGTAGCATTCCAAAATAACAAAGTCCTCTTATAAACTTGCCTCTGAAATAACACTCATAATGTCAACTACTTACAAGCCGTATTCAACGTTCCGGACAGAACCACTTCAAACTATAATACACCGAAATTTCGTCTAACCAAATATAAGTAGATAAGGCAAAACGAGAACAAACAGCAAGACAATGTACACAAAGTGTTACGTCACTCCTTCATATCATACGTCATAAATATAATACCGAAGTTACACGAGTGAATACGAAAATTTCAGACCGAATGCGAATTTCGAATGTAGTAGAATGTAATTACAACAGCAACAAATTAAGCCTCAGTAAGTGGCTAATGCACCGGCGAATGCGTCGGATAAAGGGCTTACGCGATATTAATGACTATGCGGATTGTCGTAGTGATTTAATGCGTGCGCATAAAACATATTATGTGTCGTGTTAGCTTTATACAATACGCTTTTCCTACTGCGGAGAGAAAACGATCGTACTTCTTACTTAATCGTATATTTTTGTGTCGTAATGACTATTGTTACGCCTAATTAAACATTGATTTATGTTATTCAAGCTTTTATTGAATCTGTGATTCAAATCTTGCAACTGGTTTAAGCGAGTTCCATATATTCGAATGAGCCGAACTTTTGGTAAGCACTTGGCTGAAGTCACAAAATGGATTATATTGTACAATATACTCCATTTTACTAAAGATTAGTAGAGTTTTTCAACTTGATAGTCCCAAATTAAAAAAAGATGTTAGTAATATAAATATACTACTTATATATAAGTATTAGACTTATATAATAGTCATATTAGTAATATGGCAAAGTATTGATTTTTCACCCCTTAAAAATATCGTCGACTCCTTCAAAATATCTATCGAAAAGATTTTCATCGCACGACAAACTTTCTCAGATATTTTAAACTTTCAATGTTCTCGAAAAATGTGAATTTTACTGCATAGTTGGTGATACTCGAACGCTGCACAGCCTTTTAACAATTTAAACATGAAATTCGAGGAAAATGTGCATGAATTTCGGAACTACGGAACCTCATGACAGTGGCTGTAAACGAGCCAACTTAGAAAATTGTTGAGAATACTGAAACCTGTTTACCTACCTGTATACCTGTGCTATAAAGTAATTAATATTAAGGACTGAACTACTAATGGTATAATTATAATCTTACTGATTTTATACTTGGGAAGATTTTTTAATGTTTGTAAAACACAAAAGAAATGAACATATTCCATCACACTGATCCAATTTGTTTTTTTTTTAATTTACTAGGCAAACAAGTAACTGAGTAATTTGATTTCACATTAAAAATTAGTACTGAGAAAATTATTGAAGCTAACTTCGTCGATAAGCTACCAAGACAATACACTTTATATATTAATACTTAATGTTTTCGTAAGTAAAATTTAGAACTCATCATAAAAAATTATGAAATCAACGAGTTCTTGGAGTAGTCGATGACGCTAGATTTCATGTTAATGTTGGCTTATATAGAGCCGAGATGGCCCAGTGGTAAGAACGCGTGAATCTTAACTGATGACCGTGAGTTCAAACCCGGGCAAGCACCACTGAATTTTCATGTGCTTAATTTGTGATTATAAATTATCTCGTGCTTTACGGTGAAGGAAATCATCGTGAGGAAACCTGCATGTGTCTAATTTCACAGAAATTCTGCCACATGTGTATTCCATCAACCCGCATTGGAGCAGCGTGGTGGAATAAGCTCCAAACCTTCTCCTCAAAAAGGGAGAGGAGGGCTTTAGCCCAGCAGTGGGACATTCACAGGCAGTTACGGTTGGCTTATATGCTCGCATTAGCGCAGTTTTGTTCGAAACAAGTTGAAAGAGACTACTCGAAGAAAATACATCAATATATTAATATTTTCACATTAAAAACTGACATATATTTTTAAGTATTGATTAATAAAATAATAAAAAATAGTAGAATTTCGAACAAAAATGAGCAATTTCAGACCATAGGCAATACTAGTAAAATCGTTGTAGTTAATAATACATGCTTATTTTATATTATCACTTGTACCTGTTAATGTTGTTTATTAGTGGTACCACTCACTCATCACATACCGCCAAACAGCTACTTATTATAGTTATGTTCCGGTTTGAAAGGTGAGAGAGCTAAATACACGAGGGAAATATCAATTTAGTTGACAAGGTTGGTGGCACATTTTAAATGTAAGGCATGTATAATATTCCTTATTGCTCCTACCTAAAAAAACATCCTAGTGGTACTTAGTACAATATTATTTCGTCATCAAATACCTGTGAATCGTCTTGAGAAAAGATGGCGTCGAATGCGAACATCTTAGGCGCAGCGACACCGACTTTTCTGTCTTCAGGGGCAGACGTTGCTGACGCCGTTTCGCACAAGGTCACTTGTTTCTTGCGCTTATCCAAGGAAAAGGTCTGGGTACCACTGGTAAAGGGTCCTTCGCCTGTCGCTCCCACACGCAGCATTACTTTCACCTGTAACAATGTAAAGCTTAGGATTAATACATTATTCGCTTTCAGTACACAAATTAAAAGAGTAAGCAAAGGTAGGGCATTATGCAAGCTCATCTGGGTAGGTACCAGCCTCTCATCAGATATTCTACCGACAAAAAGAAATACTTAGTTTTGTTGTGTTTCGGTTTGAAGGTTGAGTGAATCATGTGAATGAACTACAGATACAAGTGTCATAACATCTTAGTTTCCAAAGTTGGCGCATTGGTGATGTAAGGAATGGTATTTTTTTTTTACGTCGCCAATGTTTATGGTGACCATCAGGTATCGGATCTGCCCGTCCAACTACCTTTTATAAAAAAAGCGTGTCAATACCTCTAAATAAGTTAATGTGATTTAATTTATATAACGTATTATACTCATATTAATATTTGTAAATAATGTGTATTATTTCTTTAAGTCTATAATATTTTTAATGGATACTAATTTGTATATTCTTGCTTTAATCAGGGAGATTGGCTATCGCCTTAGAGAGAGGGGATTTGACAGTAGCTCCGGGTCCTACTTGGCGCAGAGGTTGTCCATTGCCGTACAGCGTGGAAATGCGGCCTGCATTATGGGCAGCTTTGCGTCGGGTGGGAACCAGGAGAGACTATTTTAAATTTGACTTTGTATAACAACTGTATTCATTTGTAATTTGTTTGATGTTATATTATAAAATATGTATTATTATATAAAACGCAAAATAGGCCAAAATAAAATACATCTATACAGATAAATAAAATTTGTATATATTGCTTATATTAAAAATGTATTTGATGCATCAATTGCGAAATACACTAAATACTTTTTCTCTTTGACTTAAAAAAAGGTAATTGACGTGAATAAAACCTTAAGATTCGTAAAGATTACGAATAAGAATACAAAGTAATAGTATTAAAAACACGGTTAAAATATTAAAACCTAAATACATTCTTTAACGGGATAAAAGCTATGTTTCCAACATAATTTCCACATCTAACACAATTTCCACGAGTGTCTCAACGAAACACACTATTAAGACAAACATTAAGCGCTCTTTATTCTATTGTTGCGTTGTTGTATAGAATAAGCGTGAATACACTTCAAAGCCGTGTTTGTGACGCTTCGTTAAGCACAGATTCGTCAGTCCCGGGACACATGTTTCAACTTGATGTATGAGGAATTATTTTATACAAACAATTTTGTGCTCTGTGCTCAAATCTAGTAAACTTTTAATAACGTGGTTTAGCTTTATCGTATTCAATATTAACCTTGTTTATTTTGTTCGATATGTAAATTTATAATTAATGTTTCAAAAACTATTTTTAATTATTATTAATTTTGCATATTATTAAAGCTACTCTGCTAATACTCTGCTATCCGAAATTATGATGGTCACAAATGTACGTGTAAAATATAAGTAAAACGAAAAATTAATCAATACATACATACTAGTAAGCTAGTAATAGCCTGTTAATGTCCCACTGCTGGGCTAAGGGCCTCCTCTTTCTTTTTGGGGAGAAGGTTTGGAGCTTATTAATTTTTTTATCTATGTGTTTTATGTTTGATGTACCTTTAAAACACAAAAAAAATTATATCTAACTTTCAATATTGCTGTAGATAAAAAAAAATATGCTTTGGTTTTATATTTCTTAGAATTTAATATTAAAATGAAACTATTATATATAGCAGTTCTTGAGGCGCGATTAGTTACATAATTCTAGGAGCGTGTCACGCAAATCACTATGTAATTAGAGGAGAATTAATTACGTCACGTTGTCTCCTTGAATTAGTAAGTTGGAGGCGGGGCGGAGGAATTCTCATAAGTAATAAAACGGTAATTAGATAAATATACCGCGGAATACACTACATTATTATTTAAGGTGTGTCTTGTATTCTACCGTATAAATTATAACATCTTAGCTTTTAGATTAGATTAACATATGAATGTATCTAATCGTTAACAGTTAACTTTTTATTATTAAAAAAATTATATTCACTTTTAACAAATTATACGTAAAATAGAAACTGGCTTTAACGTCAAAAATAAGTGTAGGTATTGTTCATATATAATGATAAATTGAAAAAAGCAATATTTATTTATATACCTGTCCACGAAATAAAAATGAAAACAAAAATAGTAAAGTCGTTTTTTTTTATGTTTCGCGATAAACAAGTATTGCTTGTCATTAGTAAATAAATTTGACATATTTTGAGGCACAAGTAAATGACTCACTGGTGGGTGAACTGGTGGTGAACCTACTAGTCAAGAGGAGGTTTCGTTGGAAATTGAAAAACTGATTTATCTCTTTCTGTCATTATTAATTTGCCATTCGAAAGAAGAAGACACAGCATTGCTTAACTAATCATACAAGTTTAATTTCAAGTGACGAGTAATGAGTGATACCGCTTTAGTAGAACGACGGCTTTGTAGAAAGTCTTACTAATATTTTTCGACATACAAATATTAATAAACTTGAGAAAGTGTCAAGTAAAGATAATATAATATAATAACATTCAATATGTAAGTATTTTTTAAACGCACGTTGTTGAAGCCTCATAAAATAAAACAACGGCAATAATTATGTGCAAAATCTCTCGGCGCGAAAGAGGGTCTGCTCTAATCAGCTAATAGGCGTAATTCTAGCAGATAAGCCATTGTAACGTTACGTGTCTGGTTTTCTGATTACGGTTTCAGAATACCATTACGTGATTACACATGTCACGCTAATTTGTGAATGCGTTGCGAATGTAAACGTGTCGTAGATCAAAGAAGTTTTTTAGCGTGACGATCTTGTGCTACCGTAATAGCGGTTTCTATGTTTTGCTTTGTCGCTTCGCTTTTTCAATTGATATTTATCAGACACTGATACTTTGAAGAGGTAATTTTTTTTTAGTATTCATTCATCGTCTCGTGGGTGTAGTAGTATATATATCATATATGTTTCGGGTTTGCTTTCCAGGTTGTGCTAATAAATTTTATTGGCGTTTTTTGTTAAAAGATTATTTGAAGCCCAGTAAGTTGGCAGTGTAACGTCTGATCACTCCCCTGTATTGTCGGATTTCGGTCCTATCGGAGTATCAGTGTGAGGTAATAGAGAAGTGCACCTGTGTGCGTGCTGTGTTATGCGTACTCACTCGTATCATATAATTTTACGTGTAGTTGGTTACGTCCATTGATAATGGTCATCATGGTGAATCTGGTCAGGCAGAAATAATCGCTATAGCGCAATGATGTACGGTTGCATATTGCATGCATCTCGACTTGTTGATTGAACAATAGCCGCCAGTGCCGTGGCGCGAAATACAAACGAGTTATATCAATTTTTCAAAATCTATTACGACAATTGGAAATAGGTTAGAAAGATAACAGGGTTTATTTATTTAGGTACACAAAACAGAATGCAATCAGAACATACAGAAAAATTAGGAAACTATACAATTTTAATCAAAATTACTCTGCAAAACATGTATAAACGGCATAATATAGATACAGTCAATTGGTTATAATTATTATTAAAAATTTACATGTGCAAGATTTAAATGTACAAGAAAAACAGGTACATCTTCATTTTGAAGGCAAGGCTTAACCTACGAAGCTAACAATAGTCCGGGGTTTATAGCAGTGATTAGTCATTGACGCTATCGGAGACAGGTCGATGTTATGCAAATTGCACCATTACGTCAATTGTTCTGGACGAATCGATAAGATGTTCGACGTTACATTTAGTGATGTGTATGCAAATATAGTTCGTGAATTAGCTGGAACGTGCTTAATGTATATTGTCTAATCTGTTATACATATTTAAGTTAAGCTTCTTTTGGTGTGATGAGATTAATATATATATACATATATATTTATTATATAATTCGAAGTTGGTTGCTTTTCATACTCATTTATTTTATATATTATTATTACTATACTACTATAAATCGTTGTCACTTATGATGATATGAGCTAATGACGTCATTCTCAAAAACATTTTAGTAATGTTTTTTTTTTAGATATATCGATTTTTGTTCTGTTTTTATTTTGATTTTAGTTCATTATTATTTAGTATTTTAAAAATAGCTGTAATGACAAAATGAATGTACTAATTGAGAAAAATAATTGTAGAGAAGATATTTTATCTGCGACAAGATGTCTCGAACAGATTCCGTGAAGGTGAAATGGAGATTGTAACCATAAGATATGAAAAAAGAAAAAAAAAAACTGTTTTTAAATAAAAATATTTATTGGACTACTAGATTTTTTATAATTTCCCATATTTGCTGTAAGACACTATCCCTTACATCGCCAATGCAGCCTTAGCGCAGCAATTTTTGGTTCAAATATTTAAACATGTCAACGTAAGATAATGAAAAATTAACCTTATATAGTACATCTGTATGCATTTTTTTAATAATAAGTAACAATTTCTAATCGTCATGGGGTACGGCCGTGATTTTGTGTCGTCGCTCATAGGGGGGTTTTTGACCCTTTTTTGGTGACCGTAGTGGCTGGAATCTTTCACTAATAGCGCTGCTGCCCGCTATCAGGATCACAAAGCTCTACCACCAGTAGCCTGTTAATGTCCCACTGCTGGGCTAAGGCCTCCTCTCCCTTTTTGAGAAGAAGATTTGGACCTTATTCAATTTTTTACCTAGTCTGTCTGTAGCTGGGTAGGTGGTACCTACCCAGACGAGCTTGTACAAAGCCCTACCACCAGTAAAATTTATATATCCTGTAGGAAAACCAACAAATACTGTACTATTGAATACAATACATAATATTAATAACTGTATTGTTGAGAGTCGGAACAGGACGAATTACAATTATGTTAATTAATCGTTATCAATTTGATCATTCAATCATTACTAATTTGATTTCTAATTTGATTCGCAAGTAACAACTTATTTACAAAAAAAAATATTTTTGAATCATTTAAAAAGATTGAATTTAGAAATACATAAAATTTTGTAGTTACTCCAAGAATCATCAAATAGTAGGCGCACGTTCTTTATCATCTTTATATTCTTGCACTTTGTATTTAGCCTTAAACGTCAAATAGGTCATTAATACGGGATGTTAATTGACAACGAAACCCAAGCCATTGGCGCTGTCACAGAGTGTAACCAGATGTTCGTGCAAATCGATAAAAAGATCGCGTGTTTCACTGTTCATTACATTATAAGACAACGCGCGAACAACAGGTATTGCGGAATTGTTTAACATTTCGTTTTTTCGGATATATTTTCTATCGACAACATAACTTCAAATGTTGTACGAAAATAAAAATAATAGAAAGTATAGTTGAAATATAAAACAAAAAGAGGTATTATAATTCAAGCACCTCCACCAACTCAGAACGTGTTCAGTTAAAGTTACAGATGAATTTACTGAAAATAGCTTCAAATCTTGGTTCAGCTTGATATGAATAAATTACTTTTTATAACAATGACGTAACAGTTATCGCTAAATGTTGAATTGTTGCATTTGTCAAAAAGACAGGCTAATATAATTTAATTCCCAATGACGAGTTGAGTCTAGTAAGCTAGGTTGACGAGTTAATCCCAAAATCCTTAGTGTTTGGCATCAGATACCAGCTTAGCCTCACCTCGATATGTAGCCATTAATCGAATTAAAACAAAATAACTGGGAATGATATTTTGTATTATATTATCAAAATCTATATCTTTACATGTAATATATAAAATATCTTTCGTATTTATGAAATAGGATCTCCGGTAAAAATATATTTTCTTCTAAATAAAATTATCATAATTTTAATAACTATCAATGTGACAAATGAAAAATGACAGTCGAGATGGCCCAGTGGTAAGAACGCGTGAATCTTAATCGATGATCGTGGGTTCAAGCCCGGGCAAGCACCACTGAATTTTCATGTGCTTAATTTGTGATTATAATTCATTCCGTGCTTTACGGTGAAGGAAAATATAGTGAGGAAACCTGCATGTGTCTAATTTCCCTGAAATTCTGCCACATGTGTATTCCACCAACCCGCATTGGAGCTGCGTGGTGGAATAAGTTCCAAAACCTTCTCCTCAAAAAGGGAGAGGAGGCCTTTAGCCCAGCAGTGGGACTTTCACAGGCTGTTACGGAATGTGACAAAAATTGGCAGAAAATAATATGTATGTTCTTAATTCTTTAATCGTAATTTATTTGATATATATATATAATTTTACTATAATAAAATTACATATTTAATATTTGAACACCGATAAATTGGTAAACTATGTTGATAAATATTAATAATTTGCCATCGTGTATTTAAACCATATACTGGCAAATAAAGGAATTACTATTACTCTGCTAACGGTATAATTTATAATCCAACCGTGTGGGAGATATTACAGTGCATGAATATGTGTTCAAATCATGTGTCTATTAATTTTGATGTCTTAATTTATTTGATAATTACTGGAAAGAAACACTCAATCATTTTATTGGCCCAATACTAGATTTGAACCTGCGACATCAGGAAGCCGTACAAGCCTCCATCCCGATGAGACAGTTGCTTAGAAAATTATCAAGTATTAACAAAAGTATTATTCGTCTAGCTTTAACTGACTAACAACTAGGCGTTATTCGTAACAGAATGACAAACTGACTTCGAGAAAAACAAATCTTGTTGTCAGCAAGCGGAACGGCTTCGTCACGGGTACATTTTTTTGTAATTTTTTTTCGCGCCCTCGTAAATAACACAGGCTCCCATTTGTTCACTTGACAAAGATTAAAATTTTCGTTCAGTTCAGTCAGAATATGGAGACGTAACATATGAATGTTTGATGAAATATATAATGAATTTTACTAGGTGGTGGTCTGGGTGGGTACCGCCCACTCATCAGATATTCGACCGCTAAACAGCAATACTCAGTTTTATTGCGTAGAGCCACTAAAGCTACTACTGCACAAGGTACATAAGACAAGATCTCAGTTCCCAAGGTTGGTGAGTGACGTAAGGAATATCTTAAATCACCAACATCTATGGGTGGTGGTTACCACTTACCATTGGGTGCCATATTCGTCCGTTTGTTTACCTATAACATAAACTAAAAAATGTACATCAAAATATACCTTTTCAAACGTAATTTTACAAGATTATATAAAATATATTACTACTTTTTATTATTTTTATATTTACTTATTATTACTTTTATTAACTTTTTATCGATTGAAATTATATTAATCATATTTAAATATAAGATATAACGTTTACTGAACTAAAATAAGAATAAATTAAGAATAATAACAATTAAAAAAAAAACAAACATTATTTGTTAATTTTTGTCACAGAAATAGTCATAACACTATACTATAATCTTCCATTCATTCCGTTGGTGACATACATGTTATAATAAATAAAAATAAAAAAGAATTGGGGGTGAAAAAAAATTAGCCTATGTCCACAGCCTTTTAGTGTAAAGCTTGCTTCGTACTTAATTACTTCAAAGTAGTGATATGTATGTAAATACGTAACAGACGAACAAACATCCCGACAAAGTTACTTTCGCATTTATGATATACAAAACTATATATAAAACTGAATTTTTTCAACGATTTTTTTAACTGAAACGCGTCTAATTCAGACTATTTCACATAATAATATAAACACAAATGTATTTAATAATAATAAAGATTATAGATAAATCGATCTTCTTAAATAATGTCAACACGCCAACATCCAGAGCTCAATAAATTAAAAAAAAAATCTCTTTCATGCCCCAATATTTTCTCTCCCGGGTAAAATTGAAGCAAGACGTTCAATGTTGGTGACGTTGCACGCGTTCATGCATAAAATTAAAGTCGGTAATGAAACGTCCCTCCATGTGCTAAGCTGAGATATTCGAGTAATAAACTTTGAAGGGAGATACGTTTCAAAGATCACTAAAACAGATATTATTGAAGGGTATAGCGGTTAATTTCGGTTAAAAAAACATGGAAGACATATAATGTTATAGGAAGCCTATTTAGAATAACAATATCTAACAAAAAAAATACAGTAATAAAATAATTAAAATTAATTTGATTACATTGGTTGTCAGTAACAATTATCACGAGATTTTTTGGAGAGCCGACTTGATCCAGTGGTTACAAATCGTGACAAAGATTAGCGAGGTCAACCCCAGACAAGCAAGTAAGTTTTTATCTCGTGCTCGCTGAATTAAAACATCGTGACAAAACCTGTATGTGATAGATAAACTCCGCCGAACTCGCAATCAACGTATCTATCAACTCGCATTGGAGCAGCGTGGTGGAATAAGTTGCAAACCTCCTCAAGAGGAAGGCGACCTTTGACCAGTCATGGGACAATTAGAGGATATTGTTTTTTTTTTACATTCATAACGAAAATAAGGTTATAAATTCATATTATTTAATCGATGTAATTTTTTGCATGGTGAGTTAACAAGTGTATTCTTGTAGTTTTTTTAGTACTGTTCACAATGTTAACTGGTAATAAATTTACATTTAATTTATTCTTGTAATAATTCAAAATGCTTGCAAATGCTTACTTTAATAAATTATGAGTAGTATATTATAGGACTGACGTAATGTGTTCCAATTTCCACTGTCTTTATGAAATATTTGGGTTCTATTTTTGAAATGCCAAGAGTCTTATATTCGACTCCTCGAAAAGCGATGCAAACTCATAAATATTTATGAGAATCGGCTTTAATCAATCAGGTCGTGGCCACGACATTCAATATTCAGATATTCTTTATAGCCAATTGGACGAACAAATTTGTCGTTCGATTGACGTGTTATCGACAGCGTGCGGCTTGCAGTTTGCAAGGGTCCTTGTACGTTGTTTATTTTTTAAATATCTGACATCCACAGATACAAAATATTTTGTTTGTTCATTCGCTAGCCTTCGTTCTGGTTATTAATGTTTATGAAAAACGTGTCAAAGAAATGATTCCGTCTATTTCAAATACTATTGACACAGTTTTCACACAGCATCTAAAATAACTGTGCTTGAACATTTTTCTTTGATAAAACAAAAGGATTTTGCAAAGTATATAACAAAAAATCCATAGGATTTTGTTTGAGTATTCTTAAACCCAAGCTTTGTTGTTAAGGCGTCAAGAAAGGTGCGAGATATCGTTACATATGAATAAAATATTTGTTTAAGATTATTGTTTGTACAAATCGGTGTCAAGAAAAACCTAAGAACATTATAAATTAATTTAACAGAACACATGGATTTTAATCGAAAACCGTTGATATAAACCAAAGAATCACAACTGACTGTATTATATATATAATTTTATATATTTTACTTAATATGAAAAAAAGGTCCTTCGAGCCGGATAATTTGCTAACATTTAACTAAAATATATATACAAAAGCAATATATTATACGACATATTATAAACTCTTTTTACTGACACAATCTAATTATGAATAAGGTATGATATACTTTACAATAAATTGTAAAGTAATTGTATACATTTAACTAAGAAGTTTAAACATAATGAAAAAACATGATATTATAATAATTGATTTTTGTAATAAGTTGACCCTTTATTGCATTATATTCAAGCACAAAATTAATATCACTTAGCAAACTAACACGGCCCCCTTAAAAGGTTCAATTAACGTTCGGTGTACTTTAGATCAAAGCATACGTTGAGCCTATCACGGGCTCTGAATGAATTATGTAAATCGTCTATGGTGGTTAACATCGTAATATTGTAAGCGACACTTAAACCCTCGATCTTAGAGCCATGGATATAAAAATATATGATGGATACGATATGCGTCTACAATTTGAGAGATCTTGAGATTAATCAGCTTAGTTAACAATAATAAATTTGTTCGTGATGCTGAAATTATCATAGAACTACTGTAATAACAATAAGCATGTTTTATTTTATGTAATTTATAATTAAATTATTAATTATGTAGCTCATTTTATATAAAAAAAATACAATTATGTGGCTTATGTTAAGCATAATATTCGACGAATTACAGTATTATATTGTATTATATACCAAACATGTACAAAGAATTTAAATATAGGTCTCTTTTAGTAATTTTAGCTCTTGATTCGAATTCTTACAATGAAGATGGTATCTCAGGCAACATAAATTTGAAGAGGGCGCGCCGCGGGGCGCTACGCTCAGGTGAAAATTATCAAAGGGGGGCGTCGCGGTGCCAGATTTAAACCAACATCGGTTACGGAGTTACGACTCTCGTCTGCTCCTGTATATAAATGGTTGGTTATCTTCGCTACTATAAAATATTATGAGATTCCACACACGCACCATTTCTAGCTTTTGTTTTTTCAATATTGCATTTGATCTCTTTCGGTTATGTAAACAAATTATTGTTAACGGCATTTTTTTTCAATACTTCAAGAATTGTCTCGAAGATACTATCTATATTAACTATTATAGTTTAAATTACCTGTTTAGTTGTTTTTTTTTTCATTTGTTGGATAGTAAACTAAAAAAAAAGGTATTTATTGTATTGATGTTTATTTGTTAAGTTTATGTATAATTGTGCTTCGCGATGCTTCTTGAATCATCTGTCAAAGATGCAGAGGCCTATATATATATATATATATATATATATATATATATATATATATATATATATGTATATATATAAAGCAAGCAATAATATATATAAAGCAATATATGTATATATATAATGTATATATATATAGATATATATATGTATATATATAAAGCTATATAATTTGAAATAATATTAATTTCGTAGTTGCTGCAGTAATTTATTTTATCAAGTATCGAAACTGGGTGCTTGGTGTTGGAGGACTTTATATATTTAAGATTAAGATGGTTTATAAGAAGACAAATATTCTTCTGAGATTACACTGTCATTGAAATATGTTATCAACCGTAATATTTATACTTTCTTAAGCTCTGTATATTCTAGCTCACTCCACTTAGCACACTTATTTCTTTAACAAAAAACAATTACTACTAATAATTATGTGCTGATGTAATAAAGATATCATCATTAATTTAATAACGAAAGAAAATATGACATTTCAACATAATTATTAAAGGTGTAATAAAAAAAATTCAAGCGGTGCAAAATAAAACGGACGGAATTCTCTAATAAAATAAAACCGGCCGTGAATTTCCTTAAAGGGTTAAACTCAATTACCATTTACTTAAGTAATTGCTTCGAATTAAATCGAAATGAAATACAAAATCTTACAGCGGTGGCTAAGGATCGGACTCCACGAAGAGCGATACAAAGAGCTATTGGAACTGTAATGCGTTTCTTGAATTTATACTTTGTTAACAACATCGATAGTGTCGCCATATTGTATAATTATGATGGATATGGTAACTTTGTTATTGAAAGGGTGGAAAAGAGTAAGTACTGAGTTTCTTAACAGTTATACTCTGTAGAATCTACATTCAGAACCGGTGGTTAACGTTAAATATAATCCTGTAACATTACAATTTAATAGTTACAAAATTTTATGGAATTGATTTACTATCTTATTACAAATAAAATATTCAATAGTAAATCAAATTTATAAACAAAAATCTAATACAAAAGAAAATTCAATTACTATTTAAATATAAAACAGAACTTTGGTCATAAATGAAAACATTAACAGAGAAATATAATAAAGAAAAGTATAAATATTTTAGAAGTATATAAAATAGAATCATTCATAACCCTATCTATATATATAATCAACTGCAAGCTGCAGATTTATTTTGAAGTTAATTAAAAAGTAGGTTCATATTATTCGAAAAACATACGCTGGACTTAAAACCTTAAGCTATTTGCGACAATTGATAGCGTCAGTAATAAATTGCAAGGAGGTGGAATCGCCGCAAACGATCTCATAAACTTGAGAAAAATAAAAAGACACTCCAACCAAATTACACTGAGGTGCCATGAAGTGATTTCCGTTCCGTTCTTTGATGTTTTATAAAAACAATGTTGAAAAACATTGCCTTTTGATCAGTTACAGATATAAATGACTAAGGTATGTTAATAAGTGAAAAATATTTAGATTAAATTTTCGGATGAGCAGAATTATTTCAAAGATAATGGATACGAAGTTTATCGTTCAATCTGAGCTATTTGATAAAGACTAAACTTTTGTATTTTATTAATACTTTCTGAAAAGAATTCTCAATATTTTCAGTTCCCCGTTTGAAAATCGCAGTTCGAAATTGCGGACTTGATAGAAGTACACTTCTCCCTCGGGAATCTCAACAATACTATCATCTGGCTTCCACACATATATTCTTGTGTGACGGAACTTTTAAAGCATTTTAATGAAAAAAAAAATTTGGAATACAATAAATAACAAAGTTCACTTAAAAAAATTTGAAAATTTTAAAAGAACAAGGCACTCGGCCGCTATTACCTCCATCTTAAAAGCAAAATCAGATTTTGAGTAAAGTTTAAGGGTGATCGTTAAAATTGCAAGTGTACGGGGAGACGGACAAAGTTGTAAATTTAAATCACTAAGTCTAGCAAGTTGTGGCAAGTTGGAAGGAACTCGCAGCAAATTGGATTACTGTGGCGTACATAGGCTAGTTTGACACGTAAGATGAATAGGCACGCTATTTATTTTTTGTTGTAATAAAGTAACTTCAAGAACTCAAGATATTCAATCTTCATCTTGGCGTACATTTGTATCGTGTTGTATCTTGAATATCTACTAAACATCCGTTATTAAAATACTAACGACCGGGAAAAATAAAAATTTAGATTATTTCCCGTTATTAAAAGGTGAAAAAGGCAAAATATTTAATCAGCGAGGGGCAGTGGAGAGTCTCATTAACGCTGATGGCCCTTAAACGCAGTTCGTAAGCTTGAGACAGGTAGACAACGGAACTCATTAGCACATCTACTTATTGATATAATTATACATTTTGACAGAAAGTACAAAACAATTGGGTTAGAAAGAAAAGTATTATAATTAGAATTTTATTTAATATTAATATTTTCCTATCTGCATATATTTTCAAGTAATTTGTACGCCTTTTGAATGAATATGGCGTTTGACGCGCTAATCTCAGGATCTGTCAGTCATATATGAAAAATCGCGCTCAATTTTTCATAAACTTTATGGATTGTGTAATTACATAAGGCGACGATCGGTAAAACACTAACTTTTTACAAGGTTTAAGCCCTGCGAAAAAGTTACTATATAAGATTTTATGTTAAACTTCAAACTGAAAAATATTAATGCTTCTTGGTAAATTAGATGGAGAACCATTCATTAATTTCATTCACTTTATGAAGAATGAAAGTAAGTGATTAAAAATTAAAAGAAAACATCAAATTAAGGGCAACGGAAGAGTGTCAAGTTAGAAACTTGGTAATTTTTTTTCGTGAACCGCATCAGCGTTTCCCGCTAGTTATATCTAGTGTATAGATACTTCACCCTAACGATTGTTACAAGTTTTAAGAGCGATTACGTGCCTAAACGCGAACGAGGGACACTTCTTCTGTGCCACAAATTAAACAAGTTCTGAAATTCTGACTGCCTCGCTTCGACAAACTTAATAATTAGTTAAGCTGTTTTGATTCCAGTCCGTTGTGTGATTGGATTCGCGTGTTTAGAGTTCTCGATTACAAAGTTCCGTTATTAAATGTCTAATGACGCTTTTTCTGGTATGTTTTTGTTTATCAGGTATTTGAATGTTATTTTCAATATTTCCTATTACATTTTTAATTTGGGATATTGAGTTTATATGAGTGTATTGTAAAAATGTTTAGTGATGGCCCGTGGTAAGACCGCGTGAATCTTAACCGATGATCGTGGATTCAAACCCGTGCAGGCACCACTGAATTTTCATGTGCTTAATTTGTGATTATAATTCATCTCGTGCTTTACGGTGAAGGAAAACATCGTGAGGAAACCTTCATGTATCTAATTCCACTGAAATTCTGCCACATTTGTATTCCACCAAACCGCATTGGAGCAGCGTGGTGTAATAAGCTCCAAACCTTCTCCTCAAATAGGAGAGGAGGTAGTTAGACCAGCAGTGGGACATTCACAGGCTGTTAAGGGGGGGGGGGATGTTACGAGAGTGTAGTATCAGCTTCGTCTAGTTTTAGTTTGTCGAATTCATTCCTTACTGTATTTGTATTTTTTTTAACTAATTACTATTGTTTAAGATAATTTTGTTAAGTTTAATATTATCTATGAAGCTGATGTTTATAATATTATAAGGTATTTTATATTATGTAAAGAATCAAACTTGCTATATTTATAATAACAATATTTTGCTTGTTGTACAAATACGAAGCGAATTCTTCGTTACAATTTCCAAGAACTTTGTCGTACATTGTGCGTACTGAAGTTAAGGGAAAAATACGTGATCCGAGTGTTAAGAACGAAGGCGGGTAAATTAGGGTTACGTATTTAAACTTTGAGGAGCAAAAAAAAGTTCTTCAACTTTATTTGCTTGGCGAAATGTTAAAGTGTGGAATTAATGAATGAAATATGGTTATCATTCACAATTTAAAGACTTATGATATTATAAATATGTAAAAATTTGTACGCAAAATAACTTATAATTATAATTTTATATTAATCTGTTGGCTTGTTTGAAATAATAACACGTGTCAATTTAAGATAGATTTGTGTTTTTATGATTAAGTTAGAACAAAATATTTTGTAATGTATAAATGACAAGCATTAAATTAAGACGACGAAATATTTTATAAATATAAATCAACTTAAAGGAAGTAATACTTTATATATATTATTTATACACAAACTCGTTCTCATTAAAAGCTAAAATTACATTTATCACATTAAGCAAAAATGTAGAAACAATATTCTATGTCGTATAAAACCACATGATTAAAACCGAATAACCATAAAAAAGTTGTAAACATTAATGAAATGAAGATGAGCCGTATTTTATGACTTAGAAATCTTGTTACCAGGAACAAAGCTACGTCAAGTTTGGCAAGAAAGGGAACACATGTGATATACGAAGTATCAAAAACTTTAGCCGTTAATAAGTTGGCTCCTGGGTCATATATCGCAGTTCACCGCGTTGACGTTACGAGCGGACCGAGGAACGACATATGCCTTAACTAAGTTAATTTCAGCACGCAACTTGTTATATATAGTTCGTTTATTAAAACTATACATAGCAAACTGTTTTAAATATATTACATATGTAGGTTCAACGGGTTTCAAAATGCATGCATCACTAATCGTAGAATTATAGTAAACTTGATTTTTGTTTATCATTTTTAGCGCACAGTAACATTATATTCGTGAGGAAACCTATATACCCACAGTGGATATTTATATTCGTGAGGAAACCTATATACCCACAGTGGATGTATGTTTGTAGATGGGTATCTACACACAATTGAACACCGTAGTGCAATAAGCTTCAAATCCTTAACGAGCAAAGATGTATGTGCCGAGCATTTGAACGCTATTGCTTTACTTTAATTACTTTAAACGCCCCGATGTGATGAAAACTTTTCCGTAACCTGATTTGACAAATACTTTGTTTATCTTTTGTTTTAGGCAGTTGTTGCTTGATTTTTTACTAGCGTTCCGCCATGACGTAATCCGGGTTAAAATTTTGTTTAATAATTTGGGTTACATTATTGCAATTCGCGTAGAGACCTCATATATTTTTGAAAATAATCTCCAGTCTATGTCACTCGCTGATAATTAAGCTTTCTGTAGGTGTTTTTTTCTTAAATCGGCTTAATAGTTTTTGAGTTTATCCATTACAAACAAACATACAAAAATATTATTCAATTCAATTTCATTTATTTGCTTTAAATATAATGTACATGTTTAGTCACTATATTTATGACATACAAATATTTTAACTTAAATTATACATACAGTACATTAAAATTATTTTACCTTAATTACAAGAAATTTTATTACATTATAATACTTCATTTAAATAGTATTTATGAAATTGATAAATAAATGTCAAGTTTTATTTTTAGTTAGTATATAAGTATAGATTAATTAATTGATTAAGACTTTTTATGCATGTAATGCTACTTAAGAAGTTACTTAATTCTGTTAAGAATATTAATATATTTAAACATTGTCATGTTCCCGTTAAAGAGCCCATTCAAAAAAATATATTTACCAGCCGTAACACCGTAACGAAACATTATATAATCTAATTACAAATATGAAATGACAAATAACTTAACCGCACGACATTAGATTTCCGTGACGAACAATACTTTGGGTCAGTGGTCATTCACACAGGGCCTTTTACGAAAGTATTATCATTAGGACGTGGTCACAATGCCTTTAGCAGTTAAGAATTTGTACTGATAAATGACGTAACTTGTCACATCAGTCTGCGGGGAGTGATTGAACATGCAAATGACCTAGTGGTACTAAAACTGCTACTAATGACATACATTAAAATAGTTAAGGCAAGATTTATTGGCCCATTATGAACAATACCTTATCTTAAATGTTTCTTAAAGAATAAAGTTTGACGTTCAGTATGTGTTCGGCGTTGTAAGTGTGGTTATGTGCTCATGAGAAGAGATATAAGGTTTGTTTTCAAAAGACAAAGCAGAAAAGATTCGTCTTGTTTTATTATGCAGATGCAAGCTTTTAAATGTATCCAGCTCCTTTGGATCGCTTAGGTTTAGCTAAGTATATGTGTTTCTGGGGTGGGTCCTTTTAGTGCAATGGCCGCCTTCAAAACGTATCGGCCATACCTTCCAGGAGAGAATAAAGTCTACATTTCGTTTAGTAAGTGACGATTAAAGGATTTTGTCAAGCGCATGTATCATACAAGGGATTGAACTACCCATGTTATAATGATGGTTAACAAGCTCACCAGAAAAAAAACTTCCAAGGAAGGTTGGCACCAGCTAGGCAGCAAGACTATTATTCATGCGCTGATCAAAATAAATGTGATAAGAAATATTGCTAATCCATTGATAGAGGCGATCAGATAGTAGAAGTATATTTCTAGAAATATATAACCAAAATACTCGATTCTTTAGTACTTAAAATTGATACAAAGTGGGAGAGCCAATTAAATTTTTTTACACACGTACATCTGATCCCAAAACTAAGCAGAGCTTGTACAATGTAAACCAGACAACTGATATACTACACGTACTATTTTTTCTTTTGTAAAGACATTCTTATATAGATAATTACACCCAGACTCAGGACAAACAGACATGTTCATGCACACAAATGTCTTCCTGGGTGGGAATCGAGCCCACAACCTTTGGCGTGAAAGGCAAGTATCTACCAACCACGCCAACAGGCCCGTCATTATTAAATAGTTTTAAAAATAAATAACGCATTTTGTCATCAATTAATTCATGATTCTATAATTTTTCGATGTTTTGTTCGTCATTTGTTCTAGTTTTAACGCATAAAGGTCAGTCTACATTAATTTCGGTTCATTTACAAGGTACGTGAGAGCTGTATCGACCCATTGGTTGCTAAAAGCAATACTGTATAGCTTAGGCCTGGCGGCTATATGTGTTTTAGGCCTCGTTTAGTTACGGCAGTGTTTGTGTGTGATCATAGATTAAAACCATGGTATTATAATTGTAAATAAATGATATATAAAATACATACAAAATAAAATATATTATTCTAGAAATGAAATGTGGTTTCGCCATTTTTACTTTTTTTATTTAATTACACGTAATATCATAATTATGTAAACCATCATAATAAATAAATATTAGATATACATAACCAAATCATTTAAACAAAGTATATTAATTTTAAGTAAATATCATCATCATCAATCATCAACAGCCAATCTATTTTGTCCACTGCTGAACATAGGCCTCTCCCAAGGTGCGCCAAAGCTCCCTGTCCTCCGCCTTCTGCATCCAGTAAATATAAGTAAAAATATTTTAAAATTAGTATTTAAATTATTTAATCCACATAAAACAAGCACTGAAAGATTCTGCAAAGTTTCCGCTCGGTTGGTTGGGAACTGGCTTTAAATCCTGTTGCTTTTTGATCTACACATACTAACAAATTAAGTTAAATAAAAGCTTATATAAAAGTAGCTTATATAAAGTACTACTTTAAGAACATAATTGACTCAACTAGAGAGTTATTGAGCTATAAATATTCAATACACACTTTTATATTTACCATCAAGATGATAGATGATGATTATCGATGATGTATATATCTGATGAAAAAGACCTACAGAATTGTTGCTGTCTTTCTTTGTTAGATTTTTTTTAAATCTTTTAAAATGATGATTGGATAAAGGTATATTTTAAATTTGATTTTGAATATAGAATAATATATTATTTTTTATTTATGTAATTAATTGTTTTATTTTTTAATTCAAAGTGTAAGTTATTCAGGGTTAATAAAATAAACATTAATCTGGTGCTGCGATTTTTTTTTGTTTTGTAATCATTGGAATAATAACGGGCTTTATTACAACAAAGATTGCACATAGATAATACGATTAACAAACAAAGCTATTAGTTACATTAATACAGTAGCGAACACGAAAACTCCATAACTATCCTTTATTCAAATTTATTGTGCTGCACTTTAATATACCCGTATTCAGGACTCCAGAGACCGTTGAACTCTGCGGTTGGTGTTCACACTTCTGCAGAACTAATAACGTAGTCGGGGCAAATATTGTGAATTCGCTTCGAATGATTTTCGTAACGCTGTCGTGTGAATTGGCGACACGACGATTTTTTTTTTCGCTTTTAGTTAATAGCGTATTTTGATCTCGCGGCTTGGTTTCGTTTCCATTCGTTCGTTTCACGTGTCAAACGTCTTTTTTTATTTATATATTTTTTTTCTCACATATTCAAATGTGCCATGGCCGAAAATTTTCGTTCCAACTACGTATTTACGAGTATATGTATATAAAAATGCAAATTATTAATATACTATACAAGTTGTATAGTATGACTTTAACTATAAAATAATAAAATATGAATGTTTCATATCAATCGGTGATTTCTAGTGTTGTTTGCAAGACGTTTAGTTTGCCTCATACAAGAAGTAATCTTGTTCAGCATGGTCCGCTGTATAGAATGCTATCTTTTGCTAACCGTTTTAGAGATACTATAGATATCTTCAACGATAATATAAGGGCCATTAAAAAAAATTGTCTACACAAACCGGTTAATTTTTAGTTTTATTTATAAATTATTTATCTAATTTTTAGTATTTATTTACTTTTTAATTTTTTCTTGCCTTAAAGTTATTTATTTTTATTTTATAGGTGATAGTTTTTATAAGTTTCATGTGTTTGTTCTTATGTAAATTTTATTTTTTTTTGCTCTTTAGCCTCATATAAGCATGTATTGTCCACATCGAGAAGACTCAATTGTAAATATTTTCGGTTTTCGGTATTACTGTATATCATTGTTGATTGTAGTCAGTTTTGTAGATTAATAAAAAAAACAAACTTACGTTTTTATTATAATAGAATTATATATACATATTTTTTTAATATCATAATCGTAGGGCTGATAATAATTTTATTATTATCTCTATAACTAATACTTGCTTATGTCTTTTTCATACAGTCGTGAGCTTCTCCAATGTAATTAACATTTAAAAACGTTGTAAAATGCGAGAACTAAAATCTGTACTTACCACTATAATTATTATATTTGGATATTGAGGTTAAAGTCACTGCGAAGTCAGAGTCGAATAAGAGAATCCAATAAATGAAAAATTCAATACACAATTATAGTCTCGATGCTATTTCGTTAAACCTTATCTTTGAATGAAAAAAAATAAACGATTTTCAAAGGAATCCCGTTGTCAATAAGGAGGAAGGGCAGGCAATTACGCGACGCAATCGATATCTCTCGGCACGATAATGTTTTATGCAGAGCCTCCGGTCCACGCCTCTGTCAACTGCATTTTAAATAAGAGACCGAAGGTTATTTTTGGACGTACAAATTGTTTGGACTAAATTCCTAAACTGGTTCCGATTACGTTATAGTTTTTGTGAATACATTTTTAGTTTTATTAGTAATACTTTATAAAAAAGCCGAGATGGCCCAGTGGTAAGAACGCTTGAATCTTAACCGATGATCGTGGGATCAAACCCGGGTAAGCACCACTGGATTTTCATGTGCTTAATTTGTGCCTATAATTCATCTCGTGCTTTACGGTGAAGGAAAACATCGTGACGAAACTTGCATGTGTTTAATTTCACTGAAATTCTACCACATGTGTATTCCACCAACCCGCATTGGAGCAGCGTGGTGGAATAAGCTCCAAACCTTCTCCTCAAATGGGAGAGGAGGCCTTTAGCCCAGCAATGGGACATTCACAGGCTGTTACAGTACTTCATATACTGTAGTTCTCCAAATTGAATCATTCCTAGGGCAGTCATTCTGAAAGATTGATGAAAAAAGCAAAATGGTCAGAAGATACATATAGTGCACGCATAGTGCAAGATGCGTGCCAAATTAAGTTGCACCGTTACTCTCCTAATAGAAGAAAAAGTCAACATATATATATTAAGCATATATAAGTATTCAAGTTGCTAATTGATTTTTATAAATGTACCAAGTATAAAGTCAAATATCATCATCAATAATTGGAAAGCAATCTGATAAGACCTTGGAGAGATCAGGTGAAGGACCGACATACGGGTGCGGGAGTATAATATTGCCTGGATGTACGTCGCAAGTGTTCTCAGAGTTATGATTGCTCCGATTGGAAGCTGGACATTCGGTCTCTGTAACCAGACAAGCTCGTCACTAGATCAAGGAGGCTGTTATTATATTCTATGTTTTTAATTTATTTCGTTTCCCCAATAAGAACAATGTTTTAAATTTAAGTTTTTTGACTTAAGTTGAATATGCGATAAATCTATAAAGATCACAATTTAATTTACTTTTATGTCAAATTTACCTATTCGCGTAATAAAATTTATTGAAAGGCGGAAAATTTAAAGAAAAATATAAATATTTGGAACGGAAAAAATTTGCCATTGTTTTATTTAACGCCGATAACTTTTGCCACGATCTCGTTCATCTTTTGTCGGAGTTTTTGAATTCTTTTCATCACAAAAAAGTCTGTTATAGGTAAATGGGTTTTATAAAAGTGGGTCAAAAGATAGAGATACAATAGATGTTTTTTTTTTATTTTTTAATGTCAACCAGCGAAGCGAGAAATACCGGATAAGTTCTGGTTTAAAACGAAACGTTTATATTCCTGAATCTGACTATTGTTATTCTTAGCTAGCTTTTGTTTATACGGTGTGTTCAAGATTCAAGATAGTTTGCGCTGTATAATTTACTTTCATAATGAACATTCCTTCACCAATATTGTCTGCGTCAAAAAGCAGTCCTTCCTTTCATTCCTTTGCAATTTCTTTTACACCTAAGACACGAGATGGCCCAGTGGTTAGAACCCGCGAATCTTAACCGGAGAATGGGGTTATAATTTATTTATTTATTCAGAAGATAAAAAAAAATCCTATATTCATAATATATTAGAGGAATTATGTAACAAATAAAATAAAATAAATTCAATTTCTAGTTATAGGAAATTACGACATGACAAATAAATATTTTGCTGCCATTATAGCTAGAATAATTACATTTAATACTAAATTAAGTTTAAATTTAAAAAAACTAAATTTTTAATTTAGTAATATGTAAAAAAAACTAAATTAGTTTCTAATTAATAGCAAGTTTATTCGGATAATTATTAATATTAATAATCAGATCGCTTAACGAAAGTTATTTATTGTATTATGAATAATTGAGTGTATAAATTCATCTGGTACTTGGCGGTAAAAAAACCTGCATAAGTCGAATTGCCACACTTGTGTTCCTACTAAAATTTGGGGAATTGGAGCCGCGAGGTGGAATAAACTCCAAACTCTCTCAAGAGATAAGGATACCTTTACCTAGCAGTGGTTCATTAACAGGTTGTTACATTACTTTACTCAATTTCTGAATAAAAAGTTTTTCCTATTCATTTGACCTTTGACCAATAGCACGACCGGCTTACAAATCATAATTCGACCTTCGTCTGTCTTAATCTTGTCCTTTACGGTGTAATACCTGTATACCTTTACTCTACTGGAGACCTTTTTCTCCTAGTTATATTATATTCATTTAAAAAGTCATTTATTTATAGAAGAAGGCTACACAATTTTCTGATACGACCTTATGGAGTGAAACAGCAACAACAAAACACTAATCAATCTAGTAAGTTATGAATAAGTAACGGTTTTAGTTTTTAAATAAAGACGTTATGAAAGATCCTTTTGTTCTATGATTCTCGATCAATATAAGTATAACAAGAAGCGCTTACAAAACCCTTTCTGTGCCATTATGTCAAGATCTCTTGACTTGTAACGAGCGGTTTTACTACGCGTGTTTCATCTTATATAAAGTTATTTACGCTATACGACCGATCCGACACGACAACGCATACGATTAATCTGGATGTTTTCTTAACATGTCGCATCGGTTTTGATACATCGGATGTATTAAATAGACCTAGCGACCAACAACAAGATGGGCACAGTAATTAAACTCACAATGTTAGATGAGAGGAAAAACGTTCAGCTATAGTAAGAGATCGTTCCATCTTATCTAGTTCTTATGTACTTGGAATTATTTGTATCTGTAATATAAATGTACCGTTTTCATCTTATAAAGCCACAAATTTAATTTAGGTGTAAATTCATGAGTTATTTTCTAAATTAGATATTTCTTGTTACTTTATTTCGAATGTAATAAGTAATTTTAATAAATAAAACAGATGACGTTTGAAAACAGTTCATAGGTTTCATATTTCATATAAGAATAATTTAAAGTCTGAATGTGAGCTTTCCGTTCTATATGTCGTAACATTTTAAAATGTACTGCACGCAGTCTTTCTTTGTTTTAGACAATCGTGTTATAATTGCACATGGCTTTAAATTGCCTTTGATCAATTTCAGCCGCAGCTATAACTCTGTGAAATTTATTGGCTGAATATAAAACTACATATCACAATGAATGTTAATTGCTATCTAATTACTGCATATAATCTTCGCTAATAAAAAATAGCAAGTGTTAGGGGTTAAATGAATAGGGGGGAGGTAAGTAATATATTTTTAAGATTGTGTATTTTTCTATATTATTATTATGACTTCATGTTTATAAACTCAATTAAATGACAAAAAGATGAACGTATAGTGATGAAAAATTCGCAGCTTCGAATTTCAACTCTTGGGTTGTTATCATACCTACTCTTAACATAAATTATCGCTTAATTGGATTTGAAAATACATGTACCATTCTTACTTTGAAAACAGTTATTGCTAGAGTTCCTTTATAAAATATAAATATATTTTATTAAAACGTTTAATTCTATTTAATTTAAACAAAAATAGTATAGGTGCAGTTCTTTGTGACCCATTGCGATGTATTTATTGCATTCGCAGCGGTGTTCCGGGGGATCACGTGACCATCGCACATTACCACAATTAACAATAAACTATATTCAATTCAACAGCAACATTGTAATAAGGCATTACAATAATCGTATATCGTGTGATGTACAATATTTTTAAACGCGAATCCGTCGTACTGTTGAAGATAAGTGGATGTAGGCACGCTCCGCAAGGCGTAGGGAAAAATGGCAGGTGAATTTTATTTACTCTAGGGAAACTATTTGAGATTAAAATTGTCCTTTTATTTTGTCTTGTCTCACGGGATCGCTATATTATAAAGAATGATGAAAATAATATATTTGCATTCTCTTACTCGTAGTTCCAATTAAAAACGATTATTTCGGTCACGGTGACAGATTTTAATGGAGAATAGCCCACTACGTAGGAAATATTACAGTGCTGGTACATAGATGCACTCTCTTTTCCATGACTTTCATTGTCTTCACGATGGAAGAAAGTTCAGATGTAGGGTCAACTATTTTACTTGATTTTCGAGGCACTGGAGTGTTAACGCTGTCTTCTCAGTATCAGCTCTAACTTCTAGACTTAGAGCTACTTCTGAGAAAAAAAAATACATTTAATAAAACAATACAATACACTGATTGGCTCGACCTGGAGGTTGAACACGATACCTCGAAATTTGCAGCCTTATTACTAAACAATGAGGCTGATATTAGATTCAAAATATAATCATCATTATTATTATTTGTTTTTATTATGACCTCAAGCAACATAATTATCGAAGCTTCGACAACTCAAACCCACCTATTACGACACAAACGACCCTTGATAATTGGTTTCATATACTGGGTATTGCCAACGACCCATTGTCCGCAAATGTACGTTTGATAAGCTTATTACTACCGCAAATGTCAGCGAAATTAATTAGTATCGGGGTCTTATGGGCCCAACGACATTGGTGCTCAATTTGGAGTGTACAGTGTTGAAAGATAGGAAGTTCCATCTGTATTTAGTAGTTCGAATCGCATTTCCATTTCAATTAAATATTAATACAGTGAAATGGTGCGGGTCTGGACTTAATGATATCATAATTTGGGACAATATCTTGGGACATTATTCACACACGGTCATCTGATCTAAAACTAAGCATAGCTTGTACTATGGAAACCAGACAACTGATATACCACATATACTAATTTTCTTTTGTAAATACATATTTACACAGATGTCTGTCCTGGGTGGGAATTGAATCCACAAACTTCAGCGTGAACCGCAAGTATCTACCAACCACGCCAACTAGCCCGTCAAAATTGACAATAAATTGGTTTAGTGTAATAACGCTCAGTATAGCAAAAATGTGTTTATTTTAGTTATATTATGTAAGAGTAAAACTCGTTATATATTTTACATAAGGGTTGAACTATAAAATTGAATCTATCCATTTCTACTTGTTGCTTTTGTGCAAGCTTATCTGGGTAAGTAACACCCACTAATCAGATATCCTACCGCAAAACAGAAATTGTTGTGTTTCGTGTTCTCTCGCACTCTTCAGAGACAGTTCCCGAAGTTGGCTGAGTATGTAAGTTGTTTAATATTTCTTAAAGTGCCAAAATCAATTAAAGAGGTGACCTTTTATCAGTCTGCCTACCTTCAAAACGAAACCACTGAAAGCGATTGTTGCTAACTCAATTTAAACAAAAAGAAAAACTACAATAACGTTAACCATTACACTGTACTGGTTCATTCCACATTCATCAAGTCAATTGAACAATGCAGAACATTATCGTTTAATTAATCGCCAGCCGTAAATAAAAATAACAGCCACGCTCGTAAATCCTTTAATTTTTACACTTTAAACTAGTATCCTAGCTACGCGGAGCTATAAAATTGTCATCAACATTTATTTCGGAGTTAATATTTGAACCAGTGAATTTAGGTGTATGAGGCACGCGATAGTGGTACAAAACCGACGTAACTATTGTTTGTGGGTGAACATAGATCTTAGTAGTAGTAGAATAAGAATAATTTATTTATACATACGTCCGTTTTTGTAAGGATTTTTCTGCTTTTGTGACTGCATTTGTTTTTGATTGTTCTAATTTTTAAATTTAAATTCGACGTTGAATAATCGAAATACGATTATATAAATGATAAAATTTGTGTTAATTTTCAGGTTAAATATTAATATTAGATTTATTTGTTTATAAAAAAAAAACTTAGATTTTACTAAAATCTATATTAGTAATAAAAATGAGAAAGTAAATCTGTCTATATGTTACGCTTTCACGATTAAATAACTCACATTTTTTAGCATATAAATGTAACTGAAACATCTTTACAAGTTTTTTTTTAATTATCTAGCGCTTGACTGTTATCACACCTGATGGAAAGTGATGATACAGTCTAAGGTAGAGCGCGCTTGCCTAGAAGATGTCTATTCACTTTTGACTTTAAGCTACCCATGATATAGGGTATTCCAGACCTTAACGCTGCGTATCAGAAACGAGGATGGAAATTGTTTTTTAGATAAATATTACCGCTGCTGTAGATTTGTCTCGAGAAATTTTGAAGATCACCAAATCTTAAATAGAAACTTTACTGCAGCTGTTATAGTTTTGGCAGCGTCCGCTTTCACCCGGACCGACAATTTTCTCCCCGATTACTTTGACATAATAGGCTTTATCTCAAAAAACATACAACACGGATATATACAATTAAGAAAAAAAAAATTTCACATATCTGTAAAAAGAATTAAGTCGTTTACAGTTTTTATGTAAAATACTATTTAAAATAATATTATATAAGATCGAATATAACAATTATGATATCAAAGCGGTAAAGAGAGCTTGCAGAAACAATGCGCTGGAAATTATCAAAACGAGCGAAAGGGAACAGGATCACAATTGATATTGATGGCTCTTTGAAACGGACGCCGTCGAAGGGAACAGAAGTCAATCAAGCGATAATTACAATAAAAACAGTGGCCGGATTGAGTTGGAAAACCGTTCATCCGCTTCGAGGGCCATGAAATGTGATTCAGTGTAAAATATAGTTTCTCAATTAAAATTAATAATAAATATTCATCGGTAACGGTAAATCACGGTAACAGCCTGTAAATGTCCCACTGCTGGGCTAAGGCCTCTTCTCCCTTTTTGAGGAGAAGGCTTTGGAGCTTATTCCAACACGCTGCTCCAATGCGGATTGGTGGAAAAATATTCATCGTTACTCTGAAAAAATGTTGCTATATAATGCATATTTCTTTATATCTATATGGTATATATCCAACATACTCATATAATGGCCAAGTCCGTAATCCGTAATCCGTAACAGCCTGTGAATGTCCCACTGCTGGGCTAAAGGTCTCCTCTCCCTTTTTGAGGAGAAGGTTTTGGAGCATATTCCACCACGCTGCTCCAATGCGGGTTGGTGGAATACACATGTGGCACAATTTCAGTGAAACTAGAGGTTTGGCAGATTTCCTCACGATGTTTTCCTTGGCCGTAAAGCACGAGATGAATTATAATCACAAATTAAGCACAAGAAAATTCAGTGGTGCTTGCCCGGGTTTGAACCCACGATCATCGATTAAGATTCACGCCTTCTTACCACTGGGCCATCTCGGCATATGAATGGCCAAGTAGATATAATATATTGTGCTACAAGTACTATATAAGATCTTGTAGTTTATCTTTAAAAGAGAATATCTTTGCCGTTCATTACTATTATATAGCCGAGTTTATTGCGGGTTCACAGGCAAGCACCACAGAATTTTCGTCTGCTTAATTTGTATTTATAATTTATCTCGTGCTTGGCGGAGAAGGAATACGTCGTTAGAAAATCTACATGTGTCTAATTTCATATTCTAGTGGATAGTAGTGTGGCAGAACTTTACATAGGATCGACCGAATTGATTCGACCCGTATTGGAGCAGCGTGGTGAAATAAGCTCCAAACGTGGAGTACGTTCAAAGTAGTTCAAAGGAGTGGAGGCCCTAGTGGAACATTCACAGGCATTGCTTGCTTGCATATTATACATACGAATTGAGATCGTTTTTTGAAGCTGTTAACAAAAATTACCGTAACATTACTAAAAACATTCAACAGGTCATTAAATAAGGTTACAATTTTAAATATATGTTTGTTCTAAATCTCCATTTTAGTGGCCATACGATGCGAAAAGAAACAAGGCGATAATTCGAGTGAAAACAAGCGCGTAATTGATTAACGAGCAACCCTCGACCTTGCGTCGCTTTATTAAATTTCACTCCGTTATTTTTGCAACTGTCTATAGTTATTGAAGGGGAGAGAATTGATAGTTCGGTTATTGGTTATTATGTAAGAATTTATTACGAAAAACGTGGAGGGAAATTTTAGTCATGGTAGGCGGTCGAGCATATGGGCCGCCTAATGGTAAGTCACCAACGCACATAGACATTGGCAATGTAAGAAATGTTAACCATCGCTTACATTGCCAATGCGCCACCAACCTTGAGAACTATGATGCTATGTCCCTTGTGCGTGTAATTACACTAGCTCACTCACCCTTCAAACCGAAACACAACAATACCTGTTCTGCTGTTGTGCGATAGAATATTTGATGAGCTGGTGGTACCTAGCCAGACGAGCTTGCACTAAGCCCTACCACGAGTAAATATGATTTATTATGAATATATTATTGATACTCACTCTAGTTCGATTCTTCTAAATACTCCATTACATAGAATTCTAATGTCCTAAAATACCTGTGAGACTATTGACCAAAACCTTCGACTCGAAAATCATAGAAAAGAACTGTAGCGGTACTGTCAGGATACCGTTTAAATTCGCATAGAGCTTTTTTTTTAGTAACGAATACCGAGAAACAACGATTTAAGTCACGCTTTAGGACTCCATTCTATTCACTCGATCATCTCGACTTAGTTAAAAATATAATTTAATCACAACGTAATCTCTTAAGATTGTTTTTATTTGATAGTCGGATGTAATTTAAAAAATACTGCTTTCTTATTTCCGAAGAAATATGCATTTATGCCTCGTAACAAGTATTTACTTACATTATTATTAATATTTACATATTAAAAAGCAGAAATGTTTATAAATAAACATTTCAAATTAAAACATTTTTCACCGTCAAACAATCGATTCACATAATAAGTTACTCTCTATACTTTTATACATCTGTTAAATTAAAGTGAGCGTGGAGCACGCAGGTACATAGATCATTTACTATTTCATGATAAATAATAAAACAAAGCATTTTCTCGTGCGAAGGTCCTCTGGCCAGACGCCAAGCTCGGGTAATTTGATAAAAACGCCCAACAACGGGGTAGTTTCAAACTTTAGACCGGCTTTATTAGCTCTGTTACGTTCATATTCACTGCCTTTACCGACCGTTTTAAAGCTAAACTTGTAAACGTTTTAATAAATAACAATTCTTTAGATTAAACTGATTCGATTTTAGCTTTAATAGCTAGTTGTTGTTGCATTACGGTAAGTTTGCCTCTGTAATGTTGTTAACTCAAATGAAATTGTATATAAGAAGTACTTTTGATTTAATAGAGATTCTGTTGGTTGGTAAATTATCAGTTAATTTGAAGATTATATCGTTGGAAGTTCTCTCATATTTCGTTGATATTCTTGTAATTTTATGTTAAAATTCTGTATCTCTTTTTATGGCAATTTTGATTCCAATACGAGGCGGATATGATTACTATGTAATCATATAAATAATAATGATTTTTTGTGTTTTTGCACTCTATATGTTAGTGAAGCATTGATTCGATTTTTAGGAAAATGTGGTCAGTTGTTCTGAGTACGCACCGGAAGGTCCCTGACACCTAAATCAAGATTTTTCTTACCCATGGCAAGCCGGAGCAAATAGCTAGTAGTAAATAGTAATAACACAGTATTATAACTTTTACATGAAGAGTACTCATTTATATTCATTAGCATTTTTGATTCTATTTTCGCTAAAATGTGCTTTATACTTTTTGGACCCTATTCATAAGCCGTGCATCAACTTTGAATAAAAGATTTCAACGTTTTTCAAATTTATATTTGTGTAATTTTTTTATTGAATAATAAATATCGATCGACTAAAATTGATCAATGTGAATTTTCTATTAGTAATTTTAAGATGTACTTGCCACGACCGCGAAGGATGTTAACGCTTGTACACTAATGTGATCTATTCCAACATATTAAACTGCATAATACTATAAGCCGCTTTATACAATCCACTTCCTTGTCAACATTAGCTAAATTCATTAGGTTTGTGTTATAGATACTATGTAATGAAGACCGATACTTGATTTTGAAAAATAGATCTTCATGCAATGGACTTAGAAATGAGATAAAAGTTTATGTAAGTCGAAGTAGCCGTGGTTAGTTAGTGTTAATCTTATCGGAGATAGCGGGTTGAAACCCGCACAACTGTGCTTTATATGTGTATTTCATAAATACTTTTGGGTGGAGGAAAACATTAAAAGAAATAAGAAAACCTGCAAATGTCCGATGAAAATGTGAGAGTGGCATTAAAGTGTAGCATGTAACATAAAAGTAAGGGTATATAGGGAAAAAATATCTACAATAAAAAAAAACACGGGTCAATGTACGCCAGACAAGTAAATATTAAATGCATGTAGCAGACACGCCGTCGTGCGTAATATTGAGAGGAGTTGGCTGCAACGGACTGTAATTCTCGAATCATCTAGAACGTTACGAGAGGGTATAAGTAACGCTAGACTGGTGGTTGTGATCTGCTAGGAACTTGGTTTTCAAATTAAATTTACTAATATAAGTAATTTCAAAACGAATTACAGACTATTTTTTTTTAAATTTTATACCTTAAAGTATAAGATCGAATTGTCACAACAGTGTTTTATATTGCTTATTAATTATGTTATTAAGATACTAGTTTTTGCCCGAGGCTACACCCACGTATTGTGGAGGGTGGTGAGGCTTAAGGTATAAAAAGTACCATATGGGACTGAGCTTGCTTTTAACTAAATTTCATCTTGCAGTAAAGTTTGTTGTTTTTTTAATGCTTTTTATTTATTTAATCTTAGGAAGTCAAACAGTCATGACATATACAAAAATATTTATCACATTAAAAAATCATATACCAATCAAGTCTTCACGAATATAAGTAGTTGCAGAATAATAACAAATAGAAATTAAAGATTAATTAAAATTTTACTGAGTATGACAAAATAAATAAATAATTTTGTAAAAAATTATAAATATACAAATTCTATTCAAGGTCACAATTTATATTGCTATATGTGCAAAGTTATAATTATAAGCTGTGGTTAATACACAAACATTATATAAAATCTTTTTTCTACTATTTTCCAATTTGTCTGTGATACAAATGTGACCTCTTATGCCATTTATGTTTCTTGCAGCTACATCATCTAAAAGATAACACAATTTATAAAAATATCAAACTAACTGACACAAAAGAAAAACCGAAGCTTCACATATTTCTTCGTTTTTTTCTTCTCCTGATTTCATTATCAAGAGAAACACGTAAATAACATGCGAAAACAAGGCAAATTGATATGTTTCCTTCGTGGACGTGCACATCAAAGGAGGAAGACGGTATGTAATCCGTATCAATAACGCAGAGCCGCTACTGTATAAATCATCTGTACATGTGCGAGCCTTCGTTTGGTCCAAGGAAAATTTAAGAACGGACTAAAAAGATAATAAGATAGATAACATTTATTCCACATTTAATTACAATAATAAAATTAATCTTTTTTTATATTTGTGTATTTGAATAAATAAATTATTATTATTTTTTTTTAATTTTATGATATCATATTTTTAGATAAGTTTTTACTTTTGATTTTAGGTCTGTGTTTTTTGTTTCCTGGAAAAAAAAGCAAAATATAAAAAATCCGAGTGAAACTCAGCTCAGATACTAATACTGTTCGAGCGATTACTTGTTATGTAAGTATGTTTCAGTTCAATTTTCTGTTTTCAATATAATTATATGTTTCTTTGTTGTAGTGGGCGATATAGAGTTTTAACTTTTTGTAAATGACGTTATTTTTTCAGCACCAGAGGCTTTCTTACCGTTATAATTATTTATCTTCTTAATTTAATTCTTTTCCTCTACTTAAATCGGATAGAGACTCTCTGATAAATAAACACAAAGAGTATATTTAATCTGAAATACTGAATTATAATAACCAACATATATAAGTATAATTATTATGTCAATTTTGAGTGAGTAGAAACAGTATAAACTGGTGCGTATAACTTTTATGTAAATACAAACGGCTGAAGGCTTACTTGGTGGAAAGTGATAATCACCGTCCATGATATCTGCAACACCGAAAGGACGGCAAGGGCCTTTATGAAATGAGTATGTATGAAATATTTATTTGTAAATCGTTGTTTCTTATAACTTAGACGGGGTCTGAATAAAAAAGGGTCGAATCAATAAGAAGTTTAATCCCGCGGGCAGCGGCCACGATCTCATTGGCCGATACAAATTGACAGCAGGGAAGTGGCGCATTGAGCTGTACTTTAAGTGTTCTTTTATTTATTCTTAAGTGTTTTAGAGGTAAAGGTATTTTTTCGTTCGTCTTTAATATTATATGTGATTATACATACGTTGTTATATATTATTTTTCTTCGGAAGAATTTGGATTCCCTTGTGTAAGTGCTATAAGTTTGGTTATAATATTGCAAAATATCATGAAAATTTCAAACATATTTATAATATTTGTATTAAGTTACTTTTTTACTTTTATTTATTATTTAGATAAGTTTTTAACATTTTTTTCACGACTTTAAGATATGTATTTTCAGTAATAGTATAGTAGAATTATTTGTCTTATCGTCGTACTTGTTTCTCGAATCTCCACACTAGTTGTAAGGGTTGACACACTTATTTATTATTGTATTTTCAAATATCAGTTGTATATTTATTGTAAACAACACAAATTTTATTAAAATTTTACATAATAAATAAAAAAAATCTCTTCCATACCACTTTATGGGTATTAAAACAATATTATTTTTATTATAATATTAAATACTATTAAAAATCTCTTCTTATGAAACCATATAAATGATATTATTTAAGAATAAGACATTACTTCACCTAACTTGAAATAGAGCTATCAAAGCGGAGACAATAAATATACGAAGATCGCGTCATCATATATCATCGTAATTGACCAACGTAATAGACAATTCGAATGCAACCTTATATCCATTATCATAAGGTATATATTTCCAAAAATACTGTCCAACCGAACCACCTGAGCGTCTCATAGATCTTGAAGCTACTTATATCACTGAAGGGTCCACAGAGGCCCCTCAAATGTCCAAATAGCATTAGTGTTTAATAACACGAGCGAGATTGTTTTGACACGCTATGAGATTTACAGATACTTAGATAAGGAAACTGGATTCATATAGGACTATTTATGACGACGATTTTGATTTTAATTTGTAACAATATGATTTGAGCTATAATTCTTATGTAACGAGAAAGTCATTAAGGGTTAAGTGTTTGCAAACATATTTTGTTAAGAAAAACATTATGCTTGAAAATATTCCGCTTTTCCTCATGGGAAGAAAGTTTCTGACACGTGCTAAAATAGGTACAATAATAAAACCAGACCAACAGTAATTATTATCTAGTTTCAGATGAGATGGTGAGAAAATGAGACTATAAACTGAAGATTTAGGGATTAAATCACTTCAAAAGAATGGTAGCCTTTACCCTTAATTTGGAGGATATTGAAAGACAAGTTATTTTACAAAAAATTGTAGAAATTTTATAACCGACATCGTTTACTTTGCTGTAATCTTGATCCACTGCATCACCGTGTACCGCTTTTTTGTTCTCGCGTACCTCTTATCGGGACCATAGATTCTCTGAATTGCAAATTCGGCTAAGTTACAAACAACTACGCGAAGTTTTCGAGCTCGATTTTTATATTGCTATTTGAAAGTTTTCGAAATACAAACCGATCTATTTTTTTATATTTTACAATGTTGTTATTTTATTTTAAATATTTAGAACGTTTTTGTGTGAAATTTTTATTCGAATTTTAATTGCCTATTCGAAAAATGTTCATTGAATTATTTAAAATCCCTGTGTGTGTGTGTGTGTGTATTATTTATTTCAAATCCCTGTCACAATTTTTCGAATAAATAATTGGGTTAGTTTATATCAGTTGATTTGCTGACTTATTTATTTATTTAGACAATCAGTAGTTAAATAAATACAAATTTTAAGTGCTTACTAAATGATTAGTGATTATATCAGAATAATGTTAGCTTTGCCAGGTGGTGACTGTGCAGAACAGTTAAGTTGGGTACCGCATATGTGCCGCTGTATAATGCTGTGTTCAAGTTTGAAGGGAGGTTAGGTTTTTTTTTTTACCGTTAATAGGCAAGCGCTTGACCGTTGACTTGTCTGATCTTAAGCATAGTCACGGTCTAGGATGGAGCGCGCCTGCCCAGAAGGAACCCGTTTACCTTGGATTTGAACACACCTACATTGTAATTATCTGAAAAGGTAAGGTAAAGGTTTTCTTCCAGGCAGCGTATTGACAGTGTGTGAAGCGTTTTGTAATAATTTTACTGTGCCTTTGTCTATACTTGATTAAATTATGTGTGAATAATTATAATAAATAATAATAAGGATTTTCATGTAATTTATAAATTATTCTTCGTATGTTTTTTCTTTTGATGAAAAGCTCATTGTATATTTTATGTCGCAATTTTAAATGAGCAATTCTAGTATATATTTAGATAAGCTTTTGATTTTTAATTTTATCTAATAGGCGCCCTCCCTTAAAAAACAACTTTTTATAACCGATTATTAAAGCCCAGTGGCACAGTCGCTCAGGTGCTAGATAAGGAACGTAAATGTGCTCAGTATAGCGTGAGAACTGAGCTACATCCTAACGAGACGGTTTGCATCGCTCGTAATTGCAAACACGCATAAATTATTAAATAAAGAACACAATCCTGCAGCGAGCTTAGTGCCTGTTAGTGCTCAGGATACATTTAAATTAAATTATAAACTTAATTACAAAAAGTGTTGACTTTATTCAAAATAAAGAAGAATGTTAGTGTACTATTATTTGTTTAGATTCTAATTATAAATATGTTTCACTTACATCCTTTTTCTTTATTAAATTAACGGAGACTTGTATATTCTACTCGATAGAAATCGAGCAAATGTCGAATTATACGTTAACGTAAAAGAAAGAGTAACATTTAATTACAATGTTATAATTAAGATTTATGGTTCATTTAAAAGTATTTTTAGAGTATTAATTATAACAAGAATAGGTTTAATACTTTGCCAGTGTAATATTACTTTACTTAATCGAAATAAAGAGAACAGTGAGTTTTTATCAGTCATTTTATGCTAGGAGATGAAGGGAAACGTCGTGTGTTTATTGAATCTGTATGTATTGGATGAAATTTCGCCACTTATGTATCCGAATCGCTTTGAAGCTGCATGTTAAAATAAGCTCGAGGCCTTCTTCTCAAAAGGATAGACCTTAACCTAGTTCTGGGATATTTACTGTGATTGACTCATATACTTTAGTAAAGGAAAATAAACCTTATTTAATGTTAAATAAGTTTTTTAATTATTTAATTTAATATATGTTCCTTTTATGTTCTACGTAAAACTTCGTAGGTATCTAGGTTGTCCGCTTGGGAAACCTGAGACATGGTTCGTTGGTGCGTTAGTTTGCCTTATGACATTAGTGGTCTTGGGACAGAGCTTATCCGGTCATTGAAATGAGGAGATGCAAGTTCAGAACTAAATGATTACTTAGAAAATGATTGTGTTTGATTTCTTGTATCTAAATTATAATATTTGTTGTTGTAAAGTAAAGGTGTCCGGTTTGGATTGTAGGTGAAATTAAATCAACATTTCCGATGATAATTTAATCATGGAAATGTCAATTTCTTTCACTAAACGTTTTATAAAATAAAATAAAATATTTTTAGTTACTCATATGAATGTAATATTTCTTAATCCTAATTTGTGTAAGTTTGAATTTTCGTGTATACTTGATTAGAGTTCAAGCTGACGTAAGCGTTTAGTTAGACTTTAGTTCCAAATACAACGTTAGTAAATCGTACAATGTGGTTCCCTGGCTCGTTGGCTTGTCTCGTGATGTTAGCGGTATATGCACGGAGCGCGTCCGGTCGCATGGACCGTGGCAGGCTGGGTGTTACGGCACAGGAAAGGCACTCTACTATAAAAATTTAACCCGGTATAAAATATTATATAATATTTTTATAAAAATGTCATATGTTATATAACTTTACTATTCACACTATGTGATGTTATATTAACTATAACTATAATACCGTAACAGCCTGTGAATGTCCCACTGCTGGGCTAAAGGCCTCCTCTCCTCTTTTTGAGGAGAAGGTTTGGAGCTTATTCCACCACGCTGCTCCAATGCGGGTTGGTGGAATACACATGTGGCAGAATTTCAGTGAAATTAGACACATGCAGGTTTCCTCACGATGTTTTCCTTCACCGTAAAGCCCGAGATGAATTATAATCACAAATTAAGCACATGAAAATTCAGTGGTGCTTGCCCGGGTTTGAACCCACGATCATCTGTTAAGATTCACGCGGTCTTACCACTGGGCTATCTCGGCTACTACTATAATATATAACTATAACTATAATATATAACTATATATATATATATATAATATGATCATATGCTTTAAGTTTCAACTGTTTAGCTCATCTGGAAGTAGTGGTTTTTGATCATTATGTCAGTGAGTGATTTAGTCAGTGATGAAACTTGGTGTGACACTGTCGCATGTCTAGATATTACATACTTCATAATTTTACTATCCACACTATGAGATATCGTATTATTACACTATCATATTATGTTTTAAATGCTTTTATGAAATTTAAATATTTTTTTCAGACCTTACATTTATAATATTTTATATGAGTACCCACTGACTGTTACCCGTGATTGACGTCGATAAGTATATCCTTTAATAAAACAGCTCGCAAATCTTGCAATATGCTAGAAATAATTAAAAATCATATATTTTTTAAAAAACAACACAATATATCGTAAAACAATAAAACTAGGAATAAATATATAATGTTACATAATTGTTCATAATATAAACAATACTGTCCGTTAAGGAGTAACAAGATTATAGGCGAATTTAATCACAAAGTGGACACCGGATCGTGCTCCGAATGTGTAACAGGCCATGGTCTTTGGTCGTTTAATTGGACGATCAAATCAGCAATAATTGAACAACCAGCATCGAAAGACCAATTACAAAATGTTGCCAATTGTCAAATCGAAGGAAGATATTTTGAAGTTCAGTTTGTCAATTCATTAAATTATATATATTTATAAAAAATGTTAACTTACGAATGTAATGTTATATTATGTATTCATATTTATTTGTTGTGATTTTTTATATTTGTCTATCTTTTAGGGTGTTATAACTTTGATTCGAAAAGAGATCAGTGATATTTTTTACTTTAGTAGCGTTTGACTTAATTATTAACTATTTAAACATCCTTTGAAATGAAACTTTTTTGCACATGTAACCCTGTCCTTAATATCAGAGAGAAATCAGTGGCAAATGTGAAGCTAACCTTTTCAATAAAGCGCTGAAGCGATAAATATGTTTTCCATACTGGTGATCTCGCCAACGTCGTTTTGAAAATAGAATAAGAAGGATTTTAACATTATTCAATTCAGTTGACTGGATCCAGTAGGGGTGGGTAGTTGCATAATACGTGGTCAAGTGTGTTCAACGAATCTGATATGACTTGTATTATATATATGTTTTAAATCCGGGCTAGCAATAAATCGATTGAACAAAAAGTTGTGACGAATCTTACACATTCAATATTTGAAGGTTTCCTCGTATGATACACAATAGAACTAGAATATGTGTTTATAATAAAATAAAAAAATATTTATAATAAATAATACTTTTATACGAAAGATCGCTTGTCATAAAACTCGTTAATTTGGGTACTTCGCTCGCGTCAATACCATTTTCAAATCTCTTTCAAATCTCTTTCTTTAAAATTAAGCATTTTCGTGCAAACTTAATTCTTAATCCTTATCACATTAAGGGTTAAATTTTTTAAAAATCCTTCTTTAGTGCTAACCTACTCTGTAAAAGGAACCCGGATGTAAATTTCCACGGTGTAGTAGTTTAGACTATGTAAGGCAGTCTGTTTTTCTTTTATATATAAAAGATAAACATATATAGAAGATTATATATAGAAGATAAAAAAATGGCTTGTTCTATATAGATTTTTTTCCTGATAAACAAAGTTATTTCACGGGAAGTCACGAAAAATAAGCTCGTTTCAAATATTTTCTATATGTAAAAGAAAATTGGTAAAGCATGAATAACATTTCTCTAACACAATTAATGCCAATATATCCCTAAATATAATATACCTTACTCCGGAATAACGAGGAAAATCATATAATATCTAAATAATTTTTTTTTCCGTAAGAAGATTTATGAAGAAAGTTGAGTAATTAGGAAAAAATACATGTAATAATATAATTAAGTAACAAAGAACTTAAGACTGATTGTATTATTGACTATGAGAGATCAAGTTAGTTTCTCATCGGTTCGTTTTGGTAGAATCTACATTTTGAATCGATGGAAACTTTATCTTATAAAATGACGATTCAAAAGTGCTTGTAAGTGTGTACTTGAATAAAGAATTTTGATTTCTTTTTGAATATAAAATAAAAAAAAATTAAGTGTGCTTCGTTTGAATGGGCTCTTAAAGTATTCTTGAATCTTTAAATTCTTGAAATTAAAAATGTTTTTAATGCGAAGCTATCTAGTCGGAACTAAGAGTCGGAAAATTCGGCGAGGAACTAAGTGGATATTGTTTTTGATTTCTTAAGTATGTTGTTTGTCAGTATGTAGAATGTGTCTAGTTTTATATTATTTATAAAATCGTTTATATCTTGTGTATTATTAATATGTTTTAAATTAATTATTAGGCAAATATGCTAAAGCGTAAAGAAACTGTAACGTTTTCGGAATAATCATTTTGACAGCACGGCACGTGCCTTGTAAGAGCGGACTGACAATCTCAATAAGACAGCTGAACTTACAGGAGATAGGGTCGGTTGGGCTAGCGTCAATGGCGGGGAGGCCTACGTCCAGCAGTGTATCTAACAAAGATTTTTATTTTATTTAGTTGATTGAGTTGATTTTTGGAAGTTATTGTATTTAAATCGATGATTTGTGTGTCTGAATTATGTACAAATATCTTTGGGTCATTGGGTAATTTTTAACAAAAATTCCTTAGCTGGCTTTTACGACACTCGTGGTTTAAGATAATGATTATATTTAAAATGTTTTATTCATTTCATATTTATATATACCGTAAATATTCCTCGTGACAATGAATGATGAAATGAATCTACGTGTGTGTTATAAAAATAGCTATTGTTTTTAGGATCTAGTAAGAAAATAATGGTGTAGGCTAGACTAAATTATATTCAAGCTAGTTTTTACTCACGAATTAGATAAATGAGTCTTACATCATGAAATTTGTTTAACTTTCTTATATATTATCTCAGATAAAAGGTTTTTAAAGTGAAGTTTTTTAACTTGGAAAGTAAGCTAATAAAAGATTAATATCTCAAGCGTTTCCATCGTTAAGGATCCTCATTAGCGCTAGATCATCAGTTGTCTCATTAAATGCTACCAATTAGTGAGCTCCGAGTTTAAGGGGAATCCTCCACTTAAGTTACTAAAATATAAATAGATATAATATTAAATATATTGGTAAATATCTGTAAGAATGATTGCTCTTTGTTTGAACAAATGAATGAACCAGTAATAAAAATTAATGTTATCTGTATGGTGATGAATGAATGATGATGAATGGGTTTGTCAAGCACATGGGATATAACATCTTAGTTCCCAAGGTTGGTGGCGCATTGGCAATGTAAGGATTGGGTAATATTTCTTACATCGCCAATGTTTATGGGCGGTGGTAACCTCATACCATTACATGGCACATTTGCTTACCTATCTCATAATATTCTGCAAAATAATATAATATGAGGTGCATAATTCAACATTGAGCAATATAATATAAGAAACGGCCTCAAGTGGGCGTTGTCATGCCGAATAAGTAGTTGATAAGTTATATACGATCAAGGCTCAGATAAATAACTTTACCCAAAATGTATAGTGAAATATTAAGAAATTCTGCAAACTGCAAAAATAATGTCTTAAGCTTAGGTCAGTTTACCTTTTACCGCAATCAACGTTATCCGTCGACGAGCGTGACTCGACTTCATTCCGCCAGAACATTAGCGCGAATTATGTCTCGAATTTATTCTAAGAGCCATTTAAAGTGCGTTGGATGTTCGGAGTGCTCGCGTTTCTTGTGTTCGCAAATTGGTGGTCCGTCTTAGTCTATTCAATATTAATGGATTTATGGAATGGAACCGTCGTTTAAAAGCCACGAATGTTGATCAACATCGTTTTAGTAATAGTTTCAATAATTAAAACAAATTGTTGCATACTTAGTTATTTCTTTATCGGTAATCGCATATAAAAATTATTATCCATATAAAAATGTATATAGTTTATTTTTTTATTTTTTTCCTCTTTTGAGTTATGCAGATAAGCAAATGAGTCAGCTAGAAAAGGAAGTTAAAAGTGTAATATTTCTCTTGTTAATGTTAAAATAAATATCAGTAGATTCAAAAGAGCATATAAAGAGTTGAGATGACTAGTGGTTCGTTAATACGTTCCTAACAGAAGAATGCGCACAACTTCATATGCTTAATTTGTCTTAGGGTTGTACCCTGTACCGGACATGCAGCCTTAAAAAATAGCCACGACTTATATGACGATAAATTACATTTTTCAATGTACTAACCTTGCCTACACCCGTTGGCTCCTTCACACCAAGTCGTCGAAGTAAGGCTGGTGGTGGTGGCGGCGGTGTTCGATGCAAAGCACCGCTGAACCCTGATGACACAGACTCCTCCTCCCGTTTCCTGCGCTCCCGGTGTGGTGATCCACTGCTGCATTTTGTTGTTCTAAAACAAAAAGAATATATATATTAAAGATACATATTAGACTTGAAGACGCGCTTTGGTCAGTATGATTTATAATATAAAAAAATTGTTTGAAGGGCATACTAGGCATTGGATAATTTAACTCTATTCATTGTTTTGCTTTTTAAATGAGAATAAAAATTATGTTTATGACACAAAACAAATTACCACAAAAGCTATTGCAAATAATGATAAATGTATGCTTGTTTTTGAATTCCTTATCAGCTTAATCCAAAAATAATTATATTTTTTTCATTATTCCTCTAAAATACTCCTGAAATTGTTCTCAGTCCCTTTGAATTAATTATATTTCCCGAAATTGTGCGTGATTCGAGTCATTTATAAAAAAAAACGGTAATGAACTTCCGAAAAATGTTGTAAACTGCTAAAATACGACAAAGAAAATGAGTAGCGGAGTAATTTAAAGCGCAGAGTTCATTGAAAACGGAAACCCAAAATAACGCGACGTCTCCAGAACCCCTCAAGAATTCGAACTCGAAATAAATGGACACTACGTGACATCATGGCTGACCTTTTTTACATTTTTCAAAAATTCGCTCCGCGTCAATACCGTGGCATAAAGCCTTTCCTCTGATGGATGGTTCTTACGTGACTCCTGCCAACGATCGCTATTTTATTTTAATGTTCCCGCCTGCCTTAAAATTGAAAATTCTCTGAGCGTGTTCGAATACTGCCGTATTGACAACGTTCAATTTTAAACCTCCTAAAACATGTCAATTGAAAATGTTTTCATTTCATACCAATAAATAAATGATTAATGTTATAAATTTAAATACTCATTTTAATATTAGATACATAAGATATACTTTAGAAGTATGAAATATAAAAGTTTTTCTAGAACTGTATAGTTGATGAGAACGATGGATTACGGTCTAGTTAAAATATATTTTTCATTTCATTTGACGTTACGTTTGGACAAACAGGTATGAAGGTATGAAAGGCAACATTGGACAAACACACCATGTCCTGCGTGCCACGGTCGCGTGACCGGCTCAGTTTATTGTGTTTAGGACTATTAACATTCTTATAGGGGAATGTTTAGATAACTCTCGACTTGGTGGCAGAAAGACCCTTCGTGTCTCGTGTGTGCCCGATAACAACGGCCGTTGCTTTCCGAGCCACTTATTGATTTCCTCTTTATTGATAGGTGCGCTCACTTAAAAGATTATTGAAATTATTGAAGAAATTTCGTTTATATGAACACTTCTCAGTAGTCGACAAAGTTGTATCAAAATATAATCAATAAAACAACATCTTGATATTTTTTAAATGAATACTAAGAACGGTTGTAAGCAAGTAATACTACTAATTTTGATGAACAATTTTGTAGTAATAATATATGTTTCACATGGATACAATACAATATTTATCATCATAATGGTTAATTATATTCAATTAACTATGTAAGTTTACGGAAAAGAGTAACAACTGAGCTTTTTGCCGGTTTTTCTTGGTAGAATCTACATTCCGAAAGGACTTATATTGGTCTACTTAAATGGAGAATATATTTAATTATTTAGGACCAACATTATATACAGTAATGATTACAAATTAAAAGTTTACAAATTAATAGGTCTAAGGGTTGTAAAGTTGCCATACTAGGTAGCCACGATATGCAAAAAAATACATTTTATTTGAGCACATTGTATTATTTTCTTATCTTCATCTCTAGATACATCCTCGGTTACTTTCTTATCGCACATAGCAAATCCATATAATTTTTGGGTTACGTTACGTTTAACAAAATAAAGGTAATGTATTTCTTGTAAATATTTATATAATATTTCTAAGTCGTATTGACTTGGTTACAGGGAGCCGAGATAATTTCAGAGTTGTAATCACCAAGTGGAGAAACGCGTTCGTTTTTGACTTTGTGCAAATTTGGATACGCATTCAGTTTTATGTGCTAGAATTATGTTTATAATCAAACTGATTATAAACATAATTCTAGCACATTTTAATACTGCAATAAAAGCATCTACCGTTTCGCAATAGAACAGCTCAGTGGGGAAGCTCCAGGTCTTTTCATTGGCAACAGAAAAATTGTAGACCTTGTGGGACATTTGCGTGCTGTTTCTTGTTACAATAAGGTATAATACATTTTCAAAATACAAAATTACGTAGAACGAAAGTGTTGTGAATAAAACAAAATATAACTGTTTTAATTTAATTATCTTCAATTTCAATATATTTAACGCGGTAATAACTTTCCGGACCCATTAGAAAAATATTTTTTTTGTATTTGCCCGCACGGTGGCTCGAAGCAGTTTCCTTGTCTGAATATTTTCTTTCCATTAACACTTTTTTTCTTATTTGGAACCAAATAAAAGCTACTTGGGGCTAAATCTGGGCTAAAGGGTAGATAAACAAGCGTTTTGAACCGGAATTTGTCTAAAGCAACCATCGCAACTATAAACTAACTAACTGCCTCCTGAGAAATAGTACATTTTACTGCAACAACAACACCTATTTCGATATTATACGTTATATATTCCAGTAATAACTGTAATATTATTTTCTTTATATTGCACAAATCTCCGGTCTCATCTTCAATTGATTCTCAGCTTTGTGTAAATATATATAGAATTCAATATCTGGACAGTTACTACCATAAATGATTTCCATCGTACATTTTATGTATTGTGCAGATCTTCAGTATTATAGTATTTTCTGTAACGACTTGTTTGTTAAAAAAATAAAAAAAAAGGTTAAAACGTTGTATACATACTTGTAATGAGTTCCCAATTATGTAACTGGTAAGTAACCCTTCACTTTCATTTCGTGGACTTTTGGCGTTCCCCTCGTATATCACTTGTTCGTTGTCAATTTAGTAAAAAACTTTTAAGCGTAAGTAATATTTCAAAACGGTAATGGTTTATAAAATATTTAATTTAAAATATACCTTATTCTTTACATTGCATCATGGATTTCACGCAAACTAGTACTTCCTATTAATTAATTGGCTACATGAATAATTACTAGGTTTTGCCTTTGTTTCGTTCGCTGTTTGCTAATTGATTAAAGGCAAGCGAATGTGTTTCTCATTCAACTCGATAGCGTGTATTTTTTCCATTATATTCACAAACAGAAATATTTCACCTATTACATACGCTTTCACTTTGAAAGAAATAAATTTGAAGTTAAGTTTACTGATTAGGACCAAATGGGGTTATTAATTTGATTTGCTACAATGAAACTTTATTAAAACAAATTTTATATCGTAAGAACTTTTTGTATTTAATATGATTACAAAAGTTTTAATATTCACGTGACTTTAAGTATTAAAAAGTAAACCTATCGAGAGAGATTTGTTTAATTGGTTAGTTAGGGTTAATACTTCCTGCTTACTTATGCAATATGTATTTGTTCTGCCCTGATGTAATAACAATTTATTAACGGTATGTTCTAAAGGGATTGGCGACCGAATCAGTATACAGTACAAAAAAGACAAAACTGAAAGTAACAACGTCATAGAACTTATACACACACACATATTTATAATATTAGATATTTTGTAAGTTTGTATTTATAAATAAGGTACCTGTACCATACTTGTTCTCTTATTCAAGTTCCAAATATATATCTTTTAACGATATATTTAGTTCACCTAAACCGACCTCGTCTGACGTCTAAGTTGGTAATTGACGCACGATTGATAGATCCTTCGAGAAATCTATTTGAGAGGTCTACTCGAACAAGTTGGACATTTATCAATTAGGAAAAGCGTTAGAAATGGATATTGTATAAGTTTGGATACAGACATATTACGTAAGTCATATATACACATTGTCTTCTCAGATGTATAATAAATCTTTGCAACATAAGTTTTTTTCGCCATTACTTTTTTAAGTATTATTTATATCTGTCGAAAGTGATAACTTATGATTGCCGTATTTGCCTTATTACAAACAAAATACAATATGAAGGTACGATATGTTACAAAATGATTAAATATAAAACAAAATTCTCGAACTTATATATACATATATATATATATATAGGTTATTGACTTTGGTTATAGATAAGAATTTATATGTCCCTTTGTGCCTGTAACACACTAACGCAATCACCAAATAAAAACACAGCAATATTGTAATTTGGAGACAGAATAATTGATGAGTGCGTGACCCAGTAAAAGTACCTGATAAGTTGGCATACAGCCCTACCATCAAGCAGGTAATATACTATCTAGTTAAGACTGCTAGTACAAATAATCATGTTTTTGCTTATATTTATTATTATTGTTTAGGTTTTCAATTGTGTACTCTATTAAGGATTTGTTGCTTCTTTCGTAAATTTTTACCTATTTTTTTTCTAGATAAATAATTTTAATATCACCCAAAAAAAGATGTTGGTTTCAACAACTTAATAAGACTCCAAATTCAAACATTCATATTATGCTTAATGTATATAAATTCTTAGAACTCATTGCCTCAGCCGGGCGGATCAAGTAACTGAAGAAGCTACGATTGCTATTGACTGAAGATTGATTGATTAAATGGTTGCCAGTGCATAGTTACCATTACCAGGACTACATTTATACTTCTCGCCAGTGTACATAAGCGAAAGTGACGTTTGACATAAGACCCATATACTCGACGTCGTCCTGGTAACTTTGAGTTATGGTGAAATAGTCACATGTTTCTAATAAATTGAACCCCAGTGTTTACTGAAACAAAAGATTTATATTAAACCGTTAAATGGTGAATATCTCATACCAGGTTGTTTCATGATTTTTTACTTCAATGTAAGCACGAGATGAATTATAAACACACAATGAACAAACAAAAAATCGGAGTTGTTTGCCGAAGAATCAATAGTGGTAATACTATCAATAGTGGTACTTATCAGTAGTGGTATACTGGTGGTAGGGCTTTTTGCAAGCCACTACCGCAAAACAGCAGTACTTGGTATTGTTCTGTTCCGATTTGAAGGTTGAGTGAGCCAATTTAATTACAGGCACAAGGGACATAACATATTAGTTCCTGATGTTGGTGGCGTATTGGCGATGTAATCAATGGTTGACATTTCTTACAATGCCGATGTCTATGAGCGTTGGTGACGACTGACCATCAGGTGGTCCATATGCTCGTCCTCTTACCTATACTATAATAAATGCCTTCAGTTAACCACTAAGCCATTTCGAAAATGAATATGAAGGCGTTTATTTTCAAAATTCTCAATAATCGCTCTTCTTTCCTCGCGTATTATTCATATTATCGGCGAGTTACCCGTATCGTATAGTCATCTAATTCCTCATCCGGGTTCGAGACGTCACAAAACTACAAATTCCTCAAGCCGGAATAAATCATGGTACAGACGTGATACAGTGAAGATAGAAATCTTGCAATTTCAAAGCGATGTTTATGGCTCTATGTCGTTGATTTCACGGGTCGATGAACCCACTGAAAACAATCTTGGAAAGGCCGACTCTTGACATTTGATAGAATGTTCTTTCGACCATGAATAAGTCGACGGGTATTTTGAACTATCTTTATTATTTTCGGATTTTTCTATCTAATATTTATGTTACGAATTGATAGAATCAATTCTACTGGTGTGTCCTGATCATATACACACATACACACACATACACGTTTTATTTTGTCTTTTTGGTGCTTCGATTTGTGTTATTTTATCACAAAGCTTACTCCAAATTTTGCTTTCTCGTATTATCATAATATATAAATATTTGTGTATAAATAAATAATAAGTCGTAATAAATCTTAGGTAAAATTTTGTTTTATGTATTTAGTTTTTTGTGACATTAAAAATACCTAGTCACTATGTGTAAGAACAACAAACCAATACAATGAGTGTTTTTTTAATAATACTGATAGGCGGCCGGGCTGTGAGCCATCTGATGGTAAGTGGTCACTTCATTGTTATGGTACCACCCTGGTGATAGGGATGATCTTTTTCTAATTTAAGATGGCTAGCACAAAATTAAAAAGTTGAATGAGATCTTTACATAAGAGAAACCGTGACTTTTTACTCGTTTGTTCATCATTATTATTTTTCAATATTTGTATATGGAAACTTATTATTGTTTTTATTAATGTCCTCCAAACCGATTTCGGCCACGGCGGCCAATCTCAAGAGAGATTAGCCAACTACGCAGGAGATATTATAGTGCACAAGTGTACTTATGTGTGACTTCAATAACAGCCTCTGTTTTTTTATCTTAGCAAATATTTTTTATTTTACAAAAATCATAATAATAGTCCTCCAGGCCGATTTCTGGCCTATCTCAAGAGATATTAGCCAATTGCGCAGGACACTCTCTATTCCTTAACTCTCATAATCCGATGGGAAGGCAATCCGACACCGGAAAGAGTTTAGGCGCAGGACCAACGGCTTTACGTGCTTTCCGAGGCACGGGAGTGTACACACTTCCAACTTCCAGACTCCGGGCTGCTACTGAGAATTTTCTGACAGAAAAACCCAATAACGTTTTATTGGTCTGACCTGGGAATTGAGCCCAGGACCTCCGAGTCTGCGGCCTTACATCAAGCCACTAGACCAACGAGGCAGTCATTGTTTTTATTATTCATTGGGTAATATATATTATTGTTGTATTATTTTCAACAGCATTGAAAAACTTGTTAATGCGATATTTATTTCATTTTAAATTCATTTTTACCGATATCGTAATAAGAAAGTTTGTTTAATTATTATTGGTCTTTTAATGTCTCGAATTGCTGGACAACTTTTAATAATTTTTGTCATAAAAACTGATAAATGTTTTTTCGTATTCGCTTATTTTTATTTATATATTTATATTTTTATTAGTTTAATCCATTTATTTATGTTGTCGTGAAATATGTGATTGACTTTTTGTATGAATTTCAGTTTTACGCTTATTATGCCTGATGTTGAGTACTGATGTCTGACACAGATGTGGATTTGGCTATACGAGCGCATTACGATAAGAAATAAAACACTTAGTACTAATAATAAGTGTGATATCGATGACGTAGGCCGTCATGGTGCCTACTTTTCAGGCCTATATAACCTGTAGTTATTCTTTAGATGTAGTCAAGTTGCTTTGCGCCGATGTTTCAAACTATGAACTCTGGATTGACGGATGGATGAAATTGAATCAAGCACATGTCATAATAAACGTTTGTAATTTATTTTAAACTCATAAAATACTACTTTTTAATTTACGTGGATAAGCGGGTAGAAATATATATTGAAAAATGATTAAAAAGGCCGAATCACTGCTTTATATAATGTTACTAATACATTCCACCTTAACCCTGCTAAATGATACCACAATTTTATTTACGTTCCTGATTTGAATTTTGTGATTATTCTACGGGGCACGTTAAAAGTGAGTTATTGCGGAAAAAATCAGCCAGCTGTTAAATTCGCTTTCTATTCGAATTTTGAAATTTGAAATCTACGTCAAAATTCGAATCAGTATTCATTTATTCAGTCTTAGATTTCGTAACTACCTTTGTAATGCAAAGCCTAATTGACAGACTACCTAAAGCGTGTTACACAAATGTCACTGTGTCAAAATATTAAAAAATATGAATTATATAATTAACAGGTAAAAATAAATTAATCGTTTTAAGCTCCTTTAGGGTCCTTTACAGTTGTTTATCGTTTAAATAATATTCTTGATAATTATTGTGATAAAGACATCGGGTTGTATTTTACGTTGCGATAAAATAATTAATGAAAAAGGTCTATTTAGAAGTGAGGGATTGTAGATGTTAAATAAGTTCTCTTAATTTATTTTTAAATTTAAATCTATTTTTAAAAACAAAGTTAGGTTAGGTTAGATTGAAAATAATTTGACAATGAAATCGCTTGAATAGAAACTATATTTTGTTTGGAATTTTAAAATTTAAATTCGTCGCCAATAGTCCTGGAATAAAATTATGATAGTGTCTGAAACTTATGTACGCTATCAAAGTTTTGAATTTGAACATTTCTCTTACACCTTTTATACATGACTAGACGATTTTTTTGGTAGGAACTACATGGCAACCAGCCAGGAAAATATCGAGCAATTTGTCGAATTAAAATTGTATTCAATGCAAAATTAGACTCTATTCAATTGCGATAAAGTACTGAAAGGCTTTAAACGAATGTAAACGTAGTTTGTAAAATTCAGCATTGTTTGGGAAAATGATGGCAATAAATATAAAGGAAGGCCTTTACCAAAACTGTCCAATCGCGTTTAAGCTTTCAATGCATTCTATACGACATTACGAGCTCGTTTTAGTTTTTCGAATCTAGGATTTATGGTTAAATTGTCTTGACGTTTATAGAATGGGATTTGAATAATACATAAAAATCTGAATGAATCCATAAAACAGATTCATAATCATGTTCAAATGCCATGCCCAACATTTTTTATTGAAAATAGGCAGTCGGGCAAATAGGCTACCTAAAACTGTTCTGTAACAATGCATTTAAAACTCATCTCCAAAAACTAATTTTAAGTGTTAGAAAGTGATATGCAACTTTGAACAATAATTATTACACATAATGGATAAATGGCAAATACATCGCATCAACATGTTTGTTATTGCTTTCATTTTAACAAACTTAAACATTTTAACGAGGCCTAGTTTATATACTAACGACATATAATAATTATAGTTAAAATAAACTATAAATTGGTAGAAAAACAAAAATTATATAACATATCATTTAAAAACAAGAAACTAGAAGTGATGAAAATGAGTTTTATATATTAAATAAAGTAAAATTTTGCTACTCCAGAAAATGTTTGATAAATGAAATAAAAATAATAATATTCACTTCATTTAAAGATATAGAGCATTATACAAATGAGGGTGAAAATATTGCGAGCCACCAACGACGCCTCACAATAGGAGTTTCGTAGAAATGGTTTGTGCATGGATCAAATAAGCTGAATAGTTGAGATAGTCTATTGATTGACATATGTATATTTTAACCAAACATTGCCGGTACGAAATCCGGTAAGAAACACTCAACTTAAAACTTCTTCGTAATGAAGCTGTATCGCTTGTGTGGATTTTGATTTCTTGCTTAAAGTTTTATTCATATTAAAAAAAAAAACATTTTGACATTGAAAAAATAGTGTGTTATTTCAATTATTTTAATAAAACTTATTTTATACGTGAGAATAATAGCATTTCTACAACAGTTTTATTCTGCGGTCGCGTAGTTACTCCATCGTAGGATCGCACACAATGAATATTTTATGGGAAAAATTGCGGCGCACTCCACTAATGCTGTGGGTATCTCTGAGTTATATCACGTATTTTTATCCTATTCAAGATAAGAACCTTGGAACGTAAAGGAAAATGATATTATCATTATTATTTGTATTATTTATTTTGATAATTACAATATGTTCGATATTAAAAATTTATAATCATCCATATTACAGATGAATGCTAGATAAATATATTAAGAATATATCGGTCTCTCTCTGGCCTATAGGAAAGGAGAAAGAACGAAAAGCATAACTGGTGATATGATTACATGCACTTGAATAACAAAAGAAAACAACCTGCCTGAACACAACTGAATCGGATCAGGCCAAGTGTATGTTTATAATATATATTTTTAAATTACATATAGTATCGGGCACAAAAGTTCTATAATGTATTCGAATTTCAAATAGTGCTTATATGTTGTATATTTATATGATTTTTAAGAGTGTGTATTATTGTTTAATTTCTTATGATATTTCAAGCAGATGATTATATAATATGTAAACAACGTCACCACGCACTATTACAGCAGATAATGAGGCAGTTTATGATAACTGTATACTTGCAACACCGAGATAAGTTACCAAGCAAATTTCGGATATTCAATTAATTATGGATTATGTCTAAATTCAATTAATTACGGATAAAAAAGCCGAGATGGCCCAGTGGTAAGAACGCGTGAATCTTAACCGATGATCGTGGGTTCAAACCCGGGCAAGCACCATTGAATTTTAATGTGCTTAATTTGTGATTATAATTCATCTCGTGCTTTACGGTGAAGGAAAACATCGTGAGGAAACCTGCATGTATCTAATTTCACTGAAATTCTGCCACATGTGTATTCCACCAACCCGCATTGGAGCAGCGTGTTGGAAAAAGCTCCAAACCTTCTCCTCAAAAAGGGAGAGGAGGCCTTTAGACCAGCAGTGGGACATTTACAGGCTGTTACGGTACGGATTTGTCATTTGTTTGTAATGCGATTACTTAAAATACAAATATAATTATAACAGTAGTTTCCAGTCACGGCTTCGATCGTAAGTGAAGGGTGGGATGTGTTAGGATCGGCTAAGACGTAAAAGTAATAAATAAACAAACATACTTCTGCATTTATAATATTAATAAGGATATCTAAGGGTAAAATATAAAAAAGGTATGAGCCGCACGTCACAAATTCTGAATCCTAAGGTTGAATTATTTATTAAGCATTTCTTACCAAACCTTCTCTAATTTGAATAAAAAAAAAAACATTGTGTGTAATATTTTATAACTAATACACTTCATAGTTCAGGTAGTCAAAAATATATAATTCTATAATATATTAACGGTATAAGCTCGGAGCCTGTTGCTCATACTCGTAGTTAAACGATATAAAACTAGCTATAAGAAAATCACAATTTGGATTCTGACTCATTGGACTGCAAGGTTGTGGTTCCAAGACTTAACACAAGCTTTATGCTTATAGTTTGAAAAATTAAATTATATAACACTAAAAACATCAACTCAAATAAACTTCTAAGCTTTTTAATTTGGTCGCATAATAAGTGCAAGGAGCCGTTAAAACAAAATATGCTAATCGCTGTTTGCTTATAATTTGAATCAATAACACGGTCCGAGCACACCCCAAAACTGCAGATGCGTGTATAACTCGTGCTTTGAAATGCTGATGGAAAAGTTCCGAGAAAGGGTGAGTTGATTTTTATTTTTCATCTATCAACACGAACAAAAGAACAATTCATCTGAGATAATGAAAGAGATTATGAAGGATTAAAAATGTTAAAAACAAATGAATAAAAATATATTGATATGAATACTTAGCAAACCTGTCTCTAATTTATTATATTACATGTCTTTATATAGAATATTAATTTTAATATTTACAATAATTCAGCTTTGCACAATGTTGTCGTCAAATTAGACGAAAAAAATAAAACTCCTTTTTTAACTAAAGTGTAGCAACTCTATATATGCTATCGAAATATTGTTCTCTAATTAAATCAACCTCCGAACTGTGCACCAATTGGCATATACATATATTACAGCTAATAACAGATTCGATTCATATTCATACTCTAATAATCAATAGAACTTCCAACGATAGTCAAACGTACCTTCAACTCAATTGCCAGAATCCAATAATATTAGTTTAATGTGTACTCATAACATTGTAGCATTCCCTCCTGGTTGGTTCCATTAAAATAGAAAGTAAGTTACGAGTATATGTTGAAGAGCGTTTAAGTAACAACATGCAAACGGTTCTATCGTAAGTCTACAAATTGTATCATGAATGAAAAAGCTACGAGTGACAAGCGGAACATACATCCGTAGTTTTGTTTTACGTACTCACAGTATAACTAAAAAAATGTAGTTCCACGCGCAGTCTACCAAACCGCTACGACGTAGCACTAACACTACGCCAAATGCTAAGGGTAATATTCATCAACTTCATGTAAGTTTTATGTAGTAGTCACTTTGTGATATAGAATTGTAATATTGGTATACAAAATGTATATTTTGTGACAATTATATAAAAAAAAATCTTATTAATAATTCATTATTAAATATAATTAATTAATATTTCATAAAAATAAATTCATTAAACATGGGATTGACTATTAAAATAAATATTGAAATATTTTTATGGCTACGGCTTCGTCGAAAATGTACCGAAACATATGTAAAGAATTCATATCAAGATTAAACAAGGAAACATTGCTAAGAATTGTGGTTTTCCATGCGATAATACTTTGATTCAAATCATTGTACTACCTACCCGGCCCAGCTTCGCACGGATATGCTAAGGGTATATGTAAAACGTTTATATTAAAGGAAAAACATTTAAATAAAAAATATTTTTGGAACGGGAACCATCTCAGGCATACATAGAACAACTTACCAAATTTTCATGTAAATCGGATCAATGGCTTAGGAACGCAGAGGACAAACATACAATTTCGTTTTTAATTTATATTACCCGATCGAACAAGAAATTCGAATGAGAATCTTGTTTAAACAAGCTTGTTTAAATATTTTCATTTAATATTATATACTCTTAATAAGTTAAATGGCGTAATATCTTTTGAATAGAAATTCATAAAAACAACTTTTGAGTTGGATGTTTTACCCGGAAGGGTGCTTAAATAGGGCAACTAAAAAATCAAATTTTATAACATACAATCTTAAAAAATACTATAATTATAAACGAAAGTAAAAAAAGATATAAATTATTTTAATATTTATTATTTAATGTAATTAACACATAAGTATAATGCTTGGACATAATCATTTATCAATTCATAAGTAAACAAGTTTTATAAATAAGTAGCAAATAGCAATATCTGTCACAACATTGTTGCAAATTTGGGGAAAGTGAAAATTCATATTGACATAATTTTTCTGGGAAAGCGTAAATGGTGGCAACACGTGTCGAGTAAAGCTGTCCAAAAGGAGGTACGTGCTCTAGGAGGCGACGTAACTCCGAAACTAAGCCGTAAAACACGCGAAAATTCTTCTTTATGGCGTTACAAGACCCAAGAGTATGGGCCAGATTACTGTATCCATTTTATAAATGTCGACGCTTCAAAGTCGAGAGGGTAAAGATTGTAGGGAATAAATAACTGGGCCTGAAAGGGCCGGGTTAAGGCGGTCGATTCCACTTTATGTGATCGGCGAACGCGAAAAATATTCAAATACTCGATTCTTGTTAAAAAACGTATTTTAGATTTCTTTGCGATTTTTTCCTCTTAACGTTATATATTTTTAGTTTTTTTTTTTTAATCGATTGAAATATTTTTCTCTTAAACTATGTAATTAAGGTTTTCATAGTAAACAATGTTGATGAATAAAAATTTTTGCTAGTTAAAAGACTATAGATGGTGAAAAAACGTGGAGTTAGTGTTATTTTATTTATTTTCACGCAAGTAATTAATAATTAAATTGAATTAATATACTATATTTTAATTGGTGGAAAGACCCAACCCACCAGTTACCCACTGGTGAGTTTTTCCAATTCTTCCAGGTCTTTTGTAACACGACAATTTTAAATTGTTTATAAGAGCCCACTTCAATAAGGAATATTTAGATAAAATCTAAATATTTTTATATTTAATTCTCAATATTATAATTTATTATTTAGAAATCAAATCAGACTTATTATCACATTTGAATAAGAAATAAATTTCAAATGAATATGATTATATAACATTTTCATAATCTCATACACAATGTTATTTAAACGGGTTCACCCACAAATGTATCGAGACTGTATCAAGGGGACAAATCACAAAATTATTTCCCCACGATACAAGCTTAACAAAGGCGTCTCGCATCCGTTACTGAAGGATACGATATGGAAACGTCGCGAAAAAATATGGCATCACAGGAAACGAATACAAATACGAAATAAAAATAAATGTACGAGCTGCGAGTAAGGAAATGAGAAAAACCATACGCTCAACGCCGATTCGCGAGGGGATAGCGTCTCGGTGTTGCCAGCAATCCAATAGAATTAAAGAAATGGGGAAACGAAAGACGGAGTTTATAAGCAATTATTTTGGATTTATGGCCTTCTGTTGAACTTACGAAATAAGGGTAAATAAACTTTTTTACCAAAATAGGAACTTATACGGTTCGAATACGTTATGTTAGGAATTCCATATTGCAATGTCACAGGTGTTTTGTGAAAACAATGGCTAAACGAAAAGGAGGGCTATGATTTTAAGTATTTATATAGAAGTAATAGTATGTTCGTCTGGTTCCAGTGAAGCGTGTAGGCTACATATCATATTTTGACAAATGAGGCGTTGTTAAATTCGTCGAGATCCGCGTGTCTAAGGCGTGTGATGTCAGATTAAATCCAACATGAGCCACCAGCCACTTGTACAATAATCTAAGTGGTCTGGTTTTTAATCCACATAAAACTCGTATTTAATACTATTTATGAACATGATTATATTTTATTATTTATTTATATTTAGATTGAATATGTATGTATTTATGTATGTACGTACGTCTTCGCACTACGAGGCTTCGTCCAACTGTTGGAGAGTGGGCAAGTTTGAGGTAAAAAAGTAGCCTATATCCTTCCTTGGAGGTTTCAAAATCAAAAATCAGTTCAGAGGTTTTACCGTGAAAGCATAACGAAAAGAGTTACTTTATCATTTATATTAGTACAGATATATAGTTATACATGTTGTCTTTTAGTATATAAAGGGTCCTTTTGTGATATATAGATTTAGGTGTACAAGAAAAAGATTGTAATCTCAGTCTGACAAAGGGCAAAGATTCAAAGCTTTGTTACAAGGACTGACTCGCCCTAGACTGTGTTTATCGTGGTACGTTATTTGAAACTTCTGTTCGTTTTGGTTTTAATTTAAATTTTCAAAGGTTAGTATGTATTATGAAACGGTTTGTCCGTCTCGGCTGTACGTGAAAGAATGAAGAGTCATCCCGTGACATTAATTTAAATATTGAGATAAAAACAAATACTGTATGATTAGCATGGAGCCAAGCCATCGATCCACCCGACTCCCATAGTGTTATTATTAACGTAGTATTCTATTAGTAATTCGTCTATTTAACACGTTAGTTCAAACAAATTTTAAATTGCATAAAATAATTGTTATTTATTAAAATATGAATTAATACTAGCTTACAAATTTATCGCAATAAAGATAACGATTTTTTTTTTTTTTGTTAAATGTATACAGCGACTTATTTATAATACACATATATATATATATATATATATTTATATATATATATATATATATGTGTATCTTTTATAGTTCTGTAAGCGTATTATTATCATCAATAATTTCAAAAGAAGTTAACTAATTAAAAGAGAAATATAGCTAACTAACAGACAGACGTGAATAACAACTTTGCTTTACACTAATTAAAGAAGATTTAGCGCTCAAGTTCGTAACATAAGCTTTTAAATAATTTCAGTTCATTATACCACTAAAGTTAAAAGGTACCACTTCTATAAAACGTCCATTAGAATTGTAGGAACTACGTAATGAAATGTATGCGCGTTATAATTTTACAGTATAAATACTTGATATTATGAAAGGGTTGTATGAAGTACGTAACATTTCAAAGCCAGTTATTTTGATTTAGTTCTGCATATGTAGATTGCAAAAGTTATCAACCAGTATATACCGCAAGGAAGTCAGGAGCGGTCTGTCCTTTGTCAGAAATGTGGTATTAAATCTACTTGGATTAACCGGGTCGTCGGCTTATCCTTATTACGTGTCTACATAACGATTGGCATTATGGCGTCTACGTCTATACGAATTCGACATTTGCTTTAAAATGGATTAATTATAAATGTCAGAATTTAATTCTTCGCATCGTTATAGATAGTAAATTGGACTCGTATATCGTTTTATTTAAACGATATAAATATAACAGAGAATTATATTGTAACTGTATTATCAGTGTCGTCGTTACGGTAATTAATTAATATCAGTTTTCAAGTAATTACTAAGACTCCTATACACTTTAGTTAAATTTAAGTCTTATTTTATTGGTAGGGATAGAACCTGTGACTATCACATTGCTAGACGGAATGTAAAACCGTTGAGCTATCGCGGTTCAATAGGCCAATATTATATAGGTAATAAAACCTATGAATTTATGATAATAACTTACAAGGCGTACACTTAAGGCACTTTGAAGCATATTTGTGTTCAAAATAATTTATGTTTTATACAAACAGTTGCAGTGGTGTCCTCAAATCTTATGGCGAACATAAAATCATGAATAACAATGGAACTTGGAGATCATCTTATATAAATTTCCTGCTATCGAAGCGCATTAAATATGATTCAAACAATAGCATTGTTATACACTGCATCTGCTAAGCGTCCGATCCGTGACGTCATATTTCGATACATGGCAACAATGTAAACTTGGTGCTATTGTTTTGTTTCAGGCGCTACACGTAATTGACACTCACAGCAAAATTAATATCTACAGAAGTACATATGTGAATAAATAAAGGGTTGACTTCATACAAAGGACTGTGATTTTTTTCATAGTATTTGTATTTCTTAATAAAAAATATATCATAGACCGATTTAAGCGTTTTTCGTTGTATGTTATAAAATGACGAGTTATGTGATTATGCAACAATTGTGCAAAATATTCGAATTGGGGGTATGACCTACTCGTATGTCGTGACGGTAGACGGAATGACGCTCTCTTACGGCGACGGAGTGTACTCTTGTGTATGCGTAGCGCTTATATACATTGTTGCTATATCTATATCGACGAGCCGGTTGGCGGGGTTGGTAGATACTTGCCTTTCACGCCGAAGGTTGTGGGTTCGATTCTCACCCAGGACAGATATCTGTGTGCATGAACATATCTGTTTATCTTGAGTGAGTGTAATTATATATTTACAAAAGAAAAGTAGTATATGAGCTGTCTGGTCTCAATAGTACAAGTTCTGCTTAGTTTGAGATCAGATGGTCATGTGGGAATAATGTCCCAGTATATTATATTATTTATATATTACTATAATAATAAGAAAAATATATTTATTAACGTAACTATAACTTTATTTAATTTCGTCTATATTTATTTATTGGTCTTTAATAATAAAATCTTTCAATGTCAGATTTATTGATTCGTATCTTTTATTGCCTTGTCTTATAATGCATTTCAATCTGGTCTTTCTTGTAATGTACTTACAAATGTAAGTGTTTTATTTTATTATTGTATTATAATTATTATTAATTAGACAACTTTCTTTTTATGACCTTAAGGTCTTGAACTTTATCCATATTTATTAAGGCTTAATAGTTTAGTTGTTTGTTTGATTGATTAAATATTCGAAATTTAAAATCGAATTGTCGAATTATTATTTTTTTTCGTTAAATAGCCTATATGTTATAGACTATAAGCTCACGCTTTGACCCACAGGTGTAACGTTAAACGCGGGTGTAAATGATCAGATCATATCAAGATATATAAAGCAGATAAACCAACATGTCATAATCGTCAATTAAGGGTACTTTGAGAACAGTTTTAATTTAAATACAACCCGCTATTTACCTTGAATGAGAAGTAGTTGAAAAGCGTAAAATCTTATTTTTAAGTCGACGTATGTATGTAAGTGAAATAGTTCAATTTCAAGTTACATTTTCACCTAATGAAATCACGGTTTCGTGAACATTTATATACTTGAAAAGGCTTTATAAATAGCCTAGAATACAAAGTAGCAATGGCGCAGTGGAACGGGAGTCTATTCCCATAATACTCTGTTTTTATTTCTATGTAAATTTACGTAATGACGTTTTTGTCGCGAAACTTGCGGCGAGATTTACAGCGAGAAATCTCGGGGGGGCTTTGAGTTTGAACGTATAAATCACAGCCGCCACGAAGTTAACGATATAGACGATAAAATATCATGCGAAATTATAATCATGATATTGTATCTGAAATTTCATCGTTAAACGGGAATTATATTTGAAATGTTATCTGATTATTTTAGATTTAAAAATGAATTCAAGATAATATAGATGATAAAAAATGCATGAAGCAACTTTTAGAATTGTTAAGTAATAACTGGATTTTTATGTATTTTTTTCGGTTAAACCTACGTTCGTAGGTGGAAACAGTTGCAGCTTTACATTCAATAAAATATTTTAACATTAAATTCAACGGTACTCTTAAGAGCCTTAATAAAATAAATTAAAACATTTTGATTTTGATTTTTTTATACATAAGTAATTATTTCCTAATTAAAATTAGTAATGCATTAAATGAATATATCAATTAATTAACACAATTATAATTCGCTCTGTCCGACCTGTCAACGATACAATAACTAATATTAAGTATTGTATCCAATAATACTGTATTGTATCAGAATCGAAGCTTTAAATGGTCGGTAATATATATTTATAGCAACATTATTATAATTTTATTTAACACAATTACCGAATCGCATTAACAGTAATAATTACCGTTAAATGACCCGCATATTGTTTGCGTGAAATAATATTTGGTAAACGATTTTATATTGACAGTAAAATGTAATGGAATTTTCATTACGATTGAAAAATGTATGAATAAAAATATTTACTAGTGTTGCTCTTGTATTGTACCATTCAATGAGGGTTTTGAAGCTGAGGACTCTTGTAATTTAAATTTAACATCCAATTGGCTTATTGGCTAGCTCATATGGCTGTCGAACCCAGGGTCGAGATATTGATATATCCCGGAGGTTTTCCCGGAGCGCTATAATATACAGGTTCCTTCAAGGCCGTCTCGTCTTATGCTGCGGGTGTTCATGGGCGTCGGTGACCACTTACCATCAGATCCACCCTCTTCTCGTTTACCCCCACTAAATATAAAAATGCATACATGCATTTATTGTACGTGTATATAATAAAAATATTAGAGCCTTCCGTGAAAACTGTTTAAATTGGACAAGGGCCGTGGACAATAAATACACGCGCAAAATGGTGATAAAACGATTTTTGTTTTACATCGTTGGTAAAACTAGTACAATAATTATACAAATTATATGTATACATACACTGGCTAATGGGCCACCAGACGGTAAGTAAACAGAAGCGCTAGACGAAATATTAAATATTCATTACAATTATTATTGTCAATGCGCTAACAACCTGGGAAAGTATGATGTTATGTCCCTTGTGCCTTTAGTTCCACTCACTAGCTCACTCGCTCTTCCAACCGGAACACACCAATAACTTAGTATTGCTGTTTGAAAGAAAGAAACAAACTTTTATTTTGGTGGTATAATATTTGATGAGTGGGTGAGTACCTATCGAGACAAAACCATACCAACCAACCACCAATTATAGCATATAGCATAGTGTTTTATACAAATGTTTGATATTACGTAAATATTTATAGTATCATTAGGAAAATCAGTATTAACTTTAACTATTCTAAATATTTAATATTGTATAAACAGAAAAGCAAAGAAAATATCAAGTTAATATTTTCTTCTACAACAAGTTTCCGACTCCGCAAAGCCAGTACATTCGTACTGGATCAAGGTATTTCACAATATATATAAAAAGCTTTGAGTTTACATTCAAGCAGATATAATGAAAATTTGATGTAATGATAACTAGAGAGTTTGTTGCCTGTTCTTATATATATAAAAATATATAATCTACACTCAAAACTGCCGGTAGGTTTACTTTTAATATATCTTGTAAAATTACGACTATTTACTGCTTTGAAAAACTTTTTTTGCTTAGATAAGTACGAACAATAATATATGGTTAAGGGAAATGAAATAAGCATGTCATTGGTTCGCTTAATCGCTTCTAGCAGTGCGAAATGAATGTTCGCTTATCACGTACCGATAAAACCTTTAAGCATAAAGATACACAATCACACACGACTAATCTGACGGCGTTTCTTCGACTGCTTAAAGGGATTAACTGAACGCTATCAACTCTCTAGTCGCAGACAGTGCATTTGCATTTCCATTAGAGCAATGTTTGTCGCCCGCACGCGACACTGTTTGACAAATACTCCGCGACGTTGCTGCCGCATTGCGTAGACGGCGGATACAAAAACTGCACGATTGAAATTTATCCGAGTTGTGCTCTCGATCCTTGTGAAATCTTTGATTGATTTTTTATTATATTTATTCCGTGCTGCTGTTATTTTTTAGTGATTGACGTATCTATGGCATTGTTTAGATAAAAAGTGGCGTCTCAGTGAGAGTAGACTAAACATAGCAGGCAAATTGGACAATACCTAATCTTCTCGTCACAAAAAGGTTGTTTCAGTTTCAAAATTGGTAGAAATGGTAAATCATCCGACTTTTTTTAAATATTGTAAAGGGGCAAAAGGCTCCGTTAATGGAAAGTAATTTCTAACGCCCATGGACACATGCAACAATGAGGGCTTGCAGATGCGTTGCCGGCCTTTGAGGGAAGAGTAGGTCCTTGTCTTGAAGGTTCCAAAAGATTTTCTCACGATTTTTTTCTTTACCGCCAAGCAAGAAATAAATTATTAACACAAATCCTTATAAAAATAGGTCATAACATATATTGTATTGTTGGTATCACTACATATTAAAACAAAGTATACTACAAATTAGAACATGGTTTCGGTAATGAACGAGCGACGTAACATAACTATCACTTCTTCTACTAAGGCCAAAATGTCTGATTCGTAATATGGGATAAGGCTTAGTACTCAATGGGAATCAGTTAGGATCTGAGTATATAAGAGGAGCCTTTACAATACATCTGCATGTTTGCTTTGCACGCGACGCTGTTTGACAAATACTCCGCGTTTTACCGCTACATTTCGTTACTATACTGTCCTCTGGTGACTACCTTGTAGTTTAGTAGCTAGTATGTACGATTACAGATAATAAGGTACCGGGTTCAAATCCAGATGATAGCAAACAGTATTATTGATTTTTTTGCATATTGGCCGTGCTTAAATCTCTTGCTTCGAACAGCACCTAAATACCAACGGTTCTGCACCTAATATATCTTTAGCAGTATTAAATTTTCATCTTTTCGAACTATGAATTTGAGAAAATATTAAGTACAACAGTGTTTGCGCACGCCTTTGTGCACTATAATATTTTTGACCACGTTGTCGAAATTCTGTGGGGATGATATCATCGTTATAACTTTTTTTTTTAATTTCTTAATAAATAGTAAACTGTAACATAAGTTTCAATAATTATTTTATAATAATCGTTAATTATCCGAGAGAATAATATTTTTTTTATAGAAAAGGAAGGCGGACGAGCATATGGGCCACCTGATGGTATGTGGTCACCAACGCCCTTAGACATTGGTATTGAAAGAAATGTTAACCATCGCTTACATCACCAATGCGCCATCAACCTTGGGAACTCAGATGTTATGTCCCTTGTACCTGTAATTACCTCACTGGCTCACTCACCCTTCAAACCGGAACACAACAATACCAAGTACTGCTGTTTTGCGGTAGAATATCTGATGAGTGGGTGGTACCTACATAGACGAGCTTGCACAAAGCCCTACCACCAGTAATATTATAATATTATTTTGTCATAGATTGATGACGAACCTAATACATTTTGACTTGTTAAACAAGAATTTATAACAAATGATAAGAGGTCGAAAAAGACCGTGACCGCTCAATTTGTGGCGATTATCCCTGTTAGTTAATCAAGATTTAACGCATCCCTATTTTAAACCCTAATGAATAATGGGCTTGTATTTGTTAGGCGTCGTGGCTTTTTTACTTCGGCCTTCTCGTGTTCTCATTTTTCAATGTGTTTCAAGAACGGTTGCATTATGTATAAATATTTCGTTGGATAATTATATAATACATTCAATGAGTAATCATTAAACAAAAAATGTGACTTATACCAATGGAATACTCGAAATAATAACAAAATAATCTTTTCGAGGTTACTTCTTAATAATGTTTATAAATTGTTTTTGGTGCTGTATACGGATTTTTAGTAAAATTCCGGATCCCATTATTGAGTTGCAACTAAGCAGGAAGTAACTAATTGTATGTAGTTTATACATTTTTTTTTTAAATTTTTAAATGTCCTGCCGATACTTCTCGTTAGAATCTAATTATGAACCTGTGGTAGTTTTTATTAAAAATAAAATTGTAAAATGACTATCAAAAGTGCTTGTTTTGTACTTTATTATAATAAAGTATATTTTGACTTTCTACTTTAAAATATTTGATAAAACCATTGATTAAATTACTATACAAAAGTATAATAAGATACAATGAGTATGTTTACACTTGCATGAACCACCTAACTGTCAGTAATAGGAATTTGATGCATAATTTATTTAAATGAACGCTCTGCTATACAAACATTGGGCATTGCTCCATATTTCCCTTGACAAATTCAAATCACACGTTCAGTCTGTGCTTAGACTCGGTAAATAGTATCCAGAGCATCTATAAATACTACCGCAAATGAAAAATACTGTAGAAATGGCATGCGTGGTCGGAGGTACATATAAATTAAATTGCATCAATTTATAATCATTTAAGTCGACATTGAAGATTTTCAATTTTAGTTTTGTGATTTATTTATTCTTTATTACTTTATTATTGTGGCGATTCGATTTTTTTAACTTAAATCAAGATAAAATTTATGTTCATTACATGTTTGAAGTAAGCCTTCGTTAATAACATTTTTAGATATACAATTTCATAAAGTAACCACAAGGCTGGCTAAATGCGGATTAATGGATATACTTTTAATATATGAAGGTATTTAATTGCCGAACATGAAAATTTAGTGACGCTTGAGATGATGAGAGAGCCAGTGGAACTACAGGCACAAGTGACCGACCTTGAGAACTAAGATGTTATGTCCCTTGTACCTGTAATAACACTGGCTCACTCACCCTTCAAACCGAAACACAACAATACCAAGTACGGCTATTTTGCGGTAGTATATCTAATGAGTAGGTAGTACCTACCCAGGCGAGCTTACACAAAGCCCTACCACCAGTAAATGATGGCGATGTAAGGAATAGTTAATATTTCTTACATCGCCAATGTCTATGGGCCGTGGTGACCACTTAAGATCAGGTGGCATTTACTCGTCCTCTTACCTAAAAAAAACATAAAATAAATATATAATTAAGACACAGTTTTACTAAAGTCGAAAAGCCGAGATGACCCAATGGTAAGAACGCGTGAATCTTAACCGATGATCGTGGGTTCAAGCCCGGGCAAGTACCACTGAATTTTCATGTGCTTAATTTATGATTATAATTCATCTCGTGCTTTACGGTGAAGGAAAACATCGTGAGCCCGCATTGGAGCAGCGTGGTGGAATAAGCCTCTAACCTTCTCCTCAAAAAGGAAGGCCTTTAGCCCAGCAGTGGGAAATTCACAGGCTGTTACGATTTACTAAATGTGTGAACGCAAGAATAAACACGATGTCATTTCCAACGTCCTTGTTCTGTGAAAACTTATCTAATGCGCATGCAAACGCGTTTATTGCGTTGTTTGGCTCGTATCTGATTTAACTTGAACGCTTAACGCTTCCATCTAAACACGTCGAGAGCAATTCAAAATGTACCTATGATGAGTATTTACCTCTTGACATTCGTTTATTTACTACATTATATAAACACGACATGATGTTCGGGATAAAGATTATATTACATATTTTCAAACACGTGTTTTTGATTTTAATTAGAAGTAAATAGTATCGATACAGTTCTGATACATAAAAAAAAATCTCACGATATCATTACCAGTTTTTATATGAATTATCAATTGTGCTTAGTTGGCTTCGAATATGTGATCTCGGCTGACATCTGTTTAGGACTATCTTGAATGAACTGTATTAATTTTAACTTTTAATTATTTTGTATCATTTGTTAAGTGGCTTTATTTTATGTGTATTTGATCAATGAAATATGTACTTAATATATATTGATCATTTGATCAATCATCAATCATCATTTGATCAATGAAATATGTACTTAATATATATTGAAATATAAGTAATAATATAAATACATGATAGTATAATGATCATGTATCATCAAGTATTATTTGGAGACATTAGGCATTATATACTTTGCCAATAAATATATAAGTGTGGCATATATGTTACGTGCCATTCGAAGCAACATAATGTAGAGAATCCTATGATAAGGTTGTATTAACGTGGATCTATATCTTATTGCTCATGTAATGCTTAGTTTAAATATTTTGAAGTTCTTCTACATTCTTTAAAAGTATTCAATAATTTCTTTGTTATATTATTCTTAAAAATATATATTAACGTAATGTCATTTTTTTATAAATTTACTGTTGTTTGTAATTGTTTATGATTTTTTCAACTGTGAACACTACTATTTCTTTAACGTTTTTTTAATATTTTTACATTTTCATATATTATTTAAACAGTTTGTCTTTTATATATAAAATCAAGAAAACACAAGCATCATAGCATATAGCATATAGTTATTTTACTTATGTAAGTTAGATAAGTATATAATAAACTACAGTGCATATTACTTTTTCCAACTGTGCAAAACTATTGTATTCAGAGCTTACACTAAGACGTTTCGTGGCTCGAAGCATTTCGAATAAAGCAAATATATTAACGTAGTACGTTTCTCAAGAATCATTTCTCTAGAGGTTAGAGTTTTTACGTTTTGCCCTAAATATAACAATAGGAATAAAATAAAAATGGCGAACTTAATGCTTGCGGTTTGTATAGGGATTCTACATGTAACCTTTATATGTAAAAATACAGATCATCACAAATCTATGAAAGGATATTCAATTGAAATTATAACGAAGCATAATAATGAAAGAAGTACTAAAAATACAGGTCAATAACTAAAATATACTATACAACGAGATATATACTATATTTTAAATACGTATTTATATTTTCTTATACAGGGTGACTGGTGAATTAGTATCAATATTTTAGGAGCATAATCGGTACATGATTCTCATTCGAATTATGTAAAAAAAATAGGTACTTAATTTTTCACCAAATTTACAAAAAATTTACTTTAAATAAATAAAGTGTGGACATATTTCCGCGGCGCGTGCGGCATCGTGTTTGCCACCCGCAACCCCTGCCCCGCGGCTAATTAGTATTAGTAGGTTAGTAGGTTAGTCGGGCGAGCGCCGCCGTAAGGTTCGTCCATCTTCCCGCGCGCGCGCCCCTAGCGATCGATCTTACGCGTATACCTAATCTTTCGTGTGTGAGTGTGACCCGTTATTAGTAATTAGGTATGGCTTATCAATACACAAATGCAGAATACTGTGAGTAGTAAAGTGACCCATTCGTGTTAAAGCGTGTGAAAGACAATATGCGTAAACGTGCCGAACTGTGTATCACACGAGCAGGAGCTCACTTTGAACATTTGTTAAGGTTAGTGTAGTTATGTAGGTAAATAGGTAGTTAAATGATTGACAATCGTTGTAAATAAGTATGATTCCATTTTTAAATACGCCGGAAATACCAAGATAGGTAAACAGTTAATTTTTGTCCCAAGTTCATATCATTTACCTAGTCAACAAATTTGTTGCTTAAACGAGTGAAATATTTTGGTATTTTTGCCTGTTCTAAGCCAGGTTTAAAGTATGAAGGGGGATTGGATCATGCTTGTTTATCAAAGGTAGCCTGCTTCCCTGTTAACACGCGGCGGCGTTTGGACGTTGTGTCGTCAGCGCAGCTAGGGTGTCCACATGACGCGTAATTAATTACATAACTTTTGGTTAACTTTACTTAGAAGTTTATTAATATTTATGTTATATGTATTTATTTTTGGTCATATATGGTCGTCAAATATCACGTCCTTAAGTATTGATACTAATTCACCAGTCACCCTGTATACTCATTATTAATATCATTTTTACTATTTAAAATCATGATATAATTTCTTGGTTATTCAATTTTATAGAAAAAAAATCTAACTCCAAACAAAGCTGATTAATAGAAGTCTGTTATCCCTGTTTAAAATATTAAATTATACGTAGAAACTTAGCTCATTACACTTGTAACTAACTTAACAATACTTTTTAATAATAATAATAAATATTTTTTTAATGTAAGACTTAATTTTTACAGAACGTTTATCTTTACGGAGTTGATTGATTTGCGAATGAATAGGAGGAGAATCTTAGTATAGTTATATATATGTACTTATATAATGACTTCTTTCTGAATATTTTTATTATCGCCGTCGCCTGTAACTTGTGCGGTTACTTTGCCGTAAAGAGTTTCATTTGTCGCTGATCGACTCGAAATGGCTACTTTGTGAAATAGCTTATTAATGGCCGTAGGAATATTTCAAGACGGTAAAATGCTTTAGGTTTTTCTGAATGTTTTATGTTTCTGAATATTTTATTGTTAACTTTCTAAGATTTTTTTAATATGAACCCCTTTTATAAATAATTTGAGGTTATATAAAAGTTCTAAAATCGGTTATTACCATGTGATTCAAGTCTCAATTAGGATGGTTATCTAAAACGACCTGTGAGAGTTCTATTGCAGAACCACCGTGCTCACGTGCGTGCTACGTGCTTTCCGAGGCAGGCAATGATGAGATAGTATGTTTGCGTTGTTGTTGTTGTTGTTGTGGAATACGTTACTAACCTCCTACAATGACGAGAACTGTTCATAACGGCCTTACTTATAAACGATTTTGCTTTTACTATCATTATTGATTTGACATTCGAAAGAAAAAGACACAACATTGCTTAACTAACTAACTCACTAAGTTATAAGCGCAACTTTTATAAGTAAGGTCGTGAGTGTTTAGTACTTTAAATTATTATCGTCATTTTAAAAAAGTCGAATTGCATCTTGCTTCTTAAAATGGTGACACACGTGAATAACATCAATGACGCTCGACATGTGACACTACCCTTAAGAACCTCGCTACATTAGCGTGTCGCCGCCTGTCTTAGATGGGACACTTAATTCGTTTTCGTTTTGCAACATTACCCTCCACGTTTATAAATAAATCGACGGTGCGAGTCAATCTTCTGTGATAATTTCCGTTTTTATTTCCCGGAAACCAAAATAGTAATGATCGTCGTGACTTTAATAATAGCCTCTGTTTTTTTTATCTTAGCAAATATTTTTTATTTTACAAAAAAAATCATAATAATAGTCCTCCAGGCCGATTTCTGGCCTATCTCAAGAGATATTAGCCAACTGCGCAGGACACTCTCTATTCCCTATCTCTCATAAACCGATGGGACGGCAATCCGTAACGACCGTTAAGAGTTCAGGCGCAGGACCAACGGCTTTACTTGCTTTCCGAAGCACGGGAGTGTTCACACTTCCAACTTCCAGACTCCGGGCTACTATTGAGAATTTTAGACAGGAAAACTCAATAACTTTTTTATTGGCCCGACCTAAGAACTCCGGGTCGGCGGCCTTATATCCCGCCACTAGACCAACGCGGTGGTCAGTCATTATTACAAATAATCATAATATTATTGAAAGGAAAATTGACTTAATATGATATGTTTTGTTTGAAAATCATATCAATGTATTTGCGATGTAACTTCTGTCTGTTAAACTAGATTAAACGAACTAGTTGTTTGTCTGGTGAATGACGAATGCAGTACACCGAATGAATGCAAACATTATTCGAATGCATTTAATCAGTACCATGTCTGTATCACTGTTTCGCAATACGTTGAACTTCTTTTGTTCACATAATAATTCACATACAAACATACAAATTTGTGTAGTTAGTTAAAATATATTAATATTTAAATAGACTAACTTGTCTAAAATTTATTTAATTGAAAAAAATCTTATTTAATGGCGACAGCCGACGCAGAGAGGTGTAGAATAACAAGTCGCAAGTAACATGAATTCCAAAAATGCTTAATGCTTAATAATCCCGACCTCAGTATTTTAATTTTATATTTAATTCCTTCGAAATCCCGCAAGTGACCTACTTTCCACTGTAATCCTTCGAACCCCGCTATCGTGTCTTGGGATAATTAATATGGCTGAGCACTATTTTATTTCATTACTGCGACAGTAACAAGCGGTATATTTTGTCCAAGTTAGAAGTTTCGTATGCGAAAAGTTTGTACCAACGACGTAGTACATAAATATTTATACCGCGCCGTCCGGATATTGTGTTATAGTAAGGATTATGTTATAGTAAGTTTTTATTGAGTTTTCAGTGAATATGCTCGAAGCTTCGGAGCCTAGAATTAATTATAATTGAAAATATAAAACCTTTTTGTTTTATTTCGAAACACATACGAGTACAAATATCGACGAGCCGGTTGGAGTGGTTGGTATATTGGCCTTTCACGCCGAAGGTTGTGGGTTCGATTTCGCACAGGACAGACATTTGTGTGCATGAACATGTCTGTTAGTCCTGACTCTGGGTATAATTATCTATATAAGTATGTATTTACAAAAGAAAAGTAGTATATGTAGTATATCAGTTGTCTGGTTTCCTTAGTACAAGCTGTGCTTAATTTGGAATCAAATGGCCGTGTGTGAAAAATGTCCCAGGATATTATTATTATTATAAAGAAATATATATAAATAAATAATACCATATAATTATTTTTTATGTAAAATATCTATTGGCGCCTTTGGGGTAAGTCCTTATCGTCCCGTGACGTTAAACGGCATGACGCACTTTTATATCATCAAAGATCTTCTCTGCCGCCCACACCCCTGTGTGTGCGTTGCGTGTATATTGTATGCTTCATTCCTATATATCATTATAATAATGAAAAAATAAATTATATTTGTTTTGAAAACTCAATATTTATAATACATAATTCTCTCTTGGTTTTCTTTAATTATAAATTTTGTCAATAAACATAAAATTCGCATCTAACGGCGGTGACGATCACATTTTTTTCTTATAGTAACATAATCAAATTATACTCATACTAAGAAGTACGCGTCTAATTCAAAAATTAACCGCATAAATCGCTGGTATGTTAATTTATGTATGTTTGTCTGTCTACTACGCTAATTCCAGCTTAGCTCGGAAGCCGTTTTCGTGCGTTGGTTACAGTAATTAACGTTGACAGAACATGCTATAACTTTTCTCTGTTACAATGAATTTTCGGCAATTTATGAATAAAACTCCGACCCCGAAATTAAACGTTAATTTAACTAAGGTTTTAAGAGTATTAACGTATCAGTTGAAACAAACGTGAGTTAATATTTGAATTAGAAAACTAACTTAGAAAACTTAAGAAAAGAATTAATAATCGTAATTTATAAAATTAAAAAAAATATATAAAAAAAACTCAACTGATTATATCTTTCGATGTTACAATAATAAATATCAAAGTATAAGTATGAATTATTTTATTATATTTATATAAATAAATCGCACATAAAACATTATAAGGGCACCGAATATTAATATTCATCCCGGCGTCTCAATGGGCCGTCAAGAAGAAAAATAATTAAAAATTCCATCAGGCAAAACGTTTCGACCAAAACGTTTTCATTGTCGCGACTTTTTAAGCTTAATAACGGAGACACAGAGATGGAGACATTAAAACCTTTCTAGTAGCAAAAGTATATCTAAAATGAGCAATAAGTGTATTGATGTGTGGCCACGGAGTCTACGTTTTGATTACGAGAGATTATAAAAACGATTTTTTTTTATTGCCGGGAAGTCAAATTACTTTACTCCACCTGATAGTAAGTGGTAGTAAATTGTTAAAACGGAAGTGTGCTTGTTACGCTTTAACTTCTTAACTACTGACTACTCTTACTACTCATCGTGAAATTTTGTATACACGTTGTCCGGCGCGGAGTAAAAGTAAAAGATAAATGTAGTTTTATATAAAAATAAATATAGTAACAAAGATAGTCATTAAATGGAAAATACCAAATATTTAGAGTTCTGACGAGAATTCTGGACGCGCGAACGGTTTTCGCGTTTTATTACGAGTCAAAAAACATTATTGCGGACTATTATTAAGTTTTATATTAGCTTACTTAAAATTTAAATGTAAAATATATACGTAAGACATTATTCATTTAATATTTATAAAATAAAGTATTTATTTATAAAACTTTCATTTTAATAGAATAATTTGTTAGTAAGCTAATTGTACAATTGCCTGTTAAATATAATTTATATTAAAAAAAAAACGCTAATCCAATGGCCCTTACCAAAAGGACGGTAATATAAAAATGCTCGAAATTTTCAAATGCAACTCGGAAGGGGGGCTACACACCTGGGATAACTTTCTTTCATCCTATGAATACAAAGCGACCTGGTTAGGGGGAGGACACAACGTCTTGGTGATTCCCTACGATAGGCAAATAATTACGGTTGTGATAATAATGGTAATATTAATTTTTATGAGAATATTTTCTTCTACATTCCTTTAAAAAAAATTAGCAAAGCTTTTTATTTATTTATTTTCTTTATTAAAATGCCGCTTTTATTAACCGCAGAGCTTATATATTGTCTAGCTGAATATTCCGGAATGAATCTGTGACTTTCAGATCACTAAATCTGCTTAGCTATTTGAGCTAAATAGATTACCGTAACCGTAACAGCCTGAGAATATCCCACTGCTGGGCTAAAGGCCTCCTCTCTCATTTGAGGATAGATTTGGAGTTTATTCCACCACGCTGCTCCAATGCGGCTTGGTGGAATACACATGTGGCAGAATTCCAGTGAAATTAGACACATGCAGGTTTCCTCACGATGTTTTCCTTCACCGTAAAGCACGAGATGAATTATAATCCCAAATTAAGCACATGAAAAGTCAGTGGTGCTTGCCCGGGTTTGAACCCACGATCATCGGTTAAGATTAACGCGTTCTTACCACTGGGCCATCTCGGCTTTTTAAAAAATAAAAAAAATAGATTAATATAGAATAGATTTAGAAGAACGTCCCAGTCCCTACATTCCCCGCCCTTAAAGTAGAAATTACGTTATAAAATAAACCTAAGTTCCAAATTTCAGTAGTTTTGGTTCTACAGGCAGACATATATTCATTCATTTCATTTTAAATGAAAATAAAACTAAATCAATTGTAATACTGAAATAGTGTTCATTCTCATACGTTAATAGGAAGATAAATTTTGCGTATAGAATTTACTGCTTCGCAATTTCTGCAAGAACCCGCGACCCTCGTATATCGTGCCTGAGTTATGACGTCATTTAACCTATTTACCTTATAAAATGTCAAATCATAAATAGCTTTTAAAATAATTTTAAAACAGTTCATACTCCAAATGTTTTAATTTTATTTCTTATGTTAAATAGAAAGGTAGACTGTCAAATGAGCCACCTGATGGTGAGTGGTCACCACAACAGACAATTCTATATAATTTAATAAGAAAATAATTAAAACAATGTTTTCACAAAATTTTAAAACCACGTTCTCATTTTCCGACAGCAAGGCTATCAATCAACGGCCTCTAAGGACAGATCACGATATAGATTCCAGGAGTTTTTAATAAAATTAAAATGTCCTGATTCGTCTCGTAACAAGGGGGGCAAGTGGCTCAAATCATCGGTTCCCAGTGCTGATTACGTTATGTAAATTGTGCCTCCCTCACTGTGTCATCTATATCTAAACATCGATGTACTTAAAATGGATATGACTTGCAAAATATCTAAAAGATAAAAATAATGAAAGAAAAAGGCGACTACTAAAGTTTTTTTTAATATCTTTGACTGTAAAGACTTTTTCATATCTGCTTTCGAATGCAAAAACAGTTTTCAAATCTGATAGCGTATGTATAATCTGTACATAGTATAATTAATATACGGTCGACGAAAAGTTCATCATAGTAAAAAAACAAAATAAAAAAATCTAAGGTATTTCTTATTTATTTAAATGTGCTTATTTTTGATAAAAGTGAACGTTTTTTTTATATTTTTTTATAATTATTTATAAATGATATTATTTATTATTGAATTCATAAATAATTTCGGAAATAATAATTAGAGATTTGAAAAAAATTAAAAAAAACATATGATACTCAGACGAAGTTACAAATATGGCGCGAGACTTGGAAACACGCGACTCATTCATCAGTTATTTCACCACCAGATATCAATACTTTGTTTCGTAGAATTGTACTGAGAGGTTTGAGAGTCTTACGTATAAGATACGTCACTTCTCATAATCTTTAACACTAGATCGATCGAGATTATATTCGAGATTTCTATTTTGATTTAAAAATGAACATATACTTATATTATGAGTCGAAAAAAGAGCAGTTCCATGCTCTCTAAATCTTTGTCCTCTACTTTTCCTTAAACAGATACTTGGGTGTACGGTGTTTCATCGCCCCCGTATTGGGGACATTTCAAGATTAGCGTTAAGAAGTATGTTTCCATTTAAAACTCCTATTCGAAGAACGCAGCTGCGTTTGTCACTCGAATAATTTCGAATGTATCCCACTCTTATCTGTTGAATGTCAGATAAAAACGTTGAATTGCGAAACAATTGTACCATTATTTCGTAAATTATATAATGATTACTTATTTATACTTAATATGTAGTGGTTTTTTACAACAAATTAATAATAATAATAATAATATCCTGGGACATTATTCACATACAACCATCTGAACCCAAACTAAGCAGAGCTTGTACAATGGAAACTAGACAACTGATATGCTACATATAATACTTTTCTTTTGAAAATACATACTTATATAGGTAGCACACCCAGACTCAGGACAAAGAGACATGTTCATGCAGACAAATGTCTATCCTGGGTGGGAATCGAACACACAACCTTCGGCGAGAAAGGCTGAAAGTGAAGTATCTACCAACCACGTCAACGGCCCGTCATTATTAAATAGTTTCATGTTTCAGTTTCATGATTCTATTATTGTTTTACTAATTATGCTGTATGCATTGCACTGTATACGTACAACCTTGCTGGCTTAATAATAACATTTTCTAGATTTAGAAGGTCATAGACTGCCTTCTAGAAGTCAATCATGTACTTCATTTATGGTAAAGAAAAGGAGATAAAGGGAAAGCCTCTTTATGTCCGATGAGGGTTTGTCACAAGAGTATTCATCACCCCGCGTTGTAGCTCTGTTGTTAAATTATCTGTAAACATTTATCCGAAACATTAATAGACAAATTCTTATAACATAGGAAAAATCTGATCTCTGAAGTTTATCAAATATGATATAATTGATAACTGACTGTCTTTAAGAGCTTAATGAGAGTGAATAGAACTGGATAATCATAAATAGGGTTTCCGATAAATTATTTTCCTAAAGTTCTAAATTTGAATAAACAATCTACTCCTGGTTCAGGGAAAAGGCTTACGTCCAGCGACAACAATGTAAAAAAGACGATTTCAAAGTATTGAATCGTGAATCATCATTTCACACGAGTGAAAAGAATTTAAATTTACTTCCGTTTCTGAATTCAAAAACTGAGAACTGAGAACGAAATACAGTTGTTATATATATAACAATATTAATAAACAATTATTTTTTATTAAATATCAGGTGGGTGTGTGAAAATCTATTTAAATATCTTAATAGCTATTTCAACTGCCATATTTGTAGATGCCTCTTTAATAAATAACAAAGACATGTATATATTTTATAGTATAAGTAATCGGACGAGCGCCCATAGAGCCAATGGTCATTGTAAGAAATGTTAAAAACCATCGGTTTCATCGCCAATGCGCCACCAACCTTGCGAACCAAGATGTTATGTCCCTTATGACTGTAATAACACTGGCTCACTCACCCTTCAAACCGGAACACAACAATAACAAGTACTGCTGTTTTGCGGTAGAATATCTGATCAGTGGGTGGTACCTACCTAAACGAGCTCGCACTAAACCCTCACCAGTAGAATTAACGGTTTAAATGACGATTCATTTTAATAAATATTGATACTTCAAAACGGTGAGTCCAGTAGTCATCAGCGGATAAATTAACATTCAAGACTCGAAGTCAATAATATCTCCATCGTGCACCGAACGCGATCTCGTTGAAATGCAACGAGGATCATCCCTTAACGACTGGCGATTTTAAAAAGTTTCTCCCATTTAAAGTTAGCGCTTTTGTTGGAAATATAAAAAGCCGATAGATATATTCTCAAGAATATGAAAGTATTTTTAATGAACCATTGAAAAATATTATAACTTTAATTTTATATTTTACGTTATATGATTTAGCTATTAATATAAGGGTTTATTAAAATTGTCAAATTTATTAATCTTTACCATATTCATTCATGCCTTTGTCTTATTTATTTGGAGTTGACGTACACCACCTTGATTTCTAAGATTTTTAATTGGTTTCTCGACACCATATCATTAGTAGTAGTGCTAAAAATAAATATAATTATATTTATAATGTATACGACTATTATTAGTGCATTGTTAGTAAAGTAAGTCTGTTCGTCACCTTTTCATGAACAAATTACTGAACCGATAGTAATCTTCATGCTGGATAAGAAAATAGGTAAACATATTACGGAATTATAGAAAAAAAAACTTTGCACATATGGTATCGCGAGGTAACTGATACTTATCATAAAAAATATTTCAAGATGTTACCCAAATAGAATTCACGCACTGAATATTAATATAAATCTTCATCAATCTCTGAATTCCCAGACGTATCAATCTGAACCTTATATAAATCATATTGAACGGGAGCGCCGGCATCCAAAAGGATGATTTAAAATATTACATCTGTCAGGGATGGCCGCGCAACAGAACCTGTCTGTAACGACCAAGATTAGCTTGCCAATATCAGATTTACTTATAAACGGTTTTAACCAGTGATTTGTTAAACAATGCTGTCTCTTCAGATTTTATATTAGGTTAGATTAGTTAATTAATATATTTAATTAAATTCATATCATTGTATTCAAATTGCTCTAAGTCTGTATTATTTGTAAGTGGAAACTTAATTGGTATCTGTATTATCTTTTTCAATAATATATTTGTGTATTATGTTACTGTTTGTTTCCCAAATAAAATAAAATAAAATAAATAAATAATATTTTACTGGTGGTAGGGCTTTGTGCAAGCTCGTCTGGGTAGGTACCACCCACTTATCAGATATTCTACCGCAAAACAGCAGTACTTGGTATTGTTGTGTTCCGGTTTGAAGGGTGAGTGGGCCAGTATAATTACAGGCACAAGGGACATAACATCTTAGGTCCCAAGGTTGGTAGCGCATTTGCGATGTAAGCGATGGTTAACATTTCCTGCAGTGCCAATGTCTAAGGGTGTTGGTGACCACTTACCATCAGGTAGCCCATATGCTCGTCCGTCTTCCTATTCTATAAAAATAAAAAATAAAAAGTGACAGAAAGAGATACAGGATTGTTTAACTGAACAATTGTTAAGCAACTTTTATATATTATATATTTCATATACATATATATTTCAGCTTTAGTACTTCAACGAAATTTTATGAAGTCATAAAATATCAATATACATACATTTATAATAAGAAATATCTACATAGGTATATAATAACTGGGAACATAAATCGAGACGAGGAAAGATAGTAAAAAAGCAATCAAATATAGATGTCATCACACTGTAAGATCAAACAATTATTATTATATAAGTTATTTAAAAAAAATGTACTAAAACAAAATCTACAATACATAGAACATAGAATTTTGTCAGATCATAATACATAGAAACTCTTTGCACCTGAAGTCTTACCGTTGCCTGAAAATTCGAAAAATAAAAAACAATTCAATTTCATTTAGATATCCCCAAACGTTTGAGTTAAATGTATCACATACGTTAAGACGGTAGCAAAATCTATAGAACCGTTTAGTTCAAACAAATAGATCCCTGAAGATAAATCAAAATCACGTACGATCTGAGCCCAAGACAAATATTATGCACCCCAAAATGTTTTGGACGTAAGCAATAAGAGGCCAGGTGCGCATCAAGGCAATACGTCGGAACAAATGGTGAAACGTGATCCGGCTACAGGACACTGACCCATATATAATGCGGCTCAATTCTAAGACTCTGAGACGATGATCGAGAAACTTAAACAAACGGAGCGAAAGGGAATGGATCAGCTGGATTTCCAGATATAGATTGTCGGTTTCATTTCAAATAAGTCAGGTTTTAAAATTTTATATACTCTAACAATTGGTTTGTAAGCAATGTTTGAAGATACGATTTATCGCGTTACAGGTTTTTAGTTTAACATTAAATGTTTAACAAATATATAAAATACAATTTCACATATTAATATTATATTAGTCGTATTCTAGCTATATTTATAATGAATATAACTGTTTAATAATGATTAATAATACAATTACGGCATTGTTTATTTAGTTTACTTAAGCAATGCTATGGAGCGAGCTATGCTCGGAGTATCTTTGAAGGATAAGATCAGAAATGAGATTATCCGGAAAAGAATGGGAGTCACCGACATAGCTTGCAAAATTAGTAGGCTGAAGTGGCAGTGGGCTGGTCACGTATGTCGTAGGACCGATGGCCGTTGGAGCAGACGAGTCTTAGAGTGAAGACCGCGGATCGGCAAACGCAGCGTAGGGCGCCCTCCAGCCAGGTGGACCGATAACCTTAAGAAGGTGGCGGGCACCGACTGGATGCGGAAGGCGGAGGACAGGGAGCTTTGGCGCACCTTGGGCGAGGCCTATGTTCAGCAGTGGACAAACTGATTGGCTGTTGATTGATTGATTGAAGCAATGCTGTATGTTTCTTTTGAATATCAAATCAATAACAACAGAAAGAAATATTATTGAGCAGCCGCTTTGTAAGTAGGACAAAAACAATTTATTTACATACATTTAATTAACTCAATGACTACATAAGTTAAATATTTAAAATTTGCAATGGGTTAATAGGCTGTTACTTTAATAAGAACAGAATAAGTTCCACCCAATGGCGAATAACACCCACAATGTAAGATGTTAATATCTATTCATTTTAATTAACAAATCTGTAGAGTAGACTTACATTAAGTTCGCGAATAATTTGAAATTGTCCAGCACAGCAACAGGTTCGAAATGTCGATTGTTCCAATACAAACCCCTATGGGCAACACTTGCGACAATAAGGCCCCCAACTCGTCTGTTTTTGTGCCATCAATTGAGATTATGAAAGTGGAAACTTCACCACGCTTTTTGCATTAAAAATGAGTTAATTCAACGTTATAAGCATATGCTTTCATCATAAATATGTAGGATGAAATAATTGTAATCGCTAAGTCATCTCATGAAACTTACCTACTTAATCATATTATTTACTTAATTAATTTCTATTTTCTTGCAACATATTAACATATTATCTAACATAACATTTTCTTTCTTTGTATTTATCGTAACAATTTATTTATATTATTATTTATTTATACAATTTACATCTACCCAACATGAAGTACTTACTAATACACAAATTAATTGAATATTTTCGTTTTTAATATACTATTTTCTATAAGGAACTTGTGTTAATATCTAAGAAAAAACGTATAAAATACAATATAAGAGGAATAACGAAAGTAAGATTAAATACAAATCCAAAATAGAAATTCAGATATAACAGCGCCTTATTCAGACCAGCGATCCGGACGCGCCGTAAACGAAAATCGGTCTTCTTATTTGAAACAACCGGCGATTAGGCGGCAACCGGCGATCGCAATCATTCGATAATCCGCTCTGTTTAGCCGACAGATTGTTTGCCCGCTAGCGAGTATGATCGAATTTTACAATTTGAATTGTTTAATTTTGATTTTATGCTATCGAACCATTATTTATTCACGCTCTGCCTTTTATGCTTGTAACAGCAAGCTGAGCTATTCATTACCGACGCCATTTATTTTTACAGTCCGACTAAATGTTCGTCGGAATTAACATATTAGCTACGCAATATTAATCGTGAATTTGTGGACGCTGTGCATTGTATGCGTTATTTTATTTATAAATTTATAATAGGAAGGCAGACTAGGAATATAAGCCGAGATGGCCCAGTGGTAAGAACGCATGAATCTTAACCGATGATCGTGGGTTCAAACCCGGGCAAGCACCACTGTAGTTTTTCATGTGCTTAATTTGTGATTATAATTCATCTCGTGCTTTTCGGTGAAGGAAAACATCGTGAGGAAGCCTGCATGTGTCTAATTTCACTGAAATTCTGCCACATGTGTATTCCACCAATCCGCAATTGGAGCAGCGTGGTGGAATAAGCTCCAAAGCCTTCTCCTCAAAAAGAGAGAAGAAGTCTTAACCCAGCAGTGGGACATTTACAGGCTGTTACCGTACCGTACTAGGAAAAAGGGATATTTGATGGTAAATGGTCACCAGCGTACATGGTTGACTAGTGATGTGAAAGTCATAGGTTCAGTCGAGACCCCTTCGGCAATTGTCGTGCCCACTCTTACGAGCTTTACGCTTAACTGGAGGGTTAAAATAGGACATTAGTATCTTTCTTGCGAAGAAAAAATTTTTTTCGAAGAACAAAATTATACTACAGTAGTAATTGCTTTGTGTAAAGTAACACTTTCCTTTTGTTATTACGTTTATTATTAATCAGTAAAATATTTCTTAGTGTGTATTTGTCTCATCGAATCTACAAGAATTGGTAACTAAATCAATGGCAATACCAAAAAAATGTTTTTAACGGTCCAATATGAGTGGATACCTACTACCCCTACTGGCCTGCACAATACCCTACCACCAATCAGTAAGTAATTCAATGATGCTGTGATAGAACAGTCAAATTAAATGTTTCGTATGTGAATTATGGCGTTTTATACTTACATGAGTGCGCGTAATATGTCATGGAATGTATTTTGTTTTTTTTTTTTAAACTAAACGTTCTTAAAAATCTGTATGAATGTAAATATGTATTACTTATGTTTAAATAAATGGAATTTAATAAATAAAATTTATGTATTATTCATTTTGTTTTTGTTCGTCATTATGAATCCGATTATTTTCTGTCGAAATTGTAAAAAAAATAACGAAACTATAACAATGGCTAGAATGACTATCTCTAATTCCAATAGTGTGTAAGTAACATCTAGTGATGTGGAAGTTTCAGGTTCGATTCTGACCCTTTTGGCCAGTGACAGTCCCCTTGACAGATGCCTTACGCTTCACTGGAGGGGCGTGGGAATGTAAGGAAATCTTTAAAGAGGAAGTATTATATTTATTTATATTTAAAAAAAAACCTGTAAGCTATCAGTCATCTAAGTTTTTAGAGTACTTTCCTGTTCTCCTGTACATTGTTATAACATTTGAGATTTTATAACTCATTATAAATTTCAATTAACCATAAAAAATTAATACTTTATTTCGACCTTTCAACGTTTACTTCCCAAATAAACTTTTAGTAAGAATAAAAGTTTTATGATTTCCATGGAACGATAACTTTCAACGTTAATTAAATCCAAATATATTTCTTTTGGGAAAGCCTTTTAGCGAACTTTAATTTTACAAGTCTATCATGTCAAATAGATAGTTGCTTTGTTGCTTCGCTTTGGGGGTTTGAACAAGCACCATCTAAGTCATCACCAGCCAACTGTAAGCCAGTTTCGGTTCTTTGTTTTCAGTAATCAGTTAGGTCACGCCACTTTCTTCAAGACGGTGGTCCACCTGGCTTGAGAGCGCCCTACTCAGCCTTTGCTAATCCGTGGTCTCTACCCTAGGACTGAAAGTGAGCACCAGAAAGTCATTATTTATTCTACCGCTACCCTGAATGTGGATGCCAATATTCTGCGTCTGTCTGTGTAAAAAGTATTGTTTTTAATATTTATAAGAAAATAACCTCTTTAGCTGATCTATTTGCAAGTCAGCCTTTGTAAAATAAAAATTAACTAATGCCATACCGGTAAGTGCTGTGTTTTCTATATGAAAAGAGCATGAACACATAAATGTTCATATTATAGAAAATTAAGTTTTAAGTGCAATATTTATGAAAATACATAACATAATAATAAACATTAGGGCAGTCTGGCTCTCCGCCCACTGTTTTAAAACACCATTTGTATTTTGAAATTATCCGCAGCCGCCATAAACGGTAACCATTGAACGATTTAGCGGTGAAATCTATCCTTGATAAATGTACGCATTAAAAAACCAGAACCGAAAATAGTTGAATATTTAGTAAATTCGTTTTGTTATTAATAGAAGTTAAATAAATAAAAAAACAAGAATTTATTTCATTTACTTTAATCATGCCTTTACTTTAATCTGTATAAAAAACTAATAATCACTACTAATATTTTAAATGCGAAAGTAACTCTTCCTGTCTGTTTCGCCAACACGTCTAAACCACTGAACCGATTTAAATAAAATTTTGTATAAACTAAGCTTGAATTCCAAGGAAGGACATAGGTCGCTTAGCACGGCAAAGCCGCAGGAGAAAACTAGTATTTAACATTGTAGTGTGTATTGTCACTGACATCAATAATTAGTGCAATTTTTTTTTCGAATAAACTCAATTTTAATTCTGATAATTAAACCTTGCAAGCTCTCAGGCGACTATTGTTGACATCTGTATTTAAACAATAGCTTTCTGTTAACGCTGGTGGTAATCACGCTGTTACAATGCTGATTGGTGGATATTCATGTATTAGATTATCATCCAAGTCAAGAATGTTTCCTTACAATATCTGATAATGAGATGAATTTTAATCACAAACTATACACATTAAAATTCTACTGTATGACCGGGTTTGAACCATGAATCTTTGGTATGGATGATGTGTCCTAACTACAGGGCTATTTCGACTCTCTTTTTAAATATAATAATAATAAAAACAATAAAAAATTATAAAAGTTAAAAGTTTTGCAATGAGCTACCGACAACCATTATGAACAAGGAATATCTAGAACACACATAACGTTTTGTTTGGAATTTAAGAGAACAAAATACGTATCTACAAGCGTCCAGCTTTGCAATGTATAAAACAATGGTTTAAACCATGCAGCTAAAACCGTATTCGAAATGCGGTCGGGTCTTGAAAAAGCTGAATCCGAGCTAAAATTTTCTGAAGACCAGTTTAATTTGAGCTCATTTACCGAAAACGAATCCTTAATTAATAAACTGTTGTTTGTCTAACGGAAATACATAGCCGTGTACATAACTTTGCTCGGCATCCATCGATTATAGCTGTACCTTTTTTTATGCTCTTTCTATTAGTCAATTATGTCTTATTTATATTTTATTACATATTAGTATTCGTTGATTTATGCATATGTTTACTATGTTATGCAACTGTTTTGAAGTAGTAAAGTAAAAAGAATAAATTACTGTTTAGTTTTTCTCAGGATAACGTACATTTGTAACTGGTGTTAGCTTTACGTTTAATTAAGCTTAGCTGAACATATTTATAGCAAGCAGTTTTAAATCGATCGATAGTAACTGGTAGTGACCGGTTCGAAATATCGGTTCCATTAATAAGTTCCTGCAATAAACTCCGTAACTATTTTGTTTTACTAATTAGAGTACAGTTCATTTATATCTGTTTACAATTGCAAATTATATAAAAAAAACATAAGACCTACGGCGCAAAATTATGTTGACTTACTTCTGTTTGCTACCAAGAATTTTATGACGTAATACTAATAACTTTTATCAGCTGAACATGGTCTTAGCATCCTATCAAGTTGACAAAACTTATGGGTGCCAAGAATATAGATACATATTAATATTTTGTAGGTATAAATAAATAAATATGAAATATAAACCGAGCAACTAAGGATGTATATTATTTTCAGCTAGCCAACAGATCAACGAGACTCGAGTTATTTTACTACATTTATACATAGCATAAAATTATTCTTTACGATCAGATATTATTTGATATTGTACACCAAATTGAAACAGATCCCACGATGGTTATAGCGGTGAAATTGGCCCTAATTGCGCGTTAAGCATTATATACATAGCTTCACGCATATCGACATCAACGAAATAACACGCCATTTATATCGTCGACTGACTAGCGTTGGATTTCGATCGGTCTATTATTATAATTATCATAATCAAGCTGTTTCGTTGTCTAGTGGTTAGCTCATGTGGCTGCCGATCCCGAGGACCTTGGCACAAGGCCGGGTCGGGCTTGTAATGTCTTTCTTTTACGAAAATGTTCTCTATAAGGACTTTCGTTTTTCGAACTTGATATTTAAATAAGAAATAAAATTAAAATTCAGTATAGAGGGAAGATATCGAGCCAGTCGGTGTAATTATAGTTATAGAATAGGATAGATTAGACATAGACAGTTGCTATCATGATAAAGTCTTCTCAATGTATTTTTCTTTTTATGATTGGATACGGGCTATAACCCAAGTAGGTGAGGCGCAAGCAGCATTTTCATAAGCTTATTCTTTGTTTATAATTAATATCTTGCTTGCCAGTTAACATTTTTCTGTATGTGTATCCATCCACATTATAGTAGCGTGATGGAATAAGCTCCAAGCCTTACTTCAGGAGGTTAGGAGGCCCAGCAATGGAAACTGTACGGTTACGTTATACCAACAATAATCCATGTGATTATCATTTTAGCAAAATAAATATGTGACATAAGCAATTACGAATGTATTTTTCAGACGCGTGCCGCATTTTTCTAAGCTTCTAAAAATTACATTCACACGTCCCTACCGGAAGAGTGGGATGTCGCCGGGCCTGGGGCGGAATGAAAATGAGAAGAAAATTCCAACTATGCAAATACCCCGACGTCCTCTGTCGCTGTAACTGGTCGCAATTGGTTTGAACAAAATATTATATGGATATATTATTTTAGTATGATAATACTGTTATAACATTTATATGTAACAAATTAAATGTGTGTGTCTCTTTAAAACCGCTTTTAACCAATTATAATCAGTAATATTATTACTTGTTTTAAATAATATATTATGTTTAATCTGCAAGAGCGTGGTACCTAAAAATTGTTAATAGTTGTAACTTATATATTGTTTCTAAATAGCACACAAGTTTCATTTTATTAGAGCTTTTCAATTTTAATTTCAGCCTTATTGAAATTGAAATAAAACACACACACACAAACAACACTTTAAATTTCAACACCGTACGGTAATACTGAATAAATTCTGTAATCATGTAGTTTCAATCTAATGAAAGCGATGAAAATATTAAAATGTTAAAATATATTTATTATTATTCAAGTTTAAATTTATATCGTTCATTTTGTTCGTTGGTTCTCTCCAATTACTTTACTATGTTTTTATTATATTTCTATACTTAGAACATATAATAAGGTTTAAAATAAATATAAAAATACCAAACCATAGTTATGAACTACGTACACTAAAAAGCAAAGCAAAAATATCGATCTTCATGACGTGAATAGACACTATAAAGCTCTGATACTGTAAAGCTATTGTAGAATTTATATTTTATGAAAGGCAGGTTGTTTGCTGGAACAAGCCTCGGGTAGTGATCTTTACTAAGACGGTAGTGAAACCAGCCTTCTAAGCTGGATTTTACAAACTATGTGCAACTTACTAATACTTGTACCTACTATAACCCGGAATTAAAGAATATGTTTGTAGTATAAAAAAGCCAAAAAAAAATATATAGCAATTTAAAAAAAAAAACAATTACAGGCTTACACAAACGTTGCTTAGCGAGTGATTAGTTAAATAACTTTGTCTTCTTCTTTCGAATGTCAAATCAGTAATGGAAGAAAGAGATAAATCAGTGTCAAGTAAACCGTTAAGCAACGTTTATAAGTAAGGTCGTAAATTCTTTGCTCGGCGTCTTTCAGTAATATCTAGTGGTTGCCCATTTATCGCTAATTCGAATCATAGAAGTATGATATATTGTTTTCAATTCCAATAACAAACATATCATTTCTAGTAAGTCACAAAATTGGACAACAATTTGCAGGTTATTTGTTACAAAGATTACATGACTTTATATATTTCTATATAGATATATTTTTCAATGCAATAATTTTCATAAATATATAATACGAAAATAGGAACAATGAGGCTTAGACGAGACTTTGACATTATTCCAAAAAAAAAAAACAATGTCAAATAACGCGTTATTGGTTTTGAAGTTAGTCTTATAAGTTTCTATCTAACATTATAAAAGTATATAAATGTAATACTTTTTAAATTAAGTCGACATCGAGGCAAATGGAAAGCTCAGTTTTTTTATCATAAAATTTTATATAACGCTAGTCATAAACTGTCACACACACATATCGCTTCCCCTTGTTATATTTCATGAGCAGATAATCACGCCATAATTCATAATAGTACAGCACTACTAATATGAAATTCTGTACCTAGTTTTCGTGATCAGTTTTAAAATAAAAATTTATAGCCCATTCCCGAATAAAGGTGCTATATGCGAATTTATGGCGATAGGACTTAGAGAATTGATGGAAGCACTAAAATTCATTCGTAGATCTAAATTTATGGCATTTGAGTTTATATAAAAGATATATATTATATCTTTATTGTTACATAAATTTGCAGTGTTTGTTTGTTTCGCGCATTAATCCCTGGATCCACTGATCCGATTTTAAGAAGTATTTTTGCGTCAGATAGCTCATTTATTAAGAAAGGCACTAAAGGCTACGCTATAGTCTATTGGACGATTTTAGGTCCCGCAACAAAAAAAGTGAAGCGAGTGTAGAAGACTATATTTACGAGCAAACCACGCGCGAATCGCGGCTAAAGTTCGCGGCCACGATTCATGGACAAGTGTAGCCGGCTCAACGTGTTTAAAATGCCGAGAAGTTGCTTTGTTATATTTATAATTATACGCACTAATTTCATTAACTAACAATATCATTTAAAAGTATTTTATCTGATAGTCCTTTCAATATATAAGTATACATACAACCACCAAACCATAAACTATTCTGGCTAATGTATTGTACATGTATGTATTAAACGTGTATTTAATCCAAATTTAACATAAGTAGAACAACAGCACAGAGCTAGTTTTTAAAAGCTAGAGAAACCGTATTGGACGCGTTATTGCTTGGAACTGTGAGTCCGTTTTGAAATTGATTTCAAGGTCAGATAGAGTTAAGATAGAGTTTATTTTATAAATTATAGGCTATACAACTTGATTGTACCATCTTAAGGAGCTTGTAACCATTCAAATCAACGATGATGGCGAACTATATTAGAACACGCATATATAATATTACGATTTAAAAAAGATATCAAAGGAGACAGTTAATTTTATTCTTATAAAATTTAAGTAACTTATTGAATTAATTGAATAAGAAATAATGTTTTAATAATAATAATGTAATCTCCATCACATCTGTGGTCGAGGTAAAACATGTATTGTTGGCTTTTTTGTTGTAAGTGGACAGATGGACAGTGGGCCTCCTTGGTGCCGTTAAAAATATTAACCATTGCTCACATCACCAATGCGCCACCAACTCTCATCGCCATCATTCTCTTGAGCCTTGCACATAGCTCTAGCTACTACCAAGTAAATACAGGGCTACAAATACTGAATCTACAAATATATCTTCTAAAGTATTTTCATTTAACTATGATTTTATTATATATACAAGAAAGCTTTCTTGTAAAAAAAATCCGTTCCTAAAATAATAATCACATAAAGCCTAGACTCATTTTAAAAGTCTTATTAAGTTTTAAAATTGTTATTTTTTTCTTTTGTTTCGTACCTAATTTGATTAAAAGATGCGTCTTATCCGGCTTTAACTACATCATAAGTTTAATTACAATTTTTAAGTTAATTAAAAGTAACTTTAAATTCAAGTTGCGTACTAACTTTATCTTAAGAAAGTTTCTACCAGGATTTCCTCGCGAAAAACGTGTTAAATTCGACGTAACCCCTTTTAGCAGGTTACGGTAATTTATTTATATATTATTTCATTAATTGTGTATGTTTTTGTAAAAGAAATTGACGTTTCAAAATTATAATAGTTCAATACATCGTATTAATTTTAATTACTGTATTTAATATTTACGAAAAATAAGTTTTAAAATCAAGATATCAATTTAACAGAGAAATCAAACGTTATTTTCTTTGCTGATTCACGATTATTTTTATATGGAACGAGTTAAGCCAATACGTTCAAAAACAATAAACGCCCTATCAATGGACGAGATAGCAATGCTCTTTTGGGAGAATTAAAAAAATAAACATTTTAAATCCAACCGGCCGAAAACAAATGTCTGTGAGCTTGCTGCAGTCATTGTATTGATTTTACATCCGACTGTAGACAAAAACGGACCGCCCCAACCATTTGTTCTCAATTTTTCGATTTATCAGCGCGTTTCGGTACACTATAAACTAGATTTGAGGTTCGTTATAAAGCCTAATTTATTTTCGATCACGTTAAGCAAAATATATGACATAACTAGCCTTACCGACTTCGAACGGGTATTATTAATAAAAAGTTACATTATTAGTCCGTATTAAACACAAATCCACAACATGAAAAATTAGTGGTGCTTGTCTGGGTTTGAAAGTGTGATTATCGTTTAAAATTCATGCATTCTAACCACTGAGCCATCTAGGCTCGAATTATACAAAAAACGGTATAAAATAATATGTATGGAGATCACCAAATACTTATTCGACATATGTGTGCTAATATATAAGATAATACATAAGATTGAAATGTAATAATAATCAAAGTTAACAAACGAATTTAAAAAAATATATTTTAATCCCAAAGTTTATTGAAATGAATAAACCCACTTTTTTGTTACACTCTACAATTGTATACGAAATAAGCTAATAAATTTACGTTTCTTTTATAAAAAAAATGTATGTACACAGGAAAAGCATGTAATTACTGTTTAGTTACAAGGTAGGGGATGTTATCTAGTACACAAGCATTCACATTTGTTACAAGAGGGAATCGAGCAGTCAGTACAGAGCCTCACACTTTTTATATACATATATGATTAAACTCACACATGATCCAAATGAATTGATTGCAAAAAACAAAATAACATATTGTATTTACTTGGTGGTAGGGCTTTGTGCTTGTCTGGGTAGGTACCATCCACTCATCTTATATTGTACAGCCAAAGAGCAATACTTAGTATTGTTGTTTAGTTTTGAAGAATGATACCAGTGTTACTCCAACAACAAAGGATCTTCGATCCCATGGTTGGTTGCGGTTTTATTATTGTTAATGTTAGCGACAGTTGTTATTTCTTACAACGACAATGTCTAGGAGGCCCATTTACTAGTCTGAATCTATACTAATATTATAAACGCGAAATCTGTCTGTCGGTTATATTTTCACGACTAGAACACTGAACCGATTTTGATGAAATTTGGTATAAGGCAAGCGTAATCCTTAAGACATAGATTCCTCTTACTTCTGCGGACGAACACTAGTTCTTAAAAAAAATTGAATAAATGAAAATATACAAATAGTAGGGGCTTCAAATGGACCAAACATCGAATAACCAATAGCTGTATTCCCATTTTTTTTGTTCTTCGCAACGATCTGCGAACGATTTTTACGCGTATTTACTCGGAACATGATTTGTTTCACTATAAACTTGTAACGTACGAAGTATTCATATGCACTGGTATTTATTTTAACATCAATTTAAAGCTGTATTGGGACCGTGTTGTGTTCAATCGAATGTATTTGTTGTTGGTGATAAAATGTTTGAGAACAATATGAAATGGAAAATAGTTGACAATGGTTATGGTATAAAACTTATAATTACTTCTTGTATAAGAACTTTTTGCGAATTAATATCTCAAAATAGTGTATAGTGTGTAGTGTTGAGGGCTCACGTAGACTTGAATTGTTATAATGTAAATTAGGATACAAGTCCAAGCCATTAGTTTACGATTTTATTAAGTATCAGATTTTAGAAACCTGTTAGTAAAGATAAGTAAGTATACATAGCAACAACAACAACAACAATATTAAGTATTGCTGTTCTGCGGTAGCATATGATATGAGTGGGTGAATACCTAACCAGATAGACTTGTACAACTACCTACAAGGCTACCGTCAAGTAAAACTATTAAATATTTAACTTCAATATTTTATCTTAAAATGTCAATCACTAATTACAATCGCCAATCAATTGTCCAAACATTTCGAATGATATAATAATTTCAATTTGTCTCGAGAGATAACTTACAGGCCACTGGCATGTGTCCAACAGATAAACTAATTTGACGGCCGATAAGAGTGTGATATTAATGGCTTTTCACTTAATTTTACGAAATCATTTATTTCTGTTGTGTCATCATGTCATGTGTCACATGATAGATAAAGTAAAGTTTGACCGGCTGGTTGGCTGAGTTGGTAGATACCTGCCTTTCACGCCGAATGTTGTGGGTTCGATTCCCACTCAAGACAGACATTTGTTTGCAAGAACACAGCTATTAGTCCTGAGACTGGGTGTAATTATCTATATAAGGATGTATATACAAAAGAAAAGTAGTATATGTAGTATATCAGTTGTCTGGTTTCCATCGTACAAGCTCTGCTTAATTTGGGATTAGATGGCCGAGTGTGAATAATGTCCCAGGATATTATTATTATAGGATATAACTAAAGTAATGACGTTCATTCGAATTTCATTTGTTACTAGATAGTGCCCGTGACGTCGTCCGCGTAAATGTTTAATACAATATGTTAAAAAAATGCATTTTTGTGTTGTTACTCTTTTTTCATTGCAAACACTCGTTTATTGAAAAATGTATCCATTGTACAAACCCACGGCTTCTATTGCTTTATCATATGTATAGATTTAATAACGAAAGTATTTTATTTTACGAATGAAAAAATGTTTAATTGAATATTGTGTATTCCAATTTTAAATAGAGAATCCAATATTTATCGCATCAATTCAAATCTTACATTTGGAATGGGAATGGAATATCATGATTTGAAACATATACCAATAAGATCGAGAAACCGATTTTTGTGATTATACGGGATAGCAATAATGCGAGAAAGAGACAAAGAGGTTATTATTACAACTCCAACATTATTTACAAAACTGGAAGTTGTTTTTTTTTTAATTTAAAACAGATAGAAAATGAGTAAATGGATCAGGTCATAATAAAAGGTCAATAGCATTCACAGACATATCATTAGTACGATATATTAATCATTACATACGCTGTCATTGCGCTGCCAACCATGGGAATAATTATTATGGTCTAATAATTATATATCATCCTGGATAATAAACACATAGTAACCTCCTACAGAGTGTGGTATGGTATACTTGCTAATGGTTTGTTTTAACTGAAACATATCTAAATCTCACCAGTTAAATATAGAAACGTCCAGTGACCCAATGGACGTCCCAATAAAAAGCAAAAAAAAGAGTTCGTACCCTCAAGTACTTACTCAATCCAAAACGGCAAAGTTAAATTGAACTCGGATAATTATATAAAAATGCACAAAAAGCGAATTTAACGCATATTAGGCAATTTCAGGCACAAAAAACCCGGTAACATAAGATATATTATGAGTCGAATAGAGTACAATAAGTCTAATCAAAATCAATATATATATATATATATATATATATATATATATATATATATATATATATTCATATATTAACTGGTGGTAGAGCTTTGTGCAAGCTCGTCTGGGTAGGTACCACCCACTCATCAGATATTCTACCGCAAAACAGCAGTATTTGTTATTGTTGTTTTCCGGTTTGAAGGGTGAGTGAGCCAGTGTAATTACAGGCACAAGGGACATAAAACCTTAGGTCCAAAGGTTGGCGGCACATTGGCGATGTAAGCGATGGTTAACATTTTTTACAGTACCAATGTCCAAGGGCGTTTAGTGACCACTTACCATCAGGTGACCCATATGCTCGTCCACCTTCCTGTTCTTTAAAAAAAAATACAAAAACAATTCGGTATAAAATCACATAAGAACAAGCTGTCCTTAAAAGCTACCTGAAAATACCAATAGATTATTTTACCTCAAGATAATAAGTAAAGTAAATAGAATAACATTAATTAAAGTTTTAAATGCGAGTTTTACGTAAGAATCTCTGTTAGCGCAAGGCGGATACAGTCGAGAATAAATTAATTAAATACATACCTTGGTACCTCCTTCGCAGGACTAGATTGTGTTTCTTGGTGACTGTACGAAGCCATATCTTCGGATTATATAAACTTTACACTCATTGTACTTTATATACTTAGTTTCTCACACATAATTACTCGTAGGTAACTTAAGATTTACTAGTTAGTTTTAATAGGAACGGCGTTACTGTGAACTATAAACTAAAACATGCGAATATGAAGCTGGTATAGAAATTTGAAAACACAATTTATGTCAAATAACTCCATTTTTGAATTACGGGTGCACTTTTATTAATATATTTTCTGAGTAATTAAAAATTAAATAAAAGATTTTAATGGCAATATGCTACTTATATAATTCAAATAGGACAGCGCTTCTGTCACGTACAATAAGCTCAGTTGAATTTTATATTTAAAAAGCGTAACTTCTTCAATTAGAATCGAATTCCATATAAAGTTGGTATATATGATACATTTATGTGAACCTATTTACTTTCACTGAGTTGCATACGACTTAATTTTTTAAATGTAGACTTAATACAAATAGTGAAACAAATGACAATTAAAGTAATGATCGAATCCGAGTATTATTTGACGACTCAATAAAACGTTACAGTGGAGTTAACGACTCAACAAACTCCTGATTTATTTGACAAGTTATATTCGATATACCGGCTTTGATTGAGTAATTAAGTTTATAACTCTCGCATGTGCGAATCGAGCTGTAGGCGTAGGAATGGGCGGACGATATGCTCATATTTGACTATATTTGGCGTGCGGCTGTTCTCGTTATCTAATATCTCAAAGTATCATTGATTTTTATGATCAGTAAAGCATTAATAATTATTTTACAAGCATTTATACTATATTTGGACAAATTCAGCATTTGTATTTTAATCTGTTAAAAATAAAACAAGTTAAGTTCGTAGTTTACTCAGTTACATTGTTATTGTTAATGAAATAATAATATAGATATATTTATGTAATTTATATAAATGTAGAGCTGTTATACTGTGTAATATTTATCTTAACAAATTATTTATTAGTTACAATTAAACGAGTGTCTTTTCTTATTACATTTTATGTTCTTTAATTAATTTTAGCAAGTTTGAATTTGGCAAAATCACAGCCGAATTTTCATATGTTTTGTAGATCGTTCTTAATTGTGTCTCTTGTTCAGCGGTGATCGGAAACATGATGCAAATCTGCATCGTGTAACCACCAATACGCAGTTTGAACTGTGTGGTAGAATGAGCTGTCTTTTCGATGAAAAGAAGCTTTGGTCCAGCAGTTGGACTATTCTGGGCTATTTTATACCAGTCTTCAAAAGTGTTAATCTAAATATTTTATTATAGTTTCGAAATTCTGTATGCAAAAGATTATTATTATGTCGCATTTGCCAGTGTTAACTAAATATATAAAATAACTTAACAGTAATTTTTATTTTGAAACTATAATATATCTCATGAAAGTTAATCGAAACAATAGTTTTAGTGTGAATCCGAAAGAAAAAGTAAATGCAAACTTCAGTAGGGTTAACGGTCGAATACAGCTGTTTACGTGATTTACTATTGTGCAATGGTTTAGTACATTTTGACACGAATTTAATATTTAATATAAAATAATATTAATCTTTACACCTATGAATATCTGTTGTTTGAGTTGTGAGTTTAAGTTTAATGATTATACCATACGCCAATAGTATAACCATTTTAATATAACATTTTTTTTAAATTTCTTTTGAAGAATATCTAACATCTGTGTTTTCACTAATCTGAATCGCAATAGTGGAATAAGGTGCAAATATTCTCTATGAACAAGGAAACAAGCCCAATGGTGGGATTTTACTGTTTTTTTTACTTGTTTATTAATGTATTTTATAAACGAGATTTATGTTTTTAAAATATCATAATACAATAATATTTTGACACTTACAATTTTTATATTCACAAATAGTACTTTTAACTTTATTATAGTATGAAAACGTATATTTTTAGTCATCCAGTAACTGATGATTCTTTAAAACTAGTCTCTACATCACAAGCCTAATAATGTAAGTTCGTTTTATTTAAATTTAATTTTTGATGATTAAATTTAACTTGATTGATTGAATTTATATTTTCTACATCATTAAAATGATGAAAGATTAAATTATTGTTATGAATAAAATATGTCATCCCTTCATAGTATTTTAATAGCATTTTTACAAGATAATTTTATTAGGCTTATTTTTGCTTCATTTGTATTTTATATAAACGAACAAATCTCTACAGACGTGTTGTACCTTTGATTATCTTTTGATTGAGTTTAGTAGCCAGCGTCATGTTTTTTGTTTTTAGTATCACAATCAAAATTTCAGGATTACAATTTTAATTGCCTTCTGTGGCTTTATAAATGTTTTATTACCTTTGAAATTATTTAAGATCATTTGTTATAATGAACGACCCACATCGTTAGCTACACATTAAACTCGAATCATACGTTTTGATTACACATAAATTGCATTGCAAGCAAAGACCAGCGCCGCACGAAATTGATTTAAACTTTTATTGTGTTATAAATTAAAATTTTCATTAATACGGAAGTCCATTATAGGATGGGATTACTCCATTCCGGGATTACACTCATAATGTAGTCTCAAAGGGAGTAAATGAACGCTGTTTTGTGAAGACGTTAAAAATTTATGGGCAAGCTTCGCTTTGTGCTTTTATTGTCGTCACTCGGCGACTGGGTAATAATTAAACTGGGAGCATGTCTTGCTAAGTACTGAATAAATTAAAAACTTTAAAACAATTTGTTGGTTGTTGCAGTTTAGTTTGTAGATTTCGTTTGTGTGAACTTTAAGTATTTTAAGCGTCTGTGTACAGATTTTTAGTGTTGCACGTTGCCTTATCTTTTGACGTTCGCTCCTTGGTTTACGGTGGCTTATCGCTTTATAACTTCGGATTGTTTTATTTGTTCTTGCTAAAAAAATAACTGTGTCGGTATTATTCAAAGGGCTTTACATGTAATTGTAAATTGCGCTCGATAATTTATTTAGAGATGTAGTTACATAAAACTAATTTTATTGTTAACAAACCATTCAATATAAACTATCTCCAAGCAACCGGCTTATGTTAGTAAATTAATTCTTTAGTTTTGAAAGACAAAACAAGAATTAAGTTAATCGAGAAAAATAATTACGATTTTGGGAAGGCGGTCTCAACCGAGGCTGAGCCACTTGTACAAGAGTTATTATAGTACACAGGCGTATGAACAAACACAGGTGCACTTTTTATTAATCATGTGACGGAAATCACACGACCGGATGGAGATCAGGCGCAGGATCAGCGGCTTTATGTGATTTCCAAGGCACGTGTGTGATGAAATGTCTCAACTGCGAACTGCTACGAAAAAAGTCTTGACAAGGCCGTCAAAAGACAAATATAGTTAAACATTTTATAATATTATGATATTAATCTGTACCATTAGAAATGTTTTAAACAATAAAATGGTTAAAAAAAAGAAAAAGCCAAGTTGAACCAGTGGATAGAACGCTTAGATCTTAACCGATGATCGTGGGTTCAAACCCGGACAAGCACCACCGAATTTCCATATGTTTAATTTCTGTTTATAATTCATCTCGCGCTTGGCAGTGAAGGGAAACATCGTGATTAAACCTGGGTGTCTAATTTTACTGAAATTCTGCCAAATTTGTATTACACCAACCCGCATTGGAGCGTCGTGGTGGAATGAGCTCCAAACCTTCTCCTCAACTGCCACTGCCCAGCAGTGGGATATTCACAGGCAAAATGGTTAACGTTATTGAAACGATAAAAGAATATTATGAGTTCAGCTCCATAGTACACAATAAGTAGTAATCTAAATCTAAATGCTCATAATCATTTATATCCAAAATCTCGATCGACCAGACATAAATTGTGGTTACACCAAGGACAAATCTATCGTGACCAACTCATTACTCGGGTCAGAGGAATTTGAATGAGCCTTTAACAAATGACAACAAACTTTGTCGGATGATTTTAATTATATTATGGATTTGGTTAAATGGGAACCGATTGAAGTCAATCAGAGCAAGCTATTTGTTGAAAATTTGAAATAAGTTATAGTAATATAAAGTCCAATATGACAGTGTATGTGTGTCCATATTTTGTTTTTAAGAAGGGCAGACACAGACAAACTTAACTACTTTACTACTTTATGCTAGGTGGTCCTTTATTCGTACACAGGTAAAAGCTAAGAGCCGAAATTCTCCTTACTCAGTCAATGCACTGTCATCAATTAGATCTAAAATTTCATCTACCGTGTCAGTAATTACAGGCTCTTACACTTCAAACCGGAATACAGCAATACAATATATTGATCGTTGGATGAATAACTAAATTGAAGGCAAAAGACCAGAATGTTCTGCGACAAGCGATGGCCGGACCAAATTTCCCGACACCAAATCGTACCTGTGAACACAGCTCTCTAGCAAGCCATTGTGTAAACTAAAGAGAGAGAATATAACTAAACGAATATTAGTATAACTTGGCGTCATACCGTAACTCTATGTGACCTGTGTGTGTGACTGTTGTATTATGTACAACAAAAGTACGTACGACATGACTTGATATTTTACCGTTATTCTCAAAAAAGAAAAACAATATACATCTATTAATAGATTTTTTTCTGTTTTCACTTGATATAATTAAAAGAGATTATTAATAAGTTGTGAAGTATCTAAAAATAGGCAAAGACAAAATCAATATTAAAATTTTGTCCAAGGAATATTTTTGAAGCCCCCGCGAGTCTCTTAGGAAATCTTGCACCTTTTAAATTAAAAATAAGTCAGTAATTAGAAGTATTGTACGGAAGAGCAATTTAGCTTTATGGTGAAAAGAGTTTGAGGGACCATTTCTCTTCAAGTTTTCCAAGCGATTCTTAGGAATGTTCGTCTCGAATCTTAATCAAAATACAGCGGAAATTTTTGCGTAGAGGCTTACGTTCCAATCATCTTTACTGTTTTTTGCTTTTCCTTTCTTTATAAATCCAATTATTTCAACGTTGCTATGAAATGCTCGATGTGTTTCGAAAATCTTATTTACAGTGTGTACATAAAATATGCGTATCCGTTATACGTAGAAACAATATGACTTAATACTTGATGAATGTTACCATTTCTTATGAGATAAAGAACATAAAAAATTGGTATACATTTAATATACTTGTTTGTAAAGGAAGATAATCATTAATTAAAACATATTTGTAGTCTGAGACCGATTCTGAGACTTTGGGGTTGGCAGAGTTAGCCCCAAGACCAAACAAGCAACAAATTTAAATTCAAAAAAATGATACCTAAATTCCGTTTTCGTTAATATATCTCAAGCTTTAGTTTGAATCGAGTTGGACCACCGAACATGATGTAGTTATGGATATGTACTTTTATGTAGCTTTATTATTAGTCTTTATAAAACATCGGTCCGCCGTTTATGGATTATAAATTTCATTAGCGTATGTTTTAGGACGATAGCGTTTACTACGGTCCGGAGGGTGAAAGTGTTCTTTGATCTAAACATCGTAAATGCTACAAGCTATTACGTATATTATGATCGCATGTATAACGTATAGTTGCTAGTATGAACGAACCCTTTTTTATATCTGCATTCTATATTTCATAAGAATAATAAATTTTTATAATGAGAAATTTAAAAAATAATTCGAATTAATAAAGAAGTCGAATGCGTTCTTTATTCAATTCAAGATTATTAAGTTGAATGAAACAAATATATTTTAGAAACGATTCCATTTTTGAAATCAGATTTGATTAGTTACGTATTCATGATACACAATTAACAGGATTATTGTTTTGTTTTGTAAGCGTTAATGAATTGCTATAATAGCGTGCGTTTAATTGCCCAAATTTTATTTCAAAGTTATCGGCATTTTATAGAATGAATGACTCTATCAAAGCTAATTTTCATACGAAATTGTTTTAGTATTGCGTGCCTACTTAAGTCGAATGTATCATAAGAATTTGGTATATTTGTATAATTTATGTCAGTAAGGAGGAATTTTCTTTATCTACGTCATATATGCATTGAACGTAACAGTTTTCGTTTGTGAGTATTTTTTTATGAATTGATTCACTGGTTTAGTTACTAGCTTATAATAAATTAGCGTATATTTCTATTAGATAGCGTTATAGTTCTATTACATTTGTGCACCTGTGTTTGCTAACACAGTGGTGCACTTTATACAAGATATGTAATTATCTCTAGCATAGTTTTGTAGTCTCCATTAAGAATGCTGCCGTGAAGAAAATCGGTCAAGAGAACGAAAGCCAATATCATGTTTTTGTATTAGTGACCTTAAATGCCGTTAGAAATGAGTATGCTGCGCAATTTTCACTTGGACATAATTTAAAAAAAATATTTCACTTAAGTTAGCAAAAAAAACTTTCATTAATCCTAGAAATTATGTAAATGTATTAACATCGTAGATAGACTTAATATAAAATAATATTATTTAACTATTTTATCTTATTTAAGTTCAATTTTTCAGCCTATATAAAATCTTTATATAATAATTTTGCGACTTAAAACTTTCTCATTTAGCTCAACCTTTATACTGCCGACATTTTCTATACGAGCAACGAGTCGTTATTTTCTACTTAAATAAAATCTAGACACAGAAAATTGTCTAGGAATTTAGTAGAAGGCTTGGATGTTAAATCATAACGATACGACACTAAGGCGCTTACTTAAAATTTAATATTACGAAATAACTTAGAGAAGATATATAACGGTTCGCTAAAATAAAATATTAGCTTAAGACTATTAGTATAAAATAAAAAATATATTACTTTTACAACACAATATTTTAAGTGTAGCATTTTTAATTTGTTAAAAATATCATAACTGGCCCAGTGTCTTGGACACCTGAAACTCAACCGAAAGTTGCGAGTTCAGATCAAGCAGTACCACAGAATTTATATGTGCTTAATATCGTGAGGAAATCTGCATGTGCCAGATGAAAATTTGCCACATGTATATTCACCAACATTTTGTTTTCAAAGCACCTAAGTGAATGAAGCTTACGCGAATCAAAAATCGATTTAAAAATCTCATATATACGGTACTGAAGTACTGATAAGGTATGTATGTATTTATATAGACACATAAGCCAATTTGTCTTGAGATATTATTACAAAAGTAAATAAGTCAAACAAAGAGAAGATCGCTAAGGTAACTTTGCCAGTTCTTTTATTTAATCAACAAGTGTATTGTATTTATTTATTTACATTAGCGTTATATTGCATAGTAAACTTTTTTATTGACTAGGAAGGTAAAAAAAATAGAAATTCTAGCGGTGAGTAATTACCTTCGCACATAGAGACTGGTACTGTAATAAGTAAATATCACAACCACCAATGCGCCGATGTGCTCATGATCTGCAACTTTATATCACATGTTCATGTAATTACACTAGCTAACTCTAAAATGTGGTTATAATTACACTGGCTAACGCACCCTTAGAACTGACACAATAATACATAATATTACTCTATAATGGTGGATAAAAAAGCTGTGCTCTTAGTAATTATTAAACTTGCAGAGCTTATATGTATGTTTAAAGCTCTTGTTCGAAAGCCTGACGTATACTTGTGCATCTTAATACTTTTCATGACAACAGATGTGGACTGGTCTTACTATATTGTTATGTTTTATGCATACATAACGACATATACTTGAGTATAAATATGTACATGTCAAATATACTATTTGTCCTTTAAATTATTTAAAAAAATCATTAATTTTTATTTTCGGTAATGAGTCGTTCTATTAAAGCTATTAGTGAAATATATTTCAATAAATAAAATTAATATATTGAGTATTAAAAAAGTGAAGATAAGATATATTTTTTTAATTAATTTTTAACATCAGCGATTTTCTATTGATCAGAATGTAGTGTTTTGGTGTGGTTTTATTTTTAATTCACACATACAAACTATGTATACGCGGTCATGATTTGTACAGTAGCTATTTTTAATTTCAATTTTAATTTCCATATACTTATTTACATCCGCAATACCTCAGTCTTAATTACAGTCAAAATTAGTAAAACATATTTGTTCATATTTGTCTCTGAATTGCAATACAATTTATTATAACAATAGCGTTATCATAGTTAAATTTATAAAAGGTAATTTAATTCCAAAGAATATATTAGAATAAATAATGTATTACTTGGTTAAAATTATTATTTTTGAGTAGGTAATATTTAATTCACAACGTTGCAAAGAAAAATACTGCTATTTAAAAATAGTTCTTAGGACCTCACAGGTAATTAAATAAACTCTGAATGTGTTTTAATAAATACTAATGTAATCAAGTTTATTTATTTCTTTTCCATAAAGGCACAACTTAAGGTATATAAAAGACGTCGTTTATGACCGCAACCAAGGTTTTTCAAGTAAGCTTCGTCTGAATTTAAATGGAGAATTTTCCGAGTATTTTTTTTCATACTGTGTGTGAAATTTTAATTTCATAATAGGCATTTAGTTAATGAACGTTTGTATTTCAAGTGGATTCGTTTTTATTTTAATTATAATTTTATCTAAATAAATCTTTCGTTATTATGGTACTAAATTTTATTTTATAATATTTGTTGCATTTAACCATGTGTTAGTAATCGTTTTATATTATAGTTATTTATAACATAATTGATATTTTTTGTTTTACAAATATTTTCAAAAAATATAAGTTTTTTTGTTACCGTCAAAATAAAAAATCGATAATATTTAATAAAATATTTTATCAAAGCCCACGAACCTCATATACGCATGCATTCAAAAGCACTTAAAATAAAATATGAACCCTGCACTACACGGAACCGTACACACGTTAGGTAAAGGACAGCGGTACACGTGCGCCTCCCGCCGCGTTCCGCGCGATACTAACTGACCTGAACTTCAGATGGTATATCTATTGCATCTCCCATACCACTATAATATAGCTCCGCTTTGCGATGAGCGCCTGGTATGCCGGAATCGACTCCGCGGAAAATGTACTGGCGTTTTCCAGATACGACAGGCGATTTTAAAATGCTGATATACGCTGTAGTTCCACATGTTTTGTATAGTACTTTAATGGGGAACGATGTGTGTGTTCGTACGATGATGTGAGTGAGAGTAAATACTGTACAGGATAGATAGAATAGATTAGAAATGTTTGAGTATAATTAAAGTAGTCTACAGAAATACAATAAGTAAATGAACTACTGTTTTGTGTTAAGTCATTCTTAATGATTTAACTATCGTTTTGAATCGGCGTAATCCACGTATCGACGGCAATCGGGTAGGTACTATATATGAGCGATAGTTTTGAGATTCCACTACTGGGGAAACCAATGTGGGTTGTTGAATGCACATGTATGTGATTTTCAATAAACTGATGTAGGTTTTTGTTTCAAGATGAGCACAAGATTAATTATAAACACAAATTAAGCACAATAAAATCAGTTCGTCTTGCCTGCTTTTGAACCTGCGATCTTCGGTTAAAAGTCGTGTGTTTGAACGACTGTACCATATCGGCTTCGCCAGGTATGATTATGCAAACATTTTTTTTAATTGTATCAATAAATCAACATGAAACATGATACTATGACGAAGCAAGCAAGAAGCAGCCTGTGACTGTCCCTCCTCCTCTCCACCTCCCCTCCTTTTTTGAGGAGAATATTTGAAGATTATTCGACCACACTGCTCCAATGCGGGTTGGTGAAATACACATGTGGCAGAATTTCAGTGAAATTAAATACACGCAGGTTTACTCACGATGTTTTCCTTCACCGTCATGCACGAGATGAATTATAAACACAAATTAAGCACATGAAAATTCAGTGGTGCTTGCCCGACTTTGAACCCACGATCATCGGTGAAGATTCACGCGTTCTAACCATTAGCCCATTCGTCTTTTTGACGAACCTAATGTTTATCATTAAACAAAAAAAATCAAGTGATTTTCCAAAGATTTCAGAAGGGCGTAATTAGAGGAAAGCTGGTAAACTTGGACAAACAATTTTCTCTATTAATTAGAGGGAGACCCTTAGAGCCACTCATTTGATGCTGCCTCATTTGCATGCCTTTAACGTTTCCTTCTCGAACTCCTTTTAGAAAAGTCTTTGAACACAGCGACATTCGATACATTGTCAATAAAAAAGGGTAAAAAGGGTTCCAAAGAACTTAATTAATAAGCAGAATCAAACACCTTTTACATTCATTGCTATAATAATACTTTATACGAGACTATCTTGTTGGTCTAGTGGCTTGATGTAAGGCCGCAGACCCGGAGGTTTTGGGTTAAATTCCCATAATGCTACGATTTGTTTCTTAATGCAATATAAAGCATATTATGTCCCTTTTAAGTAAAACTTAAGTTGTAAGTAATTCCACAACAACAATAACAGAAAGACTACACTTTTATATAAAGCATTTTTCGGTTACATTATATGTTTGATTCATATACATAATTAATATATAACCATGTGCATCTCATTAACTAAATACCAGTGCAGTTTGCCAAATTGGTTGACGTTTATGGTTGCAGCATCGCTCCTTAGAGTCGTAACATGAGGTTGTACAGACTATAACCTCCTTCAAACGGATTAACTAAAAACAACCTTATTCTCCGAAATTCTTGATATATTTGCTTTAAAGAACAAACTAGTCAACTTTGTAATGCTAGTATATATCAATGATCGTAGGGCTTTGTGGAAGCCTACCCATACCATGATACCCATTATCATCTGTCATCTAATTCTACCATAACACCTCGATAGATAGTATTGTTGTGTTACGTAATAAGAGGTACCAACAATTTTGTACAGACATAAGGGAAATCTTCGATCATGTTATCAATACTTCTTATAACATAATATGTGTGGATAGAAATTACTCATGATATCGTTCATTTATCTGTTCACCTAGCTGCTACAAATAATAAAAGAACGATAAAACATATCAAATCCTGCGCTGTAAGCCTCGAGCTATTCTATTAGAACGAACTCGAAACTCAACACAGAAACGGTTGTATAATGTCAGCGATATGCGACATTGACCATAATAGTTATAACTTTTCAAGAATACACGCATCAAAAATAAAAAAGCCGAGATGGCCCAGTGGTAAGAACCCGTGAATCTTAACCGATAATCGTGGGTTTAAATCCGGGCAAGCACCACTGAATTTTCATGTGCTTAATTTGTGATTATTATTCATCTCATGCTTTTCGGTGAAGGAAAACATCGTGAGGAAACCTGCATGTGTCTAATTTCACTGAAATTCGACCACATGTGTATTCCACCAATCCGCATTGTAGCAGCGTGGTGGAATAAGCTCCAAAGCCTTCTCCTCAAAAAGGGAGAAGAGGCCTTAACCCAGCAGTGGGACATTTACAGGCTGTTACCGTTACGCATCAAAATAGAATATCACCATAAGTTGGTTTTCACCATTTCACGGGTAAGTAATGAAGTAAGTTCTTACAGAATCGCACTGCAGTTTCATTAAAGTTAGAAATCAAATAGATAAGCAATATTTAGCATAATATAAGTATTATAACATAAAAAAATAATATTCATAATATTGCATCAAGCGAAATGAAGATGACAAAAAGTTAGCAAAACTATACTTACTCCTACACCTGATAACACACACACATACAATTATATATTTTTCCTTAATACAAAATATATTTAATTATTCATAATTTATGTCGTATGATTTTTATATTGTGTATTTTTATAATATGCAACGATATTGATTACAATATAAATAAATCACTACATATAATAAAGCAGTAAAAACCGTGTTTTTTTTATAGAATAGGAAGGCGGACGAGCATACGGGCCACCTGATGGTAAATGGTCACTAAACGCCCTTAGACATTGGCACTGTAAGAAATGTTAACCATCGCTTACATCGCCAACACGCCACCAATCTTGGGACCTAAGATTTTATGTCCCTTGTGCCTGTAATTACACTGGCTCACTCACCCTTCAAATCGGAACACAATACTACAAGTACTGCTGTTGAGTTATTGGTACCTACCCAGACAAGCTTGCACAAAGCCCTACCACCAGTAAGTGTCTGTACTTTAAATAAATTCATCAAAAAAACGAACGTGGGCGATGAACAAGGAGTAACAATACGCGAAAATGAATTTTTATTAATATATCGTAAAAACCGTTTTTTACGAGGTCGAAGTCACGGGCACTAGCCCTTCGTAAATACATTAATAAATGTTACATGCATTGAAATATAATATCTCCATAAAGTCTATTTCAAAACTAAGACAGTATATACAGCTCTGTGAGTGTATGTAGCTCTGCTGACCTTATTGCATTTTCAAAACACACACACACGTACATTCGGCACACGGTCCGTAATATATAAAATGGCGACATTCAATGGAATTAGCGGTTGTTTCTGGAATAACGACACGCGATAACCGGAGAGTGACATAACAAAGAATACGTATTCCTACTGCATGCAGCGAACTATTTTAATGAGCAGAAAATATCATTGAATTTCGTTTATGTGAATTTTAATAGCGGGTACCTTTTTTATTCATTTGTTCATTGCATGTAAGAATGACGTTTTTACCTTTTGTAATGTTGATTTTCTCTAAAATATAATCCTTTATAATTTTTAAATGTAAGCAGGAAACCGGGGGTTCAGAGGTCAGAACACTTGAATGTCAATCGAAGTTTGCAGGTTCAAATCCGTGCGATAATTTTCTAAGTCAAAGGAAAACGCAATAAAGAAACTTGAATGCTTCGTATAAACATCTGCTACACTTGGATCCAAATCGTATTAGAACTGCGTGGTTCCACCAAGTTCCAACCTCTTTCAACAGAGGGGATACTTTCGTCCAGCAGTGGGACAAACTGTGCAGCATATCATTAACCTTTCATTCGTCTCTGAAAACAGTAGAGGGATAAATATGAATATCAAATAATCAGTCCACTTGACCCCAGCTTCCCCCAACAGGCATCAATGGCGCATTAAAGTAAGTTAAATTTGCTTTCATTACAATATTTACCTGTCCATTCGCCCGTTTAATATGATCCTTTAGCCTTAGGGACGTGACCTCTGTAATGTACTGCTACGTCATTTCCAACACTTGTAACAGATTTTTATACCTCTAAAATATTGCTGACAGTCAATTAGAATAACACTCTTATGTGATGTAAATAAAGTTGAAATTACATTGTATTTTGATATTTATGGGTAATCGAAAAAGTTGTAATATTAGCTAGGGTGAGTACCGAGTGCAAGATGCGACCGCCCCTGTAATAAGATCGTATTTGACTCGTGGGAATGGTCGATTTATTTCGTTAGTATTATTGACAGTTGAATGGTGATGGTGATCACCCGAGACATATACTATTTTAAATATTACAAAATAGAATATCACTTTTAGTTAGTTATCAGTATGAAATAATCTATACTAGCATTATAAATGCGAAATCAACTCTGTCTGTCTGTCTGAAAATGAAAACACTGAACCGATTTTGTTTAAATTTGGTATGAAGCAAGTTTGGACCACAAGGAAAGACAAACGCTATTTTTTATACCTAAAACATGCCGCCTACCATGCAATGTCACGGGCGAAATCTTGTAATAACTATTTCAACAAAATTGTACTTGAGTTATTAGTTAACTAAGGCTAAGCTGTTGCGTTTTCAGACATTTAAACAGCGGTGCTAGTCTGGAAGGACCCTTACTTGAAAACCGTCTTACGGTAATACGCCTTTATGTACGATTTTCCTTTAAATGTTATTATTATTCTCACTGTACTAATATATTGTATGTTAGCAAAATAATGAAGTGTATACGATTCAACAATGTACGGAAACTTAGCCTATACTTATAAACCGGCAGCTGTCAGTTCCCATAACGTCACGTCGCGTCCAGGGATGAGTTTAATTGACTCCTCAATCCCGGATCGCCAGATTACGGGAAACATCCAGGGATGAGGCGGACCTTTTAAAAGGGAGCTTTTTTTAAACGTCAAACTGAGTGATTACCGTACTTTGTCGACTGTATTCCAGATACAGAATTATAATATACCTATTATACGTAATATTTGAGTCTACGTTCACATTGATATTATATTCATATTAATATAACTGGATTTTAAACGAATAATATTGTATTCAGAAAAAGTTGTCCTAACGTTATAGCTTTTTAGATTAATAAATAATATAGGCAGATAAGTTTATTAAACCTTATTTTGCATAGCTGATATTGTAAGAAATAGCAACTAATTTGATAATATTTTTATTTATCTCATTATTTCTAAGGTTGGTGACGCATTGGCGATGTAAGGAATGGTACATTTGCAGCACCAATGTTTATGCGTAGTGTTGACCACTCTTACCAATACCAAGCGAGCTATTTGGCGGTAGAATACGTGATGAATGTATTATACCTACATAGACGGGCTTGCACAAAGCCTATCAATTGAAAGTGTCGAATTATTAAAAATATATATTGATTCTCTGCTAGAGTAATGCATAAATCTAGAAATCCACGGGCACGTGTAACGTGTGGTGCATCAATCAATTTATAACATCAGCGGTGTCGTAGCGAATGTTTCGAAATAAAGATGGATTACATTTAAGTAACGAAATATTCGATATTTCTGTATTTTATCCGCCTCGTATGCAAATGTCGATGGCATTAGGTCGAAACGGATTTAAGTGCTATCCGAGGCACGGGAGTGTTTACACGTCCACCTTCCAGACTCCAGGCTGGTGTTTATTCCTACAGAACAACCAAATAACTTTTTATCGCCATAACCTGGGGTTTTAAACAAGGAACTAGAGACCGTTGGTCTTATAAGCTAGACATTAGACCAAGGAGGCAGTCAACGGAAATATAACAAATATCTAATGACAATAATTAATAAAATATTTGTGCTATGTCATTCCAAAGATGATATAATCTGCAATTAATATTACTATTAAATAATTGCATTTGTACCTGTGTCCAATTTGTACCTTATACAAACTGGTTAAAATATACGGAGAGTAGTTACTTAGTTGCTTTGATTTCCTTCGCGAATTTTGTCGTAACATACCTGAAACAAAAAATAAATAATGTTAAAATAATATATAATTACCACCAAATAATTTGGAAGAACTTTCTTGCCTACATATTACCATAAGCCATTGACTGCCTCGTTGGTCTAGTGGCTTAATATAAGGCCGCAGACCCGGAGGTCCTGGGTTCAATTCCCAGATCGGGCCAATAAAAAGTTATTGGGTTTTTCTGTCAGAAAATTCTCAGTAGCAACCCGGAGTCTGGAAGTTGGAAGTGTGTACACTCCCGTGCCTCGGAAAGCACGTAAAGCCGTTGGTCCTGCGCCTGAACTCTTTCCATTCGTGTCGGATTGTCGTCCTATTGGATTATGAGACTGAGGGAAGAGAGAGTGCACCTGTGTTTGCACACACACTTGTGCACTATAATATCTCCTGCGTAGTTGGCTAATTTCTCTCGAGATTGGCCTTCGTGGCCGAAATCGGTCTTGAGCACATTATTATTATTATTATTATTATACCGTGAGATTAAAAAACAGAAATTTGGGTTAAAACGAAAATAAAGTTCGTAAAATTAAAAGAACGGTTATCTATTTGCCTTAACAACAAAAAACTAATCCACTCAACTTACTCATCCTGAACACATAGATAAACAGCTTTTGAATGCAGCTATCATTTTCATTCTTTTATTAAAAAATAAAAAGATAATTTCCTATTTATTTATTTAATTTTATTATTATCTATTATTTTTTTATAATATATAAAAATACTTGGCAATCACACATAACAACAATCTACTATTGAAAATACTCGTTATTTGAAGCAGGCCTAATATAGCCGTAACAGCCTGTGAATGTCCCACTGCTGGGCTAAAGGCCTCCTCTCCTCTTTTTGAGGAGAAGGTTTGGAGCTTATTCCACCACGCTGCTCCAATGCGGGTTGGTGGAATTACACATGTGGCCGAATTTCAATGAAATTAGACACATGCAGGTTTCCTCACGATGTTTTCCTTCACCGTTAAGCACGAGATGAATTATAATCACAAATTAAGCACATGAAAATTCAGTGGTGCTTGCCCGGGTTTGAACCTTTTGGCCTAATATATGCAGTGTGTAAACTTGGGGATATATAGAACACTCTACACTGATCATTTAAATAATTCTTCTCATGTTTCACGATGTCGTCAACGAAATATTCAAAATGAGAATAAAGAATAAAAATGGCGAGACAAGGAAAATGACAACGCAAATGCCTCGTGTCAAAAGTCCAGAGCACAGAGGGTTGCAAGTGAAGCGGAGGTAATTTGAAATTGCCTCCTGTACTACGTGCTGCAACGTAAACTTTTGGCACTTTTATATCAATTGTCTTTATCTTACACGACATTACTTTCCATAGTTTTGGTCGAAATACAAATTTCGAATCCTTATGGTGTTCATTTAACCGTGCGATTGTTTATTATTTAAAATAATAGTTCAAAATTTATTCTGTTACTTTATTTTTTATATAAAATATTTTGTATTCAAATAGGCTTGCTATATGTTTTTTTAAGCAGTTATATAATTCGATTAAATTAATATAAAGTTACCACCTTTTCGAAAAACAATGCTCTACCGAGAACAAGCTCAACAGTGTGATTCTGTAAGCTCTCACGTGAAATGTCGACAGCCGCCTTATAGCGATATATTATTTTGATGCGTGTATTCTTAAAATGTTGTGATTATTATGGTCAATGTCGCATATCACTTTCTGACATTTCACAACCTTTTTTGCGCTGAGGTTTGAGTTTGTTCTTACATAATAGCCCTACAATTATTATTTGTCTCAAATGAAATATATACTTAACCATTTATAATTAAATCTATAATAATTTTCTTAATTTTTCACCATATATATATATTATTCTATTGTGTAATTGTAATATCTATTAAGGTTTTTAATTAGTCAAGTTAAAGTTAAAATAAGCAGTAGTTTTAAATACAATACGGAATAGCAAACAAAAAAGGTGATGATTTCCGCCACGGCAGCTACCCTAAAAGGAACTAAAAGGCCTAGTCAACTGCGCACGACATATGTGAAAACATGTGTGGAAACACAGGTGCACACTGACCTCACGACCTAAAAGAGTCCAGGCACGGCACGGGCAGGCTTTTCGTGCTTTCTGAGGCACGGTTGTGTGTACACTTCCAACTTCCAGACTCTGAGCTGCTACTGAGACCGTTTTGAGGGAAAAATTCATTTTTATCGCCATAACATTGGATTCGAACCGTAACCATTTTTAAAGAATAAGTAGGCATACAAGCATACGGGCCACCTGATGATAAGTGGTCACCAATGTCTCGGGAACTGAGATGTTATGTCTCTTGTGCTTGTAGTTACATTGGCTCACTCATCCTTCTATCTATAATCTCCTGTAATAACTGCCTCATTGGTCTGGTTATGTTAAGCTGCAGATGAAGATGTCCTGTACACAAATCTCTGTGTACAAGTCCCAGTCCAGTTCAGTCCAGGGACTTGTATGTTCGAGACATAGCAAATTGTCGTCGGGCTCATAGCAAATTTGATTAAAAGACGAGTACTAGAAAATTATTATTATTTTCATTTGTAAGCGTCAACTACTTCGATATCTGAAATAGCTCATCTAATAGCTTACATTTTTAAATTAGACCGCCAGGCTATTTAAACTCAAGGCGAGAAAAGACTCGCTCAATGCGTGAAGTAAATAGCTCTCAGTTTCTTGCCTGGAGCTATTTTAGATTATGCACAAGCTACCTACGCATGAATGATAGGTCAATGAGGTTTGAAGACCCTCATTAGTCTTAGCTAATTGAATATATGTTTACACGTGCTTATCAATGATGGAATTAGCTGGCATCAAATAATCCCGATTGTTATCAGCTTAACAACCGATATGACACAGTGGTTAGATTCAGACTTAAACGAAGATTACAGATGCAAACCTGAGCACACACTACAGAATTTTCATGTTATTAATGTTTATAATTCATCTCGTGCTCGACGGTGAAAGAATACGTGATCACACCAGCATTCGTTGGATGAGAAGCAGCGTGGTGGAATAAACTTCAAACAACCGTTACTTCTTTTTTTTACTTATGTTTGTATCAGCTTAACGAACTATTCTATTCATGTCATGTGCTCGAAAGTTCTCGAATTTTATTTTACGGCATAATAAAGAACTCGTTTATGATAATAACGCAATTAATTTTATCAAAGCATCCAACTCCCATACGCAATGTAATTAACGCAGCGAAAAAACTGTCGATGGTCATGAATCATTGGTGCAAATTTATGTCTGTCGACTGTCCGGTCCCCGTTTTTGCCCGGGGTGCTCCGATAATCCGGGACCGGTTACAAATGCATCCAGATTTGCGACACAACGGGATGACGCGATAAGTGCCATAAACGTATATAAGCGAATACGAAACAGTCGATCGTTTTGGGTTCGTTTCGTTTAATAATCTTAATATTAAAATTATATATAATGTACTCTATTATATATTCCATAATGAATCGAGTACATATATTATTTTTTATAATATATAGAAAGACTTGGCAAAAAATTTACTGCTGGTAGGGATTTGTGCAAGCTCGTTTGGGTAGGTACCAAACACTCATCAGATGTTTTACCGCAAAACAGCAGTACTTGGTATTGTTGTGTTCCGGTTTGAAGGGTGAGTGAGCCAGTGTAATTACAGTCACAAGGGACATAACATAATATAAATTATATATAATGTACTCTATATCCTAAATGAATCGAGTACTTGAATTTGGTAACTCGCACATCCTCATATTAACTTAAAAAGAGGCAGACACTTTTAATACACATTTTTTTAAATTTATTTGTACAGATTAATATATATATTAAACAATACATCTATGTCTAAAGTCAACAACGGTGAGCGCATGTTTCGTAAAAAAAACCACCGCTAACTATGATTAATGTCCAATATCTCGAGTATACCGGTGTAAGTTTTTCTTAACCTATTAACGTATCAATAATAGCAGAAGTACAAAAAGCAATTCTGTTAATCGAAGCTGCAGCCGTTTGTTAACGTCCTACGACCGGCAAATGGACAAATCAGATTATTTCACCCACTATGAGCCCGTAGATAACGTTTTGACAAAGTCCAGTCCATGCGAAAGACGATAAGCGAGCTTGTGTTTTATATTTCATTTTTAAATGGTGATTTGCAACGGAAATAATAATTTATTAAGTGTTTTGTTGGTCTATTGAATAGCTTTAATTTTCGTAAGAGTAAAGGTGTAATTTGATACCTTGCATCATACTTCGGAAACTCAGTTCTCAAAACGCTCTACCCTATCGAGTTAGATTGCTGACCATTAGACTATGACAGCGTAGAAATGAATACGAATAGAAGGTGCACCCGTGCTTGTGCACATTTGTGTATTATAATAGTATGCTTTGCCGTAGTTCCATAAACTAAGTCGCAGTTTAAAATGCATTTTCTCTATTCTGCGGTCGTCGTTATAAGTAATCGTAAAATATATAGATGACGCCTTGTATTAATAAAGATGGTATATTTATTTATATTTACTAATTTAATTTGTTTTCACAGAATAATCACGTTTTATTAATTTATTTGTATTTCTAATATCAGGTGCATATGGCATGCTTTTAATTTTTTTTTTTTTTTTTTTTTTTTTTTTTTTTTTTTTTTTTTTTTTTTTTTTTATATTTGCCGGGTGGGCAAATGACTCTACTCCACCTGATGTTAAGTGGTAGTAGAGTCCAAACGCGAGGACGGCCAGTACAGTCTGGAAGAAGATTCTGCACTAGCCGCCCTCGCCTTGCCGGCCCGCAAGATGCCTCTTCACGCCTCGTAAAGAGACGTGAAGCGAGCGACGTATTGCCACGATAGGGATGGGCAAAGTGTGGAGGCGTGTTTCCCCCGGCATTGGTTCAGCCGCCGTCTCCACTGGACCAACACCCATCGCGGCAATGCTCGCCCGGGCACTGGCTGTACGCTGGCTGACCTCGAAACGCGGCTGAAAGCCACTTCACGAGATTTTCACCAAGCGTACGGTGGTAACAAGCCAGGCGGATGTTTATCATCCTACCACCAGATGATATCCCTTAGTCGCCTCTTACGACACCCATGGGAAAGGGGCAGTGAAATGTATTCTTTCTCCGTCACTGCACGGATATTTGCTTTTAATTGCAACATTTGACATTTATCAAAAAATAAAATTTAAAAAAATGAAGTTGAAAGGTGGCGGCGCATTATTATTGAATTCTTTTTTTTACTTCATTTTAATTGAAAGTATTCGAACGGTTCTGAAATATTTAAGAGATTAATATTATATTTTATACAATCTTACTACTCGCCTGTGACATGTACCACAACCAATACAGAGCGATAAATTAAGAGATCCCCGCTAAGTCCCCATCAGTTTGCGTGCCCCGCGGCGTTACTCGCGTTCCTAAGCGAAGACATCGGGCCACTTGAGTGGGAATTATCTGAGCAAGATTATCCTCATTCGAACATTTTTCTTTTAGCCCAGATGAGTAATTTCCTAAAGGTAATTTTTTTTGGCTTTTGTGTAAGCTTCAAATGTACATTTCATTATAATAAATAGGTTTGCAGAACATACCTGTAATGTAAAACGATTGAATAGTAACTATTACAGTATTAATGCCTTTTAATGAATCATCGACGACTGTTGTGCCTCCTATTGTATTTTGATGGTATTATGTTAGAAATTGATCCGAGATTGTCCATTGGTTAGATCACGTGAATCTTGACCGATGATTACAGGTTCAAATCCAAGCAAACACCTATGGATTTACGTGTGCTTGGTTTGTGTTTATAATTCATCACGTACTCGGTGATGAAACAAAACATCGCGAGGAACCTCCACTAGTCTAATTTTACTAAAATTCTGCTACACTTGAGCTGAGCATCCACCAAGCCGAATAAACGAAACCGAAAAAAGTAAGTTGAGGTTAATAAATTTTGAATGTGATGAAATAAATACCTCTCATTAATATGATTATAATGTTATTAGTAGTAAAATTGGAGGTAGCCGATAGCTGTAATAGTAAATAAGAGATATTTGACTAAATAGCAAGTTTCCTGTATATTAATCTTAAAAATGACCATTAACAGGCGGTTATTGGAAATATGACTCATGTATAAATTAAACAAATTTCATAATAAATAGGGATCCATAGGATTAAATAAAAAGCTAAAATATCTTGATTCATAAAACCTATCTGTGCTTTACAATAGGGACGTCTTCATTGTCTGAAGGTTCTCTGAGCGCGTCGTTTGCCAACACTCGTGTGTGGCTTAAGTCGTGATTTAAATAAATAAAAACTCATTAAGTTTTGGACAAGAATTTTAATTATTTGTTTATTTACTAACAACAATTTTCAATTTATAATTCAAGTACAGGACTAACGGCTTAATGTGCTTTTTGTGTCACAGGCGTGTGCACACTTCCAACTTCCAGACTCGAAAGAAAAACCCAACGACTTTTTATTAGCCTGACCTGGCCCTTGAACCCAGGACCTCGGGGTCTGCGGCCTTATATCTAGCGACTACACTTACGAAGCAGTATATACGATATATTACTGCGATAACTAATTCACCCCTGAAAAATTATGTTAATGATAAAAATGTATCGTATAAAATCATTCGAACCCGCTTCCGCTGATTCTTATGACTTAAATGGTTCTGTGGTACTATCGAGGTCTAAATTGCAAATTTAATACAGCTATTTGCATCTTAAAGCGGCTATATTAAGTCGTTTTTTATGTTGTGATTTGTTTTGTTTATCTAAAAGTCTATCTAAATTAGATATGCGTTCAACGTATTCGGTGTCAGCTAATGTCGCCCCTCTGTGCAGTCTTCTGATTTTACGACGCTATTTTAAGTTCGTGTAATGTATTCGACTTGTGTTTATTGATTTTCATTTGTTTCAAAATATTTTAAGGGAAATACGCCATGATCAGCTCCTAGTTATGAAGTTATTTAAAATTAATGGTAAAACTATTTAAAAATGCAATTCAATTTTTAATAATTTATTGAAATTTTCATTTACTAAATTACGTTTTTTTATTTCTTTCTTATTCGTATGCAAACGATTATGCAAAGTTAAATAAAATATAAATACGATAAATACTAGAAAAACACTTTAGATTTTTTAACTGGTCATCGTAAAGTAAAACTTTCCAAAATATTATCACAAAAACATTTAATGAACGCACGATTTAACAACTCGGTGTAAAATTTCATTGTTCATTGAACACCGGATGCGCCGTCGACACGGCTCACAATAAAATAATAAGCCCATCTGATTAAACAACTTAATAGGACCCCTCATCGCTTACAAATATACCATTACGATTAAAATATAATTTCAAAATCCTATTAACAGTGTAATAAGGTTCAAAATGTTCTAAATTCCATTTTCAAATTTGTAATTCAATTGATTAAACGTTCTACATTGTTTATTATTACTGTATACAGTTGAATGATTTTTTAATGAAGTCATAAAAAGTCGTATGTGCTTCCTTAACTGTACTTATGTACATATACCTGTTGGTCTTCTGAAATACAAGTAGTGTATTTTTACAAAACAAAAATGTATAAAAGGTAAGTATTTTGTTTAGTGTAGTTAGGATAAAATAAATAAAATAGTAAGGTATTCCAGGCGGAACACAAAAATACCAAATATTGTAAGGTTTTGCACAAAGCCCTACCAATAAGTAAGTAAGTAAGATAAATGACAATGAAGAATTATAAAGACAAAATACCCGTACTGACCGTTCAGTAGTGCTTGACCTTGAGATATAAACGCGAAATTTTAAGTGAAAACGGACGTGTTCTAATCTCTAAGCCGTATCGGCTTTTTTATTTGATTCACTAGAACCTAAAGGCTGGCTGTAGTTGAATACTATTATATAAGCTTATTAACAACAAGGTGTAAGAAAAAATATCCAGACAAATCTGTAGAAATAATCTAGTCATTTTGACTAGATTATCAACAAAGTAAGTATATTATTACGCCATAAGTCGACATTTGGTAACCAATGCCGTGTCGGTCACGGTCGGTGCACTGACGCCCCTCGACTTAACCTTTACGTATATCATAAAACTATATTTAGTTTTAAAGCTCTGAATTTATTTTTAGGAAAATTCTTAAACAATTCACATACGAAAGTTGTTTTTTTAAGAATTCCCTTACATATAATTCGCTCTATTCTGGCTCTAGTATACGATCACTGGATAACTATTCATACTGTATACATTATTGATATTTTTCGTGTGAAGTTCTGAAACGTATTTGAAGTCTTATTATGCACTATGTTTCAAATTTATATCAGTTTTAGTTAACGAAATAATTGTATCAAATATGAAAAAAAAACGCAAGTAGCTAAATCGAAATATGAATTCAAAATACATTTATAATTTTAAATAATACAAATTGAAACCAACTAAATAAATATTCTTAAATGATATATTTAAACAAAAACAAAAATGAAAACGTACGATGTGGGTATTTTTCGGTTCCATTATATGATTTTAAAATTCAGCTCGCTAACCGCAGGACGTGATAGACTAGTCTCAACTAATGACATTTCTCTTCGGCTTTGAAACTTTGCATAGTCTGTCGTCGGTCTGTCTGTCGATTTCTAATATAGATTTAAAATAACCAGACAACTCTTTCGAATGGTTTCAAGTAAGTCGTTTTTCCTTTTAACTTAAAATCGGATACAACTATACTTATATATATATATATATATATATATATATATATATATATATATATATATACTATATATATATATATATATACTAGCATCCCATCCCAGCTTTGAACAAGTAGAATAAGAATGCATTAAACGGGTGCATAGTAATATATATATGGATATATTGATATATGGATAACTTTATTGGTTTACACGGTGCACCCATTAAAGCTCACAATGCATGATTTTTTTTTTTTGACATCTACAACAATCATCGTCGTATTTCAGCCAATTTACACAAAACCTCAATAAATTATACACCTTTCTCATAAAACATTCCGTTCATTAGTCAAAACCGTATAAAATTCCGGTAATTCCGTATAAAACCGGTAATTATAATACGGTTTTTGTATAATTTGTTATGATATTACATAATATGTCCAAAACTTATAATTTACTTGATTAAAAAAAAGTATTCATTTAAAAAGATAAAATAAAACCGATTTCTAAAAAACCTTTACGTAAGCACTTCCTTTCCAGTTCGGATAGTGACGACACGGATGTTTTATAAAGTATCTTTGAGGTAAAGGAATATTTAAAATAGATTTAGTAGAAATATTGAGGATATTTTGATATTCAAAGAAATTGTAACAAATATTTAAAAATATTTAAGTTCGAACGGTTTTTAAGCTTACGGACAATTTAGTTTTGTATATTATAATGTGTCTGTATTCTTTTATTTGATAGTAAAATATTGTTTTTGATGTAAATACCGGAGGAAATAATATATGAAACCTCAACTCACAAAGCTTAGAAAGCTTACTTTAGAGGGTTTGTACCGTAACAGCCTGTGAATGTCCCACTGCTGGGCTATAGGCCTCCTCTCCTCTTTTTGAGGAGAAGGTTTGGAGCTTATTCCACCACGCTGCTCCAATGCGGGTTGGTGGAATTCACATGTGGCAGAATTTCAGTGAAATTAGACACATGCAGGTTTCCTCACGATGTTTTCCTTCACCGTAAAGCACGAGATGAATTATTATCCCAAATTAAGCACATGAAAATTCAGTGGTGCTTGCCCGGGTTTGAACCCACGATCATCGGTTAAGATTCACGTGGTCTTACCACTGGGCCATCTCGGCTTTTTTTTTACGGTTTGTAGCTAAGACGATACATAATTACAAAATTATTTTTCAATCGTAAAATACCATGTATTTAACTACTAATACTTTTATAGCTGTTACTTATTATAATAGGTCATTGGATATGCAAGCCAGTCTTTTGTTTTAAACATTTTATAACGCAACGCAGAAATCAAATACTGTGTATAAATTACGAATAATTGTTAGTACGAGTTTTGCATTGATAGACAATTCTATTTGTCAATTTTTGAAATTGTTTATTCCCTAGTCGGGTGTTTTTGTAACAATTCAACGATGAAATCGTTTTGTTCGTTCGGTCTATTTATAGAACAATAATGGCCTGAATCAACCAATCCAAACAAGTTCTTTCATTGTTTGACAAGTGACTGATTTTAACGCGAACATTTCGTCTGCTGTTATCGAAAGTATCTTCAAAGATCAAACTGGGCGCTTGTAAAACGCTTTTATCTTAAAGGAAGCTATTCCATAAACAAACTATGTTTCCCGTTCTAAGTGAGGTGTTAGATAAAAGAGGACAGACTTCAATGTGTACTGTAATACGATAGCACGTCTGCTATGATTGAAATGTGAGACAGTTTTATTTGTAACTAATTTAAAGGTCGCTTACTCCAGTGTAAATGAAAAAAATTGTCAGCGAAGACTACGAGTTCAGTCCCGGTGTTTTCATTTGCTTAATTTGTAAATATAAATATATAATTGTAAACATCATGCGAAAACCTGTACGAAATTTTGTCACATATACCAATACCCGCATTGAATACGCGTGGTGGGAAAATTTCCAAAATAATTTCCTCAACAGAGTGAAGCCATTGTTCAGCAATGGAATATTTACAGGTCGCTACTTATATATAGAAAGTCCTCGTACAACTGACGCTTATTAGTCGGATATTTATAATACAAATAGAAAAAAACAATTCAATTTTATATGTCATATTAAGATTTAAAATGTAAGTCCATACAAATATATGAAACAACCGACTTTTAAGCGAATAGTTTGAAAGTATTATATACTATAATTTTATGCCTGTTTATATATCGGTTAAACAGTATATAAGTGGATGTGCTGTAAAGCCACCTAGCTTGTTGTAAAAAAGGGAAAGAGACAATTGAAAATATTTGTCGATACCTATTAATCTCAAACTAATATACTAACATCCATTTTTGTATACATATAAATCAATGTAACCTAAATTATATAACATCACGCTTGATTGCCGGATGGTTTATTGACCCCCGTGATAACTCGAAGCCGCCATCAAAGTATGTCTGTCAATTTAATTTACAGTATTATGAATAAACGCGTTACTAGTATAAATATTTAACAGTCTCATAATAATATTTTATTATAAGCTTTCTCAGAAATAAACGTGGTTTAAAACAAATTTCTGTATAACTAATTTGCCGTTTTGACATCTTTCGAATTCTTTTTTGATTTCCTTGTTTGGTCTATTTTCTTTTTTTTTTTTTAATAAATTATGCACGTCTATGGCATATTACGTTTCAGACGACAAAGGTTTTATTCCTCTCCTTTTAAATTAAACACAAAAAAATTTACGTCTTTTTTATTGTCATATTAAAAAACAATGACTGAATAAGATCAGAGAGTCAATGGCATTTTATCTTATCTTGCGTAATGTTTATGAAATTAAATTAAAAAATTTTGATTCTAACGCTTTTTTTAATTACAAAACCATGAAATTTTGAAAACTAGTTTACTATAAAAGTAAGTACCAGTTTGTACCAGGTGATGATTTGGGATTTACTCTATCAGACGCCTTTAAGGCGGGTTGGTGCATATGAGTGTTACAGATTTTTATCTAAAACATGCAACATTTCACCTAAACGCATGTAATAATAATTACCTACCTTCAAATTCGCTCTTAAAATTGAACTTTCCTATTACTTATTTTATTTGGTAAATATATGTATATTCTTCCATCTATTCATGAGCATTTAAAGATCCACTGCTTGAGATATTAAGCTTTAACTAATTGGCTTCACTTTGACCGGCATTTATACCAACTGATAAAGCAGGTTCCTGCTGACTTCTTCACTTTATCAGTCTAGCTGATCTGGAGGCGCCCTGAGCTACTTGCTTTAAGTCATGTCATTGTCATTCCTGCAACAGACGTACTATGAGATGCTGACCTGCTATAAGATACGTATATATATTTTATTAATATACATAATATGTTCTCTTAAGATGAGTAATGGGACGACAATTTTTAAAAATATTACACAAATCGCGGCTCACATTCAAAGGCATGCTTCACCTTAAAATTCTTTATCGCCGACCGCGAAGATGCTTTAAAGCGTCGTAAATTCTTTGATAGGGAGCAATGTTTACATTTTTGCCTCATTCTCAAACATTAGGCGGTAGGTGTGAAATTTATGATTTAATAAATGTCACCATATTTTTATATTTTCAAACTGAGTTTCGGGTGCATGTCATTTTAATTTTATAAGTGTTTAATTTACTTTTCACATACTATTTTTTCATTCTGGAACACCGTTTTATTATTTTTGTGATATATTTTAGACGGGCGGGTATACAGAGGTTACTTCCACCCATATACACTGGTGGGATCTACCGGATACCAGGACCTTCATATACCTGGTTCCGGAAGAAATATAAATTACACCTTACACCGTCTAATGACCAGTGACAACGGGTGCAGGGACCTCAGTTCATTTTTTCTATTTTATTAAAGTTTTTTTTCTTAGTACGAACTCCAAGGTATTCAATTAATTGTAATTTTCATACACATTATTATTAGTAAGTTCTTTTTAGAAGATTGACAAAGCATGCCTGAATTAGGGACCCTAAATAAAAAACATTTTTCATTTTTATTTTTTCATTTTATAATATATCATATAAACAATATCGTTTTAATAATTTTATTTATTAAGTTTACATTTAAAAAAACATTTACATTCAACGTATAAGCAAATTAAACGTTTGCAAATTGAGCGTTTATCAAATGATCACGTCATCACAAGTTTGTCATCAAATATTTTCTGCGGCGGTGTGTTTCGAATTATATAAGTTTCCATTTATAACAAATACTTAAAGAATATAAAACAAATTTAATAATCATTTATATTAATTTATAATAATATTTACTATTATTTTGAATAAAACTATACTAAGATATATTTGTATATATGTGTTGATACGATTGTAATGCAAACTGTTGAATGAACAACATACATTACACATAAAATGTTGAAATAGTTACGACTTAACACGGGTGTTACTTATCGTTTCTCTACATTAATTCAGTGGACACCGTTAACACTTTTAATTGGATTTTAGCGTGAATAAAACACCTAATTCAATGCTGTTTACGTTTTAAAACCTTTATACTTTCTTGTTAATGGTAAATAAAAATAAAAGCGTAATATATACGATTAAAGTTAAAGAGTTTGATAAACAGTTGACAATATAGGTCTACTTGTATACTTGCCTTATAAATAACTACACATTTTATACACAATTAGTTAGACAAATGCACAAAATAGTTTTTTTGTTGTAAATAAATTATATCCATAAATTCAAAAGATAAACACGAATAGCAATTGTCATTGTTTCACTGGCAATTCTCCAGAAAGACGTAAACAACAAACTGTATGTAACACGAGCAGATAGTTTTAAACACGAAAAATTCAGATGGAAATATACTGCATTTCACCTGCTAAAGTTAAACTAAGAAATATTGTCTCTCTAACGATATTAGGGAAGAACTTGCGTTTCTACTTTTATAATATATTGCTAAGAATGTCATCCTGCTTACATTTATTTTGACAGCTGCACTATTGCAATAACAACTAGCGATCCAAAATTTCAGTATCCATTTGTTCTTTGTACGAATGTCATAGAATAAATGTGCTATTCTGTAACAACTAATTTCGTATCTCACTCGTGAAATGTTGCGATGCGTGTATCCTTTTAATGTTATGATAAATAGTCGAATATTTAACTAATTTCTTTCATGTAATTCTTAAACCTTCGTATGTTATCTACCAAAAAACATTATAGTAACAGTCTGTAAATGTCTCTTTGCTGGACTAAGGCCTCTTCTCCCTTTTTGAGGAGAAGATTTGGAGCTTATTAACAAAAAATATAATTTATATGTATTACTAAGGTTTGAAGGATGAGTATAACTACATAAGCAATATACCCATGCGCCGCATTGACAGTGTAAACTGTATGTTTATATTTCTCGCAGTGCTAGTGTTTTCGAGTTAAGATAACCTCTTAACATCCAGCATCCCATCTGCGCATTAGCCTACCTACTTTTTTAATGTAAAACATTTATTATCACAAAAAATATACCTCAATTTATAAATAACTAATTTTCACCAGAGTGTTATTGGGAGGATAAGATTATTATGTATAACATTTTTAATTCATTAATAACTCATACAAAATCATTTCATCAAAATTGGTTCAGTGGTTTAGCCGTGAAAATGTATCCAATGGACAGATACACATAGTTACTTTTACATTCATAATATTAATACAGATTGCTCTATATTTGTTTTGCAGGAATATTTAATTATTTTACCGCATTCCTTCATAGAGTTATAGGTCTCCCTTGGCATGTCCAGCAGTTGACTGCAATTAGCTGAATGATATTGACGATGATTTTTATTAGAACTGACAATGAATGAACATGTATAGTCAATACATCTGTCAGGCATACAAAGTATCGTTTAAAGGTTTAAATGGAGAGTAATAACTGAGATATCAACAGGCTATTCAGAAGCCCGCATTCAAGAACGATCTATTTCTGTGCCCCAATTACCTATCGACGATTATTTCGCTACACACTGATCTTTAGTTCAATGAACTTTGTTAATATAACGTGAAGGACTTTATACAGACTCGCCGGGGTAAGTATTGACCATTAAAATTTTGTGTCGTCATTGATGTGGTGTTGCCAATTTCTTTTTAATTGAGATCAATGAGAGAAGAATAACCAAAATATTTATTTTATCGATTAGTATTTGTTAATATAACGTTATTATTAAGCTTAATTTGCGCAGCATTATACAATGATATGGTAATCGCAAGTTTTGACCCTTAAACTATTGTCCCCTACAACAGGCTGTCCGCTTAACTGGACGGTAAAATAGATATTAGTAAATATCTGTCCGTCCCGACTTCATAAGGGTAGAATTCATACAAAGTAACCCCTCACATTTCACCCCTTAAAGTTGAAATTCCTTAGTGGTTGCTTACGTTATAAAATAAAGCTATGTTCCAAATTTCAGATTTAAAACTCGCTAGTTATTACATCGCTAGGCTGTGCATTGATTGTCAGTAAAAAAAAAAAAACAAATTGTATAGGTATATTTTTTTAAAATTGCTGGTATTATTTAAAACAAAAGAAAGCTAAAAAGAAATGTCAATCCGCTTACGACTTCAGCAGTGTGTAGATCGATTTCTCATTATCGAGGCCGACAGACAATAATTAGGGGGTTGACGGAGCTACCACTCGTTGATACGAGATAAGAATGTCAATTTACCTTTGGCAAACATTCTCGTGAATGAATATCGAAATTTTATGCGGACGATATAGTTTTTATTACGCACAATAGGAAAAACTCCATGTCAACTAAAATCAATATCTTTTTTATATAGTTTTTACCATGTTTATAAAACAGATATCAGTGTACTTAATAATAGTATAGATGTGAAGTTGAATAGAAATCATATTACGTATTCTATAGACAAAAATAACCTCGCGCTCCGTGTCGCTAGATGTACTTGCGTCAACCATCGATCCATTGAAGTATTGACGAGTGTGAAGACACTCTAATTCTATACATAACTGGCTGTTGTTTCCCGCAACTTCGCTTGTTCTTAAGTTCGGTGAACTAATTCAGAAACCTCTTCGGTTGTGCGAACAATAACTTACAAAAGATTAAACGCTTCACATACGGGATACAATACTACACCATTCATCCAATTGATTTGATTGACAAACAAAGGAATATTCACTTATAACTATATTATATTGTCAATTATTTCTCAAATAATAAAAAAAAAATCTGTATGTTTGTCTGCCTATGTTCTTGAAATGAATATATTTTCTTCATTGAACTGAATACTACAACTATTATGAAGCGAAGTATAGTTATGAAATTTAGATAGAGTAACAATGATTAAGTAGAAAAATGCATTCAAAATATAGTTACAATTACCAGAGCCTAGGATAGAATGCGTGGAACTCAACCAAACATAAGGCTTTAATCCGGGCAAGTTCCTTAAGGTTGATTTGTATTTATAGTTCATTTCGTACAAATATCAAATGAAAATATCTGTTAGATGAATGTCATGGCCAACTTATCCGGGAGAAACGGCTTTGAGTATGCTCCAAAATTGCGTGGCGTTGTTACAATTACAACCTTAAATACCTAACGTAAAAGAATGTTTTTAAAATTGAATAACAGTTCCTAATTATTAGATAATGTTGAACAATAAAAGTAGATTATAAATTATAAAATATCAATAAAATCTTGAAGCATTTTAAATATATTGAATATAAACAATTAAATTTGCTTAACAGCTTGAAATACATGTAATTTCAGTTCAGTACTGGTGGTAGAGCTTTGTGCAAGCTCGTCTGGGTACCACCCACTTATCAGATATTCTACCGCAAAACAGCAGTACTTGGTATTGTTGTGTTCCGGTTTGAAGGGTGAGTGAGCCAGTGTAATTACAGGCACAAGGGACATAACATCTTAGTTCCCAAGGTTGGTGGCGCATTGGCTATGTAAGCGATGGTTAACATTTCTTACAATGCCAATGTCTAAGGGCGTTGGTGACCACTTACCATCAGGTGGCCCACATGCTCGTCCGCCTTCCTATTCTATAAAAATAAAATAAAAAATCAATAAGCCGGCCTATACACGTTCATCACGATACAAAGAAAGTGTTATTTGATTGACAAGGGATCTCCCGCGGGAGTCTGACTCCTAATTTGATTGCGACACGAGAATTTTCTATTCAATTTGTTTAACCGTTTCAGTGTCAAACTATTTTGAAGATACAAAAGGATATCCCATATTTTATTCATATTAAATTTAACAAACTGTTGTGTGGTATAATCGAATGCTTTGCTAACCTATAAAAATAATGAAAGTTCAATGGTATCAATAGTAAAGGAATCAGGAGTAGTAAAAATATATTTTGTATTTGTTATCCTACTGAAAAACTTTTAATAGCACAGTAGTAGTATACAGTATTCGGAACCTTCCAAATCAGATATTAGGTATTTGTCCATAAGAGTACCACTAAATGGAAATGATGGTTGGACTGGTTCAAATTTGTTAAGGCAAAAATGTGCTTAATATGAACTTATAGTTATTTTTAAATATCATCATATCAGGTATACATTGCAGTTCTGCCAAATGTATAAATATCACCTGGGAATGGTTGGTTTAACCATAGGATTAGCATAGTGCAAAAAGCTACAAGTCTCCTTTATAATTATAAATGAAGCCCAGTTGTGGGAGTTATATTCACTTTTACAGAATTAAAGATTTAAATCGTGTATTAAATTTTAGAACTTACAATATTTATAACATTATTTTGGAGGAAGACCTTAAATATAAAAACGAAATACGAACAAAGCCGCGCGTGATAGCAAGTAAAATAATAAAATGTATAATAATAACTCGTAGTCATATTATATTTCCGTAGAAAATTCCTTTGGGAGGTCCATTAGGATATTAGGTATGAAATTGTTGTTCAATCTTTAGGGGATATATAGATGAAGGAATAAATTCCATTATTGGACTATAATTGGTTTTATATACTTACGAAAATCTATATATTACTATATTTTAAAAACATAGTTACTAGCTTCATGTAATGTCTGGTCTTGTTAAGATATATAACAAGATTGTATTATTAATTTAATACTTTACTGCACAACACAAAGTGTATTTTGTTCAAAAAGCCGGCTTAGTGATAAAAGCATTCTTTAGTATCCAAATTGAAAAAGTGCAAGCAGGCACGTTTTGTATTGCAAGAGAAATAACATATTAATACACACATATATATATAAACTTATAAATATGTGTGAGAAACAAGTACGCATACAATGACATGTAAAAATGCTCTAAGACTTATATCAGTTCTCTTTCTGTAAAGTAAGAGAAATTTCTAAACGAAATATTCATAAGCAAACGAAACAACAAACACAATAAATCTTAAGAAATATGCAAGTACTCAAAATACTCCGTCTAGACTAGACTAGTCTAGAATGAAGGAGATATTTTATAGCAAAATTCACGCCAGATTACGCCGGCGCTAATATATATAAGCTAAGAGAAAATCATTTTTATTAACTTCTAGTTCTCACACGTTAACCGTCCACGTTCTAAATACAAGTAACATTAACAATTCAAACACTTTCGTGTATAATAAATTAAGTCGCACTACAAACAGTCGGTGGGTAATCTCAAAATGGCGTCGTACGTAATAGTTTAACGTTAAGGCTAAGGTTATAGTGAGTAGCGTAAGAATATTTGTTTTAAGTCATTGCAATACTATGATTTATAAACAGGAACTAATTTGAGATTTAAAAAAAAAACAATTATTTCTACGTGCGTCGGACATTTTCTACCGCCAAACAGTAAAACTTTGTATTGTTTTGTTTCGATTTGAAGGGTAAGTGAGCCAGTGTAACTACAGGCACAATGACATTATCATCATCTTATTTGCCTAGGTTAGTAAATATGTAGCTATATACATATTTACTAATGTATGTATGGGTTAATATTTTTTATAGGGCCAATGTCTATGGACAATTTGTTTACCAGTCTACTTGCCAATTTGAAATTAAAAAAATAATCCTGTATATTATAACATGTGTCATTAATTTTCCTTACCCATCGTATATACTTTTTGCAGGTTATGTAAATCAAATACTTAAATGTATATTAAAAATCGCATTGAAGCTTTATAACCTTGTAAAATGACGAATGTCTGGTATGTTGTAAAGCTACTGCATATTAACAGTACAGTTCGGAATTTAAATTCTACCGAGAAAAACCGCTAAGATACTCAATAATTACGCTTTCCTATACATGTAATTACTGTTCTATTTATGACAAGAACAATCAAAATCTCGTCATTTGGTATTGCATTAGAATTCAAAAGTCTTTCTCAAATATTGAGGTGAATTTATACATCATCTGGCAAAAAGTGGGTCGGTGAATAAGAAAGGTAACATTTCTTAGTTTTCCGCTAACGTCTATGTATTGAGTCCCGCACCGAACCGGCATGTTTTTCTCCACTTCCCGTATGTCACTTCCTGGAGACGTCGCAGCCTGTTATTTGACATGTGATGTTGCTTTCAGTGGAAACCAGCTTTCTCTACATACCGAGTTGCACTGACCGAATTTTATGCGAAATTACACATTCATGCGTTTTTCCTTATTCCATACATACTTGCACAATGGGAAATTGTTCGTTTTTGGTTTTTTGTGCGCTGAATTGTATATTCAAACCTAGAAGCGAGTTCATAATTATTGTTTGTGAAGATAATTAATGTAAATGCTATTTAATAGATTATATTAAATAAAATTATTTCTTAAAAAAACGATTTAATATTTTTATTTAAAAGATGAAGGAAAGCTGTGATTTTGTATTGAAAAAATTGTCCATCTCGTCCCCTGGACCTCCGTCTCCAGGTTGCGTAAATCATCACCCTTCCAGTTACGAACGTGCATCCATTTGCGAAATGGTCGGTCTCCTATTAAATGTCGATTTTTCACATTCAGAAACGCTGAGTCCCCTTGCTAAGGGAAACAGTTGATTTTAAGGGCGCAGGGGATTTGATTTCTGGGGCTTAAGACGCGTAAAAAGGTCTATAAATAGTATACTAAAGTTTTGATTTTATAATGCAAGGAATTTTATAAACATTAAGTTTGTTTTTTTTTGTTCGAACACAATTGTAATTCTAACAAACAATTGATACAGTTTTTTTTTTGTTTATTAAATTTCTTGTAACATACCAATTATTATTAGTGCTAATTTTATTTTCAGAAAATGATTATATTTAATACATAAATATTTTTTCTAATGATTTATTTATTTTATAAAAATATTAGATTAGGGTGGTTTATATTAATCTTATCGACTGATAAGTCTTATTTATTAAAAGGTAAAGGCAAACTTAAAAATATCAGATAAATCTTATTATAGAAGTTTTTTTACTTATCGTTTTTTTTTTACAATGAATACTCACTTGGCGGTAGGGCTTTGTGAAAGCTCGTCTGGTTAGGTCCCACCTATTCATGACAACCGACTACATGACCCAAAACAGCAATACTTAGTCCTCAAAAGGAGATGTGGCCTTAGCTCAGCAGTGGGACATTCACAGACTGCTAGTTTACTTTAAGCCTTTTTATAGAATAGGAAGGCGGCCAAGCATATGACCCACCTGATGGTATGTGGTTACCAAACGCCCTTAGACATTGGCACTGTAAGAAATGTTAACCATCGCTTACATCTACAATGCACCACCAACCTTGGGACCTAAGATTTTATGTCCCTTGTGTCTGTAATTACACTGGCTCACTCACCTTTCAAACCGGAACACAACAATACCAAGTACTGTTGTTTTGCGGTGGAATATCTGGTGAGTGGGTGGTACCTACCCAGACGAGCTTGCACAAAGCCCTACCACCAGCAAAACTGCAGTAAGTATACTGTAACGCTAAAATTTAATAATAAATTAGATTTCCAACTTTTAATTGAAACGAACAATATATGGGAACGGAACGTAACTCTTAACTTAAGTTGCCGATTATCAATCATTAAATATTACACCCTTCGAATATCATTTGTCTATACTCGTACCTTTGACCTTCTGACCAATTTGGGCTACGCCTATTCTCTAGAGAGACTAGCCATTTGCGCTGGTTATATTAAAGTGCACAAGTATTATACATTTTTTTTCAATCATATAATCCGATGGAACGGCAAACCTGACTGGAAGGAGTTCAGATGCAAAACATACGGATTTAAATGCTTTTCGAGGCACGTGACTACTCTCGACAAAAAACTCCAAACCCCAAGACCTCGAGATCTGTGCCTTTATAGACTAGTCACTAGATCAATGAGGCATTTTTCTATTGCATAATGATGAAATATTTGCTCATCTTCAATTCGCATTAACCCGTTAAATAACGCATGCACATGACATGTATGGCAGTTCAGAGAACCCTTCTTACCTGCCCCACCGCACACGTAACTTGACACTCTTAATTATTAACGAGGATTGATGCCATCCCATGAGTATATCATTGACCCTCGGAAATATCGACGCCCTTATGTCTTAAGTAATAAGGGTTATATTGTGATGAATTTTAACAAATATTAGCTCCCTGAACCAGCCGTCTGTCTTTGTTAGAAGTAACTTTTGACGATGGATTATCTGTTTTAATATGCGTCATTTAAATGTTCGTGTGGGATAAGTTTTGTTTGTGACATTAAAGTATATAAAACCTCGAGGTATTCTCGGAATTTTTTATATATTTTTATATCTGCGGAAGGAAATGACTTTTGTATCATATCAATTGTATATCAAAATCATATCAAACCCCATAGAGGTGTTTTGGAGATTGGTGCCAAAATAATAAAAAAAGATTCGGTACATGATGTTTGTATTACAATATTTGTATAAGTGTCTAAATCAATAACATTAAGTCAAAATTATTCATTTTGCTTATTTATTCGCTATGCTTATTTTGCTATATTTATCCGCGTGGCTTACACAAGCCAAAAAAATAGATGCCTATAAAAGGACATATTATAAAATACACTCATCCATTCACATTTAGAAACTCGATCATAAGATTTTTTTTTGTAATTAAATTCTCAGTTAAAGCCCAGAATTAGAAGTCGACTACGCCACACTCTCGAAAAGTAAACAAGCTTTGGCTCTACGCCCAGATCTATCTGCAGTCATATCATATTGCTGGACTGTCAGAGTAAGGCTACAGACAATTCACCTTTGCTTTTTGCTTGTGAACTATGATATCTCCTGTGTATTAGATTAGTTTTTGCACGTGCTTACCTTGGTCCAATAACGGCTTGGATCACGTTATCTTCTAAATTACATTCATAAAGTTTACGAGTTAGGTATAGATGATAATTGTCAAAGACAATGTGATTCTAAATAAAAAATGTTTACTAAGTAGTAAACGCAATAAACGTAAACAAGGTAAACGGGAAAGTCGAGTCGAAAATAAACTGAATAACTACTCCTCGTCGCAGTAAATATCTCTCAATGATTAAAGTAAACAAAATCGCCCTCTAAAAGATAGGTTTTTTTTTTTGTGAAATACATTGTAAAAGATGAATTCTCGGAACGATAAGAGAACAAGTCGCGTTGTTAATACGTGGTGCAAGTCTTAAGATTGTTTCTTTCAAATATTTAAAAAGAAATTTTGTAATTTAATGTACCCATAAATATTGGAACTCCTAAGAATATAAATAATACCCTAGATTGCTTAGTGCCAGCTAACCATCTACGGCCTTACTATTTTTTTAATCAGAAGTCGACTATTCAAATCAATTCAATTCAAATCATTAATCTGGATTTGCATAAAGAAGTTACAAGTTGCAATCAAAATTTGTATTTGTTTATCAAGTAGAATGTTGATATATAAATAAAATGTATAAATAAGAGTGTCTTCTGAATGTTTTTTCGATAAAAAGTACGTTTCAATTTGGTGTTAATATTAGAATTGAAGTTTTGTCTTTTAGTTAGTTTCAGGCAATTAGGAATTTTATTATTTAGGTGTTTAAGAAATATATGTGTTATTTTAATGTCACTCTGAATAGTATTAGAATTTATATAATTTTAAAGTCTGTGTGCTAAATACTTACACCGAGCAACAACATACCCCGCGTCACCTGGCGGCGCGTGGCGGCGCATGGCGTCGGCCGCAGAATAATTTATTACATTTCTTAAAAGCCATTACTGACACCGTCAATGGGCCGTCACTTCGCCCCTTGCAATTAGCATGAATTTTATAACAGCATACAGCAGCTTAGCCCTCGATGGCTGTAACTAAGATACGTCTAAATAGTATTTAGTTTTACTAAGTCTAATTAATTCAGAATTTAAATATTTTTGTATTCACGACTATATTAGTTTAGAACCGAGATGTTTTTTTTTAATAGTATAAGGTAGGCGGACGAGCGTTTGGGCCACCTGATGGTAACCTGATGGTCACCAACGCCTATAGACATTGTAAGAAATGTTAACCATCGCTTACATCGCCAATGCGCCACCAACCTTGGGAACTACGATGTTATGTTCTTGTGCCTGTAATTACACTGGCTCACTCACCCTTCAAACCGGCACACAACAATACCAAGTACTGCCGTTTTGCGGTAGAATATCTTATGAGTGGGTGGTCTACCTAGACGAACTTGCATAAAATCCTACCACCAGTAAATCATCCATATAAGTCACAATAAACGTAATGTAACATCATTGATAGACTTTAATATCCTTGTAAGGGTATTGACGTAATGCCTTGCATACAACTTTATTCGGTTATAATTAGCATAAATGTAGGTGGTCTCTTGAAACGCATCTCCTGAAGACGCCTATTACGAAGATTTACGAGAAGTAGTACGTTTCTTAAACAACTGGATGGAAAAAACGTTTAAGCCGTCGCCATTTTATTTACGATCACTCCACGAAGTGGTGTATAACCAAGTTAAGTGTGACGTAAAATGTTCCAGAAATAGGGGGATATTTTAAATTCAGTTCAATTGTGAGATTAATACTAATGATTTATTCTCTTTACTTATATAATGTTTTAAGTAGATTATGTGAATATATGTATATATATATATTAGTTAAGTAATATTCCGTTGCTCTGCATTTGTGTTGTCGCTCATTTGGGGGGTTTGTTGCCTTAGTCACCACGCTTGGCAGGCGGGTTGGTGACCGCAGTAGCTGGAAATCTTTCACTGTTAGCGCTGCTGCCCGCTATCAAAATTTAAATTTTCGGATTCCAGCATTTGTGTGGTTATTATATCGGTACCGCCACGATATCGGTCGCCATAGCCTCGTTATGTCGGTCGCCAGAGCCTCGTTATGCGGGCTGCCCAAGATCGGGATGGTTGGAGTTCTATGGGGGAGGCTTTCATCCAGCTGTGGACGGCGGTAAGCTGATAATAATAATTCCGTTGCTATAATTTGATAAAATTGGAAGGTAAGTGGCAAGCATAGCTAGGTTTATTCCAATATTTAAAAATTTGTCCAACTAGTTACCATAAGAGTAACCTGAAGATTTTCTTGTTAAGCATATCCACCACGATCATATAATGTACCTTAACCATCCGTCATAAAATAATACATGTTATGCCAAGCACCGATTCTAAGGATATTTGGTACAAGCAAGGTAATTTTGTTGAATTAATAAAAAACTCTTGAAGAATTTGCATTTTTGAAATTAGAACCAATTATTTTCTTACTCGATTATATAGTTTCATCCTTCCTAACCAGGAAAAAAATTCTGTAAGAACAAAGTCGAATCTCGACATAAAACTCGACGAATATCAGTGTATCACTGAAAGTCGATTTTCAACAAATGAACATCGGGACGAACATCGACTGTCAATTTTGCATACAACACTTAAGTTTTTTTTATAGTTGGACAGCTATTCAAAGACATGCTATTTCAGCAGGAAACGTAATATACAATACAGTGTACAAGTGTGCGCTGCACAAACGCAATGTTTTCTTTCATTCTAAAGCCCAGTTATGATATTAAAGAAACTATTTGTTTTTTTAGCCATCCTGTTATTAGATCGTTACTTATATAACTGTAGGCTATAAATAGTGTTAGTAGGAAAATGTATGAAGATGAAGACTTATTCAATATTAAATAAAAGTATCGTTAATATAAAAAATCGAATATCACTACAAAGAATAAGCCGTCATTAGTTTGATAGGGCAGCATACAGAGTTACACAATGTTACGACTAATTGTATCCGTTAGCTGCCCGTTCTGACTTAGTACGGATAAAATTCATAAAAAATTACAACCCCTATTTCTCCCCCCTTTAAAATAAAATGGACGCTTACTTTATAAAACAAACGTATGTTCCAAATTTTAGCTTTATACATGTATCTAGACTCGACTAGTTATTTACGTGCTTTGATAGTCGAAAAAAAAACGATTTTATATGTATAGATTTTACGATAATTATCAATGTCAAACCACGATCGTCTGAAATGTAAGTTAAATCTCATCAGTTTCGTGGAATTCTGTCAATACACGTTTTCTCAATTTATCTCGTAATCAATCCGACACGAGCCGTGATTTGGGTCAATAGATTTACGTATAATATATTTAAGATCTCATGAGTTACTCGTTATATCATTCAAACGAATTTCGATCATATGTCATTATGTCTAAGAGTGAATATGCGCTGTACTATTATTAAGCTACGAAATTCACGTTCTGATGTTCATTCTCGTCTGGTAAATGTCGTGAAAACGTCGTCATCAAACCTCGGTTGCTTTTATTGTTTGTAGTTTGAAGTATTTTTAACTTTACCGCGGTTTTCGCAAATGACGTAGACGCTATATTTACGAAGACAATTTTCAATTCTTTATTTAATTAATCTTTTAAATTAAATTGTTGCTTGAATCCGATAATTTAAATATCGAATGTTATTGAAATAATGCATAGTAAAAAAAGTTTCATTAATAAATAAGTATGTATTTTCTTATTGTTAGAATAATATAATGCAACAAAGTGTATCGTATTCGCGCCCCACATACACAAGGGAGAAGAGAGCGGCCGTGGGTGGACACTCAGAGAGCGTCATTCAAGCTTGTGACGCGAATACGCGATATTGTTTCACATCAAAATCGTAATTGAAATGTAGTTAATGGTTTACTTAATGAATTCTTAAGATCAATCATTACATTCGTTGGGTCACTAAACTTCGTTTTTGAATTTGATAGTCTGGCTGGTGATTATGAGAAGAGAGAGTCTCATTTCCGACAATTCATCATTATACGGTTCGAATTCATGTTCGGGGCTATGAAAGTCAGTTATATCCTGGAAAATATTAGATCATGTAAGACCACAGTACCTTGTACATTTTTATGTATGTGAAGGCCACATGTCAGGTTTCTCTAAGATAGCTCACATAAAATAAAATATTAGGGAAATAAAAATTGTTGGTATTAGCCAAAGCAACCAAAGCCAAGACTAAGATATGACCACCAATTCAAAATATAACTGATAGGTTTTGTAAATATTTAATTATTTTTATTAAAATTAAATAATGTATGTTATATATATTACGCAAACAGTCAGTACTAAATTAAGATCTAAATCATTCGTTCTGTAAGCGGATGGAAATTATAAATGCATTTCACTTACACTCCGAACATTTGCCAACCTTTGGCACGTGAGAACAATGCCATTCAAGCCATATTAAAGTCACAATGCTCATAAAGGAATAGCTCCGAGGACCAGGGTTGCATGTATGGATACGAACTTTCTTATTTCGTATTACAGATGTCAAAAATTAGGCGATAATGAACTCTATATACAAAGCAACAAAGGTTGACGATGTTTAAGTACACATCACCTTTAACTTTGTTCAGGTGAATACTGAACAGAGCTTAATTGTTTTTTCTTTTATTACTAATGAGGCAAGAGTGGTCGACAATGGTTGTCATTGTATCATCCCATTTGGAACATTTATTTTCCAACAGAAATTCGTCTTTTTTCGTTTCCGAGTAATAGGGTGTAAATGTACATGCGAAAGTGTTTTGTTTTTTTAATTGTCTCTGATACCTTTTATCGTACAGACGGCAAAGAGTATAATGTATTAAAAACTACTTACTACTACTATATAAATACTAAATTTAATTTATGGTTAGTGGAATAATAAATATAACACAATAAGGTTTTTCTGATAAAGCTTTGTAGAGGTCCCGTAGAGGCCTGTGTATTGGGTATACAAGATACGTTCTACCGGCCAATAGTAAAATAAGGTGTTACTGTGTTTCGGTTTAAAATGTGACTCAGTTCGTGTTATCAGGGGCAAAAGGAAGATATATTAGATGCTAAAGTCAGTAGCACATTGACGGTGTAAAAAGTGATTTATATTTCTAATAATGATCGCTAGTGTAGTAAAATATTATTAACTTATTTAATAACATTAAAAGTAACTGATATTTTAAACAACAAGAGTGAGATACAAAGTGTGAGAATCTACTTAATCTTACAGCATTCTTACAAAGTATATACATATGTATATACTGATCATACATTTTTTCAGACTGAATTCAGTCGAAGACGCTTTTCTATAACACGCCAGACGGTTTTGAAATTTATCAAACTAATGAATTGCTTCTTTATGCATATATGCTATAAGGACGTTTTTACAATTTATCACGAATATAGTTCTGCATCTATCGTTACATTAGCAAACAAGTCACAGGCAAGCCTGACCGTCACAACCTCGTTAGCGCAGCAAACAAATTTGATTACCTAACGATGTAGACAGACAGACGTGTTTAACGGACAGAGGACTTTATGTACGGAGCTATTGAGCCATTTGAGATATTGATCATTGGTTTTTTCTCGTTAACAAATGTTCAATGTTTAAATTTACTTTCATTTGAAGATGAGCAAAAAAGGCTATCGAAGATACGAATATAAAAAATAAAACTTGTAAAAGATGCAATAATGCAACTTCGTTTTCAAGGCATTGTTGAACACATATTGGTAAGTGGTTACCATTGCCAACAAAATGATGAATATATTATAAATTCGAGCATTTAATTACTAAGTATCCCTTCAAACCAAAATAGATAAAAACGCTTTTGTTTGATGGCTGAATAACTGATGACAAGATTACGAGAGGGTGGTAAAAAGCTGTACCACATGCATCTCCATGAGATCACAAAAAAACTTGATAATTAAAGTACAAAGCGAATAACATTTGCAGTCAAACAGACATACCTATACCATAATGTACGCAGGGAACAGTACGGTGGTGACACGAAAACTCGATAAATTTTAAAGTGCTCCCGCTTTCGCCGCGAGCTATCCACTGCCAAAATACGCCTGTGGCTTTGTTAGGCTTAACGTTCACTAGATAAATAGCGTCCGGACGAAACAGACTTAAATATACCTCATTTATGCATAGTTTAAACGTTTTCATTCGAAATTGAAGATCTATACGAATATCACAGAGCTTGAGAATAATATATTTCTGATACTACTAGTCTGATCCGAATTTACTTTTCACGTTAGATTTATTAGTCTTTAACAACCAAATTTAGATAATACGGTTGTATGCTTGGGGACTATCAGCAAGCTCGTCTCGATACCACCCATTCATCACATGTTCGACCACAGCAGTACTTAGTGTTGTTGTATTCCGGAATGAAGGTTAAGTGGACCAGTGTAACTACAGGCACAAGGACCATAACATCTTATGTAAATGAGATGAAAATGTTATGTAAGTGGTCGTAATATTTCATACATTACCAATATCAACCGGCTAATTTACCATTACGAGGCCCATTTGCCAGTCCAGCAGTCTAGCATTAGTTTAAGTAAAGACAATGGACGGCAAATATCCTCGAAAGTCAGAACGCCAGTTGAGCTGGTCTAAGCACTAAGCTATATGGATGTAAGCCACTTTGGCGTGGTAGAATAAAATATCTAAAATACGATTACATTATAACCAAATTAGTTAAACTGACTGTTATCCTTGCCGTGGAGTACCGGCTTAGAATAGTACTCCCCCAATTTCATCCCGTGGGTGTCGTAAGAGGCGACTGAGGGAAAGGGAAAGGGGGGATGGGCAGCAGCGTCCCCCCCATAAGCATCTTACCCCCTACTGCGCTCGCCAACACGCCTGCCCAGCGTGGCGAGTATGGGCAAAACCTCTAAATGGTAGATGCGCCAAAAAAAAGGCCCCTAGTTACCGGCAAGCCCGCTAGGCCCGACCAAGGTAGCGGTCGCGGTATCGGCAGGGCAGGGGGTGCAAAGAATCACCGGTTCATGGCAGGCTATCATAAACGGCGACTAAATATGGCAACGTACAATGGACGCTCGTTAAGGCTGGACCATCACCTCGCCGAATTAGAAGTAGAGCTAAGTCATATAAACTGGCATATACTGGGGTTATCTGAAGTCCGAAGACAGGGGGAGGACACGATGACTCTGGAGTCCGGTAACTTACTCTACTTCCGCGAAGGTGATAACCTCTCCCAGGGTGGTGTCGGTTTTCTGGTCAAAAAGGATCTCATTAGCAGCATTGTGGAAATCAGTAGTGTGTCGAACCGGGTAGCGTACCTTGTCCTAAAACTCTCCGACAGATACTCTCTGAAGGTCGTACAGGTATATGCGCCAACTTCGGCATACTCTGATGATGTGGTCGAAGCGATGTACGAGGACATCGCAAAGGCTCTCAACAACACCTCGAAGGCCCACTACAATGTTGTTATGGGAGACTTTAATGCTAAAGTGGGAGTACATAATAGCGGTGAATCGAAAGTTGGACCTTACGGCTTGGGCTGCAGAAATCACAGGGGGCAAATGCTGGTAAACTTTCTCGAAGCGCAGGGGCTCTTTTTGATGAATTCTTTCTTTCAAAAGAAGCCCCAGAGGAGGTGGACCTGGCGAAGCCCCGATAACGTGACAAGGAACGAGATAGATTTTATCATTTCGAATAAAAGGCACATATTTAGAGATGTCTCAGTGATCAACAGGTTTAATACCGGAAGTGATCACCGCTTGGTTCGAGGCACTCTAGATATCGACTTTAAAGCTGAAAGATCGCGAATGATGAGGTCTACTCTCCGACCTACCATGCTCCAAGCTGCTCAAGGTGCCGAAAAGTTCCAAATGGAACTTCAAAATCAATTTACCGCGTTGGAAACCGTAAGCAGTATTGATGAGAAAACCGACACGCTGGTCAAAATACTGCAAAACACATCCCGCAAGTGTTTTCCGCCACAGAAAAGAGACAACGCACCAAAACTCTCTGCTGAGACACTCGAGCTCATGAGGAAACGACGAGAACTACCATCGTTTTTGTCAGATAAGGCCTTAAACCGAAAAATAAAAACGCTGACGCGACGCGATCTCCGATGCTCCAATACCCGTGCCATCAAGGCTGCGATTGAGCAAAATCGGGGATCGAAAGTGTTCGCTCGCAAGTTTGGGATGCCGCGTCTGACAAAACTTAAAACTGAAAATGGTGGGGTCGTTACCTCTAGGCCTGAGATTGTCGGAGAAGTAGAGAGGTTTTATGGGCAGTTGTTCTCTTCAAGATCGGATAAACCTGTGGGAATCAGTCCTGATGACCAGCGCGCCCCTCTTACGCGCCATTACTCCGAGGAGCTCCCGGTCGTTGACCAAGGCGAGATTAGGGCGGCTCTAGAACAGCTTAAAAACAACAAAGCTCCGGGAGATGACGGAATCACAACAGAGTTGCTTAAGGCAGGCGGGACTCAGGTCCTGAAAGAGCTAGCAAGCCTCTTTAATTCCGTCATCCAACATGGCAAGACCCCGGAAACGTGGAGCGGGAGTGAGGTGGTACTGTTTTTCAAGAAAGGTGATAAAACCCTCTTGAAAAACTACAGACCAATCTCTCTCCTGAGTCACGTGTATAAGCTGTTCTCAAGAGTCGTCACGAACCGTCTCGCCAGACGACTTGACGAGTTCCAGCCCCCAGAGCAAGCCGGCTTTCGATCAGGCTACAGCACCGTGGACCACATTCATACTGTTCGGCAGATTGTGCAGAAGACCGAAGAGTACAATCAGCCGCTGTGTATGGCATTTGTGGACTACGAGAAAGCCTTCGACTCCATCGAAACCTGGGCAGTGCTCGACTCATTGCAGAGATGTCATATCGACTGGAGATACATCGAGGTACTGAGATGTCTATACAACGCCGCTACAATGACTGTCCACATCCAGAACTGTAAGACGAAGGCGATCCAACTGCGCAGAGGGGTGAGACAGGGGGATGTAATATCTCCGAAACTGTTCACCAACGCGTTGGAGGACGTGTTCAAGACGCTGGATTGGACTGGATGTGGAGTCAATGTAAACGGCGAGTACATCTCACACCTTCGATTTGCCGACGATATCGTCATCATAGCGGAGTCGCTGGAACAACTAACCAGAATGCTGCGTAGCCTTAGTGAATCTTCCCGGCGTGTCGGTCTCGGTATGAACTTGGACAAGACCAAGGTCATGTTCAATAGGCATGTTGTGCCGGGACCGATATACGTCGAAGGGAAACCTCTCGAAGTTGTTAGGGAATATACCTACCTAGGACAGGTTATACAAGTCGGTAGGAACAACTTCGAGAAGGAAGCCGATCGAAGAATTCGCTTGGGATGGGCAGCATTTGGCAACCTTCGTCAAGTCCTCACGTCGTCCATACCGCAATGTTTGAAGACGAAAGTCTTCAATCAATGCGTCTTACCTGCCATGACATACGGTGCCGAAACGTGGACACTAACTGCGGGACTAGTCCACAAATTCAAAGTCGCTCAGCGTGCTATGGAGCGAGCTATGCTCGGAGTATCTTTGAAGGATAAGATCAGAAATGAGATTATCCGGAAAAGAACCGGAGTCACCGACATAGCTTGCAAAATTAGTAGGCTGAAGTGGCAGTGGGCTGGTCACGTATGTCGTAGGACCGATGGCCGTTGGAGCAGACGAGTCTTAGAGTGGAGACCGCGGATCGGCAAACGCAGCGTAGGGCGCCCTCCAGCCAGGTGGACCGATGACCTTAAGAAGGTGGCGGGCACCGACTGGATGCGGAAGGCGGAGGACAGGGAGCTTTGGCGCACCTTGGGAGAGGCCTATGTTCAGCAGTGGACAAAATATTGATTGGCTGATTGATTGATTGATTGATTGACTGTTATCTATACTACCAACGTTTTAGGAGTTAAAAGACTGACAAAGGTCAATGTGTTGCAGCGTTTTTTTTTTAATGAATTATGTTATATTTCTTGCAACAAATATAACGATGAACGATCAGAAAGTTCAGCACCCCATAATTATAATCCGAACAGAAAATTCAATGCGAAACAAATACGGTGAATTGTACAAAGCGTCCAGAGGATAGTATGCTTTAATATTGTTTTATTGTGAATTTTAAAGCCCTTTGAATTTTGAAACTGCAAATGATGCAGGATTTTGAAAGCCGCTCGATAGCATCGGAGTGAAAAAACTTTTTACTGCATAGCAATGTGATTCAAAGAGTAATAGGTCGGCTTAAATTAAGACCCTTTCATCTATAAAGAATAGAGTTAAATCAAAACTATTCAGCGATGAAGCGCTTGTTGTGTGAAAATATTTAACAATTTTTATATTAAGTCCCTTTTATGTGATAGTGGTTAGTGTATATGATATATTTGTATACAGAGACAAAAATGTGTATGTATTATTTTTAGAATTTCCTATTTTAAATAAAACACATAAAAATCTTGTTTGTTTGGATTGAGTCAGATGATATTCTGCTTGTATGTCCTGTAACTGGACCAGTGAGTGACTTCTTAAGAGGAAGGAACGGCCTGCCAAGCAGTGGGACGCTTAAAGGCTGTTTTTTTTTTAATTTAGTATAGTTTTTTATTAATTTTAAAAACGGATACGGATATAACCTTTTTAAGACAAAACATTAACAGTAAAAGTAAGTAGAACAGAGATGGCCCAGTGGTTAGAACGCTTGAACCTTAACCGATGATTGTGTATTCAAACCCAGGCATGCACCACTGAATTCTTATATGCTTAATTTGTATTTATGATTCATCTCCGTTATAAAAAAATCATGTGTCTAATTTAACTGAAATTCTGCCAAATGTGTATGCACCAACCCGTTTGAAGCAGGGTGTCGGAATGGGCTCCGAACCTCCCAGGGCCTTGTCTTGATTTTTTTACTTGGTTGTTTTAACCTAATAGAAAATTTATAAAAACATTAAACATCAACTCCTCTCTGTTTTAAATACAAGTTCATAAGTATATTTTATTACGAACAGGTTTTCTAGTGTAATGAAAACAGACAACTGAACACGTCATTTACTTGCATTGTTTTGAATAACAAAAAGTGTTTTGTTACATCATTATTCCATACTGTCTGTTTCCGTGAGTCTTATTGCCTGTAAAATGTTCCTTCATTACTTGTTTTGTTATACGAATATGTAGCCATTTTAAAGATTAAAATAATAGATGCTAAATGTGTTTGTCGTGGTATTCAGTACGCTCAACTTTTGTCATAAAATGTTTTATGTTACTGGTATGGACGTGGCTTAAGCTTATTTGCTTTTGTTTTTATTTTTATTTTTAATAAACAACATACACGTACACTACAAACCCTTGAATAAATCCAGTGTTATTTTAGTAATTATATACGATAACTTTACATATTATAAATTTGGCTACATAAACAGTAAAAGCCTGTGAATGTCCCACTGCTCTAAGCCCTCCTCTCTCTTTTTGGGGTGAAGGTTTGGAGCTTTTTCCACCACGCTGCTCCAATGCGGGTTGGTGGAAGACATATGTGGTAGAATTTCAGTGAAATTAGACACATGCAGGTTTCCTCACGATGTTTTCCTTCACAGTCAAGCACGAGATGAATTATAAATACAAATTAAGCACATGAAAATTCAGTGGTGACTGCCCGGGTTTGAACCCACGATCATCGGGGAAGATTTATCACTGTTGACAGTTGATTCAGACTGATTCAGTCTGGGCCATCTCGGCTTACATAAACATTATTTAGTCATAAAAAAAAACTGATACTAAAATATGATAAATTATTAGTCCAAAGAAAAAGTTTAATTTTGTCCAATTAATTTCGAATTTATATCCTTAAATGAAACTTAAAACAAAAATACCAGATAGTCTGTTAAACTTAAATTGAAATTTGAAATCCACAAGCGACGTTTACAATCTTTTCTAATTAGATCAAGGGGCAGCGTTCATTTCGATCCGTCTGTTTCAAATTAAAACGCAATAACTCCGGAACAAGTCTTCTGAAATTATTCTTTAGTACTATGATTTATGGGATCGTTAATTCTTGCGGTTACAATATTTACTATGCCCGTTACTTTGTCTTAAAAAAGCATAACCGAATGGTTTTTTATTCGATATTATATCGTAAATTTCAATTATTGTTTCTGTATGACTACATTGTGTCTATATTAAATAGATTTAAAGCTTTCTTGTAAGCCTTTATATGTTTACTATGTGTTAACTATTTAGACTAAATTTAAATATATGATTAATATAAGGATATACTTTAAATTGATGTCTAGTTTTTAATTCTAATCGGTTCAAGAGAATCGCTTTTTTAATATTATTTTCTAACTGTACACATACATATAAATGATACACATTTAAAGTATTGGTCGTGTGTGCGCCCAATTCAAATACAGTTACTTTTAGTTTGTTTTTTAAGCGATGAAAGATTGTTACAGCGCTGAAAGATATCCCACGGGAGGTACATTTTCAGTCGTGCTTCGAAATGTCGAACATGTTTCGTGCAGTTAAAACAAACAAATGAAATTGACGCATTTAAAAATCGAATATCAACAACTCATGATTAAAATGCTGAAAATAAAATGCCTTATTGTTGCATAATATCTTCGGAAATTGTTAGTTATAAAGACTTACTTAGTGATTAAGTAATCATTTCAGTAAGCATACTATTTTTCCGCCGCTTGAAAATCGTGTAAAGTTTAACTGATGTACATATCGGACCTTCCATAATCTTTCCTAACGGATTTTACAAGAGTTAGAGAAAGAGAGTGCGCGTATATTTGCAAATACTATCCAAGCCTGCATGGTGTTATATGTCACGCAGAGTTAACTTTTTAAATAGACTCAGGAGCCTTGAAGATATCCTGCCATCCAAGAAAGCAAACGTCAGCTTCATCCGAGTCCATTACACTTCCCATTTTTATCGATCACTAAGGACCCCGGCCAATGACATCCCAAAAACGGAATCATAAGTTATGTCATATACGACAATAATATGGCCTGCGAAGTTAGCATTCATAGATTAAATCAATCGTCACCGCAAATAAAAACAACAACATCATATATGTATATATATTTTTTAAATACTAGCAATGTCTGAAATCAATAGGCCAATGAGTCAGGTCTTGCAACCATCGCCAGGCGACCAGTAAACCATTCCGCTATTGACGCTTAAATTCGCTATTAACCATGAACTTGTCTCTTCATTTCTTACCGCGTATTACGAGCGTCAGATTACAAAACCATACCAGGATCACATAACATCGATGTTAATTTTAAAGTTTTAAACGCTTAATTTGACGTGGCTATTGATTTAGCAGTAAAACACGTTTTTAATCCTTCCCGCAGTAATTCTTGACATTTACTACCGGGCGTTGACCGCGACTGCTCTTTAATACAAAATTTCTTCACGAGTTCACGATTTACTAGATACATTGTATAGAACAAAATATCCTGATATAGTTTATCTGTGCATTCTAACTTAAAATCCTGTAGCATGATTCAATAGTAATCGAAGCTTATAAGTGCCTACTTAAGTAAATAATTATATAATACTTATATAAAGATAAAAATTGATTAGGTCTTTAATAATGAATAGAACGATGATGACGATAACCGAGATAGCCCTGTGGTAAGAACGCGTGAATCTAAATCGATCATCGTGGGTTCAAACCCGGGCAAGCACCACTGAATTTTCATCCATATTATTCCTTTCATCCATATTATGGTAATGCAAAAAGTATTTATGTAGGTACCAGTAATTAAGAATACCTTATTATAAAAAGGTTTTTTTTCGGGTTTTAATTATAACGTAAATGTATTTTTTTTATTTAAAATTTAAAAGATTGTTAAAAAAATATTATTTAAAACTGTGTTCTTAGCTGAAACGACATTAGTTATTCTTTTGACTTAGTATTAGTATTTTAATATTATAATATAAAACATAGTATGTAAGGTATTTTTGTGCCATCTAAAAGTTAACTCAACATCAAGTCCGTTTAAATTTTTAAATATCTTTACCTTATCTGATTATCAGTAGGACTGTTCTATCAGAGCCAGCTCGAAACTCGCCACAGAAAGCGTTCATAAAATCCTGAAGTCATCAGAAAGTGATATGCAACATTGACCTTAATAATTATAACAATACAAGGAAACACGCATCAACATAGCATCACCATAAGTCGTCTGTCAACATTTCACGGGTAATAAAATGAGTTCTTACAGGATGGCAATGGAATAAATCGCTAGTAAGCGACGAGACTATTTTTCTATAATTCCATGTTTATCATATTTTTAATCTGTGTAATGTATTATATAATAAAGAGTATAAATTAATTAATTCTGCTACCAAACGTGCATGGGAAATGTTTAACAGACAAATAAGCCTGTAATTAAATATAACGTTGGCTCTATGTAAATTTGACGTTCTTAGTTTAAATAAAGTAATGGTAGCGTATTGTGTGTTTGTCCTATGATTGTACGTGGACCGTTATGATCTACATTCGATTTTTAAACTTCATATTTACCAAGAAAAGAAAGAACGAATCATTTATATTGGGTAACAATATAAGTTACGGACAATAAAGATTTAAATAAAATAATAAGCAAGTAAATACATATATAAAATTATGTAATTGCCGCGTAAGTTAGTACGAAGGGCTGGTCTTCCGTGAAGCCAATCTACGTTCATGGACGATGCGCAATTAAAAATAAAAAAAAAACCAATGCTTGTACAACAAATGCTGCGATGCTAGAATGAAATATAAAATATTTGATACAGCTTCTTATGTATGTAAAGGTTACTAATGATGTCCTCGTCATTTATTGCGGCCACGGCGACCAATTTTAAGAAAGATTAGCTCAACTTCACAGGACATATTGTAGTGCACGAGTGTGTGCACAAACACAAATGCAATCTCTATTCAATCAATCTCATAATCCGCTAAAACGGCAATCCAACTCGACCGGAAAGTGTACAGACCAACTTACAGATGTTCCTTGTGAGATTCTACGACAGAAAATACCGATAACATTGTATTGGCCCGTCCTGCGGTTTGTACTGAGGACCTCTGAAACTAACCACTAGACAACGAGGCAATTAAAGGTTATATATATATATATATATGGAAAGCATTAATAAATAATACCATATAAATAGATGTATATGTAAGACCCTACTGTTGCTGTGTTTTATATTTCAGGAAAACTCTCATATAGAATTTTATCCGTTAAATTGACAACAAATAAAGCATATGTCATTAAGTCAGTCACTCTGTGGTGCTTACCAGGTTTTAAACCCACGAACTCCGATGAGGATTCCTGAGTTCTAATCTCAACTGAGCTATGGTAACGGTCTGTAAATGTCCCACTGCTGGGCTAAGGCCTCCTCTCCCTTTTTGAGCTTTGGAGCTTCTTCCACCACGCTGCTCCAATGTACATGTGGCAGAATTTCAGTGAAATTAGACACATGCAGGTTTCCACACGATGTTTTCCTTCACCGAAATCACGAGATAAATTTTAATCATAAATTAAGCACATGAAAAACTTCAGTGGTGCTTGCCCGGGTTTGAACCCACGATCCTCGGATAAGATTCACGCGTTCTTACCACTGGGCCATCTCGGCCTCCGAGCTGAACTGAGCTATACTAAAATATTTGTTTATATATAATAGATCGCAATAATCTGTGCAGTTGACGCCAATGTGGTTTATTAATTACATGTATTAATGACATTTCTATCAATCACTTATGTATTGAATTTCAATTATATACATCGAAGTTTGTTTTATATATTATGTTATTCTAATAATTAACGATTTATTTGACTTATAATTACTTTCCTGTATGGACCGACAGACGTACTGAATGTTATTACCGGCTATTTTTACGCCCAATTTTACGGCTTACTTTGTGAAATGTGCTATATATCATTGCTCCTACTAACGTTACTTGAAATACTCGATTTGAAATCAGGATTACGTCACAAAATTATCACTTCGTTACAATATAAGTAACATAGAATTTTATAGTCAATTTATTTATTTATCATATACACTAGAACATTCTGGATATATAACATTACACTCATTTAATAATGTATTTATATATGTATATTATTTGTGTAATTTTATCAATATTCACAAGTAATTCCAAAACATTAACGGACTAACTTATAAACATTTCCTATCAACTGATTAGTTAAACAATGCTCTATCTTCTTCTTTCTAATGTCCAATCAATAACGAAAGAAAAAGAAAAATAAGTGTTTAACTAAACATTCGCTAAGTAACGTTTATAAATAAGGCTGTATATAATTTATAAGTGCCGCCTTTTATGTCAGATGATGTTTAATGCTTGGAAAACGGTAACGAGAGTGGGCGTAAATTCTAATAACATTGAGGACGAAATAAAAAATGGCGGTTCTATATTAACAACATCTAGGACCGTTTGCGAACTGAGGATTGTTAAATGGGTATTGCTTGTAATAAACAATTAAGTAAGCAACACCTCAATACTTGAGATTAAATTTAAAAACAATAATAAGAATAAAAAAAAATAATATGTCATGTAACATCGACGATGCTTAAATTAAAATGAAATGAAATTATTCAAAAATAGTATTTTTAATAAACAACAATTCTGAATACAAACGAGTTTAACGTGAAAACTACTAAATTGTCCACTGGTAGGAGAGTCGCATATTTTTTTAACTGGACTTTATTTATGCACCATTTCCGTGGGGGGGACTTTGACAAACGCCTGCAATTTTTGCTTCCGTCCGCTCCTACCTCTCTATAGTTACCTGCTGGTAATTTATAGTTCCCTTTTTATGATTGCAATTACCATTATTATAATGTATTAACTATCCAAATAATTCACATTATATATTTATTAAATAAATTTAAAATTTGTATTTAGTAATTTTTCATGGCTCTCTATTTAAGGATAAGGTTGGGAGCTCATGTAGAGCATAGCTAAGTATAGCTATAGTAAGATATGGTGCGCATATGCAGTTTGATGGATAAACGATATTTATCTTGAATAAACACAAACCAAGCACATTATAGTTCAATAATGCTGTAATGGTGAAAACTGCTGAGTTTCCTATCGGTACATGAGCTGGTTGTATTAACATTAATTTAATCTTTTAAAGTGATCATTTAAAATTATTTAATTAATTTTATAATTTTGTGTATCTGTTTTTATTTAATTATAGTAAACATTGTTAGTTATTAAAAAAGGTCGCTTTGATTTAAATTTGAAAATAGAGCTTCCAGAGAATATACAATATTAATTATATTTACGTACAAAAAAGCATTGTTGTATTACTTATTTATTAAGCACACAATTCATGCAAAAACTTGCGATGGAACTTCAGTGTCTTGGCACAAATTATTCCTCAAATATTCTATACATAAAGTTGTATAGCGAGACGTCATCTGGGTTGGAGATGGCAAAGAAATTAGCGACCTCCCAATGAATCTTAACTTTTAATTAAAACGAGAAGTATCGCCATTGCGCTTTCTAGCTGTCTCTAGAAACGCCAGACGCATCTGATGTGTTTCGTTTTACAATACATATTTGGATGAAACGGTATTGATTTTATGAACAAACCATTACAAATTTCGTTTGTGATGTAGAATTTACTCCATTTTGATGTATTATGTTTTTTAAATTATATGATTTTTTTTCGATTTGTATTTAGTTCAAATATAGTTATTACAAAGTATTGCTTATTTAAATGCTCCTAAAGACTCACACGAACATTAATTCTTCTTCATTTTCTTTCTTTCAAAAGGAGAATTGGCCTTAATAAAGTTATAATTTTAACAATTAAAATGCATTTAAATTGATTTTAAATTTTATAAATTCAATATTTTAATTTTCAATGAAAATCAACGAGCACAAAATTCATCCTTTGTCTTCCGTAGAATAAAATGTGATTTACATTTAAACTATAAAATCTATTCATGTTTTTTTTTTAATTTAATTACATTTACATAAAATTAAAAGAACGTATAAGAAAATGAATCAATTGTATATATTAATGTTATATAAGTTGAATTCAATAATAATTTTAACCAAAATACCGTGGTATTTTCCGTGAAACGGTCAACGAGAGACAAATATCAACCATTGAAGCCAAAAAACATCCCTTAGTAACTTTAGGGTCTCAACAAATGAATTGGTCACTTGATTGATTAATAGGACACGCCGCGTGACGCGACCGACACGACACGCCGTTTAATTAATTCACCCAACGATCCCGTGGACAGGTTTCGTTGTTTTGTGATATCAATGACAGCCAAATTTTGTTAAAGCACTAAATACTCGAGAGAAACGGTGAAGCGGAATCAACAGACGCCTGAGACAGTAATTTAAAATATGTCGCGATGGCTCAGTGGTTATAACACTCACGATAGAATCTCAACGAAGTTTGCAAGTTCGAAAAATACATAGTCAATTTTCATGTGCTTAATTTTTTTGTTTAATTCATCTCGTGCTCGGCATGAAGGAAATCCGTGCGATATTAAACTTGATGATAAATGAAATTTTGACCCATATGTCTACCAACTTGTATCAACAATAGAGCAGCGTGGTGGAATAAACTAAACCATATTCTGCTTGGCAAGGCCTGTCTCTTAAGGAGAACTTTGCCAAGCAGTGTGACGTTTAAGGATTGCTAACTTTTTTTTTTCAATTTTAATCAATTTGACCTTGAAATATTTCACTCATCATTCCGGTGTTACATTTCAAATAACCTTTAATATAATAGGTAGTATGAAACGAGAAATTAAAAATAATACCGAGGTAACATTCTGTATTAACGTCTTACATCTGTCCGTGTAACATTTCAGTGTTATAACGCCAATAACAATAATATTAAACGGGAAACCCAACTGTTATTGCTATCCTTTATTTCCTAAAACATTATCATAACAATTCATAAACATTGCCTACATTCTAAATTTAGTCGGGTAATAACAATCAATTTTATATGATAGTGTAAAATTATTACTGGAATGAGAAATGTAAGAGAATGAACTATAGAATTATCCTATGAAGTTATTCAAATGGTAAATATTATGTTCTGATTTAAGTTTGGCTAAAACTGCTATATAGGGTCTTTTCGCTTTAATAAAACCTCTGCCATAGTTTAAACGATTCTATAATCATTTTTCATAACACTGTATTCGTTATTCATATCGCGTTCGTTTATTCATATCATAGTTATATATAGTTATATATATCATAGTTGTATATAGTATCAGTTTAATATCTAGAGTCATAACGCGAGCGAGGCCGCGAATAAATTGCTAGTGTATTATAAGTCAACGAATTATTTTGTCCGGAACCAAAGTTTTTACATAAATTAATTTATAGTTGGACTCTTATAGCATTGATTATACGTATTGATATCGAGCTATGCGTTTAGTTAAGAGATAATGAAGGTATAAAGGCAAATTTTAATTGATCATTAAATCACAAGTAAATAATGTCACGAGAATTTTTAATAAGAATGTATTTTATACATTTTCTAAAAATAAAATTAGCCCTTTAAGTAAGGTATTAGATTTCAATATAATGAATAGAAAGATACTAAAAGTCACCTTAATGTTAATAAGAAACTTGATATCAGTTTTAAATAAAGGTTATCTCGCAATGAGCAGAAAGTCAAATAACGGCTAGACTTAAATAGCGGCGCCGGAGATAGCGGAAGATCCTTTGAAATTCTAAGATAAATTAAATACTGGTAGACAATTTTGTATGTAATAACTATTTACTCTCTTCAAACGCTGTTTTCTTTTCATCATTTGTATTTATATACATATAATGCCGAGATAGTGACGTCGATGACATGTTTTCAAATCAAAGGTCACGGGATCAAATCAAGGCTTTTTGATTTTTATATACTTCGTCATGATTCATTTGTTGGTGGTAGGGCTATGTGCAAGCTCGTCTGGGTAGGTACCACCCAGTCATCAGATATTCTACTGCAAAACAGCAGTTCTTGGTATTCTTGTATTCCGGTTTGAAAGGTGAGTGAGCCAGTGTAATTACAGACACAATGGACATAACATCTTAGTTCCCAAGGTTGGTGGCGCATTGGCGATGTAAAGGATGGTTAACATTTGGTTTACAACGTTGGTGACCATTTTGGTGGCTATGTTTAGATAGGCGAGCGAGCATAGGCCCCTATGCTCGCTCGCCCTGGCTCGCACCTGATAGTAAGTGGTTATGGTCATCGCCAATGCACCACTAATCTTGGGAACTAAGATATTCTGTCTCTTGTCTATCTGATATTGCATAAAGCCCTACCACCAGTAAAATCTAGTTATTTATATGGGCAAAGAGAACGCGGCTCATCCCTTTAGTGCATGCTCATAAAGAAAGGCCTTGACAATAATTAATGTAACTTGTACCATATGACTATTGCCAAACCTTATCGTCGCATTCGGCACGAGCTATACTCGAGACGGCCCGGACCATGTTACTAACGTTCCAATCTATTGTTTAAGAACCACTGAACTATTAAGTTCGAAAAATAAAAGCTTTGATAAGGTCTAGCTTTCAAACAAAGCCTAAGTTAATGAAAGATTCGTGATATCGGCCTAATGGATTAACCGTATAGTGATTATATTCTTGGTGATAAATAAAATAGCTTTTAATTGGTCTCTTAAAGATAAAAGTATAGCATTGGAAGAAACCGCAAATAAGAAAAATAAATTAATTAGCCAATGAGTCATTGTTTCATATGAAAAAAAACTTTTTAACATGTGGCTATGGCTTGGTACTAATTGCACGATTAGTTTCTTTATAGCTCAAGGAAGAAGATAAAAATTTTAAAGGTTCATTTTATTTATTATCTTTTCTGTACATTATATTACACAATCTATAATAAATATGTCAAAAAAGAAGTAGATAAGCAGTGCAGGCAACATTTTAGTTTATAATGTTTAAAAATTAAAATAGTTCCGATGGTACATTTGTTTATAACTACATTTATAGTACTTACTACAATAAAATGCTTAATTATAATTACACAAAAACAAATATGTACAAAATAATCATTTTCAGAAATATTCTACGAGTTTATTTCATTTAACAAAGAAGGTATTTAAAAAAAAAATGCGATAAATAAATTGACACATTATTTTGAGACTGATGTGTTTGAATTTGACGTAAAAAAGCAAAAAGACGCTTAAAATCTTGTACGTGTTGATTGGGCTTTTTTTACTTATGAATACTTCGCCCAAAGAAGGCACTCAAGTAGTGGCGTGTGCGTGCTGGATTTTCGGCTTAGTCAACGTGTTGTGGCTGTAAGACTACGTCTAAGCCTCTCATCTATTCATACATTATACCAGCGCTGTCAGGAGACTGGTTTATTCACGAGTCCAGGATTTGGTAGAAATCTGGCCGCTTCTGCGAGAAACAACCAGTTTAAATCAACAATTATTTTTCAATATTTTATCATCAGTTATGATCAGTTTGAAGTGTGACTACGGGTATTTCAAGATTAAACTATAGATTATAGAAACGTAGCTTGGTTGGTACCAAGCCTGAGCCAGTTACTGTGCAAATTAAAAAATATAATTCAGTTACACACGAGAACTTTGATTGGAAGTTTTCTGGAAGCACAAACCCTCGAGAAGATCTCGAGAACTTTATTCCATTAATAGATGATCTTGTTTTTATGATTACAATCGTGATATACATTTTAGCTGGTGTTTAATAGTGTTGTGTAGTTTATTTTTGCGTATAAATTATTGGTGTTGAATTCAAGTTTTACATTTTATCAATAACTTTACATTTAAAACTCATATAATATTTTTTTAAATAATTAATAATTATACTGTATAGTGTCAGTATATTGTCTTGTATTTACTTGAAAAATTAACATTAACACTTGTGCTAGGTAGGTAAACTTTAAAAAAATTTTTTCAGTTTTTATTAGTTTTTCTTTTAAAAATAATTCAAACATAACTAAGGTACTAAATAAGACAAATTTAAGCTGAAGGAATCTGTTGTCAAATCATCATTTTGATAATAATAAAATGTAGTTTACGATCTTGTGACCGAAGATCTTCATAGAACAAATAAGTAGTATTGGGATTTTAATATGTCATAAACATTTTAATGCCACCGGAGTAGTAAGACTTCCAACTAAAACACTAACTAAGGTGCTAGAAAATAAGATAGAATTTCCTTCGTACGTAACTAAAACTAATGTTGGTTTTGCAAATGAAAACCAGCTTAAGTCTGCTTTTCGAGAATATAAAATTTGACGAATATGGACCCTTTCTGAAAGTATTAAGCATCGTAATAGTTTGCTACAGTTTTGTCGAACAAGTACCAGGGTAGCATAAACGAAGACAAGTCTTTAAGTGCACGCTCGTCCTTCGCCAGCTTTATGTCTGTAGGATGCGAAGCTTCTTATCGTTTCTGAGTAAAATGCTTCCCTAGTACTTTAGCGTCCACTGCTACCACGAAAAAACCTACATTGTTTCACAAAATTCTGCGCTGCTTTTAAGGAATTCTGTCTGCGTTTCCGCCATATGAACCGTCAAACGAGCAGCGCTGCATATTTAAATTGAAGTGGACTAGAAATGAGGTTCTAGTCAAAGTTGCCGTTTGTACCAACGGTGGTTGAAAAACAGTAGTTTTATTTAATGACGAATTGATCTTGTGTCATCATCTTAATAACAATATAAACATTAATTAATTAATTATTATTCTTAAAAGAAAGCGCTAAAGTTTTTTTCTTAAAAAAAATATAGACAATTAAACTGTTACCTAAACCCATAATTATAGAATATCCCACCCCTTCAGGGAAGACAGCTGGCACACATCTGGGTCGATCAAGAAGTCGCAAATATAAAAAGCACATCATAAGACGATTAAAATTTGACATTATATAAAAGTCCATCATAAAGTTTCAATTGTGATGCTGCCTCGAATGTTGCAACAAAATATAATACATTAAATACTTGACAAGACAACATAGGAAATTAACTTCTTTACTTTACAAATAAATAAATTTACATTATCAATTTGGTTGACAGTAGCTATTATAATATTTTTGGTAATATATATAATATATCTGATATAATATATCTATATGATATCAATCATATATCTGTATCCCGTACCAAAATATTGGAAATTAATTATCCCAATGACAAACGGGTAATAAAAGTATCTTATTAAAGTCATTCTTACGTGCATTGTTTCTATGTAACGTTTGAGTAAAACGTTTCTAACAGTAAAGGGTTTACATGTAGTATATAAACATACAATTTATTATAGTTATTTGCTTTGCATATGTATTAATAAATAATAACCCATTCAAAATTTCAGTACATAATATTATAATCTTTTATATATTTTGTCAAACGTTAGAGATAAAGTCCGAACCAATAAATGTTTGTAACAATTCTTAAAATATAAGATTATAATGTATATAATTAATTATAATTTAGCTCAGCTCATCTTAAAAGAAAATACTATAATTTTGTTTTTATTAATTTTTGAATGATTATTTAGTCTGCACTATCCATTTTGTATTAAATAAAGTTTTTCCTATACTTAAATAACTAATATTTAATTGATTTATTATTTACCTTTGAATAATGTTATCACCGATATCCTCACCGTTATAACACGAAGCTTACCTGAAAGAAAAACATTGTTATTAATTTGATTAAAGCATTTCAAAATATTCCGTTCGTAAATTAGGTTATTGTACCGTATAGCCCTTTGTTTTAATAACCGAAAAGATTAAATTTTCCATGTCACCGAATTATGGCTTTCATATGCAAATCCTGGAACGTCAAAACATGGCAGGGCGACAAACGCGTCATGTATTTTTATCTGCGCAAAATTGGGATTCTATTGAAATCGCAGGAAAATATGGACGGCGTGCAGTCATATTTTTCAATTGCTTGTTAGTTTTTCAGTGGTTTTATGTATCACGTCTTTTTTTTTTTGCTTTATAGTTTTTTTATTGATACTCACTTTATTTCTGTGACAGATAAACAAAAATCAAACTATTTGGCGCAATAGTTTCACCCAAAAAGTGAAGTTAACTTTCACTGTATTTTCTTTTATATTTTAATAATAATTTCATATGCATTCTGAACTTAAAGCTTTTTACTAAATTTAATCTTGTAAATAACCATTCAAATATGCTTTTAAAAGTTTACTCGAATAAAGTATTTTCATTCTGAACTGCATTAAATTATAATGAGAGAAACAAGGATATATTTCATGTTACCAAGATACTATCTCGGTGAATTTTAAAAATGCTTTCAACGCTATATTCTTAAACTTAGTTCTTACTTTACCTATTTTATTTATTTTATCAAGTTTTACCGAAATGCGGATAAATTTTTACGCGGAACGTTGAACAATTCCGGGTTTTCTTCAAAGTGAAGAGGTTTCGTTGAGCGCAAAGTTTGTATAAAAAGAGACAAATTCGTAAACCCATTTAGGACCTGTTAAAACAATCTCAGTCTGAGGTTAATGTAGTATTGTCTACAGTTAGCAGTAAGCACAGCTGTGATCCCTACTACTATATCAGACAGCAACAGTCTATGTTCCGCGAGGGCCCGAATATATACGAAAAACTTGGAGGAATATCTTTCTTTGTATATTTAGTAAGAAGTATTTGAATAAAATAATTATGTTATGTTGTTAAAATGTATGTAAATATTTTAAAGGAAAAACTTTGTTTATATGAAAAACATAACAATGAGAAGTGAACGAGAGACGGTTCATAATTTCGTTGAAAAGACTTACGTAACAGCTGAACCTTGTATAATTAATAACTTTTGGTAACGCAATCGATCACGTTAACTTTGGTATACACTTTCACATTTAAAATGAACGAAGCGAGGACAAATAGTAAGTCTCCGTTTCAAGTAAAGTGCACTTCGCCAAGCGAGAATGAAATGAAAGTTTTGTTCGTGTTTCGTTTATTTCGTTTCTGTTGCGTTGTCGATTTGATTTATTGTTTTTGGTGGCTTTACGTTGTTTGAAATTTCCCCTTTGAACTACAATCGATGGGACTAGTTTATTGACAATAGTTTCAACAACGAAAATGTTATTTGTGGTTACGATACGTCCGAGCGATGAAAGTTGGCACAGGATACGAGTTTCGTTACTTATTGCTGATTATTTGTTTACCGTATGTTATATTATGTTCGGAAACTGAAAACTAATATGTTGCTTCTCAGCGATCTTGAAACTTTGTACAATATTTGCCTTAGAATGTTCTGGTAAATTGTTCTGATTTTAGATTAAATATTTTGTCTTTATATCTTAGCCAATATATTATTTATATATAATGAGTTGCTTATATTTATTAACTAGCTGCTGGTCTTGACTTTATACGGCTGATATTCATACAAAGTTTCCCATTGTTTTTCAACCATTTCACTCCTTTAACGTAGTCATTTCCAGAAAGTCCCTTCTTAGAGGATGATTACATAATAATTTTTGTTCCAAATTTAAGGTAAGTAGAAAGCTGTTTCTACACTCAGTAGTGTATCAACTGTTTGTTGATAGTCATTCAGGAGAATCGATTTTATTAGAATAGAATACAGAATATATTTACTGACTGCATAAAGTATCAAGAATAGAATTGCGATTCAACGAAATGTTTATAGAATTCTCGACACGATTCCATACGATCATGACAATAATACCTCCTGAAAAAGTCAGGTTTAGTTGTCAGAATTCGAATACTCGACCTTCCGAACCTTAATATCAACGTGTCGTACTGAGACATCAGAGCTCCACATTTTAGTAATCAGTAATAAATTATTATATTGCTCCTCGTCCTCTATGAAGGTGACTAAACTTCGTCACCACACTGGGCGTTTATCAGACTATAATTATACTGTCCGAGGCACAAAGGTCTATAGTAAATCACGCTGTACTGCATATGAATAACCGGTGTTAATCATTGCATCATTATTATACCCATGAGTCAATATATCATAGTTGTATGAATATGTAATATTATTTATATGAGCTCGGGTCTAACTTAAACGATGAGTTTGAGTTTCAATCCGAAATTTGGTTTTATAATTTATCAATACTTGATGGTAAAGAAAAATATTCAAATACTTTCAACTAGCGTTGTAGACTCAGCTCTCAGCTGCGTCCTTAATTAAGAGTATATTCATTTCCCAGCTGTGGGATTTGTTGCAAGCTGTTACTTATTACATTCTTTATCTACTTTAAACTGTTTTTGTAACTAACATGTGATGATTGATTGATTACTTACTCATAATAAAAAAAATATTTTGCCTTCATCGAGATAAATTATATATTCAAATTACAACATCTCAGATTGCCTGGATTTGAATTCGCAATCCTTGGATAAGTAGCACGTGTTCTGCCACTGGGCCACATCACCTCCCAGCCGGTTGATACAACTTGATATCTGATATATTATATTTTTCAATAGCGGATTATACTAACCTCGATTAAAGTCTGTTATGTTGCTATCGATACATATATTTATGTCAAAGTTTATACAATTTATTTTATTGCGATGAAATATTAGAAGAGTTGGTGTGAACGCCCACAAATCTAAATGAATACTGTCATTATAAAATGACAAGCAATGTGACGAGCGAATCGCTATAAATATTGAAGACAACGCGATCGAAGTTGCGCGATAAAGAAAACTGTAAAACTTAAATGTAGATATATTATTAAAGTTAAATATGTGATATATTGTCAACCATATAAAACATATTGCGTGGCTTTCACATTAATTAGATTTACAAAGAACATATGCCTAACGGGTTATACATCGGTTGTGAACGAAGTTTCCGTCATGAAAAGTTATTTATATTCCTTTCTTTGGTCTTTTTTTATTTATTTTTTTTGTCTAAATAGTATTTATAATAGACTTATATTTACCCGCTGCTTCGTCCACGTATAAGGATGAAAATATTAGGTGAAAAAGTACCCTATGGTTTTCAAGCTTGTCTCATATCGAACTTCATCAAAACCGGTTCAGTGGTTTACCTCTGAAAGCGTAACAGGAAGACAGAGTTACTTTCTCATTTGTTATATTTGTATAGATATAGAACGCCAAATTATTACCCCTATTTAGTTATATGTATGTATATATTATCTATGTATAAATAGGCTAAGACAAACCCGTACATATTTCATCTGCTTGTTAACCAATTCTGAACATTGTTTCTTTCGTTCCAATAGCATGGTGTAAGAGTAGTTAATTTGAATACCATCATCCATATCATCAAAGAGTTAAAAATACTGACATACATTAGCGAATCCGGGGCGTAATAAATAAATCAAACGTAATGTTAAATCAGCGACGAGCTGTCGTTGTATTCCGCTATAACTCATGCCCTTTACACGAAGTATCGTCGATAATTTACGAGATTTCGCGAACAAATTGAATCCGACTGAATTTCATATTAATTAAGTTCCAGAAATATTTTAACGCTTGTACTTGTTACAATATAAATAAATATTTGTAAAATTTTAATACAGTTGTACAATAGTTTACGATAAAGTTTTTATTTTTTAAAAAATGGCACGTTCAAGTAAAGCGGAAGTGCGCTTGGATGGCGTAATCATATTTTTCATTTCTTCACTGACAAAGCGAGTGGTGGAGGGGGTCGGGCGATAGAATAAAGCTTACGTAAAATTGAAAAAAAATACTAAAAATAATAAAAGTATATTTATTATAGCTACAAATTGACATAGCTCAATTATTACATTCTCGCCAGTAAACGCTTATAGACGTCATAACAATTATTTAGCTGTCGTCTCACTGGACTGACCCTGAAAGTGTTATTACATTTGATCCTTACGTCCTATCATTTTCATGTCAACGATTTCCTTATGTAAACCTTATGTACGAATATATAATATCACCTAAGTTGCTTAAACCCCAAAGAATACCTACTTATCACTAAAAATGAATCTTTCCTATTCACCTCAAATTATATGTAATACGTAATAACACATCGCGACAAAGTAAAAACAGCTGCAGGTTTTTCTTCGTTAATACTTTTTTAAATGCGTTATAATTACAGTTTACAAATAATTTATCTTCATTACAAAGTTACAAAATTTATTTTAGTGTCAAATAAATAAAACACCGTCGAAACTAAAATTTCAATGATAAATCAACCGAGGATTGTAAACGGCCTTTCGCTTCCGATAAACTATAAATACATTCCATACATCTTCCACTTAAAATTATATTTACTTTAATCCATATCCCGCTTTGAAGCCGACATCATAACAAAACGCTACCGAATCCGCAGCAACACCAGTCCAACAAGAACTCTCATATATACTTAAAATGTTTAAAATACTCGCGAAATCAATCTGAAACATCTCGAGAGAGGTCTAATTGTACTGGATACTAGGCAACCATAAATACTTCAGGATATACTGACAAAATAAATGGTAAACATTTATCCAAACATCCTTGGTCTTATATACTAGAAGTCAAGGTCGAAAATACGTTTGAGTTTGATTTCTCGAACGCAACTCGCGGTTGAATTGCTGTAGCTTTTAAATAGACGATGAAAGAAGTCGACAGACGGCTATCAAGATGTCCTAATAGGCGTAGCGTATGCCAGAAATAATTTACAAATTGCCTGCGGGTGAGACTGATTCGTGTTTCGCTCGTGTAACCGTGGTAGTTCAAGAATTATATTTGGTATTTGAAACATTTGGTCTATTCGGTTAATTTGAGCGTTCTTTGACATTGATGTTTATTACGTTCATCGGGTGACCTATTACATATATAACTTTTTTATGTATAAATTGTTATTGTTATATAAAGCTTTCTCCTTTTTTGTACTTATTGGGGTATGATGTATCCAGTCAATATTTTAAATACTAATTTATTAAAGAAAAAAAACATGATAAACATCTTAAGTGACATACAGCGCACAGTTTACATCGGTGGATATAAAAAACATGAAATTCGAAAACGATGGTAAAATTGCCTGAAATTGATTTGACTGTTAAATAATGGGTATTTACGTTCATGTTTTGATAATATAGATCTATATTTAAATATCGGTTTCGTTAATTGTAGTAAAACATTTGAGTATGACAAGGAAGTAACTGAGGATATGATAACAGAGAGATATTTCGAATCTATAATAAAATTCCGCGGACCATTTTACGTTTACAAAAACCTAAATTTAAAAGTGATGTTAAAAAAATAAAGATTATCATATTGTATAGGATTATATAAGTGATACAAGAGCCTGGAGTTAGTATTCGTTGATGTTCATGCAGGATATTTAAATATAATTAATTGTATATAGGATTATTATATGTAATTTTTTGAGCGATAAAAAAAGTAACTACTAAGTTTCATTGAGTTTTTTTATTGACTGAGTAGCTTTATATCAAAATTGAAATTGTAAAATGATTGTGAGAGGCTACTTGTACTGTACTTGTGTGGTACTACTTGAGAGGGCAGAAAAAACCAAATTTTAACCAAACGTTATGTGTTAAAACCCGGACGAGGCCACTGTATTTTCACGTTAAGACTTATTTAACTATGTTTTTAATATCCTGGAATATAATATTATTGATAGTCAAAAATATAGTACCAACGGAATCTTATTAAGATAATGTAAACGAATACCATGCCCCGCACTTGATGCGATGTTATTTAATTAAAAATTCATTCGTCTATTTATTTATACAGTTTCAGAATATGAATTTATAGCAAGTGAAGTATTTCGCTTATTGTTTTAGCGGGGATAAGAGAAGGCAATTTCGCGTCAGCTCTGACAGACAGACAGACATACGACTCGTTATTAAATACCGTTATGTTTCGCGCGAGCTCACACTTTGTTTTGATATGCATGTGTGAAAGGCTAAAATTTATTTTCAATATAATATAACTTATATATTAAACATAAATTATAATATTTAAATGTATAGAGTTGAACTGTCTCGACATCGTTTAGGTACATGTTGAATTTGCAGGATTTGTTTTGATACAGTAAAGTCTTGTTGTATATCGTATTGATTAGATTCCTTAGTACCTTTTTATCATTTAATAGGTAGGCAGTCTGGCAAATGGGCCACCAGATAGTAAGTGGCTACATTACTCATAGCCTTTGGTACTAAGAAATATTGACCATCCCTTGCATCGTCAATACGTCACTAACCATGAGAATGTTTGATATATTTCTTGTGCCTGTTGTTGCATTGGCTCACTCACTCACTGGCTATGCAGCAGCTGTTCCGCTGTAATGTCCACAATGACAAATTGTCACTGTTGTGAAAAATAAGGGGTAGTTCGTAATTCGAGACTTGACTTTAAAATTGGTTCAAAGTGGTTCATGTGTGGCCGATTTTCATCCAACCGTGCAGATTTCAGTGCAAATTAAGAGCATAAAAAAATAGTGAACCGAAGATTGCAGTTTCAAACCCACTTTGGTCAAGATTTCTATTCTAGCCTCTGGGCGATCTCAGATCCAATATTACAGAAATGAAGTAAGTACTAAAAAACTCTCATTTAGGGTAATAAAATTGATTTTTTTTTTATATAACAGTATGAATCTTGAAATCAAAATATAATATTAAAATTAACTACATTCAACGAAGCTTTTACGAACAATTTGAAGCTCAATCAGACAATTAACTAGATCATACTTGATATTACTGTATCGGGTATTAGAATGTAATATAATCTTTTATGGAAAAAAACCGGCAATTAAGTAGTTACTTTTTTTAACCAAAGATTACAAATATAAGTTAATAAATGAGGATACGTTTTTTTGTAATGAAGAAACTTCTAACTAAGGTACTGCTAGAAAAATATCAGCCGGTTTCATAGAAGGTTTTAGGATATAAAATTATTATATAAGTAGGTGCGATTGACGTGAAAAGTGTGAATATTCTTGTAAACTATATACAAATTACTTTCAATTTAATGTTCTCACAGTCACAAATTGAAAACAAAAAAAAAAAACAAACAAATATGCATAAACAGAGCGGCCGTATGTGTAAGTTTTAATGTATGTTTCGACGCGAATACAATTTGCATTCATTTACATAATCCAAACTGTTCTGTTTTCTGAAACTTCAGGAATCAGACAGCTGTCTACCGCCGTGTTAATACGCTGGAGTCGCTCAAAAAACAAACGCTATTTCTTTGTTTTCGAACTATTTACATCGTATAGTCATAGTAATAGTCTCATCAGATACATACTTCTATCTTTATTGTAATATATTTTTTCATATTACATTATTAATATTTATATTCTACAGAAACTTTAATCATATTGAAAATTGTACAAAATTAATAAAATAAACATAATAAAACATGCTGGTTCCTTTCGTCAGTTCTGCTCAGAACAGGGTTCTTTTTTGCTGAACAGTTATATTTTTTACTTAAACTTTCTTTACTACGTCTATCAATAAGTGCCAATAACAATGAATATTGTCATTTGTTTGCTCAAAGCATGATAGAATAATGGTCTTGGAGAATTTACTTGGGAACAAATGTATATTCAAACACGCAACTGTGAACGTGAAAAGTATTCAGTTTTATAAAATTCATAAATGATATTTACTTACATAAAAATTAAGTAAGTAAACAAAATAATGTCAACACATAAAAAAGTGTCCGTAACAGCCTGTGAATGTCCCACTGCTGGGCTAAAGACCTCCTCTCCCTTTTTGAGGAGAAGGTTTGGAACTTATTCCACCACGCTGCTCCAATGCGGGTTGGTGGAATACACATGTGGCAGAATTTCAGTGAAATTAGACACATGCAGGTTTCCTCACGGTGTTTTCCTTCATCGTCAAGCACGATATGAATTATAATCACAAATTAAGCACATAAAAATTCAGTGGTACTTCCCGGGTTTGAACCCACGATCATCGGTTAAGATTCACGCGTCCTTACCATTGGGCCATCTCGGCTATCGGCTAAAAAAGTCTAATTCTTGTAAATTGATTATATGAAGTTGACTTGAAAACTATTGAAATGTACGCTTAAAGGCAACAAGATTGATGTTAGAAGACTAATTCGAAAAAAAAAACTATCTAAAATAATTCAGCAGCGCCATCTTTACAGGAACAGCGGAAACACATCGCGTCACCGTTCTCATTCCCGCGGGATCTCACAGTCTTATTTCGCGCCGAAAGAGTACGCTAGTTTCTTTGGTACTAAACACAATGACACAAGTAAGTTGGAAATGAATAGCAGATTAATTAAAACCAATAAAACTGCAAGCCGTAATTTATAACAATTTTACACACATCGCAATGTACTTTTTTTATTAATAGAGAACAAGAATATTTACATATTGATATTACATAGAAGTGTCACTTCAATATTGAGCACCTCACCCTTTTAATTGTTTCTATAAATAATAATTTAAAACAAATTTTATATTATTAAGTGTCTTGTATCGTCAACGTCAAAAGGACGCGCTAAATAATAGCACAATTGGTTGAGTGATACTGGTTTTGGATTTAGTTTCAACTAAATTTGACCCAGATATACTGATACTAATTTAAGTTATTTTTCATTTACGAGTTTAATCTCAACCTTAAACTTAAGGCTAGACATCCTTACTAGTATATGAAGAGGGAATGTTTATCGTAAAACTAAAACATATATATATATATATATATATATATATATATATATATATATATATATATATATATATATTTATATATATATATTTATATATATATATATATATATATATATATATATATATATTCCTCAGAAATGTAAACGGAACATGATATATATATTAAAAAAACTGCTGTGTTTCTTTCGCCGGTTCTTCTCAGGGCTGGGTATTTCTTTTCCGAACCGTTAGTAGATTCTAGTTTGACTATCAATAAGGAAGTGTAATGCTTCAATATTGAATAAATGATTTTGATTTTATAGTCGTTTCAAATCAGTCGATCCAGTAACAAGCAGAAAAAAATTATAAATAAAGAAGTATTTTTATTTCATATTTAAATTTAGAAAATATTTTATAATGAAACTTAATATGTAAATTAAGAAATCGATGAAACGGTCAATAAACTTTGTAATAGATTCTTAAGATTTAAAAGAACTAAATGACGTCACACCTTGAAGTGTTAATGACCAAATAGTTAAAAAAAAGTTACATGTTTAATTTTACCTCAGCTAAGAGGAAAAAGTAATGCCATAGATAAGGTAGGCACAGGTATATTATTTCATATAAGACACAGGTGTTTAATATGAAATAATGTAAACTTTGAAAAATGGGAATGAAAAAATAATAATTTTGGCAAATGAGTTAAAATGATTACTAAATATTAAACCTTTCTTTCAAAGCTATGAAATACATTTTTCTCCGTTTTGAATTATACACGTTTTAGGCGATTTTTATTTTGCGAAAATTATATTTTAATGTAATTTAAAACTAAGCTACATAAAAAATAACGAAATCCTAAGTCCTACTTTATCTAAATAAGTTTCATAGTAATACTTTATGCAAAATAAACACTCTTGATCTTTCTACCGGTTCGAAATGGAGACTTTTTTTATTTAATTAAATTAAGTAGATAAACTTATACAATTAAAAAAAAGCCAAGATGGCCCAGTGGTAAGAACACGTGAATCTTAACCGATGATCGTGGGATCAAACCCGGGCAAGCACCACTGAATTTTCATGTGCTTAATTTGTGATTATAATTCATCTCGTGCTTTACGGTGAAGAAAAACATCGTGAGGAAACCTGCGTGTGTCTAATTTCAGTGAAATTCTGCCACATGTGTATTCCACCAACCCGCATTGGAACAGCGTGGTGGAATAATCTCCAAACCTTCTCCTCAAAAAGGGAGAGGAGGCCTTTAGCCCAGCAGTGGGACATTCATAGGCTGTTATGGTATACAACTAAATATAGCGAATACCGAACTGGCGCACTTAGCAAAAAATATGTCCACTGCACTAATCAGAATTCTGTCTGCTGAAAGTTGCTTTAAAAAAAAGTTATGAAATAGTTCTCGTTTTACTAAGTTGATATATTATAAGCTTAGTTAGTACTCTTTTAAAAAATATACCGGAAATATAACTACAGAATTTTATGACGGTATCAACAATCTCGGAAGTACCTTCTGAATAGGTGGTAATTTTAATCTTATGAATTATTTTTTGAGTTTACTATTTGAAAGTAAAATCTGATTTTGACTTTTCTCTAAAAAAATATTTTAGAGCGAATCAATAAAATAAAAAAAATCGAAATATTCAACATGACGCACAAATTTATTTGTCATCTGTAAGCGTGGAAAAGATGTAAAGCATGGTGCAAACTTTTACATAAGTTTTTTACAGGAGAGTTGCCACGAGAATTTTATCGTTTGGCAAAATCTTTTAGGAACTAGGTCAGATTTCATGGTGCAGAAGTTTGAAGCCCAGACCTCTATTAATTTTGAATTTATTTGATTCTAATACATAAAATATCCAGTAAATCAGTCCACACCTTATTTGCTCTGGACTCTTAAATTTTTATGATACGGTAATAAAAAATCTTATACTGTGAAAGTATATCGAAAATGATATTAAGTTGTAATGATTGGCTTTTAACATTGTCTTGCTGTTATAATAAATGAGTATATTTTAATTTGGAAAAGTCACGTGATCAACTTAGACATTTTTTTTTGTTTCTTAATTAGTCATGTATTTAATTATAATAAAAATAAATAAGAATCCTTATAAGCCAAAATTCCGCCAAGACGTGAAATATTATCTTATAGAAGATATAGTACTCTATCAGAGGCAAAATCTCTGTTCTCCCACTCTTATAATCTAATGTGATGGAAAAGTCCAACACGACCGACAATTAATATGCCAGGGCGCAGCGCCATATCTGTTTGCCGAGGTAAGGGTGTATCACAGCCTACTTCCTAGCTTCTGGTGGTTACTGAGAGTTACTTGCCAAAAAACCTTAAAACATATACTGCCCTGACCGAAATCACTTATAAGCTAACCATTATGCAAGAACCGTCGCTTACATCGCCAATACGCCACAAACCGTGGGAACTAAGATATTATATCTCTTGTGCCTGTAGTTACACTGGCGCACTCACTTTTCAAACCAAAACAAAATAATATTAAGTACTGCGGTATAATATCTGGTGAGTGGATGGCACCTACCCAGATGACTAAGTATATATTTATTAAAAAACTTTATTTACCAATTTATTTTAGTTGGTACAAAAGGAAGGCATTCCCTAACCCTAATCCACTTAACCTTTAATTTTCTCAGAAATCGGTTAATAACGCGAATTGCATAGATTATTATATACAATTATACCATCTAAATGTCATATTTCATCAATCTGTGTTTATGTGTTTGTTACCCAATCATTACTCTTTAAAAACGAAACTGGTATTTAACAACTCGTATAATTCCATATTATTATTACTATATGTATTACAATAAAATTCAACATAATTATGACCATATTGAAAAGTGACTTTGGCTTATAATTTCATTAAACGGCCTGTCAATAGCCCATGTTATGAATAAATAAAATTTCGAAATTGCTTCAACAGTAATTATCATTGAATATATTTATTAGGGTTAAGAGAAGATCAAAGGCAAACGCTTTCGACAAAAAAATTAATCATGGCAATAAAGCAAGGTGAAAATTTTGTTAAAATGATTTTTGATTATTTATCAAGTAAATTCAAATCGCTTTCCGCTTAGCAAATGATCGAAATACGTGTAACGGTTTTTACATTCTGTCGTTTTTAGACAATAAATATTTGATCACAATTACACCATCACAACACAAAGGAAGGTTTTTTGTTATACCAAAGTAATAAAAAACTTAATTAAATAATTTAATAAGTAGTATATAAAAAGTTTTCATTTTTTTAGAAACATCTCGAAAGAAATATTTCTGAACGAACACAGATAATAAAAGAAATATACTAAATCGGAATGCTTTGTAACTCACAACGGGGTACTTTCTATGAACCACAGTTTATTAATATAATATTTTTTATGTCTTCCTCATTATTTTAATATAAAAGAAGTAGTAATACATACAGTATCACAAAGATTAATGAAAACGTTTGTATTGCAACATATATTTATATCTTATATGTATAAAAATACGTAGGCTTATTTACACAATACAATAATGGTTAGATGATATTTATAAGCATAGAGTTTTTATTTGTTGTATTCTATAAAGGACATAAGTCGAGATGAACCAGTGGTGAGACGCGTGAATCTTAACCGATGATCATGGGTTCAAACCCGGGCAAGCACCACTGAATTTTCATGTGCTTAACTTGTGATTATAATTCATCTCGTGCTTGACGGTGAAGGAAAACATCGTGAAGAAACCTGCATGTGTCTAATAAGGCACATAAAACTGGGCACGGAAATAAAGCACATGTGTATTACACCAACCCGCATTGGAGCAGCGTGATGGAATAAGCTCCAGAACCTTCTGCCCAAAAAGGGAGAGGAGGCCTTCTCCCAGCAGTGGGATATACACAAGCTGTTACTATACAAGACATACAATTAATTGGTTATAATTCGAAACCTACTATTATAATACATTTATGTTATAAATATTAAAATTGCTCACAACCTTCTAGCTTACAGCCAAAACGGTGAGTGAGCCGGTGTAACTAAAGACACTAACTAAACTAGGGACGGTTAGTATGGCAAGTGGTGTCTATGGACGGTGGCCGCTTACCATCAAGTTACCTATTATCCCGCTGGCTACCTATATCATATTTAAAAAAATCAACCACAGCTACATTCACCGTAAATATATTTTTATAAATTGTCTATCAATAATTTAATATCAATTCTAGGTGTCAATAATGAAACCCACAAATAGCTCTTTTGTACGGGCCTCGCGTATTAATAACTAATACAGGACGAATTCTCGATGAACTGGGATTGTTTCAAAATTCATTCGTAACATAGCCATTGTGACGAAATTAATTTAGCTTTGTCACAGGCTGTATGCAGCCTCCACATGGATTATAGAGTTTGTGATACTTTAATATAAATATAGATAAATAATCTTTAAAATATTATTTCGCTCCGTAATTCACCTTACTCTGAAACTATTATGATTTTTTAAAAGGGCGATGAAAAAATATATTATGTTAGTTATTATTTATAATTGGATCGTGAACTATTGGGTCTGATCGAAAGCGGTCACCACCGCCTATATACATGAACATTTTAAGATTTACGATTCCTTACAACTTACAATGTTTTTAATTTAATAGGCTCACTCACCCTTCAAACAGAAATTCATACTAAGTATTGAACTTTGGCGGCAGAATAACTTGATGAGAAAGTGCTACTCCTTTCCTATTACAAACGATTTAACCCCAACAGTTAAAATAATACTTGTATAAAAAAATACATAAAATAATGTAGTGATGTATTTTCATTTTCAAAAACGAATTGTTATTAATTTTAATAAAATATATAAAAGTAAAATAACAGCTTACAAAGATCTCACTGCTATATGCGTATATAAGGCTTCCTCTTCCTATTGAAGAGAAGGGTGACAGCTCATTCTACCATGCTGCTCAAATGCAACTTGCAAATCAATAAAAAAAATAATGATTTATACCAGCGTTTATTACAACATTGAAATATAAAAAAAAAAAGTTGAAAATTCGTAAACTGTACAACCGCAGTCTGTTGCTGTGTTCGTGTATAATTTCAAAGTGATGTGGCTGTGTTTAAATAAACTATTGAGATCTAAATTATTATTCACACCGTACGGAACCGTGACACACAGCGCCAAAGGACCGCGCGCCACGCGCCGGCCAGCTTCACGAGTGTTCTATGACATCATGACGTGAATTTAAACGAACACATTGGTGGTCGGCTCGTGACGTACGTCTATTATGTATTACTATGAATTCTTTACGGATTAGCGGTAGTTCTTTGGCGGCTATTTTTGGTCATTGTTACAGAGGTACCCTTTGAGTTGATTCCAGATATTTTAGTTGTAGGAAGTTAAGCTACGTGTATTTTATTTGATTAGTTATATTTACTTGTAATATTGACTGACAACTCTGCGACTTTTAGAATCGTAATTCTTTTCTTGGATTGTCATTTTGACTGGCATTGGCATTGTGCAAATGAAATCATAATCAAGAAAAAAGTTATATATAATAAATTATTTATGAAAATAGAATACAAATGTTTCTTTAATCTGATTATGAAAGGTTTAAAAAATAATACCAATAAAATAACACATAATCATGATATGTCAAATATATAAAAAAGTAATGTAACAGCTCCAATGCGGGTTGGTAGATACACATGTGTCAGACATTTAATCGGGCACATGGAGGTTTCTACACGATATTTTCCTTTACAGTCGAGCAAACGATGAACCCGCAAATATATAATATATGATATATTGATCAACAACCAACATACAAACGGGATGCTGTAGCAAAATCTAAACACATATAAACAACAATGAGTGAACTAAGCCGAGGGGTTATTTTAATGTGATTGGTGGCCGGCACCCCCCATCTCGTCGCGTCGCTGCATTATAAATGCATCCTTTATTACGACTTACGGCCGTGGAAAACAGACAATTCTATGAAAAATGAAAAGTTATTTATGTCTGACTTTTAACTTTACCCGTCATTTAGTTTTAGTATGTATTGTACAGTTCATTGCTTAGTACCTGTACTTATACGTGCCTTGTGTACTTATTTAACTTAAATATTTAAATGTTTTTTTTTAAATAATAAACTATAAAACGGTGCTTAAGAAAATAAATTAAACCAATATTTTCTGAGTAAGCTTTCATAATTATTTAAAATGAGGTATTTTCCTTCCTTTTATAAAATAACATAACTGGTCGATTTTGCGACATGAGTTCGAATTTTATTATACAATATTAATGTTGTTATTATCATTATTACTAATTTAATTTAAATAGTTTAATTAAATTAATAATTTTTATTACATTTTAAACACAAAATACATTTTAATTATTTGGATACATTATATATTTCTCTAATATAAACATTTAAATTATTTTTTTAAATTGTTTTTTTTTATTTGCATTCTTTCGTATTTAACCGGATGAAATATTGGAAATTTTGTTAGTATTACATAAACTACACTAATAAATAAATTGAAAAGAAGTAATGAGTAGCAACCCAAAATTACAATGATCACTTCGCGCCGCAGTACCAGCACTCGACGGCAGTGTGTCTCAAATATCGCGTTCGCTTCCCAACTAATTATTCCCATGCATTTTGGTATTCCCTTTGCAACGTCAAAGTCTATGAAATATTAAAAATAGCTCTATGCGTTTAGGTTTATGAAATTTCAGCTTTTTGTTCGCCGTGAATTCGGTGTGTTCAAAAGAAGAACTTTTGAATATTTATTTAATTCGTTGACAGCTGAATCTAGATTCAATAGGGTTTTATTTTATTGATTTTTCTATATGATATTATTTGAATGATAATGATAGATGATAATATTCTATGATATTGGTTTGGAATTAACATAGATAGCACAAAAAAAGTAATAAAGACAGCGATATAATCATATCATCATAAATTTCTCGTTGTCTTACTGGTTGTTATATAAACCACGGTCCCGAAGTCCTCGTTTCAAATTCAAGTTATATTTTAGTTTAACACTTAAGTAAATCAGGTGCACTCTCCATTCCCTCCAAATATGACCAAAAAAAGATCAGTTCTCTTTTTAAATCAAATAATTGTTATTCAAGTAGACTCATAAGAGAGTAGACGTAACTTATAAATCGTTTGTATTATAGTATTGAATTAAATGTAAGGTTTCATCGGAAGAACCGGTAATAAGCTCATTAGTTACTCTTTTTCACGTTACGCCAATTACAGAATCAATCAAATATAAATAAATATATGCATATCCTGCTTGGAAATCGACTCAATGATTTTTCATCATTTATATAGTCTTGTGTTGAGTAATATGCTTAATATAATATTAACCAATGTGCCATTAAGTTATCTCGATGTGACCTCGGATTCAACCAGGAACATGACCTCGGGATATGTAACATAAACCATCTACAAAGCAATGAAGTAGTAAATAAATCGTCACCATAAAAATGGTTTATTTTTACAGTATAAAACACTATTACAGTAACTCCAGGTCATATTTTTTTTATTTATTGCGTTTGATATTGAACTCTACAAAAATGATTTGCATAAAACTTCAAACGAGAGAACATATTGCATTGAAGGGTCATATTCATATAACAAGTAATGACTTTTATAATAGGCGTGTCAATATTAGAACTGCACTACAACGGAAACGCTAAACTCGTTCTAAACGGTTAAAGGTATTAATGTTTTTATGTTTTTGTCTAGGTAAAATTAAATTGTAAATACCTATTAAGGATATATATGAAACGGATAAAAATCAGAGGCGCTTGCCCGGAACCAACAATCTCTGGTTAAAATTCATGTATTCTAACCTTTGGCTATCTCGGGGTCTGGTTTAAGTACCTAAGTTTATTTCTCATTTATAATAGTCAGGTAGACGAGCAATTGGTTCACCTGAATATATATATATATATATATATATATACATACGTGTGTGTGTGTTTGTAGTTGCTTGTAAAGTTCTACTAACTGCCTCGTTGGTGTATTTAGTAGCAACCCGGAGCCTGGAAGATGAAAGTGTGTACACTCTCGTGCTTCGGACGTAGCACGTAAAGCCATTGGGCCTGCGTCTAAACTCTTTCCGGTCTTGTCTGATTGTCTTCCCATCGGATTATGAGAGTGAGGGAATAGAGTGCTGTTTCTTCTGCGCAGTAGGCTAATCTCTCTTGAGATTGATTGGTCGAAATCGGTCTGGAGTACATTATTATTTAAGGTCTACTTTAAAAAATTGTTTCTATTCGATTATATAATATTGTTTCTTACTTAATCTTATAAGATTAAGCACATATCTTATTTGTTCACCTTACTTTCAACACCATCAGCAAATTCTAAACATGCGAATAAGTGTGTCTCGATACGCAACATAAGAATTGTTGAAACTATTTCAGTCCCTCATCTCCAAGCTTTATCGTTCCGAGGGTAAATAAGACAAAGGAAAATAATTATCAATCCGTGAACATTTGGGATCGCTTTCGATGCGGGCAGCCATTGTGGTGACGTCCTAATTGGAAAGCTCGTTTTAAACTGATAACGCCCATTTATTTGAAAGATTAAGCAATTCATTTAGTATTACTTAAGTTATCTCTCGAATGAGTAATTCTAAATTGATTTCGCTGCTGAAGCTAACAAACAGCCTAAAAATGATGAATATTTTATTTCTAATCAATTTTTTATGCGGTTGGAAGTTAATATCTTAAATTATATAAATCATAGAGCACTTTAACTTTGGCGTATAATAATGTACAATGTACCATTTTTCAATTTTGTCTACTATTTTTAAATATTTTTATCTTATGGCGAGACTATTAGTTAATCTAATCGTTACTATTATTATAAATGCGAAAATGAATTTGTTACGCTTTCGCGTCTTAATTTGAATAGTTACTAGTCAACATGATATATATACATACATGTTGTCTGGGGTACAACACATAGTGTACCTAACACGTCCACCCTCACACGTGGGCGAAACTACTGGCGGAAACTACTATTAAAATTAGCATGTCCATTTGCTTTGCAAAATTAAGACGTTTTGAAAATTATTGTACGCTAAAATGTCGTTTAAAATATTTTATGTGTAATACACCTTTGTCTGTTGAAATCCTGCCACATGTGTATCCGGAATTGAGCAGCGTGGAATAGACTTAATCGTTTTCGTAATATGATGTGCCTTTGCCTCTTAATGGGATGTTTATGTGCAGTTTAGCTTTGTTGTGCTTCGGTTGGAAGGTTAAGTAAGTGACTTAGTTCCCAAGATAAGTGGCGCATTGGCGATGTAAGGAATAATTATCATTTCTTACGGCACCAATGTCTATAGGCAGTGGTGTTCACTAACCATCAGATGAACTGCCTGCGTACCTATATTTAAAAAAATATACTAACCGAACATTTAAAAAAATTTTCAGAAACCAGTTGTTAATAAAGCAAGAGTGAATACTTTGTGAGATAATGTCTATGAAAGTTATTTAACAGATAGTAATTTAAAATAACATTTGATTTTCATCACAAGAGTGGATTAAAGTTAATATTAAAATCATACACACGAAGCAATCTGAAACGGTTGGAAGTAAAGGGTGAATTTTAAGCATGCTTTATTATACAAATTTAATTATTCGTCTGGCAAATGGAGTTTGTCTTTCATTTACAACGCCTTTTGTACCTTAGCGTGATTGTTTTCTGTTATCTTTTTGTGCCGAGGTTAAATTCTGTGACGTGATAAGCGAGCTGCGAGATTAATTGTTTTTAAGTTTAATTGTAATGTTGTTAGTCGGGGTGACTTCTGTCGATATCGTTTTCAAACTTCTGCTTTATTTGTAATATGAAAATAACAAAGCGACTTTTTATTAAATCGTTGATCGGTCGTTTGTTTATAAAAGACGAGATGGTCCAATGGATACCCGTGAATCTTGAGCGACGATTGCGGGCTCAAAATCAGGTGAACACCGTCGAATTTTCATATGCATTTATGTTAAAATGTATATCATGCTATGCGGTAAAGGAAACATCCTGAGAAAACCATATGTGTCGGATGAATGTCTGTCACATTACAGTGTATCCACTGACCCGCATTGGAGCAGCTTTGTGAAATAATTTCATGAAACTTTCTCCCCGATAGAGGGTTTTGCACAACAATGGTCTATTCTATCCTTATGATGTTGTCAACACCATCGAGCAAGAGTTGAATTATTATAAACAAATGAATCAAATTAAACAATTCGAGCATCACTCGATAAGTAACATTAATAAAGTGGATTATATAATAATATATTGAGCATTTACGGTTTATTTAATAGTAAAACCTAAAACTCAGTTAAATTTGAACGAATTTTTAGGAACTTCGACTTCACCCACGTATTCTAACCTTCAATATGTAATAACACATCACGTTAAAAGAAAGTTACTTTTGACTTTAAAGTGTTTAAAATGTTTAACATATCTTAAGAATATAGATATGATTAATACATCTCATGATATCAAAACAACTTCATTAATGTCTCTTTAACATCGTGTCCACATTTAATTAGCTAAATGTTGAATAGGATATACTTAAGAAAAACTGTTATTTCATATTTTACAAATAACTTATGTTATATACGAAAACAAATAAACAATTATTGGTGATGAAGCATCCTGTACAAAGTTTAATGATTATTACGAGAACGATTGCATAGTTGTAACGTGTTGAATAAAAGCATTGCAAAGACTAATACGCTACTTGGGTAATATTTATTTATATATACACTAACTAACAATCCCAACCTCACCATAAGCATTTATATACAACTCTATTGGTTTACGCGGTGTACACCAGTTGCTTACAATCAGCATGATTTTTTCGGACATCTTTAATCATCTTCAAATTTCACCTAGTTTATACAAAACGATAATTAATACGACAATTATGTATAAGATATGTAACTTCAGGGACCGTTTGTATATAACAAGTTTGCTTGCGTGACCCACGAGCCTTTACTGAATATGGTTTTATATCACTTATAATTTTACATGTTTAAAATAGTTTAAATAACCGATTATGAACTAAATTAAAAGTTAGCATTATTTAATATGTATATCGTTAAGCAATATGTTAAAAAAGGATTGTACATACATACACTTATAATATATACATGCATATACTTATAAAAGTAAAAATACGTCTTTTGTTCCTTTTGTTCCAGTTTAAAGTTTTTTCTTTCTTCCGATGTATTTTATACTTTTCGTATTCAGTTTTCAGCCAGTGTTATAATAAAGACAATTAAAGTGCTACAGAGGCTGAGGATTGAAACTCGTACCTACAGTCGACCTCGGGCGCGTAGACCTCTCAGTCAGCAGTTACTACGACAGAGCCGAAATAATTTGTAACTGTGATATAATTTTTCTTTATCGCCTTCTAGCGTTGTTAATTGTTAATACTTTGTAACATTTTCATCACGATGTGTAACTGAAATGCCAAATTAATGACACGCAGATCAGACGCAAACTAATGGCTTAACGTCCATTCTGAGACTATGAAGCATAAATTTCAAACTTTAATAAACTTCCTAACTAAAAATACTTTGACAGGAAAATGCCAATATTTATTATTGATCCGACATGAAATTAAAACCCGGGTCCTTAGTACTTGCAGTCATAATTCATCCTCTAAACTAGCGATAATAGTATAAATAACAATAGAAGCTACCATAAAAACTCATAAACAACTCGAAAGCACATCGCATTAATCATACCTTACCTCATTAAACATCCTTATCATAACATACTTTAATGATACTTCAAATAGGGCGTTACTGCGTTTCTTTAGTTATTTTATCGGGTGCCATGTTTCATACAGACGTAATGTGTGTCCGCACGCTATTTGATTAAAATTAATAAAATTAATTTTCCAACGACTTTTGTAGTGGTATGCTGTAAATAGGCCGTGGCTCGGTAATAGGGTGTAAGTTACTAATAAATATTAATTCTAGCTTCGTCAAATAGTTCAAATGGCTTTTGATCATGAACATTTTAAATTAAATCAGTTACGGGAAAATGTCCCACGGCTGGGTAAAGGCCTCGTGCCCTCTTGGGGCTTGGAGTAACTACCACGCTTCTAAAATGCAAATGGCAGTATTTCATTTCACCAATCCAATCACCACTCAATATCACTATTGTTGTGTTACGGTCGTCAGGCACAAGGGACATAACACTAGTTGCAAAGGATGATGGCGCATTGGTGACGTGAGGAATGGTTAATATTTTCTTACAACGCCAATGTATATAGAAGGTGGTGACCACTAGCTATCAGACCTTGCCAGTCTCTCTACCTAACATAATCATAAAAAAAACACATTCAAATTGTGACTAAGTTAGATTACACACGATTCCCGTCTCACTTATATATGCATAGGCGTCGCATGAATTTTAGTAAGAAACCAAGATAACCTACATTAACACTTAAATGCAGTTTTATATTTCCCAGGTTAAAAGGCTCTGTGCCGCCCCCTCTGGCCGGGTGCCGAGCACTCATCAATTATTCTAATTCGCCAAATATCAATACTATGTACTGCTGAATTCTGGCTCGAAGGGTGAATGAACCAGTGATTACAGGCACAAATGATTAACCATCGACAACATTTCTTATAATACCTATGTCAATAGGTGGTGACCATTTACCGTCACCCACTTGCTAGTCTGAAAGTAATACTGGCAACTAAAATAAAACCTTACCTTATTTCTTAATATGTTATTTAACGTGTTATTAATAATAACTTAGATTAGTAATAACAAAAATGGGCTGAAATATCATGTACGGTATGTCTGCCCATTTTTGGATGGAATGGAATGTATTCCATTCCATTTCAGCTTATCAATAACACGCGGTTTCTCAATATTTCCGCAGCCGCTCTTGAACGTGGGGATGCGCTGAATATTTCATTCGAATGTAAAGAGAACAAAGAAATGGGAGTTAGATCGTGGCCTAAATAAACGATGATCGTACTATTTGTTTCAAATATATCATTTATTTTTTTAAATAACTAATAGTAAGTATATTATTGGATTAAGACAGATATTAAATATTCTAAAAATCCTTACTGTTTAATTGTTTGAAAATCGAAAATGAAAGTATAATTTAAGTTAAACACAAATATTTTTTGTGACAAAAAAGAATATTTACTAATATTTATAAATAATACCCTACAGTGCGACTAAATTAAGATGACACACATAAAATAAGCATATATGTCAAAATGAGCTTAGGAGTCGGATAAGTGTCAACTTTTAGCGAAAAAGTGAACTATAAAAAATATACTCTAAGATTCATTTAGAATGATTAGCTAACGATAAGCTTAAATCAGTATTAATATTATAAATTAAAAGCGTGTTTTTTGGTTGTTATTTCTCGCAGCAACGTGTTTTTTTTTGCATAGACATCTATGCCTCTACTGTCATACTCTGGAAAAAATCACAGAAGCGAAACTACAAGTTCAAAAGTAACAGCCTTACTCATAAAAACCCTACTCTTATTTGCTAATGCTTAGCGCCTATTTAGTTATACACTGATTTCGCGATTTCTGTCATTATTGATCTCACATTTGAAATAACAAGAAATAGCACTGTTTAACTACTCATTCACTTAGCAATATGTATAAGTAATTACTTTAAATCACTTAACTCGTACTACTTATTAGTACGAGTTAAGTGATTTAAAGTGATTTTTTTGTCATTTATCGGAAATAAAGATTGTTAACTAATATAATTTAAAGTTTATTTAAAATACATAATCTATAATTAGCAACATTTTGAAGTAAACATTGATTATTTAAAACATATCTAAGTATTTTATTTAGAATTAAATTCTTGTTTTTATTTCACCTTCATCAAGAAGCAATAATTATTCACGTTTTTGGGAGAGTATAAAACAATGAGTAGGGGCATCAAAAATACCATCAGGTCGAGACGCCGGAGGCTCCACATTATTTATTTAATACACTCAAAGGCTAACGGTTGCTAGATAATTGTTTCCCTCCAATTTCGCATGAAAACACGCTGATATTTCAAAAACATCCTTCTAAATGGATTTACAAGGATCCTCTGAAAAGTTTACACATTTTGCGCGTCGTAACGTGTCATATAGGACGCTATATACTTTAATAATATATACCATTTTAAAGTTGCAATTCTAAAATAAATATTTTTATCGTAATTTAAATAAAAAATATAAAAACATCTCAGTGTATATAACACCTGATTCCTTATAGATTAATGTGGATTTAACTCTAAACATCTGTACTCAGTTTAAGCATCACTTAAATCTCATATATAATTCATCTCACATAGTTGAAGATAGTATATAGAAGTCTTATTTAGCTTATTTCACACCTTGTATATAAAATAATTACATTACATATTATTATACTTATAAATAAAATCAAAATAAGAATACACAAATACTTAAATTGCTGTATATTTAAATATATCTTTCAATATTTAAAACCTTGTCCTGACCAAATTTTGTGCCACGGTCATTGTTATAACTCCTAGCTGACAAGAATCCTGTATGATATTACCTAAGGGTTTGTTTTCAAAATATTCTTAATTTAAACAGGCTCTTATAAGCACTTTTTAAATCGACAACAAGCAGTTGTTAATCTTTTCCGGCAATTATAGAACATACGAATGTCAATAAAATACAATGAAATTAATTTATTCTGCGAGAAAATAAAAATAAAAATATACGCTTTATTTATTAATGATTTTCGGCAAAGGATACATTGATATCGCGGAGACGGTAGCTTGGTGATATCAATTTATTTACTTCTCATATGTAATAAAAAATAATCAATATTATTGTGAATATTCATAAATAGATTTAAATATTTTATATCCATACTGTATGTAGTCCAATTTCGTTAAAAACATCCTCAAGGGAGTCGAGCTTCAAGATTATGAGAAAACCGGACAGCTACTTTTTGTAGAAAAAAAAGAATTTCAATATCTGTAGTGCTTCCCCAAAGTAATATTATATAGCTATATAACTAAGGATATGTCAGATTTGTTATACATACTTCACTGCGATTAATATGTTGTATTTATAGTTAATCTCATTATTATCAATTTTTTTTGTTCATCCTTGTGCGTGCTGCAGATGAAAACACTGTAAGGGATAATAAGCATGCTTTTTATACTTATTTCTCTTTGGTCATTCCTACCTTTTTTTATTTCTGGTACGAATAATATGGTGTTAAATAAATATTTTGTCAGTTTTTATTAACTGTTTGTTGACGCATATTCAACCATGTTTGTGGTCAAAATAACTTCGCAAATACTCTCAAAGCACCTTGCCCGATTAACTCTAGAGCTAAAAGTTTTAATTATACATAGCAGTAAGTTTGTTTTAATGCTCGTCCCGAGTTCATTAGTCTTGCTGAGCGCATTATTATAATCTCAGCATCATAAAACGTCATAATTAAATAAAAACATTAAGCTATTGTCGTAATATTTTATTAGAGGTACACTAGGTACCGTCTATAATTATTACTCGCAATAATGGCGTAATTTAAATTTTCTTACTTAATTATTTTATTGAGCTGTGTATTGTTAAGAATAAAGTTTTTTTTAAATTCAATTTTAAAGCATTACTGTCGCTTATTGATTGTCAAAAATGTACCACCAGCTTAAAGAATACCAGACTTGTGACGAACTGGCGAATGAAACTCATTAAGATTTCTAGATTTTCTTTAACATTTTTTTGATAATTTAGTCGACCATCGAGCAAGTTGTGGAATAATCTAGAGTTATCTGGACATATACGATCGAGAGCTTATCAATTTTAATATATATATTTTATGGCGAGTTTGTCAAATAGACTACTCGACTGTAAGTGGCTTCCATAACCCATTCCAAGAATTACTAAGTAATCCGTACTACATCAAAACGCTTCCAACCTTGCGATCACGATATTATATCCATTGTGTCACTAAATGCACCGGCTACTGGCCCTTCAAACCAAAATACAATACAGATATACGACAAAAAATTTAAGATACATTGATGAGTGTGGTGATGAGCCGAGATGGCCCAGTGGTAAGACCGCGTGAATCTTAACCGATGATCGTGGGTTCAAACCCGGGCAAGCACCACTGAATTTTCATGTGCTTAATTTGTGATTATAATTCATCTCGTGCTTTACGGTGAAGGAAAACATCGTGAGGAAACCTGCGTGTGTCTAATTTCACTGAAATTCTGCCACATGTGTATTCCACCAACCCGCATTGGAGCAGCGTGGTGGAATAAGCTCCAAACCTTCTCCTCAAAAAAGAGGAGAGGAGGCCTTTAGCCCAGCAGTGGGACATTCACAGGCTGTTACTATTGATGAGTGTGGTACCTAGATTTTATTTAAATCCTTACCAATGGACCCCTCCATTCGTAAAATCAGTACGAAAGAAAACATACTCGTACAACACCCGAAGCACTTAGGAGTCATAAAAACAGGTTTCATCTCGCCATCTGAATTTTAATAAGGTGTCTAGTGGATGTTAATTTAATTAAATAATGAATCGTCGTCTAGCATGCTCTAATTGACTCTGGGTACGATTCAGGTATATCTTTCCACACATTAATTATTAAAAAAAAATGTCTTTTCACAGCATTTTTATGTATATACTAAAGTCGAGAGTACGAGTTAGCCCTTTCTTAGTTTGAAGTGTGCTTAGAGCATATTTTAAGTTGAGAATTTTTAATTATTTTATTAATACTATTCATTAGCGTCTCTGAGCACTCATCGTCATATTATATTCGAAGTTATATTAACTGTGAATTATAATATTGCATAGTTTCTGCATTCAAAATTATGCTTCAAACTTTAGGTTTCCCTTACTGTCCTTTTATTTCTTGGTATGAATGGAAGGTATGAGTAATTGGTACCTTTATGGTATGGTATATTAAATATGATTATAAGTTACGCCGTCGCGCTTAAACAATTCATTGTAACAATAATAATGTTTGTTAATGCAAACACACAATGCAACAATTCGCTCGCTTCGCAAAAAAAAGTGCTCATTTGATTCGCGTGATATATGAACAGACAGACAGATACTCACCATGCACATACATTTATGCCATTTATTTGGAGACAGTGTGTTAGCTGCATAAAATTGTATTTGACTTTCCAGCTGGCCACCTACATGACGCCAACACTCCTTGGGGACGCTCGTGCGGGTAGATTGATTCCTTACGGGTGGATGAGGTGCTTACGTGCTTACATCGTTAATTATAAATAACTAGTGTTGACCCGGAGCTTCGCATGTTAGTTAAGGGGGAGGAGTTGTTATAAAAGAGTAGCCTATATCCTTTATCGAGGCTCAAACTTGCTTATGAAATTTCATCAAAATCAGTTCAGTGAAAGCTTAACAGGCAGGGTTACTTTCAAATTTATATATTAATATAGATTTACGATTACCTGTTTACTACATGAGTAATGTTGGGTGCGCTTTATAAATATTTCCTTAGGCCTTAAATCTCTAAGAGTTAAGATGAAATAGAGTATATCGTACTCTGCTATATAATAGTATTCCAATCTTGACTGTTATATATTTTTTTAAAGGATGTAAATTATTACATCAAATAGTTTCATAAAAAATATACTCAATTTTTATATGTTTATAGATTCAAGCAGCCTTCATTTTTTTTATTTTCTGCAATTACCTATCCAAGAAATTTAGATTTGCAGCATGATAATGAAACAATGATTTTATATTCACTTAAATATATAATTTAATGCAATTTAAATCATATATTATAATTGAAAAAAATGTACTTTGTGTGGAAATATTACGTTATCAATTATAAATAATTTCAAATATTTCCTAGACATGATTTTTATTCGAAACGCTCTCGAAAGGCTAAGCTCAAGTATATACTCGTATTCATACAATAAATAAAACCACCGTCTATGAACATTGGCATTGTGAGAAATGTTTACCATCTCTTACATCGTCAATGCGCCACCAACCTTGGGAACTAAGATGTTATATCCAGAACTTCTACCTGTAGTTACACTGGCTCGCTTTTTAACAGACACAATACAATGGTCTAGAAAGTAACCAATTAAAACTAAAAAAAAAGTATGATTCTCTTTTTTTAAATTATATTAAAAGCACTGCATAACATTACTCGTAATTATAAGCATTAACTTCACTCTCTTTACATTCTCATTAGAAAAAAATAAGTTTTATGAGTACAATTTGCGTTTATAATATAGACCGACATATAATTTAAACAAAATCAATCGATTGTTACCAATTATTGTAATATTTATTTACAACACAAACATGTTGTAAATAAATATTTACATTATCGAAGGTGTACATAATGTATGCGGGATCTCGTCTTACATGGTAAGTCTTTTCAGCATATGGAACATTACTCAACTTCTTGGGTGAAATATAATATAAAATATTATATAAGCTAATGCGGGCTGCTCTTCCCGTCGGTTAGAATTTATCCAGACTCTAATCCAGGTTTTAAGTTTCACCTGAGTCTATGTTCATATATTTATTGTTGCTCCTGTTTCGTCTCGGGAGAATTTTTGAGTCTGTGCGCGAATTCACTAAACTTTCATATACTTGGCGAATAAATTAATAATGAATTTAACTTATGACGTCAGCGTTGAAGATGCATTTCATTCAATATTCAGAATTGTGTTTCAGAATATTGATATAGGCGCCTTGTTTCTAAATGTATATAAAAAAAATTATCGTTGTTAATATGGTTTTTTTAAGGAAATGGTCGATTATTTTAACATTTAATTTCTAACGGTTTTTGTTGAAATTAATTTTAATTCCTAAATAAATAAATAAACGAATTCCATATTTAAATTTTGTCGTTTTATATTCGAAAAAGGAAACAAAACACAGAATACAGCATTGATTAACTGATCACTCCATAAAAAACATTTACAAATAAGTCTTAACAATGACGATTTTGTAACAATGTTATAATTATATTTGTCATTTATAATCTTACATAAGTGAAACTATTCCACATAATTGTCTCAGAGTATATATATAGATACTATAGAGATCAACATTACTGAAACAAAATGCATTCGCAACACATCGCCTCGGGATGTCGCAGGACTAAAGTGTATTTGACTAAATTAACCGCTCGTCTCGACTCCAATGCAATACAAACTAAAGACGTTGCTTGATTATTTATGAGCTCAGTGCTTACCTACACTATGTTTACTTTTTAATATATTTTTTTAAATCAATTAGGAATTCATTTTCTTAGTATGAATGAAATCAGCCTAATAAGAACTAATTATAAAATAGTTTTATATATGTAAATGTCCAATTATGACTATTCCAACTTTTGATGTGTCTTTCTAGGCTTGCATGTTTTTTTTATTTCCAGATATATAGATCCACATTCGAATTTTCAGAATTAAAAAAGGTAATCGTCTAATTTATTACTATATATGTAGATATAGTATTTTTTTATGGTAAGTGGTCACCAAAGTCGCCCTTAGACATTGGCACTGTAGGAAATGTTAACCATCGCTTACATCGCCAATGCGCCACCAACCTTGGGACCTAAGATTTTATGCCCCTTGTGCCTGTAATTACACTTACAGGCACAAGGGACATAATTTTTTTTTAGCTTAAAGCTTCTTAGTAATTGTTTCTTCCTTGACTCCTTTAAGGATAAAGAATAAGAATAAAGGCTATTAATATTATAATAATTTACCGATAAGGTCCAGTGGTGAAAGCATGTGAATTTTAGCCGAAACTTAGTATCGAACCCTGGGCAAGCACTGCTGAGTTTTCACGTTCTTCAATTTGTGTTTGCAATTAATCTCATGGATTATAGATATAGTGTATCTTTAGTGCATATTATCATATACATATTTCCATAGTAAACTATAACAATTACACTATAACTTCACGTCGTCACTTCGCTGTCGCTCATTGAGCTATATAACTGTTTTACAACTCAAAACGTCGACTTTAATGCGTGGCTTCACATTAAATACGGCGTTAAAGAAAATGAATCGTCACTAAAAAGACATTTAGATTGGGCGATTACCTTTTGAAATTGACACGTATTATAATTTTATATGTATTTGAACGTATTATAACGTGTATACATATGCATACGACATATAATATTAACAATATCCAAAATTCGGGTCGGTGCTGGTAATTTTTTGAAAGGAAAACTCAACGTTTTCACGTTCTGACCTAGGATTTGAACCCAGGCCTTCGAAATGTCTAGCCTGAAATATAAGACATTAGACTGTTCAGGTAATTAAAAAAAGTAAACAAGTACAAGTAAATTTGATATACACGTTTTCAGAGGTACAAAAAGGAATCCGAAAACCTTCCCTCAGACACGCTGGAGACGCCGCAGGCGAAGTCTACTTGAATAATCGATGTCGTGAAGTAATCGTGTCGTTGGATTAAAAAGTATTAACTTAGAACAGCTCAGTTAACGATTACTACGGACTAATAACGATATAAAACGTCTTTTATCTTACGACTAAGACCAATTTCATTTTAAAGTAAGACCAGAGAACGTTAAGTTGGAAATCGCAGCTTCGTTGTACAAAGATTCTCGTCCGTCATATTATTATTTTATCCATTCATTATCTTTTGTATTTAAAATATATTAGTGATAATTTTACGTGAATTTTGTTTTCTTTTTATATTTTATATATTGGGTAGGCCCAATCAATCTGTATCTGTATTATATCTGACAAATATGCTTTGTAGAATCACGTATTTAAACGAACTAAGTGTTTTTAATTAATTATAATTAATAAACAAAATTAATAATCATAATAATCTCCGACCCAAAACCAAAGGCTCTAAAAAATAAAAAATAAAAATGTGTTTGTTGGCACTTTATTATTGTAAGTTACTAACAATTATTTAATACAAGCGTCGGCGCTTCAGGGGATCGCTATTTCAAATTAATCGGATGTAGTTAAAGTAGGCAAGATAGGCAAGGCATATTTGACAAAAGGGGTCAAATAAGAAATGAGCAGATGACCTTCATTATTCATAGCTAATAAACATCTGGATTACATCAAGTTTCTAGCAGATTAAACCGCATCAAAATCGGTCTATTTTTGGGAGCTACGATTGCCACAGACAGACACAAATAGACAGATGCACACGTTAAACTTATAATAAGGTAGATGAAAAATACAGATTAAGCGCTTTAAAAATTTAAACGTTCTCTCACGGATGCAATCCCAATGAAACCGTAATGGTGCAATAACCACGTGGCATGAAACATTCTCGGCTCTCGTGAAACATACGACACACTACTATATATACCCCGTAAGTATATAATATCTAATCGTTTTATTTTTACGGAATCTTTAGATTATATGAAATATATTTATATGAAATTAGAAACAGAAAAGTATTTTGGGAGTATTATTATCACTTAAAAAATTAAATATGCAAATTGGAAAACGGGACCCCTAAAAGGTATTGGACCTATAGATTATAGTACTGTAAGAAATAATAATCATCCCTTGCATTACTTTTTCATTGCAGTAGCACAGGCTTACTCATCCTCTAAACCGAAACACAACGATACTAAATATTACTGTTTGGCAGTGTAGTGTATTATAAGTACCTACCCAGACGGTCCTACGCTCTATCACTAAGTGTGTGTCAAAATAGTGCAGCAGTTTTCGACATTTCACGAACGCGATACGAATTGAGTTTTTACAGCATTCTCTAGCTCGCTTTCCATTGTGTGTTGGCACGTGTGACAGAATTCCATCCGATATATAGAGGTTTTGGCGATGTCCATTGTTGAGAACGGAATAAATTATTAACATAAATTAAGCACATGGAAACTTATTGTAAAACCGCAATTCATCTTTTTAAACACGATAACAAATTTAACTTAAGTAAAGTAGTAGAGTAAGAAGTTCTCTTGACCAATTTCGCCAATGGCGGACATTTTTAAGGAAAACTAGTTAACTGCGCAAGACATATTATAGGAGTGGACAAGTGCATACTCAGTTAGTCAGTCAGGAAAGAGTTCAGGCGCAAGACCATGCTCTTTACGTGCTTTTTCAGTTACGGGAGTGCATACACTTCCAACGTCCATACTCCAGGCTGGTACTGAAAATATTTGGATACCAATAACTTTTAATCAACTCGACCAGGGGTTTGGACGCTGGACCATGGGATCTGCGGTCATATATCTAGCCACTAGACCAACGAGGAAGTTGTTAAAATATAAAAATTCCATCATTGAACAAACTACAAACACGTTTTAAAGGAAATATTAGTGTCTTTAGTTATATCTCTAAGGATATAAGTTGAAAGTATAGGGATGCGAGTTCAAGAATTTAATGGTCCATAAGATGAGAGGTGAAGTGGGGGACGTCGTATATATACCTAGTTGGTGCATACCTGAGCTCAGCGAGCTTACGTTTGGCTGTAAAATTCATGCGATGTACACGTTGCAAGCGTTTAGATATTTATTGGGCCATATATTTACAAATGTGGAGTTTATATTATTAAAGTTTTGTTTTTGGAAAAATTTCAACAAATATTTTTGTCATTTTTGTAACGTAAACTCATTTCGAATAATAGAATTATCTTCTTTTATTAAGCAATACTCATAAATTATAGGACAATATGGAATTTTCTGTATTATTTAGATATTTCATAACGGCTACGATTACATCACAATACACTGAAAAGCCTCCTAATTATTTTGTGAACAATAACTATGAGACAGATAAGTGTACCAGATTTTAACCCAACACACGATCTGGATGTTTTTACCGCAGAGTGCAAGTTATAATTCATCTCATCGTCATAAAAACAACAACTAAACAAGCAAATGTTTGCTTGTGAAAAGATTGATTGACTAAGTCCGCAAATTGATGTTATTAGCTTATCATATTCTTTACAATCTAAGCGTATTTGAAACGGGTTCTTTTGGTAATGTCAAAAGATTATTATTTATGCGAGATGACTGATCTAATGTGTCACGTGGGAATGTCACAACAAACTGATCGCTATCGGTGCACAATGGACGATTACGAGCGATAGTCGACTGATGCTATCGGGCGCCTTATACGCTCTTCTGCATGTATGGTATAAATGTAAGCTAATGGGGAGTAAGCTTGGTTATAGATATATTTATTAATGTAATTATATATCTTCATTTACGCTGTAATTATAACATATATGAGATAGTTTTATTTCGGTTTTCAAAATAGATAACTGACTGAATCTGTTTTATTTAGACGTTCTTAAAAAGAAGAGCATCTTAAGTTGAACTAACTAATTTTATATTTATAAATTTCAATATTATAACTTAGAATCTAAGTTCTAAGTTAACCATTTCGTTTTCTAGCTTTGGTAAAAATGAAAAAGTTTTATAATATTTACTTTAGAAGACAAAACGGGGCGTCTGAAGGGTAATTTTTGCTATCCATACTCGGTCTCCAAGAAACTCGGTCTCAAACTCGGTCGGAACTCCAAGAAATATAAGTCCTCACATCGTCAAAACACAATTGACCTTGAGATCGAATAAATGAAATTTCTTATGTAGATGTGTGTACTGGAAACACAGCAACATAATGTATTGAAATTTAGTGATATAGTAAATATTTATAGCCATACCTACACATAATATTGACCTCAAATCCGCTTCCGTCTAAAACATTTCTCCGCTTTTTGTTTCTTCAAATTACAATGACGCTACACACTTATCACTTAAACCATATAAAATTACGCAAACGCTTGACTTACTGGTCTTCACCGACAATACCTTTGCTCGAAGCAAAAATCCCTCATTGTTCTCAGACAAATTACCCGCACAATAGATGCTGTAGAGATACACTTAATAGTGACCCTTTCTCTAGCATGCGATCCGCAAACATAATAGCTGATGTGCAGATTATATATATAAAGATTCGGTTCTGATATTATATACACTCATTTGTGACGTATCTTCTCAATACATTTTTAAATCTCACTGAATACCATAAGAATTCTAGGCAAAGTAGTTGAGCATTAAGAAAGGTTTTTTGAAAACTCATCCCCATGTGATGTACATTGGAAATGAAAGTTTGTACGAATTCGTCAAGGCTTCTGTTTATAAATAAAAAATAGTACCAGCTTTAATAGAAAAATAATCATTTAGATGGAGTAAATAAGGCATAAAGGTTTATGTGGAAGTTCATAATTTTTGCATTAAGAAGAGTGGAATTTCGCGTGGTCTTTCACTCTTTAATTATTAACGCGGTGTTACCTTTTCGCCGCGATAAAAGATAAAAACAAGGTATGGCAGAGCGGGTTTTCCTAAGATTTATAACATTCGAGAATAGTCAGATGTAAAATTTCACATTTAAAACCTGCTGGTATCAAAAATATCTGCCACTTGAGTATTCACCAACAATAAGCTAAAAACGTTCTCCTCAAAAAGAGTACAAACCCTAACAAAAGGTATGTTTAGCAATTCAGTAAAGTATTAATATTTTCACTTTATTTCATAATATTTCTTCACAAGCCCTAGGTCTCAATCCCATGTTCAATAGATCGTAAAAAAAAAAACATCAGCCCTTTCTTTTTGCCCTAAATTAAATACATAAAATGCATTTTTCAATGTAAAATATTATATGTAAACAATAATAATATATGCTGTAAAATAATAATTCGTACTACAAAACATATATTAGAAGTAAAAATAAAATAAAATAGAGTAAATATGAACAAAATTAATTATCTCAAAAAGTAAATACTTAAGAGTGACGTCACGAGATAGATCTGTTGTACTACTCAGAATGAATGTGTACCGAGTGCAAGTGCCACCTTCTCCTCAAAAAGGGAGAGGAGGTCTTAGACCAGCAATGGGAAATTTACAGGCTGTGACTGTGATGGAATTGACGTTAAATACGTTTGTATATAATTCTGATTATTTTCGCTAGACGGCGCTGTTTTTTATTCCATATAAAAACATTTAACGTCAATCGAATAATAAAATGCACTAAGCACACTAAACGCTAAAATTAATAAATACTTTAACGAGAACAGTTAAGTATAACGCTGTACTGAGTCACAAAAACACCTAGCTTGTTTACAACCAGACACAGACGTATTAATCAAATTGTGTCATAAACGAAACGTGCGTCGTGAAATATCGCGCGAAACAAAAAAGCTATGGAGCCGCGAAGGCAATTTGTAGATTTATTGATTTTAAAGCAGACCCTCCATTGGCTAAAGCGATTTCTCCTTTAATAGCTTGTCAGAAAATTGAATTCAAATGGAATCTTAATTGTTTTCCAATCAATACCTATACTTTGATAAAAATATTTGAACACAAAAAATAAATTGATATAACACCTATGAAATAATGAAACCAATTTAATCTTGAAAAATTATGTATACAGGGTTTTAAAGTAATGTGTTGCTATATTCTAAGCACGTTTCAACAATTGCAATTGTAAATATATTTTTTTAAACTCATCTTAGTTATTTTGAGATATACAAACAACGTACATCATTCGTTCGTCGTTAATTAAAGTATTAGAAATATGTGCAGCGTGTATTTTTCTAAATTCGTATTTTCTTTATAAGTCGGTTAATGATTTCCTTTTGCACATGACGTTACACTTCCGTTCATATTTTTCAGTCATTTATTAAAATTATAACCATTTACATTCATACATTATTCATAATACGACATTTATTTATATTATAATAAATTTTGTCTCAGCTTTTTTGTCATGTGGATGTGGTTTGTTTTCATACAAAAAAATTACAATACCAAAAAACTGCCTGGCATAACATATCGCAACATATGCTATGGATAGCTAGCCTTAACTCTTGAAACATCTGTCGTCACAAAAACGACTCACGGGATTGTTAATCGCGGCCCAACCATTTGTGGTGACCGATTGAGTTATAGCTCATGACATTAGTTCTTAGCTATCAAAATCACATATACTTTGGTATATACAGATTCGTTTTACGCAATCTTGTAGTATTAGTAAATATATACATTAATTTTACGATTGATGATAAGTTTTTCCAAATATATTATAAGATATAAGACTATAAATAAATAATAGCAATTGTGACTTTATTCGTTTGATCAATAATTAACCATTTGTAGTTCATCTTCCTTTCAAGTAATCCAAATGTCAAACACGATGAACAAATGACGCGTCGAAGCGTAAAAGTAGGTCAAATAACCTTAAATCTACGTTGACAAAATAATAGTAAGCAGAACGTGAGAGTTTTGTGCAAGCCCGCTGATGTACGAACCGCGCATACGCCTACAAGCGTGCAGACAAAATGTGGAATGACGTCCGTAATCTGTATTTCTTACATTACAATCAGGATATATTCAAGGAAAGAATGGATAGGCATCTTCTAGGAAGTGAACTGGCTCACTTGGTTACAGATACAAGAAACGAAACATCTTCGATTCAAAATTTGCGGCCTTAATGGTATGTAATAGCATATATTTCCTGCAGTGCTTATGTCAATGAACAGAAGATAGGTAGGAACAATAATGTAGGCCATCTATCATTAAGCCTTCCTTTTACAAAAAATATAAAAAAATAAATCACTCTTTTAAAAATAATTAATCCGCTTTGAAATTATAAATTGCGATAACATATATACATATATAATGTCTCATTATAAACGAGTGCTGAATAAGTCGTCTATCTGTTCACGTGATCTAGATCAATTCTAACCAAATTTGGCTCGATCGTAATTTGAAACCATTTTACCGATTTAGGTCATGACGTCATCATAAATACGTATTATAATGTAGCATTAGAGTGCATAGTATCTTTTGTATTAAAGTCATATCGCAGAATCCTATTATTATGACTTGATTGACTCTAAAGATATGCAATTATACGTAAATTGCTTATCTACACGAGTTTCCGTCAACATGAGCCTTAATATATAATAATGAACGGCTTTTCATATATTTTTTTATTATAATAGCATAGCCTAATAATTAAGGAATTGATCATACATTTTTCCCGCTTAAAGTTTGTGCTAGGAATGGCCAACAATAGTCCAAGCAATCAGGATCGAATCTGATACATTAACAGCGATAGAATTATTGACAAAATATTGTATTGAAATCCAAATGTGTTTTTGTATCCACACCCGAGCAAGGGATGCCATGGAGCTAATTGCTCGTTAATTTAATATGCCTGATTCAATACATAGATGCGATTCAAAGCTAGTTTTTATATGTATGTATTCTTATCGATGATATGAATCAATACCATCATTTCATTCGCAAGCTCCATGAATACTCACGTATTAATGTGCTTTTTGCTGATTAGTTTTAATACCGCTATATACATATGTATATATAGTATATAAATTAAGATTTATCATTTATTAGATAATAATTTTCGTTACAGTGTTTATTTAATTGAATAAATATATATGCAAGTTTAATTTAACAGAAGTATTATAGTTGGTTAAAGTAGTAAGTAGGAATTTTCTTAGTAACTTACATGATTTGCAACTTTGATTTTAAATTTGCATGGGAAATCCAACCCAGAGTTAAAAATAAATAAGATTATTCTCAGATCAGAAAAATAAATAAATAAGTTTTTCTAAAAGATAGATCATTTTGTTCTCTAATCTTTCATCCTCTAATCTCCTCTAATATTAAATTATTTGTAATTATATTTTTTAAATACTCCTTAAAGCATACGTCATTATTTGTTAAGAGTCCATTCATTAACCGCAGGACCACAATTCTCCACTTCTAATTAGTACGTGTCTTAGAATTCGTTCCGAGTTACGCAGGTTTCCCAGTGATATACATCTGTCATCGTCTTTTTCAAATTGAATTGTAAGCACGAACTATGAACTCGCGACTGTTGGTTAACGTGAATGGTACTAGACTATGAATACTGAGCCTAACAAAAAGTAATTATTAGAAAAGATGTATTAAGAAGTGCTAAATGACAACTAGGGAACAAGGAAAAAGTCTTCAATCAAATTAAAATGTGCTAGAAAATCTTCGAAATCCTCGATATCCACTGTGGAGAAATGAGTCTGAATGATGATACTCATGCGACCAGATATATTGAATAACGAAATTCTATTGGTTACTTATGGAAAATATATTCTTTTTGCCATTACCACTTTGGTAACCACCAACTGAGTTTAGGGAATTCACTGCAATAATTTTATTAAAACGATTTTATTTTATTGAAAATATTAAGATGTAGACTAAATAATTTAGTAACATATTTTTCTGAATATACAAAACAAATTAATCTTAGATTTTAAATACAATTGACTTCAGAGCTTTGGTACTTAATGTAGTAGTTGTAATTGGTGGTAAGGTGTTGTGAAAGCTTGTCTGGGTAAGTATCACTCATTAGATATTCTATATACCAAATAAGATACCTAATAGAAAAATTTATTATTGATTTGTTTCTATTTCGCTAATGTCTATGGGCGGCTTATTTGCCATTCTGACGAGCTATTTCATAATCAAAAGAAGTTTAATACGTTTATTCACAGACTATACTTATGTGTTTATTTCTCATCATCATCGTACAATTACAAAAAAAAATTACAAATTGATAAATATATTAATTTGTAATTATTTAGTTTTTCAGAACTAAAATGTATAGTGCTAAATTTCTTTTATTGCGATAAATATTTATATAATCTTCTGAAAATCAAAACCTGAGTCAATCGACGCACTCTTGAAGGAATATTATTTTTCAATAAAAGTTACACGACTCAAGCCGCGTTCACACGCTCCATAAAGTTAACTCGAAGTGAAAAAAGTCGGATTTCCTCAGTACAGTTTGGCGCATAATAAAACTTGCGAACTTGGTAACTTGTAGATAAATCACAAAAAGGTCGATGGCGTTTCCCCCGGACCCTTTATTTTCTTGGGTCTTATTCGAACTCCTTTATATATGGAGCTATGTTATAAAGTTTACGTCGCTTAATGACTATTTTTTCAATTTCAGATGACTGGCTGACAACATTAGATGCAGGTTTGATTAGCGAAGTAGTAAACACAATAGTATATCTGTTAATAAAATTAGATATACAAATATATTTAATTACAACGTAGTTATGCTCATAAAACTCCCGTCACCCAAAGCACAAGATGAATTTTAAAGAAAATTTAGCATTTGCTCGTACAAATATGAAAGCTATTCACGCTCAGGCCTACGGCCTTACCTGCTTTCCGAGGCATAAACACTGACATGTTCTACGGGGCAAGAATTCTCCAAATTTCCCAATAACTCTTTTTATTACCGTGACATAGGCTTTGAACCCAAAACCTCTGCAACCCTTTAAGCCATCCACTAAGCAAAGGAGGCAGTCATTATCATATCAATTCTTATAAAGGTAACGAAAATCAATTCTAAAAACTTTAAATTTTAACTTTAAATTTAAGGAAAAAAGTATTATAATTTCATGTATGACTTTGTGAATTAACTTCATTTTATTTGAGTAAACTAACCTCTGGGATTCACTTTTCCATCAATTTAATATTCCATTATAAGGCAAGGCTAGCCGCAAAACGAAAACTGGAAGCAAAGACCAAATAAATTGCTTAACAAGGATGTATAATCACCTAGATAGGTCCAGCAGGTAAACTTTAAATTAAAAACATTAGCTTTCTGTCACTTTTAAAAATAAGAATTTATAAATGAATCTTACGCTACCATTTTTTATCTTAACTTTTATGATCATTGTTATTATTAGTTCATCTTTTAGCCAAGTTATCTGCTTGGTTTAATTGATATGACATAGTCTGTTTATTTTAACTAACTTCAAATTAATTCAGGTTATATAATTGTCGAGTACGACTTTTTTCTTTTAAGTTTCAAACATGACATTAAAACTGTGTTTCTGAAATATTCGTTCTTCCAAAAAAAAAAATTTCTCAGGCGCAGAATCAAAGGCTTCGCGCGCTTTCTGAGTGTAGTAGACTTTCGGGCTACTACTGAGAATTTTTTGAGAGGAACATTTTATTGGCCCTTCCTAGAATTTGAACCCTCGTTATCTGAGGCCTTATTAGCCACTAGATCAACGAGGGAGTCAAATTAATTTATAACTAGATTTAAATAGTTAATTTATTTTTAAAGTTAAGACTATTGTACATTGTCTTGGTCAGCCACATCTTGCTCTCTGTGACTGCGTCCAATATCGAGCGCTGTTTTTCTTCCAAGACACTATTAGCTAAGTTTCTCAGCTAAAGTAGAATTATCAGAAGTTTCGAGCCACGCGCGATGCATTTAATTGCAAATTTCTTGTTGTAGTTAGTTGAATGAGAGGCTTTAAAAGAAAACGACTGAGAAACTTTTTATTCGATTTATAAAAACATTCGATAAACTAAATGGGGTATCAGCACCAAAAGATCTTAAAGCGAGCAATCATATTTTATAACTGTAATATTTGAAATTTGTTGCTTTTATTCTATTTCTTGTTTTTTTTTTATATTTGCCGGGAGGGCAAATGACTCTACTCCACCTGATGTTAAGTGGTAGTACAGTCCAAACGCGACGACGGCCAGTACAGACGGGAAGAAGATTCTGCACTAGCTGCCCTCGCCTTGCCGGCCCGCAAGATGCCTCTTCACGCCTCGTTTGAAGGAACCCGGGTCGTAAGAGGAGGGGGACACGTGAGCTGGTAGGGAATTCCATTTTTTGGAAGTGCGACAAAGAAAGGAGTTGCCAAATTTCTTTGTGCGCGATGGAATTGATGTCACAGTTAGTCGGTGACATCTTGTTCTCCCTATGTCGTTTATACCAAATGATACGGCAGCCAAATTTGAGTCCTATAAGTATCTGATAATTATATTAAATCAAAGCAAAAAAAAAAAAAATTTGACACATATTGTCAAATCATTCTTCATGGCAAACCTAATGAGACCAAACTTAATTGACCAAACCATAAATAGTATAGTATAAATAGTAACCATAGAGTGGTGAATTACCAATCTGATTCGTCATCAGATCATTTTTATACTAAATTATCGTAGAGTTTTTCTTAGTCCACTCATAGGCCTCGCCTGAGCTGGTCTCGCCACCGGTTTGTCTTTATTTCGTCATGCATCATCTATTTTGGATAAAACCATCATCAAAATCTAAATATAATTTATTCAAGTAGCTTATTTCGAATCATCATGTTACAAGATTCAATTGATTGTAAAGTTACCAGTTCGTCGAATAGAATACAAAGATGAAATCCAGCTGAAAACATGTTTCACACAAATAACATTTATAAGAAAGAACCGTAATGTTAAAAATGTAATATTAAAAATATTTCATAAATTAAAATAATATTCCTGTACTTTCCACGAAATCTAACTCTTTAATAGAATTTGTTATAGCGCACCGCAACACGTGGTCAGTCGGCGTTTATTTTTAAAACGTAAAAATGAAAATTAATTACAGGAACACGCCTAAATTCCGTCAAAGTATATAAAAAATTCCTTTTCACTTCGTATAGACCGAAAACAATGTTAGCAAGCAGTCGGGCGTTGCTATTTGAAAATATTTTTAATTTACCAACACCGCACTTTCATTACAGCGAGTACCTTTGAAGTCGACGTATGGTGCCGCCATTTTGTACAGTCGGCGTCAATAATACATATAAACATTTAACTTATATTTGATAAAAAATCAAATATCTCTTAAATAAGTTTTCAAGGTCAATAAATCACACGTACGTTGCGTTTTATTGTAATGAAATATTTGTTATAAAGTAAGGGCTTGCACCCTTAATTATTATATATTGTAATGTTTTCTATTGACAATGAATGCTAAACATTAATGGTCAAACATTATATCCTAGAAAAAAAATTCCAAACGAAATAAAAAGAAAACTTTAAAAAGGCCTTTTAGATTTAATGCGAAATCTTGAAATAAATTCAACGAATATATTAATGCATTATTAAAATTATTACAGCGCTTGAGAACATTCCACTGCAAGAACCACGCACACATTGTTATTTTCATTAATGTAATGCGAAATAATATACGTCAGTGCAATATACAGTTTCATTATTAAAAACTATAAAGCAAGGTACTAGAAGAAGGCAGATGATACTCACTGAGCATTCCTGAGCATGTTAAAGTCTTTTTACGAGTGGTCCTGTCGTGAGTAACGCATACCAACCAAAAATATCTCATCACTAAGTTTAATGGTGAATTATTACACCTAAATAACTTAAATTAAAAAAACCCATAAAAAATAATGATCTATATAATGAAATAATAAAATTTAGTACTAGATTATATTGTGAAGACCCAGGATTTAATTAAATGTAAATTGTCACGTCCATATTCGTCGATAAAGGAAAACATCAGAAGAAAACCTTCAGGTATAGGATGAAATTCTGCGACATTCAAACCTTATCATCAAAATAAAAGGAGGCCTTAGCACATCTGTGGGACATCAAGTCAAAATCAATCATCAAGTTGTCGTATAGCTGTTATCACAAGCACCACCAAAAGTGTTTGCAAAATTTCGACTTAATTGGTTGAATAAAACTGGTTTTTAATTCAAAGTTGCTAATTTGACTTACCAGGCGGTGTCCATAGATGGCGCCGTGAGAAATAATAACCATTCTTTACATCATTCGCAACCAACCGTGAGCACTAAGACGTTTCACACTCACCGTTCCAAATGGAATACAACAATACTAAGTATTGCTGTTTGGAGATATAATTTCCGATGAGTGGGTGGGCTCAGACGGGCTTGCACAAAGCCCTACCACCAAGAAAACAATAAAACATAGTTACAAACAAGATAACTTCAAATAGAACTTGTGAAAAAATATCTTGCTTAGTGCAGCTGCTTACGTGAAAAGTGGTTGCATATTTGCGTTTGACTTGGGACACCAATTGGCAAAATGTCTTAAATATAGTGTAAAGATAATCTATAATATAAATACGTGAAGCAAAAACTTTGTATCCCTTTTTACGATAATTGCGTGGACGAAGAAGTATGAAATTATGCACAGTTAAAGTTTAGATGTAAAATTAAAAGATTTTTTCATAGTGATAATCGGACTAATAAATAAAATACTCGTTAAACAATATTACATCAAATATCAGTGGCTTCATTATAGGCACAAGATATATAAACCTAAAGATACAATCAAGAATATAGTAAAGTTATACTTTAATGCTTAACATATTTACCTAATCGAATGATAAAGAAACAGAAAGCAGATTTATATTTACTTAATTTTCTTTTTGAAAGAATCCCTCAATAAGTCATGATATTTTTAAAAAACAAAATTTCATCAATCACTTTACCGGCCTCTCCTTTTTCTAGTTTTGTATTTTTCAACTTAATAAAATCTTAAAGAATTATTAAAATAAACAGACACACGGTGAAATAGTATTCTATTATTATTAATGACAAATTTTACAATATTATTCGGAGCTGTATTAAGTATTTACGTACTAAGCAATATTTGTTTTAATTATTTGTGAATATATTTTAAGATATTACAGTACTAGTGAAATTCTTGCACTGCTAGCATTGATCAGTGTACTAAAAATATTTTATATATTAAGGCCCATTTGATCATGTGATAAACATGGACCTTTCAAATACTTATTGTAACCAACCGTTGTTATTGTTTATCTTTATTGTTCTCAAATTATCAGACACACGGTAAACTTAAAGAAATACGAAAATCAAAGTGTGCAAAGGCGGACTTATCCCAAGAAATGATCTCTTCCAGTTAACCTTTGAGACGTTGAGAAGGAAATTAATCAAGAATCTAGATATCCAGTTATCTTAAAACTTTTAAAAATAAAAATTATCAAAAAAAAAATATTCCAATTAAAATTACCATATAAATAATAGCACTAAATAAGATATACATTGAAAATATGTATAAATAATAACACGCTATAAGCAATAGTTACGTATGTCTTTGTTAGGAACGACACAGATTTATTACACGTCGTGGTTACCCTACAAAAGTGATGAAAAAAACTATTGGCGTATGCCCTTTACCCAAATTAACTATCCAACTAAAAAGTTACAAAGTTAATACACTCCGCAGTCTGGAGTAACGAAACTTTCCCATTTCAGTTGGGAGTCAATTTTAAAATGAATGCTAACATTTGTATGTCAGGAGGATTGAGTCCAAAGTAGGTTCGGCAACTTTGTCGTTCCCAATAAAACTTGCTTCCCGACTCTCTGCTTCTGGTAATCTCGAACACGATGTGAATACCCGGCGAAGATTAAAATCGTACTTCCAAATGTATTTGGTGCAGAAGGCATAAATAAACTTAGTAGTACAATTTAGGAGTACAATTTTAATCATTTTAATATTAATTAAAGCTAAATTTTACTATCATCAGTTTTTTAAGTATTAATTACGTTTAATATATGTAACTCTAATTTTATAGAGCACATTGTACTTATAGTTTCGCAGAGAGTGTTACATGTATAGTTTTAAAGCTTTTGCACTCTCGAGATTTAAAATTAGTAAAACCCATTCAACCCGTTCTTTCAAATGTGTGTATGTGTGTGTGCTTAAATTCAAGTAAGACTTTTATTACATTTAACGATTGATGCCTCTTTGAAGTTGCTTTTCGCAAATAGCATTTAATCAAATACCTATGAAGGATAAGGAACATACCCCTAAATTTAAATTCTGCCAGACTTACATCTGACAAACCGGAGCGTTTTGATCATTGACACCCTCCTCCTCTTTTGCACCCCCAGTGAGCTTATTTCCAAGATACTTTTTTATAATCGTCTCAGTATTATAAAGAATATTATAATATAATTATAAAAAGTATCAATATGCCTGCAAGCCTTTTAGTTAATCAAATAATTATTAACTACTTTGTAACAAACGGAATAAACATACCAGTAAAATTCAAATTGTGTAAAATTTCAAATTTTGTCTTTCTTTAACTATTTCTAATTAACCCATTCAATGATAATACCACGTCAACAAGAAAAACATAACATATCGTATTATTATTTTCTCGACATGTTTTCCTAAACAAAATCGGCCACAGCATCCAATCTCGCTTTTTTGAAACAAGAACCCAATAGCTTATTTAACAGGCCCGACCTTAGATTTGAACCCAGGACCTCGTGATTGCCTTATACCTAGACCAATGAGATAGTCAAACTTCATGATATATAATCTACATGACTTATTATACTTATTTAAAGCGCAGTTTTTATAACACAAATGAATCTTATTATTATATTGCAGTGCTATAAAATATAAATATCAAAATATGCAACTAAAATAATTGAATAATTCTTGTGCATAATAATAATAATAATGTCCTCCAGACCGATTTCGGCCAAGGTGGCCAATCGCAAGAGAGATTAGCCAAGTGCGCAAGAGATATTATAGTGCACAAGTGTGTGCGCAAACACAAGTGCACTCTCTATTACCTAGTTCCCATAATCCGATGGGACGGCTATCCGACACGAGCGGAAAGAGTTCAGGCGCAGGACCAACGGCTTTACGTGCTTTCCGAGGCACAGGAGTGTACAAAATTACAACTTCCAGATCCCGGACTGCTTCTGAGAATTTTCTGACAGAAAAACCCAATTACTTATTATTGGCCCTACCTGGGAATTGAACCCAGAACCTCTGGGCCAGTGGCCTTATATCTAGCCGCTAGACCCTCGAGGCTGTCTTAATACCTCTAATCTGACCAAAAGATAATATACCAGGGAATACATGATCCGAGGTGGTAATCCATTCAAGTCATTAGAGCCAATCGAAGTGAATAGTCCACATATTGTCACGTCAATCAAGAAGCGATGCATGCATTGAGCTAATTAATTAGTACGGTTCGATCAACCCTTAGTATTTAGTTTAGATTGAAATGAAGCCAGTTACGAACGTGATGCCATGAGCGAGATAATAAAATTGTACAATTTGAGAAATTATTGATTTATATTTTACTTAGTGAAGCTTCTGATCCGTGATGGTGATTCTAAGCTTTGATATTTTGCTGGTTGATTTCAGGTGAAAGCTTTGAGAGGAAACATAGAGGTATTTTACGACCGACTAAACTGGCAGAAACGTTAGCTAAGTAATTTGCTTGGAAGCAATGACTCGGTGTGGTCGACGATGTCAGAGCTGCCTGGCGAATAGTGGACTGACAGTTCTGCGTAATATTTTTTTTTAAATAAAACGCGTTGACGCTGGAAATATTTTCTCAACATCGTACGGCCATTTCTCAAAATTCACTGTTCTGACGAAGTGGCAAGCCTTTAAAACTTTATTAATTGCAAAAAGATACCTTGAACATTTTTAGTTTTTGACCAGCTTTCATATCTCGCAGAACTAATATTTATCTGACCTATATGCTTGAACCTAAGACCTCGGAATTTGGGCCTTATATCTATTCACTAAGCCAACGAGGCAGTACTGTACATGTAAAGACATTCATAAAGCTTAGTACTAAGATGTAAAAATATTTGTACTAATATAATTATGAGAATATGAAACATGATTTGTTTCTTGCTTTGTAATATTATATTCAAAATTAAATAAAGGTTTGTACATTCTTTTAAATAAAATCTTAATTGAAATATTTTATTACGTTAAGACGAGGGGGATGAGGTTGCTCCGTTTGAAGCCTCTATAATTTCAAAACCAGGGCAAAGTTAGTATGAAATTTTCGCGTGTATAAGATAAATTAATTTTATATACAGTTTAAATAAGTAACGTAATTTCTTAACTTTATTTTAAGTCCCGACTTCGCACGGTTTAGGGTCTGTATAATACGTTTATATTGAAGGTACACATACGAAGAAAAGTCTTGTTTTTTGGGCTAGGAACATTCGCGGGCATGTGCTGAACAACACGTTAAAGTTTCACTTACACTACACAATCGGATGAATGGTTTTGGATGAACATCGAGAACAAATATACAATAGTTTATTTTTTTTTAAATAAAAATATACAGATTAAATACACGTGTGTGTGTTCGAAATATTTGTCATTAAAAGCTTGACCGGTTTTGATGAAATATTTATTATATTTTTATGGGGTCAACTGTTCTGACGTACCACATGCAAGATAACTTAAGTATTTTATTATACAAAACTAAATTGTATAGAAGATCTGCGTGTGCCATCTTCCATTCCGTGCCAGAAAACTGAAATGTAATATATAAATACTATACAATAATATTCGTTAAACACATACATTTAAATTAATTTATAAAACTTTGTTTAATAATGATTGGCCTAGTTGTTTGAAGATAGGAGACGATGAAATAGATTCCAATAATAAGGTAATGCTAATCTGTGTGCTATATATTACACAAATTTATATATATACATTTTCACCAGGTAAGGTATTTCGAATGTCTCTTTTATTCTAATGATGCGATAAGCCCTTGTCCTAAATGGTACTCGATTAAGTAAATTGGTCAAATTTTTCAACTATTCTTATCACGTTGTTATGTAAATTTTTGAGACCCAAAAATTTAGTTGTGCCTTATATATTGAGATGTAACTGATTTACAAACTCCAAGTTAAATAACATTTAATATACGATAACAGCCTGTAAATGTCCCACTGCTGGGCTAAGGCCTCTTCTCCCTTTTTGAGGAGAAGGCTTTGGAGCTTATTCCACCACGCTGCTCCAATGCGGATTGGTGGAAAAAATTTAATATAATAAATATTACTATTTTAAATATAGAAATAAGAGTTATTTATTTATTTGCACAAAGTGCAATCATACTATCATACTACCAAAAGGCTTTCAGCCGACCCTAAAATAAAAAGGAGCAGCTCCCCAACTGCTGGGCAAAGATTGAACTTATCCATCAAGCTTCTCCACTGATTTGATACACATACAATGTTTCTGTAGAACACAGACATACGCACTTAGTTTTCTTACTAACGAAAAAAAAATCAATACAAACAAAGTCACTTTCGCAATAATAATATCAGTAAAAACCTTTAAATACATTTGTGATGTACGTACATATTTCTTTTATTTACAATATTATTTTTGGATACAATTTTATTATTATCAAACAAAGTCGGACCCACGCGGTAGTTATATATAAGTACATAACATCAATATAATACCTGCACGCTGGGAAGCAGTAAATAGCTCTCTAGAAGCCTGCGCTGCACTTAAGACTTCATAAAACATCAATTTAATAAAAATGCTTATTATTCCCGGGAGCTCCACTTTATTAACCTTCCAAGTATGAATATAATTTGACAGTCGCTCTTGTAATTTATGGTATATCTTTGAAAAAATTCACAGCGGAGACCTTAAGACGCGCCTCAAGTTCTTTGCGTGGAGCGACATATTATTATTATGGTAAATTTATAGCGTTAAGGATGTCAAATTATCTCTGCGAAATCTTAAGAATTATGTAAAATGACCTCGTGACGAGATTAATCGACGCTCCCGTCACGATTACACGCAATTTACGACGTTAAATACATTATAATTAACGACAAATTGTCAACTTTCATTTATGCATTAACTTTTACGACATAATATTTTGTTGTGTGCGTGATAATGAGAAATACGGTCATGATATTGGCGTGTGATTTTACTGCTTTTTAATTGGAGACTTGATAAAGTACGGTCCGTCCGTCTTTTCGCCTTACCCACAATCTCGTACATACATATTCAACGAGGAACATTGAAATCGTATGTGTAGAATATTATTTATGAACGTTTGCTACTTGATACCATTTTATATAGTTAGTTAAAACATAATTCTAAGATTATATTTTTTGCCGTATTTTGTAGTCCGAGACGTCACGATTAATAAAATAAAATTAAATAAAAAATGCAACTTTACATGCAATTTATAATAACATAACAAGATTAAAATGCTCCAACCAAATTTGGCTGTAGATTCTGTGATATTATTTTCTCGATAAAAAATCAAAATATACTTTAATCAAGATCTTTTTCTCAGACCATACTGGATCGTTTTGACTTTGTTCAATATTCATGATTTTCCTTTTTAGTTTGGGAATAAACAAAGTTATATATCTCTTTATATACTAGACACCCAGTTCCGGTTTCGCACGGGTAATTTTTATTTTAGTTTATACTGTGAGTTATCCATTAAAGATACTTAGAATGAAAAATATGCTCGGTAAAATGAAATATGGATACTATTACTGACTTATATTTAGACATTTTGGAGATAAATCTCTAATGTTTTGTATGTCTGTTATAGTTTTGGCAAAGTTCTCATCGAAAGCGTCTGGACCAAAATTCTTTATTCCGAATGCTTCAACATATTGATGTACTAAAAATAATATATATAATAATACGCAACATTCACTGGTAGTAAGGCTTTGTGCAAGCCCGCCTGGGTAGGTACCACCTACTCATCAGACATTCTACCGCAAAACAGCAGTACTTGTTATTGTTGTATTCCGGTTTGAATGGTGAGTGAGCCAGTCTAATTACAGGCACAAGGGACATAACATCTTAGTTCTCAAGGTTGTTGGCGCATTGGCGTAGTAAGCGATGGTTAACATTTCTTACAATGCCAATGTCTATGGACGTTGGTGACAACTTACCATTAGGTGGCCCATATGCTCGTCCACTAACCTATACTATAAAAAAAAACATATTAACAGAATATAATTATATACAATATGGACTATGTCCGTCTCGTAAGTTTCAGGTAAATTATTAAAAAAACAAACATACAAACCTATACCTCTTTATAATATTATATGATTTGCCATTTTATTCAAAAATAAGCAATAGACTATAAATTACGAATAATGAATATATTAAGTATCTTTTTTCATGTATAAAACAATATATTTCGTACAAAAAGCCCGAAAAATAGATACTTAAATGCGACCCAACGTCCCAACCTGCCCACATCCTCATTAAACCTGTAAACTCTTCAAATACCCTCACAAAGTTGTCGGTGATACGGGGAATGAAAAAAATATTTGAATTTTTCCAAAGGTTTCGATACATCGCTCGCAAAATATAATCCTCGTTTTTAACGGAAAGTTAGGTATTTATATTTTAAATACCACGAGATAATACTATGAAAATTATTTTATTTTATAAAAAGTATATACTTAGTAGTATTTTTACGATCCAGCCGGGTTTATTTTTTTTAATTGTAAGTAGGTACTGGCAAATAGACTACTTGATGGTAAACGATCTTCACCACCCTTAGAAATTGGCACTATAAGAAATATTACCTATCCCTTACATCGTCAGTGCATCACCAACCTTGGGTTCGAAGATCACCAATTGCAACTACAGCTTGTATTTAGCTTTGGTTGTCTATTGATTTTATCATTACGAAAATAGACGTTTTGACTTACGCTTAACAACCGGTCACGCTTAACAGAGACACCGGAAGTCACACTGTCAAACCACAGGTGGAAATTATAAATGGCTATAACTAAATTTTACTTTATACAGTTTCAATTAATATATTCAAAGTCAACTTACTCGAGTCTAAAACAAATAGAAAAGCTCGAAAGCAATTCATTAATTCACAGTTGAAAGCAATATTGTTCGTGACTACAACCCTCAAGTGTATGTACGTATGTCAGACTTTATCTCTGACGTTAATTAAGTGCGCTACTTTTAAGCTATTGAATAGAATTGAATCAAAAATGCTTACATTATTTACTATATATAAAAGTAACATCCTGTAATAGTCCGACTGTTGGGCTAAGGTATTTCTTTTTGAGAAGGCTTGGAATATATTCCACCACACTGCTCCAATGTGGGTTGGTGGATACCCGTTAGTTAGTTGTTAGTTACCCGTTTAGCGTTAATTAAGCAAATGTCTGTGGTGGTAACCAGGTTTTGAACCTGGAACATTCGGATAGAATTACGTGCTCTAACCAATGGGTCATTACCGCTTTATTTATTTTATAGATACTACGTCATTCTAATGGCATTTGTTATAGAAGAACAATAAATTCTTCTCACTAATAAGGCTTCGGCGTTATTAATTTACTTACAAAATTAATATTATTTTAAGAAATTTTAATAATATATCGCTTTATATCAAACGTCATAAAAATCATTTGAGCGGTTTAACCGCGACATTAACTACATAAATTCAAGCTAGAATTATATCTACATATATGTATATACTTTAATAAATAATGTTGTTACAACTAATTGTCATTTCAACTTTTGGAACTTAATGTTATGTTAATGTGTTTCATTATTGCTACAAAAGGTTTGTAAAACGTTTTATAATTAAACGTAACAATAAATATTGATTAAGCTTTGATTTTGAACAGAAGGTGTATTAAATATTTATAATGAAGCGTGTATTCGCTCGCATAGATTTTGGAGGTGGAAGTCTATTGACTCAGGAAGCTGTTTATATTTCAAAATGAAAAAATCCCATGTTACCAAGGTTTATAATCATAAAAATCTTTAATTAAAACGTATTAAACAAACCAAAAATATGAAATTAATATAATATTTTATACGTGGTACGCATCGCGTGGTTACGATTAAAATTTCGAGACGTATTTTTCTTTTAAATATTTATTATATTGCATTAATTATCGAACATTTCATTATATACATAATATTTGATATGTTAATATTACATATGAATGTCGTTCAAATTTAAAAAAAAGTTTTTATTGCAAAAATCATTAGACTGACTTATTGATAGTGAAGTATCTACTACCAGTTTGGACAGAAGTACTTCAGAAGAAGGCCTCTTCTCCATTTGAGGAGAAGGTTTGGAGCTTTTTTTTTTATATTTGCCGGGAGGGCAAATGACTCTACTCCACCTGATGATAAGTGGTAGTAGAGTCCAAACGCGAGGACGGCCAGTACAGTCGGTACAGCTTACTGCACCACGCTTCTCTAATGCGAGAAGTTCCTCACAATGTCTTCATTTCCGAGCACGACATGAATTATAAACACAAATTAAGCACAAGAAAATCAATGGCACGGTGTTGATTTGTGCCTGCGATCATCGGTTTAGATTCACGCGTTCTAGCGACAGGGCCAACCTAGCTCAAAAATTAGAATATCTTGTAAAAACATTCCTTATTTCTAAATTCTACTTTTTTTTAATTGAAAACTTCTTTAAGCGCTTTGCGCTGGTTTACCGTAGGAGATAGAGTCGTGGCTTCGCGTCACCGACATGCTAATGTAATATAATTCAATCTTTGAAAGTACAAATAATTTAAGTATTGTGGAAATTAATGAGGATAATAATGATTGAAATTTTTGTAAATACTAACAGTATATACAAATAATATAAGTGTATTTTAACTATTATTTATTTAAATAAAGCTGTATTAATATTTAGTCCCGCGTTAGCGACATACTGTGTATTTTGATGAATAAAAAGCTATATAGTAATAAGGGATAGAATTATTACTTGCAGTGCCAATATATGTGGACAAATATATTTAACAGTTTCAAGTTTTCACTTCTACCGCCTGTCTTTTTTTATTGAAAAGCAAACTTTAAATAATATTTGTAAAAAAACAAGTCATCGTTAAATTTAATTCCGTTCACCACACGAATACCTTCACAATCATATTATACACAGATTTCCTTTACACATTTATTCAGTACATTCGATTTTAATTTATAAAACAATAAATTAAAAGTCATAATGTTCTTGTATCGAGATCGCGTACAACCACCGCAGACTCATCGATCAAATTATTTTTAAAGTATCATATACATTACACGTGCAACGCATTATTGTATTTATGTTAAAGTGCTTTGATCCATTTTTGCTTGTACTGAACTCTGCTAATGTTATGAAAGTACATTTATTAGTTTATTGGTTTGTCTTTTATATAGCAATGGAAAAACTGATCTATGTGTTTTTTTTAAATCTTATATAACGAAAAAAAAGGAAGGGTAAAAAGGTGAGGAAATAATCAACATTTATATAAATATTACTGACGTAGGTTACAGATATTACATTGATGCGACTCAATCCTAGTAACTAAAACGGTATTGATTGACAAATAATTTAACATTTAACATAAAAGGTATATAACGGTCATAGACTCCCCTTTTATATTATAAAAGATATAATTCTTATTGCTATGTTATAAAGTTCAATTTTGAACGAAGTGATCTGAACGCTTGGTCTTGGAGATAAGACCGAATGAACTGTGAGGAAAAATTGAATGAAAACAGAATCGCGAATGATTGACGAAACGCGGAGGTGATTGTTTTTATAGGTTTTCCGTTAGAGGGAAATAGTTTTGCTATGTCATATAGATATGTATACTATATTATTTTCAATTCGAAAGTAAGTCTGATGAAATTCGGTAAGAAGGAAGGTTGAACCTCGAGGAAGGACATGAGCCACTTTTTATCCTTAACACCAGCAAAGTTCTTTCCTCCTGACAAGCAGGTAAAACCGCGGGCAAACACTGGTTATTTATATTTATGAGTAAAATAAATATTGCAAGCTAATTTTTGAATTCACATCACCCGTGCGTTATCTAGTCATTATTCTTGTTCCTTAATTTATTTATTAGTAAAAGTAAAACCTGCCATATTTTTTTCTATGCTCTACTTTCTTCTTGATAAACGTGGTTTCCTTGACATTTTCCTTTATACAGAAGCAAATGACGAAATGTCCAATAGGCAAATACTTGAAACTCGCGAATAGTAAAGTTGGTACATCGCGTTGTTCATACGGCCACGTCTATTACTGGCGTTGTTTATAACTCGGTTCTTCTAGGAAATTTAGCACAGCCATATAGGTATGGTGTTTTTAAATTTCGAATAAGACATATTTAACAACAAGCCTTGAGTGTAAGATCGACTTATATCTTGTGACGGCAAATGGCATGACGTTCTCTTATTCCGTCATGCCCCCTCTCCGTCGCCGTTCTCTACTCCCTTGTGAGTGCATCACTCGTATTCTATATACTTCGTGGCTATATATTATCAGATTAATAAGAAAAATATATTTATCTTATAAACGAAATAATGTTAATTTTTTATTGATTTACTCTTTAATTATTTATGTTTTTTTAAATACTTCAAAACTTAAGATAATTCAGTTGTACTAACTCGGTTTTCAATTCACAACAATTTAATAGGAACTCCTTTCTGTTTCAACTGAGTCATATCACTTCTTAAAATTATCCTTACAATGTACATATCATTATGAAAACAAACATCGTTACATTCAAAAACTTTTAACCATTAAAAACAGTTTAATGTAAAATATAAGTAAGTAGCTCGATTTATAGAATCTACTGAAAACTGTCTGGGAGCTCACTAGTTACAATTTCCGCCATCGCACAACTTTAGTAATCACTAACAGCCTGTTAATGTCCCACTGCTGGGTTAAGGCCTCCTCTCCATTTTGAGGAGAAGGTTTGGAGTTTATTCAACCACGCTGCTCCAATGTAGGTTGGTAGAATACACATGTGGCAGAATTTCAATGAAATTAGACACATGCAGGTTTCCTCACGATGTTTTCCTTCAACGTCAAGCACATCTCGTGCTTGACGTTGAAATATAAATATAAATTAAGCACATAAAAATTTGAATTTGTCCGGGTTTGAACCCACGATCATCGGTTAAGATTCACGCGTTCGAACCACTAGGCCATTTCGACTATTAAATTTACACACAACTTATATATGCAAAATATTTTGTTAATGCATTGCACAAAAGTTAAATAGATAAATTAGTCGAGTGTTACAGCTTCGCAATTAATAAATTATTATGCCTATTATCCGCGCTATTTCTAATTAAATAATTCATATGCAATTAGGCACGCCATGTCGTCAAATTACACATATCATTACCCGAATAACATTATCTGGGAAACGATATCCAAATGTAAACAAGACAACCGAATCGTTGTTTCGAAATATTTGTTGAAATTATTGTAATACATTTCAAATAATATTAAGTAATACATTACCAATGTTCAATAATGAAAAATAAAAACCGACATGGTTATGTCACACTAGGTACAGTCGCTTCACCGATGATAGCGGATTCAAACCCATGCAAGCACCGCTAAATTATCATGTGTTTATTTTGTTAAGCTAAGTTGTTAAATTCGAAATCATTGGTTAAAATTCTCGTCTTCTAACCACTGTGCCATCACGGTTCCATATAATTGGTATATTACATTCAATAATTTTGAGCTCTTCTAAAAGCCTTATTAAGAAAACCGATGTAATTGTGCATTTTTAACTGTTATGATATCTGAATAAGGATATGCTACACCGGAATGCAATACTGTCCATTTCGTATCTATGAGATGGTTCTTGACAGACTTACCCCCTTTCCCCTTAACCCCATTCTCTCCCCAATCTCCCCTCTCTAGAAAACGAGCTAAAAAATTTGATCAGGGGTTTGAATCAAAGACTCTAATTGCAGCTTTAAACCAATAGAGCTTAAGAAAATGCGAGAAAAAAGGTTTTAAAATAACAGCGCCGATAAACCCGCGTCAAATCAAACGTCTGCTTATTAATATTCATTTCGATTGATTCCCATCAGTAATTGTTAATTCATAACGTATTCTAAAATCAAATGTTTAATTGCATTTGCATAAACACAAACAAAACTGTTAATGTGATTGGACAATGACGGTATTTGATAGATAGATGTAAATGTGTGTGTATGATGTTAATATACGTTATGTATCGAAAACGGAATTTATAATATAAGTTAAATTTATACTCCAATGCTATTCAAATATTCATTTAGAGCAGAGCAAATAATGAAATATGCTCTACAACATTTTGTCATATTTAATTATATTAACTGTCTGTAAATGTCACTGGCTTGAAGCTGATTCTGTTTCAACTAAGGATCAGGGCTCCCCAAGATGTTTTCACCTTCAACGCCAAGCATGAAATTAATTATAAACATAAATTTTAAAAAGTGAATAAATCCTTTCCTGGTTTTGAATACGTAATCTTCTGTTATGTTATATGTAATCTATCCATTAGACCACTAGATTTTTTACCTGGTTTCATTTTAATTCAAGTAGGCTTTTAAATTATTATTTTTAATATTATTTTATAATATATTTAAAGGTATCGGTAATGATATAAATTGTACCGTGGCAGTCTTTTATACGGATTGTATTACGTGCATTAATAATGTATGGATTTCTTGCATGAGAACACCTTCATCGTAAATAACTGCTTATCATAAAGGGTGACTGACAGAGAATATCTACATGGTGTAACGTTTACCTCCTGTATCATGAAAATTTACTAGAACATTTTAGCAAATAAATTAGATAACAGTAACAGCCTGTGAAAGTCCCACTGCTGGGCTATAGGCCTCCTCTCCTCTTTTTGAGGAGAAGGTTTGGAGCTTATTCCACCACGCTGCTCCAATGCGGGTTGGTGGAATTCACATGTGGCAGAATTTCAATGAAATTAGACACATGCAGGTTTCCTCACGATGTTTTCCTTCACCGTAAAGCACGAGATGAATTATAATCACAAATTAAGCACATGAAAATTCAGTGGTGCTTGCCCGGGTTTGAACCCACGATCATCGGTTAAGATTCACGCGTTCTTACCACTGGGCCATCTCGGCTTAAATTAGAAAAAGCAACTACTAATAATTTCACTGTTTCTTATTATATTTTGTAAAGATTCATATTTCTTTTTGTTTTTTCTAATCCATTATTAAGTGATAATATTATAATGTTTGTCCTTAAAACAGAAAATATTTATTGTGTCGGCAGAAACGGAAATAAAAAACAAAACGGAAAGATATGTTAATAGCCTGTTTGATAAGGCTTATGGGAGCCGTGTCGGTTAACTTGTCAAAAATATATTTCGTACATTTACTTAATGTACGAAAATATTTATTGTTTTAAAAGTTTATTAGTTAATATTAAAACTGTTTTAAATATGTGTATGTGTTTGTGTGTGATAGGGCAAATATTTAATATACTCTTAAAATTGACGGCTTAATATTACAATACCGAGATAACCAGACTAGAACTGGTGAACCCTTAATAAATTTCCATGAAAACAAAGATACACCAACAACCAATGATACAGACTCTAAAACATTCAACAAGTTGAGCTTGTAAACAAACCTACCTGATAACCTGCGGATGTCCGGACCTCCTTTGTTCACTCCTACGTTTCTTACACTCACTATCCACTCTTTTATCACTATTATCACGTATTGTATGATATCTTGGTTGGTAACTTTCGAGTTGCGTGTATAAACGCGCGCGTGGCGCGTCCGTCGGGACCCGCTGCGACATAGAGTCCCCACGTCCGCTCTCCGTGGCGGTTCGAGCCACACTGTGGATTCTCTCAGCTACCCCTGGACGACGTTTTTCTTCAAACGCCATCCGAGGCGGCTTCGGCTGCATCAGGCTGATCTTTTTCTTCTTAGCTGTAGAGGTCACGTAGAAGTAGTAGCCGTTACGATCCAACTTCGGTGTCGTCGCTTTGACCTGATAACAAAGATATATTTTAATTACTCTAATTAATAAATACAACTAATAACGACGCTTGGCAGTTCTTCTTGACAATGTCAAAAATTAAAAATATAAAATCCACTTTTTTTTTGTCAAATAAATATTCAAAAGAAAAATCGTTTACAGCCATTCGTACTCAGGATGATGTACAGATTCTAAATGTTCTAAATTACACTTCTTTTTAGGGCATTTGTGTAAAAATCGGCAACTATTTACCGATCAATGAGTTGAATTGATAAGATAATACCAACAATCAAACTAAACATGAAGTGGACTTGTACACACACTTCTGAATTAACCTTGTATAATAAAACCACAGAAGAATCAAGAAGTATTGACAGAAGATTGATTAATTAATGAATTACTTCACAATATAAAATAAGTACCCACTCAACTACTCATATATGAAAACAATGTTTAAAAGGTGCCATAAAAATCAATTTATGCAAAGTATCTTTTGAATTACCATCGACTCTTAAGGCATGGTAAAGTGAAACGCTCAATTCAATGCTTAAAACCATTATTTTCCTCTCATGAATATAAACTTGAGTCACACATAACTATCACTTTGATATTTTTAAAAGTTAAGTTCAAGGAAAATTTTTACCACGGAGACAGCTGCCTCCCTTATCTTAAATTTTCCATAAATTTTCTCTTATTTCGAACCGATAGGACTGGAACTGGAAGCGGTCCAGTCAAAAGGTGTTTTATCAGTATAATACCGATAAGATATGAATACCATTTAAAAAGTTATTTAATCTTTCAATAAAAAATAAACTTCAATACTGAACTGAAAAATGAATTATTTATCCACTCCAAATCACTTTTTAATTTTTTTATAGAATTACTAGGCGGACGAGCTTATGGGCCACCTGATGGTAAGAAGTCCACAGATTTTGTCATTATAATAAATGTTAACCATCGCTTTAACACCGGCAATGCGCCACCAACATTGGGAACTAAGATGTTATGTTCCTTCTGCCTGTAATTACACTGACTCACTAATCCTTCAAACCGGAACAAAATAATACCAAATACTGTGTTGCGGTAGGATATCTGATAAATGGTACCTACCAAGACGAGCTTGCACAAAACCCTACCACCAGTAATAACTTAACTGTTAACACTCAAAGTCTGCCTGAAATTTCGCTTTAATTGTGGTTATAGAAACATGAAACATAAATAGGTCAGTAATGCACTTACTATAAATGCAAATAATTTAATTATAGGCTTCTCCTATTAATAATACAAATTTTATAACATCATATATTTAATTTTTGATTACTCAAAATTTACCCTTTAAATATTATTAATTTTAATTTAATATTTAGTTTAGCTAGGTAAATATTTTAATAATATTAAAAAACCAATGCTTTTTAATATAAGAAATTTGACAAGTCGTTTTTATATTTATATATTTAATATGTTTGCGTGTGCAATATATTTATTATTATTATTAAATCGTGATTCGAACATTCCACGAGTCAGATAGTCTAGTTTACGTCATTAGTGATTTTACCCTTTTATTGTATTAAAGTATTTATTATACTTAAATTTAGTAACTTTATATATTATGAGTTATTGTAACCGATTGCTGATTTGCTCTTATTCTGTTTACTCCTTCGTCTTATTTGTTGTTTATAGTGGATTAGTGTGAATAAAATAACAATATATACTACATACGCTAGAAATTTAATTTTGAAGAACTTTAGTAATTATTTTTACGAGAAGCTCAAACATATTGAATCACATTTTTGCTGTACGTTCATAACAGTATTAACTGTAACATAATGAAATTGTGTTGAGGACGCACAAAAAATAAGCTGAAAATACGTCACGCCACGTAAAAATATATTTATATTTTTTTTCCTCTCAGAATAAGAAAAAAATGTTCGCACATATTTACCTGTTTCATAACAAGCTATTTGTCAATATACTTTTATATTTTCGCAATACAGAAATAATATTATGTCTTATTACATTGAGCAAAAGTTTATAAAAACAAATTATTTTCAGTTAAATATTTATTGTTATATCGGCATAATTGAAATCCTCAAACTCACGATATCCAGAGCAAGTTTCGTCTCTATCTTTTTTCCCATCAGGTAGCCAATCAACTTTTCAGTTTTTCAGTGAAAAAATATTGACAAAACTTTGCAGTACAAGCAACTAACGTTTGAAAGGTGAAAAGCGAATCGAGTTAACAATACCGTCAGTCGATTGACAGTGAGGTATTCAGATAAAACCCTTGTGTAGCCGCACAATTGTTTTGTTGCGCTGGGTTTTTCATACCCAGTGTTATCTGTATCTATAGAAACGCAGTACTAGGTTTACTGAACTATATATTACTACGTGCATGTATATGATTGACTCAATAATAAAGATGCATAAATTAAAAAATCTATAATAACTATTAAAAAAGTAAATTATTTTTAAAAGGAAAAATTGGATATCGAATTCAAGGTTTCGTTATTTTATGGAAATTTCAGTTAATGCGTGTCAATAAGGAACTGTAGAATGTTGTTACAGTTCATTACAGATTTCTTTATTAGGTCGTAGGTTACAGATTTAAATCTAGAATAGTTAATATAATATTAATTTATGTCTATTAATTTCAAATATTAAGGAACAAGGATTATTTTGAAATCGATCGCTTCGATTCCGTAGTTAGAATTTCTGTATTTAGTTAGTTTCCTATGAAGCTAAGACACACTTTATACTTTTTCTAATTATGCGTTTTAGGTACTTCGTACTGACCTAATTCAATGTATTAAATAACTATACATAATACAACACTCGTATAGCGCGTATTGTTGTATTTTGGTTTGAAGAGTAAATAAACCAGTGTAAATACAGGCACAAGGGACATAACATCTTCCTCCATCGTTCTTTGGGAACTTGGTGGAACTTTGCGGATGTAAGGAAAGGTAAATATTTCTTACAGCACCAATTTCTATAGTCTGTAGTGACTTACCATAAGGTGACCCATTTATTTATCTATTTTACAAAAAATATGGACGACGACAAAGTGTTTGATAATTTGATTTGCTTTAAAGTTTTTAATAGTGTTTCTTAGGATTATACTTAAAATGGAAATATATTATTCGTGTACCCACTGGCCCAGTTCTCAATCGGAATCATCACTAGCAATTCCAGAGTTTATTCATACCATTCGTCATGTCACCGTTGATGTTATCACGATCGCTTCCAGCTTTCTGAATACTAACCGGTCGCTCAATACAACGCGACGTACAGGCGGCCACGAAACAACATAAACTGAACCATCAACATCTGTAGGTCTCTCTCGCTTTTTCAATTCTAGTTTCATTCATCAACTTTTGATGCTGACTGTAGTTGCGTTGCGATCCCTACTTTGATATCCCTTTGCCTGAAGCTGTTTTCCCGTAACAATTTGCATGTCTCATCTCTTCGCCAGTTTCAGTAAAAGCAAAGGGCTTGACAAATGGCTCGGCCATTTTCATACTAATTTCATAATTTTCGAAGTGATTATTATTTGGTGTCACTATATATATTATTTTATTATCGTGTGTTCAAAAGAAACATACATTTGATAGAATTATATTAATAAGATTATTTATGTAGATAAAAATCCTAATGACATAATTGTATATAACTTAAAATATATAACTTTATATACATACAAAGCGATGACTGTTGATCGACAACTTCTCACACTCAACCTAACTATAATAGAAAGTGATTCGAAATTTGAACAAGACATTCGTTTCGTAATATAGAGACGTACTAGACGATACTTAGGAGGGGCAACCCCCATTCTCCCCTCCATCGAAACGAAATCAAAGCTTCTTTTTTTCTCATTAATTCAAATAAATATAGAGTCGCGCTGAAAACTGAAAACAAATATTTTTTTTAATTTTTAGTGGGCAAGCTTGCGCCGAGTAGTTGTACTTACCAATACCAATAAAAACGTATGTAATAAGACTAAAAATATCAAAATTACTTCAAATTATTAATTTTCTTGTAACGATTTTCTTGTAATCTTTATATGTATATCTTAAATCATTTAAAATAGAATAAAATATTAATTTATTCTATATAAAATACAACGTTTTGTGTCTTTAAATTAAATCCATTACAAATTGAACTCAAATATATGTTAAATATAATTAAAACCTCGGTCCCAAACTTCATATACCTTTCAATTCACATACCCAACAAAATAATGTAATATTATAAAACTTGTAAAACACACCTTAAAGCATACGATATAAAGTTTAATGTTCTGCATCAATGGTCACAAATCTATCACAATAGTCGTAAGCAAACCACTCGCCAGTGGACAGAGTAAGCACAAAGGTAAACTGTCCGGAACCTAATCCGCGAATAAGGGAGAACGCTGAAAACAACTTGGAATAAATAGAGTCAGTTTATTAGAAATTTACACAACAAATTTTGCAAAACATTGATAACACAACTAGATGATTTCTGTACTTTAAATGATATTAATAATAATCAAAAAATGTTATACAAAGGAAATTAATTCATATTATGAATATAAAAAATAAAATAATTTTCAAATCATTACATGCTGATGATCCTGAAAGATCAAATAGATCAAAAGAGATCTATTTGATTATGATTTTGATTGAAATTATTAAATAAAAGAACACCAAGGGAACCTTCATATTATTTCAAAATAGAATTCATATTTTTTAACGATTTTTATACGCAATACACTCAAATCGCGTTGCAGCCCTTCCGTCGCTTGATAAATCAGTGCAGGACGAGACGTGTTGAACTGCACCCTGTGAAAACACAGAGCACAGGGAGGGCGCGGAGTATATTCATTGGTAAGGAGCAAGGTCTACGAGGTATCCACATCCCAATCCATGTTATGAACGCTGGCTATATAAATGCAAATCAGATAATATTACGATGTACGATTGTCTTATGCTATGCTATGTGAAAAAGTAAAAATTCCTCTGAGAAATTCAAGTGTAATTACTGCAACAAGATAACGTAATAAACGGTTTAAAGTAAAGAGGTGATTGATTAGTTAAAATGCAACGAGTGCACTTTCGCTAATGCTTATTTCGCGTGATGTAAAAACATGAAACATTTTAACTAGCAATGTGTTACCGATTTACTTCACTATTACGATTAAAATTTGATTCTTTTGACGTTAGTAGATTAAATTTTAAGTGATGGTATTTATGTTATAATATATAAAAATGGGTGACATTACTACGTCATGGGGTACAATTTAATAATAATTTAATTTAATTAGCGAATACAGTCTTAGCTAATATTTAATAGAATCTTGTTATATGAGGACACAAATATGCTTGAAAAGGCTTACTTATATAAAGCATATTTTGGTATTGATTCAATTTTTATATGAAATTTGCAAATATAATAATAGTATGCTTATTTCTTTCATTATATTAACTCAAAAAACATTTATCAATATCAAGCTTTAGCATAATTTTCATTCATATTTTAGTAAGCAAAATTAAAATATAGTATTAAAATAAAATGCGACTCTAATTAATAGAGCTTGCTAATGATACCTATTTACATAGTGAGTTTAAGTTTTCAGTAGTCATGGTAGCTTAGTCCGTTCGTTCCTTGATATGGTTAGCAAGTTATCTTAGTAACTTCAGTAATTAGGGTAAGTTAAAATAAATGTTCTGTAAATTGAAGAGATACATACAAAAAATATACATAAAATAAATAATTGTTTTTAATTTCGTTGAAATCTGGAGAGCTCAGTGGAAAAAACGGAAACATACGGCAGAGGATTACGGGTTCAAACATGGTGAAACCTCACTGTGATTTCATAAATTTATTTTCTCAGCTGCCAGTATGATAACTTCTGACTTATTTTGCCTTGATCCTCAACCACAGATTGATAATAAAAACATCACTTAAGCTAATAAAAACCTTAACCTAAATAATCATTAATTTCAGTATTATGTCACAGACAAAATTACCAAAAAGTATTTTAACATGAAAGAATAAATTTCTTTCATTTCTTTGTAAATTTAAAACGATGCGCAAGAATTTAATTAGACATAAGTAAAAAGGAAAACAATAGGGACCTTCAAAATAATTCATACTCCCAATGGGGCGTTTATACGAAGCACGATTACCGCTATCGTTTTAAATGATCTAAAAACATTTTTTTTTCAAAGTTTTTATTCTTTTTTTATTTTATAGGTAGGCGGAGGGGCTACCATGGGCCATAATAGGCTACCTGGTGACCACAGATATTGGTGCCAACGTCCTTGAGAACAAAGATGTTACGTCCTTTGTGCCTGTAGTGGCTAGCTCACCACGAAACAAAAATACTAAGTACTGCTGTTTTGTGGTAGAATATCTGATAAGTGGGTGAGGCCTTGCACAATGTTGGTATATCTGTTGATTGATGGATCAATGCCGCTTAAAGGTTTTCGTGGAAAACGTCTTCACACTATCCGTTTTGTTGTAACTTGTAACTCAACACTAGATGGCGTTACAGCACATCACACATCAACTTCTTTACCCTTCAACCGATCGCCATGACAATTAATACAAATACACAGGCAAGAAAACGTTTGACATCAGTGCTTATTAATTTCACCGACGACTCGTCTCCCTTTGAGGATGGATGGATTGGATCTCTTGTAGTAACTAAGTGTAAATATTTTTTATACAAATTTGTATTTAAAAAAAAGAGTACGTACTCAGTTTCCTGTTAGTTCTTCTCGATATAATCCACATTCCGAACCGGTGGTAGCGTTTGCCGATTCATTAGTACTTGTTAAAGTCTATTTGAATAAAAAAAAATCATTTTGTTGACCTTATACCAGATTTCCATCACTGCCTCCCACTAGATGAATACAAATATAATAATTACGTGAGTGAAAGTGGTGAATTCGATTCGAACCCGCGAGCACTTTTTTAAGATTTAAGTGTTATTGATACTCAAACCTTCCTATATATGGTGCATGTCCAATATTATATAACAAATCTAAAATGTCATCCAAAATCCCCTTGGCTCAAATAATAATTAAAGAAATATAAACTGTATCTCATAATAGTTTATATAACCCGAGCCACTTTTATCATTTTAGAGGCCCTCTTAAAATATTTTCTCTGCCCTCTTAAGCCCTTTGATAAGCTATCCAATGTGCAAATACTAGAAAATTCCTTCAACAGCTTCATTATACGCGAATGTTTAAGATCTCGTTTACAGGTTAAGCATTTTTAAGTCTAAAAAGGGCTAAACGGCAACATTTGAAATTAAAACTATAACTCGTATATTAATGAGCATAAATGTTATTTTGTGACTAACGAAATCAATAAGACTTGGTATATCTTAAGGTCGTGTAGACATTTGTCTGTGATGCTATGCTGTTACTATATAAAGTAATACATTCGAATAGACTTGCACTAGACAAGCATTTGTTTTATAATTATATTAAGATTTCTCCACAATCATGTGCGTCCATACCTTCTTTTGTTTTTTTTTTTTTTAATTTGACTTCAGTGTTACTCTACTCATTATATCACTCATGTACATTAGTAACCATATATATATTAGTATTTTATGTGATTTTAAATTAATTTCTAGAAACAAAAATTTTAGTAAACAAAAACTTTATAGCAATATTACAAGCATTATTTATTTTAACCATTCAAGTTATTTTAGAAGTTACCACTGGTTCGGAATGTGGATTATACAGGTAAAAACCAGCAACAAGCGCTGTTGCTTAACTTAATCAATTAAATTAACTATATTAAAATCATACACGTTACATATTTATAATATCACTTAAATATAAATATGTACATGTAATCTGGTATTAATAACCTAACTGTTTCGTATCTAATCCATTACATAAATTGATATTGTTTTTTTTTTTAATATAAAATATAACATTTAATAAAATACTTTGTTAAATTAGTTTCTGTCATAAAGTCGAGGTCATAATCCTTATAATATGAAACGAAACATGTTTTTATCTTGTTCTAAAATCTTTAAGTAAACATTTATATACATTATTATATATATACAGGGTAGCCGTGTGGTTTTTAGCTACCTATCTCAAGTGTAGGAAAACAAACACACCAGCAAAAGTATAGTCAAGGTGCGTTGACGTCAGGCCTAAACACTGATCCCGAATAAATAGATATCCTTTATTCAATGTGCAAATAATGGTGCTGTATAATTGATAAATCTATAGTTGGATGTAATATTATATAATAGTATATCATAGCAGTGCAAATAAAGCTTCGTCTTAAAATATGTGAAATAGCGAGTACATACCCTCAAGGGAGGCATGTTAATGAGAAGATTAGCTCTTCTTACCTCAAGACCTCAGAGGGAGTTTAAGTGGTACAATGTTAGGGCGGGGTAGATCCGGTGAATGATTGAACAAGGTGACATTTATACGGAGTGTTCTGAATTAATTTAAGTGGAATTTAGGAAAAAAAAACAATTGTATTCATTTAATGATCCTATTTAATTTTTTTGCTGTATCTTTTGTTTGTCTTTATGTTTGTTTAGTGGATAGTTAGTTTTCCGAAAATTATCAGTAGCAGCCTGAAGTTTAAAAGTTGGCCTTTGTAGGAGTAGTTATGAGTTTTATAATTATGAGTGTGCCTCCATCACTCATTTGTTTATTTATTGTAATTTAAACCATAAAACTGAGTCTCGAAATAAGTTCCGATGAAAAAAGTGTAATGCTGTTAATATTTTATAATTTTATCATTATTAACTAGTTTTCAACCGCGGCTTCGCCCGCGTGTTAAAGAAATTGGGCAAGTGCAAAAGGTTATCTATGTTCTTGCTTGGTATTTGACATTGTTTTATACAAAACTTTATCAAAATCGTATCAATAGTTTAGCCGTGAAACGTAAAACAGATAGACAGACTGAGTTACTTTTGAATTTACTATTGATATAGAAACCTTAAATGTTCCTACACTTAAACACTCTCAGGTCGTGTTGGATTACCGTCCTATCGGATAAAATAAGTGTATTTGTGCTAGAAGCACAAGCACACATTTATGCTCCATAATATGTGTCCTGCGCAGTGTGCACCTTTGAGAAACCTTTGAGAAACCTTTGAGAAATCAAATCTTCAAATCAAAAATTGATTTTCTTTATTTATGACTTTAACTAATTAAATAGATTAATTTGAACGATATATGTGTGAAAAACATACGTGAAATGGAGTAAAAAATTAAATTCATTCACACTTGAATAAAAACAAATCCTGCATCAAATAATTCAATTATTTTTAACGAGTTATTTTATGTATGAGTAACGAACAGACGTATCTAATTATTTTGAGTCTGTGTAACGAGATTAAGCGTGTCAGGAGTGAGTTCTGCGACTAATTAGTTTAATAAATAATCAAGTTGTAATAAAACTAAATAGGACATGTGGATCTCAATTGAGAATCGCGGCTTCGATTCCGGCCATTACACAATTTTTCAGCGTGCTAAATCTGGGAATAAAACATCTTGGAGGATACTTATATATGAAATTCTGAAACATACGAATTATTCTCCTGATCGGTTTCGGCCATGGTGGCCAATCTGAAAAATGGTTAGCCAATTGTTGTCCTTCGGACATGACGGACCAACGGCTTTACGTGCTATTATTGGAAATCTTCGACGTTAAAGTCCAATGACTTTTTCACGGCCTGACCTGGGGTTTGAACCGAGGACATCAGAATCTATGACCTTATATTTAGCCACTAAACCAAAGAGGCCACATATATCCACTGAGTGTAATACAGTGGACGCAGTTCATTAACGTGTTACACAAAATCGTCCCCTTTAAGCCTATTTTTTGTCTAGTAGTGGGAAAATTTGTGTTTCTGTACTAACTAGATAAGATTAATTATTTCAATAGTTAAAAAATGTTTAGAAGTTAGTTTTTAATTATAGCGAACATATATTTTGCAAAAATTTTGTATAGCGCGAGACTTTAGTCTTGATAGGTACCACGCATTCATTTTATACGTACACCGTCAAACAGTAATAGTTTGTATTGCTCTTTGCTGATTGCTGGTTTGCTGATTTGTATTTACAATTTAAGCACAAGCTTATGTTCGTACTTTTACAATGTATATAGTAGATATACTTTTATCAAGTAACTCACAATTTTTTTAGTGTACCTATTATAATATGTATATTTTTAAAATTCCAAGAAAGAATATAAACAACATAAAATATCGTTATTCTGTAAGATACTCAAGATACCAAGATACGACGACGAATTCGACCGTGAGACACTGAGAACTAATTAAATTCACACATTATTTAACTATATATTCATATATTGTATTTAACTATTTTGATTAATACTTGTCGTATTTTTTATTTTGAATTCAGTAACGAGTTATTTTAATTAAAATTTACACTTTTTTTCTCACAAACATTTGTATTTCATATAATTAATTATCAGCTTACCGCCGTCCACTGCAGGACGAAAGCCTCCCCCATAGAACGCCAACCATCCCGATCTTGGACAGCCCGCATCCATCCCGTACCTGCCACCTTTTTCAAACCGTCGGTCCACCTTGCCGCAGGGCGTCCTACACTACGTTTGCCTAAGCGTGGTCTCCACTCTAACACGTGTCGGCTCCATCGGCCATCGATGCGTCTGGAGACATGACCAGCCCACTTCCACTTCAGCGTGCTAATTCTACGCGCGATGTCGGTGACTTTAGTTCACTGGCGAATGTCCTCATTTCGGATTCTATCTTCCAGAGAAACCCCAAGCATCGCACGTTCCATAAGCTCTTTACCATCAACCTCACCTGCCCGTGGTGCATCCTGCTGATCAACGAACGAGGCTCTGGCGACCGATATCGTGGCGGTATAACCACACAAATGCTGGAATCCGAAAATGTAAATCCTGATAGCGGGCAGCAGCGCTATCAGCGAAAGATTTCCAGTTACTGCGGTCACCAACCCGCCTGCCAAGCGTGTTGACTAAGGCAACAAACCCCCCAAATGGTTTTTCATATGACTTTTAATAAATTATTCAAAGTCAATGTAATGATGTAATCTTAACTTATCTATATTATTATCTTTTAGATTTTGAATTTCGAATTCAGTGACGAGTTTTTTCTTCAGAAATTATTTAAAAGCGCATTGCGTATATTTTTTCGAACAAATATTTATTTTACATTGAAAGCCTTTTATAAGGTATTCTAAGCTGAAGTATTGTGTTACAGGCTATATGAATAATCCGTAATAATGATGCATCGACGTCTAACGCTAAGGGAATGTCCCCACGTTATTTGTCAAGGAAATACAAAGGAAACAAGTATTAATCTTCTATTGCTGAAACGAACCAGCGACCCCTGGAGTGAGGCACCAGATTTTATTCACTGCTACGCGTTGTTTTCACCCTTGTTACGGGACACACGGACGATAAGAATTGCGTAAGGAACTATATTATATATTGGTTTTTTATTTTTTTATTTTTGGTGTTTAGTAATACCTTGATTAATTTATGGGCAACGCTACACAAGATTTTAAAAATACTGAATCGGTTATAAAAACAAAACGTAAGTATTGTTTACTATTAAATGAAATTAAAATAAAACATAATATATATATCACAATGAACATAGAGGCGAACTAGGATTTTGACTCTATTAACGGAGTTTATTATATGTTTTATTTAAAATCATATATTTAAAATGATTGAAAATGTATTTACACACTATATAAAATTTGTTTTTATTAGTAGCTAGTAATATAATAAAAATAAAAATAATAAATAATGATTAAAGAAATAAAAGTGGTATTAATGAATTATTGATCATTTATGATTAAATAGCGATCGTGAGAAGCTTGACGCGATTTCCCAAATTTACATTTTTTCACGGCCGTGTTTAACCATTCGTAAGATACGACCCTCCGTCATTTCTCAGCTGCGATTTTTAAGTGATTTCTTTTATTACGAAGCACGGACATGAAAAACAGAATATGAAAAATCTATAGTGGAAAGTGCATTTTTACTGTCGAGCTTTATGTGGTAATGAAAGGTGTGTGGTTAAAACGCTCTCCTGGGTGCTTTGTCAAAGAACAAATTTAAAATAATTACTTAAAATTTTACGAATTCGTTAAAGTCTGTCTATAATTTAACGGACCGTTATTATACATCAGTAACCGACTGTTTTTGTTTTACAAACGGACCGTTATAGTAGTTTCTAAAGGTCACATATGTGTACCTTCAAACCCCACGAAACATTTCTATGAAGAACAAAATGGCCATCGTCGTCACAGTGCTTGAACTACAATTTTGACATTTAAACGTTTGAAAATATTTTTAGTCTGTGCAACAGAAAATCAAGCATTCTTCGATAAAATTTATATGTAAAAAAATATGTAATCCTTAATATTATTTTATTCGGGAATGAAACGATCACCACCTGACTATTTCTTTCTTTTTTTTGCACTTTGTAAGCAAGACATGATATAAAAAATAAAAACCCTCTGAGTTTCAGTCGCCGGTTCTTCTCAGGGCTCGGTTATTCTTATCCGAACCGGTGGTTGTTTCTAGTTTGACTATCAATAAGTAAGTGTAAGGCTTCAATGCTGAATAAAGTATTTTGATTTTTTGGTGTATTCGATATTCATGTTTTTTAAGTTGGCCCAATATTTGATCCAATTTACCTACTTATCTCACCAAATATTCAGCTTTATGCAACTTCAATGATATTATTGGTAAATAGATTATACAAAACAAAAGATGTACTTCTAATGTTTCATCTGCCTATGTCTTGTTCTTTAACACTCGTAGACTAGTTTTATGGACAATTTGATAGAAGCGGTGGAAGTCACAATCTATTTTTGCGTTTATGAGCAATATTTTGAAAATGTTATGATAGATTTAACGATAATGTCAGCTTGTAAATGTCGTTTTACTGTAATTATTTCGTACCTTGTGCAAGACTGTAATGTAAGGACAAATGAAGGGATTAAAAGGTTCTTAGACATCAGCAGACTCCTAAAAATGACATGGCTTATACAACTTCGATTTTTTTTGTCAATTTTGATGATTTAAATTATGATTACAGCTTACCTCCAAGATTGGTAATAACTATAGTACTGTTCCTATACTGTACTGTAAATATCAAACTGTTGACTAAGCTTTATCATGTCTTGTGTGAGTTTACTTATGCCACCATTCTGCTCAAATAGATTTTTATAGAAACACATGTGGCAGAATTTTATCTGACGCATGCCAGTTTTTAAATGACATTTTACTTAAACATCGAGATGAATGATATAAACCCAAATGTCTTTGATAAGGCTTTATTGGGATGGTCTCAATACTGAATCATTTTGCCATTTTTATTTTAAAAACGACAAGTGTCGAAAGAGATTTTTGGAATGAAACGATCGCCTCCAGGTTATTTCCAATTTAAAAAATATATATATATAATTCGGCTATTGTTGTATATTTTTACTTATTATAAAGGATGAGATATAAAAAAGCTGTTTCTTTCGCCGGTTCTTCTCAAGTCTGAGGTGTTTATTTCCGAACCGGTGGTAGATTTATGACAATCAATAAGCAAGTGTAACGCTTCTATATTGAATAAAGATTGTTGACTTTGACTGAGATATCTAATGAAATATAAATAGGTACAATTCCAGTGAAAATACTATAATGAATACATCAAAGTAAATCAAAAAATATATTTATTTATTTATTAAGGTTTAACAACAGTTGTTTATAATGAATATAATATTATATTGAATTTTGTCTTTGAATTATTAACATTTATAAGATAAAATACATATTCAAAGCTGATTTGTGCTATCTAAGCTACTAAAGAACATTTCTCTCTTTGTGGTCGCAAGTTACGTTCAACATTATTGTAGGAATGTTAGTGATGCTTGGCTTTTCATGTCTACAAAGCAACATTCTTACGTTGGATTTAAAAATACAAAGACGAAATTTTAGACAGCGGTATTCAAATTCCTTGACTTTTGTATTACAATTTTGCAACCATTTTTTCCAATTCCAACTTAAACTGATTTACGTTGTACCCAAAAAGTGTTTGAGAAAAATCTACCGTTGTGTCATTCTAATTAGTACTGTTTAAAATAGCATTACGTTTTTTTATTCGAACTTTAAATTTTAATACTATAATCGCTTAGAGTTGTAGAAGAACAAACCAGAACCATACAGTAAAAAAAAAAATTCATAATATAAGTATATAACAATAGTGTTGTTACAAAAATAGCCGGCTTCTCCCCAAATCTCAATAACGTGATCGACATAACACCCTAAGCTCTCTCTTCACACTAATCACGTGGTCTTCAATCAATTATGGACAGTTTTTATGCTGAGTCGTTCTGCTAATGCTGACGCTACACACGCAATGAAGTGCTACGAAATCATATAGTTCAAATGTAATTCGCAATATTGCCCAAAGCTCTGTACAATTATAGTATTTAATAATTGTACTGATTGCGTTTTGTTACATATAGAATTCAAAAATTTAAATTAGCTTGCGACAGTATTTGAAAAATTTCATTGAATGAAGTGTTAACTTATTTAGCAACATTTATATTGAATATTGAAAATGGTTTTTTAATTGAAAAACTCTAAAACAAGGTGATAAGAAAAACTATAATAAATAATTTGTAACTATTATAGACAATCGTATTTGTATGTGTTATGATATTTAATGCTCTCACAGTTTTGGACCGCGGTCAGCATGATGTGACAGGAGATTAGAATATATTAGGTATACATGATAGTATGGTTCTATCTAATTAATTAATATATGTGTCCATTGTAGATCTTATTAAAATTAATGTGAAATATTTGTGTATAAACAAAATATCTACAAATAGTTCCGAAACAGCTGTATACCTATCTCTTATACTGGTTCACCTTTTGCTCCTATACCTGCTTGTCCTTATCTACCAGTGCAATGTCATCAGCATACATCATGAGCCAGGGAGACGGTTCATGGGCTTTCGCTGTGACAACGTCAAGCACTACACTGAACAGAAAAGGACTCAGGGCCGAGCCTTGGTGGACACCAACTGTGATCGGGAAAGGGTGTGTGTCGCCAACGGCGGTCCTTACTATTGATTCCGAATGATGGTACATGTCTCGGATAATGTCAATATAGATTTGTGGCACGTTCTTCATCTTCAAAACCCACCAGATTATTTGGCGTGGGACGCAGTCAAATGCCTTCTGCAGGTCTAGAAACGCCATCTACAGCGGCCTCTTCTTTTCTCTGTGGGCCTCGGTTAGTATTCTTAGGGCGAAGATGGGGTCTATGGTTCCACAGCCTGGGCGAAACCCATACTGACATTCCGAGACGGTACATCTTGCCGAAGCCTTGAATCGATTACGCGTTTGAAGAGTTTCATGGTGTGGCGCATAACCTTAATACCGCGGTAGTTTTCGCAGTCCTGTACACTACCTTTGCCTTAATATACTGCAGTAATGATACTCAATCTCCAAGAGTTGGGCATCTTCCGGCTAGTAAGGATTCGGTTAAAAAGGTCAGTAAGTAGGTTCACACCATGAGAACCCATCGCTTTCCACGCTTTAATCGGCAAGTCGTCAGGGCCTACGGCTTTTCGGTTCTTCATTGTACGAAGACATTTGAGTACCTCGTCAGGGGTTACCGGTGCAACAAGTCCGAGATTAGGAGGCAGTTCTGGAGGAGACACATTAGCCTGTTGTGTGTTAAGCAACACGTTAAAGTAGCCGCGCCACCTCTCCTTCATCTTAATTGCATCGCAAACCAAAGTGCCATTAGAGTCTTTGACACAAAGACATTTTGTTATGTTTTGTGTCGATTTCTCCCGAGCCTCTGCCAAACGGAAGATAGTCTTTTGGCCCTCATTTGTCTCGAGCATGTCATACAGAGGTGACAGCGTCTGGTAACGGGCTTTGGCAACTGCTCATTTGGTGGCACATTTAGCTGCTTTATACGCGTCCCGGTCTTCAGGAGATTTGGTCTCTTGCCACTTCTGAAAACTGTGTCTTTTTCTCTCGAACTGCCTCCTGTACTGAGTCGTTCCACCACCACGTCTCCTTGTCGATGACGCGGCCTCCCTTCGAAGTGCCAAGCACCTGTTTTCCAATGGTGTTCACTGTTGACTGTATCCTAGACCATTGACTATCGACTGATTCCTCTGTGTCTGTGCTTAACTTGGAGCTAGCTACGAATTTACAGAATTCATGCTGTTTTGGTCCATTCAACAGCCACCATTTAGTTTTAGGTCTGCTTCGTTCAGGCACTTTTTTACTTGGTACTACCAGCATGTCCATGACAAGGATGCGGTGTTGTGTTGTGAGGCAATTCCCAGGAATCACTTTGCAGTTAGTCACTCTACCAATTTGGCTTCTTCTTATGAGCAAGTAGTCGATCTGGGTGGAGTGCGGCCCACTTTTATAGGTGATGAGGTGCTCGGGTTTCTTTTGGAAGAAAGTGTTAACAACGGCAAGGTCTGATAATAAGCAGGTGCTGAGAATTTTTTTTTTTTTTTTATATTTGCCGGGAGGGCAAATGACTCTACTCCACCTGATGTTAAGTGGTAGTAGAGTCCAAACGCGAGGACGGCCAGTACAGTCGGGAAGAAGGTTCTGCACTAGCCGCCCTCGCCTTGCCGGCCCGCAAGATGCCTCTTCACGCCTCGTTTGAAGGAACCCGGGTCGTAAGAGGAGGGGAATACGTGAGCTGGTAAGGAATTCCATTTCTTGGAAGTGCGACAAAGAAAGGAGTTGCCAAATTTCTTTGTGCGCGATGGAATTGATGTCACAGTTAGTCGGTGACATCGAGAGCCAGCACGCGTAGACTTGTGAAGGAAGGGGGAAGCAGGAATTAGGGAAAATAATTCCTCGGAACACTCGCCGTGATACAGTCGATAGAAAGCGCTCAGCGCAGCTATCTCTCGACGCAATTGTAAAGGCTCGAGGGTGTTAGTGACCTTTACGTCACCAATAATGCGGACCGCACGTCGCTGCAACCGGTCCAAGGCCTCAAGTAGGTACTTAGCGGAGCCATCCCAAAGGTGCGAGCAATATTCAACGCAGGACCGTACCTGTGTTTTGTACAGCAGGCACAGTTATTGTGGCGTGAAAAAACGCCGCACCTTGTTCAGAACTCCGAGTTTCCGTGAAGCTGTTTTTATCACAGCCTCGATGTAATCCCTTGGACTAAGGTCGCAGCGAACGTCCATCCCCAGCATGGCGATTTTGCTTTGTGCGGAGTGCCACAGAGGGAGGGAAGAGGGGAAAATGGTGACTTTTTTGCTGTGAGAGCGCGTACCTGTGTTTTCTTGGCATTAAACTCAACAAGATTATCTGAGCCCCATTTGGCGATAAGCTCTAACGTCCTATTGAGTTCAATGACAAGATCCTCCCGCCTCTCCTGAATTTCCGCTCGCCCAGCCACTGCGCGTCCGTGGTATCCACCATGCACTGTACTATCGTCTGCATAGCAATGAATGTTCCCGAGAGAGAGCACAGATCCCTGGGGGACCCCATCATTCACTACATAGAATAGTGAAGCGCAACCATCAACTAAAACACGAAGGCTGCGCTTGTGTAGGAAGCTGGCAATCCAGGTGCAAAGCTGAGCAGGCAGACCATATGCCGGCAGCTTGGAGAGAAGACTTCTGTGCCAGACCCTGTAGAAAGCCTTGGAGATATCGAGGCTGACAGCCAACGATTCCCCGTGTTTGTCGATAGCTTCACCCCAGAGGTGTGTTACGTACGCTAGAAGATCACCTGTAGACCGTTTTGGTCGAAATCCGTACTGACGATCATTAATTAAACAGTGATCTTCTAGGTAATGGATCAGTTGGTTGTTAAGAATCCGTTCCATCACCTTACAAAGTACTGAGGTGAATTGACTCCCCCTCTGCATTCTCACGACCATAGCCGAAGCCGCCATGTACACGTCCATATTCACGTGCCTCCTCACCAACATGGCCGTTCAAATCTCTACCAATCACGATGCTCTCGGTGTTCGGAATGCAGTGGAGCATGTCTTCCAAGTCATTCCAGAAGGCTTCTTTCGCCGATTCAGAGCAACCGACCTGTGGAGTGTAGGCGCTGATAAGATGAGTAATTACTCCTTCTATCAGTAGCTTCACCCGGAGAAGTCGGTCGCTCAGTCTATCGACTTCTAGAATACCGTTCTGGAGTTCCTCAGATAGTACTACGGCCACACCGTTCTTCCCTGAGGGGGAGCCGGAGTAGATCAACTTGTAACCCAGTCCAATATCACGGGACTTGTTGCCCTTCCAACGAGTTTCTTGCAAGAATGCAACGTGAACCCTGCGCTTCGTCAGTACGTCAGCCAGTTCAAGGGAGCGACCTGTGAGAGAGCCGATGTTCCAGGTGGCAAAGCGGAGCTTCTTTCTAGGTACTTGCTTTTTTAGCCGTGCCCGTACTTGACACGGTAGCCCTTTCCCACTTGTCACAGGTTTAGGGCGATGTGCCTGCGCGTCGTTTTGCGGCGACGCCCTAGCCATTGTACCTAAAATTCTATTCTTTTCCTTTTCCATGGTAAATAGCGGGTACTGGTTTTATAAGGAGCGACTGCCGTCTGACCTCCACAACCTAGAGTAGGGAACCAGTTCAGAATAGAGGGATGTTGAGGGAATTTGGTGGGAATTCAAGGTATAAGGATACTTATGCCACGGAAGACACAGGGTGTAGCATAAGTAGCTCGGGGAAGGCGGGGTCGCGTGCCCGTATGTTTATATCACTTATACCGGACAGGTATAAAGATACAAACACCTCCTGCCTGAAGTAAAAAAAATTAAAACATTAATTTATTTGTCACACAGTTCAAAATACATAATCAAATTATTATCAGATTTTTTTACATTAATATTAAAATTACTATTTATATTTTGCTATTCGTATCCTTCTTCAGTCATCATCCTTCAGTCACACTGCTCATTAAATCGTTTCATTCATTAATATTGTTGATGGACAACGATGATATTACGAATCCCGTCAAAAACATAAACTATAACTATATATAATTCCCAGTTCCCTTCCACCGGAAAAAAAACTAATATTTCATCTTAAGCCAAGTTATTTTATTTGTCAATTAGATTTATAAGTCAATACTGATTGTATAGTTATTATAATGTTTGTTTCTATCTCATTATTTATGCTGATCATATAAAGTACCCTGGCGTGACTTCTATTACCTTCGTATTACAAGATCGAGACTCCGTCGAGAGCGTCGCAAGGTGCATACAACATTAATGATTAGAACACCCCCCTTCCCTCCTCTCAGCATTCGGTCGAAGCTTATCAAACCCGATTCCTAATTAATATAAACATCTAATCAATTCTGATCTGACTAGAACTGCATCTTCATTAGGCATTCCGTACATCGCCTGTTTAATGTAATGATAATACTTCATCTATTATTATGTGTTTAATTATACGTTTGTTTGTTGTAAAATAAATAATTGTTGAGTCTCTGAGTAAATGTTCTTATGTGTTACGATCATAGCAATCCAAAAAGTCGTAAATGTACTTTGAAAGAGTATATTTTTAATTTAATTTACCTGAGTGTTTATGCAATTTACCTGTGTAATCTGTATAAAATGTTAAATAGTTTAGTATTTTAATAAAAATCTATTTATTATTCGTATTATGATATCGTCTAAAATATTTATATCAATAAAATGACAATAAAAGAATATAATATTTTTTTTATTTATCAAAAGGTCATTCACCTCGACCATTTATCAATCTCCCCAGTTATTACGAAGTTTCTTTCCCAACTAATGACAAACGAACCCCACCTCGTCAACTAATTACTGAACTTAGAAAATATTAAGTTATAAGGTCGAACCATATTCTCGATATACTATAGGATATACTATATAGTATTATAAGTAGCTTGCATTTTTTTCTTCTTTATGTAGAAGTTTTAAGGATTGTTTTTAAAATATATATGTTACTCTTCCTATGTCAAAGTCAAAATATACTTTATTCAAGAACCCGCAAGAAACTCTGTAACTACTCTTTTTAAGAATCAAAAAATGACATTGTATAATAATATACAATTATATTTATATACTCCAAGCTCTTCTATCATTAATACAACAACCGAAAAAATTAACATGAATTTAAGATTAATTTATTGAAAAATGTAAAATGCTCTGCGTATAATGTAATTTTATTATAGAATCGAACACCCTGCCCCAGGAAGGATGTATTTACTTTGTGAAATCTAAAACCTGATTACATTTCTGGAGTATTGGAATATTGATTATCTATTGACCAGAAAGAAACCACAAAAGTAAGTTCTTATTTATAATGAAACGTATCTTAAGACGTATATATTTTAAAAACTTAATCCCTTCATATATTACTTTATGATTCAAAATTTCAAAACGTCTGCATTTTATATTTATCGCTTAAATTTCGGCGCATAAAGAAATACATCCTAAGAAGAACAGCTGAATAAAGCTACGCGGGAATATATTATATGTTTTCAACAATTTTAAACTGATTTTATGCGACCTTTTCATTTTCCAAATGCGCTATCACCTAAAAATCTGTCAACATAAGAACAACTGAATATACTCTCACAATTTAAAAACTGACTTATATTTGCCTGAACAAACGTATGCTACAAATAAAATATAGAACCGTGATTTTTTTTATATAAAAACCGGGAAAGCAAATGATTCCACTCCACCTGATGGTAAGTAGTAGTAGAGTCCAAACGCGACGACGGCCATTACAGTCGGAAAGATGTTCTGCACTAGTCGCCCCCACCTTGCCGGCCCGCAAGATGCCTCTATACGCCTCGTTTGAAGGAACCCGGGTTGTAAGAGGAAAGGAACATGTATGCTGGTAAAAAGTTCCATTTTTTAGTGGTGCGGTGATCATCTTGGAGCTATACTGAACCCAATGTAAAAAGAATTAACAAAATCGGTTTATAAACAAAAAAAATAAACCCAAACATACCTACATATCTTTTTACAAATACGAAATTGGAAATGTAAGGACTTTTATTTTATAAAAAATATAACTGAAGAGATATTTTGTTTGAAAAACCATTTCACATTGAACGTAAGGATCTCCAAGCTGTCATAACAAATCAATGTCAGACACACGCGAAGTTATAATTGGCGAGAACACAATCAACAAGACAAACTGCTTAATTAAACAATGTCGCAGTTTAAACATCGGAAGAATGAGGGGATGATGTCTGGGGATAGCAGTTTTAAATCGACGGTTAAACCCAGTTTAAAATATGATACATATATTGTATTATACACATTGTTTAGCTACATCGGAAGCCCTTAATTTGGAATCCAAAACTAATTATAAAACGAGATTATGAGTATGATGATATGATCGCCATTGTACCTTTAAATTTGAATAAACATAAAATTATTTATTTTTCTAGTTTCAAATAAGAAATTGAAATTTGGTAGGTATTAATTTAAAACTATGTTTTTTACCTACTACGCCAGATTAAGCATAACGGATCTTAATTTTCTACAAATTAGCGGTTCACTATAATTAAACATATATCATTTACTGGACACATTTAGGAATATTAAAGCTGAAAAACAACGCAAGTATTTGTTGCCACGGTTATCGCCTGAGATCATTTAGTTCCTGGAACGAGGGGTGCGTAGGAACGCTAACTCAATATCTCCCCCAAGCAAGCGGGAGATTTATTAATCCATCTCCTTAACGCGTTTTAACTGGGCAAATTGAAAAATTATGTGCCGACGTCTTAATACCCTCGTCTGATCTGGGAAAATACGTAGGCTGTGATAAATAGTGAGGGACACATATGCGCCCCAGCCTACTACTTCCCACATAGATACAGGTTTAACGACATATCAAAAAAAGATTTTCCAAAAACAGGCAAAAAGATCACCTGATGGTAAGTGATCATCACCGCTCATAAACATTGGCATTATAAGGAACTATATATTAACCAATAATTTATCATCTAATAAGTATGTAAGTAAGTGAATACATACATTTAGGCTCCCATGAGTTTCTAAAGTATTGCAAAATTTATCAAACATAGAAATTGCAATATTACAGTCATAGTGTCACCATATGGCGTGTTATCAGTAAAACTGCAACTTAACAAATCACGCTGAACGGAATTCGGATTGTATTAGACGCGCCGCGTGCGAGGGAAATAACTTCAAACTTCTAATAAAGAACGACGTGAATTATATATTATAGCTATATATATATAGCTACCCATCTCGGCTTCGCACGGAGAAAATAGTTCAACATAGAATGTTTATATCGTAATAAATGTAGCTCTAATAGTGGGCATGAAGTTTTCTGGCAACTTCAACATTTAAAATCATATTTCAGCTAATTTTTACAAATTGAATTATACACTTGAACCTTCCGCGTTTATACAGACAGACAGACAAGCGGCAGGGACTTTGTTTTATAATATGTAGTAATAATATAATGCACTATAAATAATAAATATATAAAAATAAAACAATCAAATTGAAATTGTTAATAATTTCATGTCTGATGTGATCCCACACTTTTCTAACTTTTTCATTCAACCGATAAAAAATTGTCTGTGTTTAAAAAGCTCGATAATAAATCTATAGTAAGGGCTAAGCAAACCCTCGAATAAATTTACTGCAGGGCGCAGGGCTGTAGACTTTGCACTCGAGTGGACCGCGATATTAACAACAAACCTATCATCACTATCTAAAGTCTAAACGATGTAGTTTGATTTTCAACCTTATCCTTAAAGCTATAAGAGCGCTTCCGGTAACAATAGAGCGCCGGTATTGATAGCGGTATATCATTTTGGGCACCTTTTGTGAGATTTTTTGGCATTGTGAAGAGTTTATTTAGCCTCTCTTTGAGGTGCTATCGCTTTTATAATTTTCGAATTCGTTTCATTTTCACTTTTCTTTATCTAAATGGATTTTGTTCCGAAATTATTCAGAGAAGATTATAATTAATTGACATTTTACTAAGCTAATTGTTCATTTATATTGCTATTAAAAATGACGACGGCTAAAAGGCGATGCGAACTAAGTTCTTATAAGATTATTCTTTTTTTATCCGGACAATTAAGAAACAGAGAATAAAGTTGTAAAATAATCAAATATTTAAAAATAATTTAGCGTAAATAATAAAGCACTTAATATTAGTAGAAGAAACACAAATATGATTAAATAAAAATTGAATTAATATTACTGTTTGAAAATTTACGGCTATGTAAAAGGACAATGAAAATTATTATATAATTCTCTGATGTGAATTGCAACAATATACGAGTCGATTATGAAGATTTTTATCTGTTGTAACGTTTGCATTGGTAAAGTTTTAACAAGCGCAAAATCGAACTAGTACAGCTTGTATACTTATAAAAAAAAGAATTCACACAAAAAAAGTCATCTTTGAAATTAATTGACGAAAACCCCTCCAGTTATATATGAATGATCGAACAGTGGTAGATATTAAAATCAATCTACCTCAGGTGCCACATATAGACGACATCATGGCGTATTACGTCCTGGGCTGGCTGGGATCAATGGAATATTAATTGCTTTTAAAGAGCTTCGTGGATTATACCAATAATTGGACAGGATGGTATATGAGGGGCTTTTGGGTGCTCGTTTGTTCGGACTTTGATACCGATTTGCGTATTGACTGGAATATTATCTTTGTATTTCGTAGCAATTTATTTTGCTCTACACTGGATTTTTTCCATCAATTTCCGATTTCCATCAAAATTTTAGCCACATTTACTACTAGCATTTAATTGAACTAGCTTTTAAGCACTATTAGAGAATACCGCTAAAAATCAATTCATGCTTTATTCAAAATAGTTCACTTATACGAATACCTATGTAACATTTGAATCAAAAAAATACATAATTCAAATAAACTTCTAAATTTGATTCTACCGAGAAAAACCGACAAGAAACTTAGTACATAGGTACTGTCCTTCAGAACTTAAATTAAATTATATTATAATTAAATTAATTTACTTTTAACTCAACTTAAGACATACTAACCATGCCTTTAAAGTATAAGCAAATCCATGCATATATTTATTTATATTTGACGAGTTATACGCATGAATGAATTATTTTATCCATTCGAAATTAGTCAAAGGTTGAGCAACAAAAGAAAAAAAACCCATTTACAAAAATTTCATTTTTCGGAACAATTCCATTATTCGGAAAGCGCAAAAAGCGGGTGAAATTAATCAATTATAATCGACCTCGTTCGAGCATCATCGAGATATAAATCGCACACATTCCACCCGAGCGGTTTCACGGCTCGATTGGCTAAAATAAAAGCCTCCGCGTGTACACCAAACGACCAGTAATGAAAATATTTTTTTTATTTTACGCGTTCTCGATGACAGCCATACATGGATAAGCCTTCTTAGTTACATACAATTTAATGATTATTTATATTGAAAAAACAACCTGAGAAGAACCGACGAAAAAAACTCTGCGGGATTATTTCATTATTTTGTAGTATAACGATAATTTAAAATGAAAACAATGTATTTCTGACTAAACTCAGAAAGACACTTGCAAATGTAGGAATAAAATAAGTTTTTTAAGCATTTCGATGGACACCGATTTATAACCTATGAAACCTCCCTACCTAATTAACCTCTTCAATAGTTAACAATTTCAAATTCATGCTGGTATTTTGTTCTTCTAAGGAGGACTTCAAAGATCACGAGTTTACTCTAGCACATTGTTTCACTGCAGTCTTATTTTTATTACTTAAAAAAAGGCCGAGTAGCAAATAGACCACCTCATGGTAAGTGATCCACCGCCCATAGACATTGGCGTTGCAAGAATTACATCGCCCATGCGTCACTAGTAGTTACACTGGTTCATTGACTCTTCAAGCTCAACAACAACAACAATAAAAAACAACAATACTATGTATTGCTGTCACTATTTTCTCTAAATGCTTTCTTTAATCAAGCTTTTTGCACGAGATGAATTACGAACACAAATGAAGCATATAATCATAGGCTCAGACCACAGTCTAATTTAGACAGTTAGTTTAGTTAAAAAGATCGAAAAAATGAAGGTAATGTCCACACAAATCGTTCACACGCATGTTCACGGCACATTTTCCCCTTATAATCGCTCGCACCTGTCGCCGGCTCCGCGTCACTCGCTCCGTCACTGTCCACTTCCACACGAACATCGCGACGTATAAACATCGATGTTTCGTGAAACCTACTAATGAATATATTCGAATATAATAATACTTTTGTACGAACAGGGAACAATTCTACTAATTTATAACGGTTACTATACATTCTCATGACTGCCTCGTTGGTCTAGTGGCTTGATGTAAGGCCGCAGACTCGGAGGTCCTGGGTTCAATTCCCAAGTCGGGCCAATAAAACGTTATTAGGTTTTTCTGTCAGAAAATTCTCAATAGAAACCCGGAGTCTGGAAGTTGGAAGTGTGTACACTCCCGTGCCTCGGAAAGCACGTAAAAAGCCGTTGGTCCTGCGCCTGAACTCTTTCCGGTCGTGTCGAATTGCCGTCCCATCGGATTATGAGAGTTAAGGAATAGAGAGTGCACCTGTGTTGTAGTAGTTGGCTAATCTCTCTTGAGATTGGCCGCCGTGGCCGAAATCGATCTGGAGGACATTATTATACATTCTATGATTCAATTCATCACAAAAATAAACCTTAGATGAATGGTAACTGGGTCCGTTCTACTTATTTATAATGGTTACGATATGTTTCCGATTCTGCTCCGATCTAGCTTCGATCGACCGAAAATGGATCATTATGGTATTAGTATAGAAAAACGGTTAAATGTCAACGATTACATTTCGATCCGAATGTGTCAATCGAAGTGCCAATTTGTTAGTAGAATATCCCCAAGCTTGTGAATTTTTGATATATTTTTTTATACGTTTTTCGTTTTGAATACAATGGGTTTCGGCGATGATTGATTAGTTTGTTTAAAAACTGAAGCTACTGGAAAAGCGTTTGTTTATATAAAGTTTGTTTGTTTAGATTATTCTACCGCAAAACATCAGTATTTGGCATTGTTGTGTGTGGTTGGAGGGGTGAATGAGCCAGTGTAATTACAGGTACAAGGGACATAACATCTTAGTTCCCAAGGTTGGTGGTGCATTGGCGATTTAAGCGATGGTTAACATTTCTTACAATGCGAATGTATATGGGCCTACCTATACTATCTTATGTATTCGTACTTAAACGGACAAAAGTATAACAGCCTTTAAATATTCCACAGCTGGACAAATACCTCGTTTATTTAAAATAATGCTTGTTATGCAATTTTCCTCACGATGTTAACACAAATTAAGCACATGAAACTTAGCGGTGCTTGACTGTAAAACTTGACGATAAAAGCTAACACTCTATTCGGATCCGTTTAGTATTTCTTGAAGTACAAACTCGAAACTTATCAGGGAAAACGATCGTGAAATGCCAAAAGGCATTGACAACAGCAAATTATAAAATTTAAAGCTTACAGCTCCAAATAGCCTATCACGGTTTTTTTTATATTTATTTATTTAACAATATAAGCAACCCAATTACAATCAAATGATGGCATTACAAAAACCACGAAAGTTTATCTTGAGTGTCTCTCCGTCTATGGAGTTACATACAATATACACTACAATTGATTTAAATAATACATCTTCAGCTTATATTTAATATTTTTTAAAGTTATTTCTGGTCTTGTTTTGTTATCTAAGCTGTTTATTAAACGAGGACTTGTTAAGTTAATAGTCATTATTTCATGTGGTACGAACGAAGTTATTACAGACCAACATTGTTATATATCTAATCATTTAACTACATGGATATAACTGAACTTAGAATTTGTTAACAGAATATCCCCTCGAATACTGTTTTTAGATGTTTCTTACAAAAAAGGTGTATTCGCTGATATAAAGACATATTTATGACACCAACAGCAAAGTAGATATTAATTGGCACTAACATGGCGCCGCAGACACGTTTCCAATCTACTCTTAATCCGCATATCGCACCTTGACCACATCCTACAAGCGGCATGTTCAATAAAATTATAAAAAATGAATATATTAATCGATTTTTCTATGTATTGATAGTTTACGTGATAATATTGTAATTCACAACGTCTATAGAGGTGACGTTTTCAAGGTTTAGTTATTGCTAACTCACGCTCGCGGCTTCGCGCCAGCGTGCTGGTGTTAACTGTAGCCTATGTCTTAAGGATAAGCTAAGCTATCTATATACCAAATTTAATTCAAATCCGTGTAGCCGTTTTTCCTTAATTCAATATTAAACATCCAAACATAAAAATTCACGTATATAGTAATCGTAGTACTGGTGTAATGTCGGAATTTTATATTTCTATCAACAAGGCTGTTCAACTCAAATGGGTTGTTCTTCCCTTAATTCTAACAGGTGAAAGTTTCATACCGAATGTTATACTCTAATAACTAGTTAATTAAACGACATTTATTTTTAGTGGGATAGGTCGATGACCTTCGAGGTTACCTATCCACTCAACAGCTTATTTTTTGCTAAACATCAATATTTTACGGGGCTTAAAAAGAAACTGTTTACAATATTTTAATCTACGCTTACTTCTTGCGTCTGATAAAAAAAATTGTACCAAATAGAAAATATATTATTGCTGGACATAAACCCCCTTTTCTATTGAAAACGTAAAACATTTAACCACTCAGAATCAATCCGGGTTGGCATATACAAATGGCCTCATTTATTCCGAAGATTAAACCGCCGAACACGACATTAATTTTACTAACATTATTTAACCCGCATTTTATTTTCCAACCCGCATTGGAGCAGCGTGGTGGAATAAGCTCCAAACCTTCTCCTCAAAAAGAGGAGGCCTTTAGCCCAGCAGTGGGACATTCACAGGCTGTCACGGAAGTCACGGAA